>QVRM01004407.1:1325000-1925000 GCA_003439945.1 Dermanyssus gallinae | reverse complement strand
AACTTTTGTCGTGCAATTTGCAGTAGCATCACAATCGATTCACGTGTCCAGGGAGACCGCATTGTACCTGTTCGGACATTTGGACTTATCATATTGACTGCACGCTTGCTGGCAAGTGCCGAATAGTATTCAACAGAGACAGAATACAGCCGATTAATGCTATATCCCAATATGCACGCAAGGCAAATTCCCAGTCGCTGGCGGAATGTTTGACAACCGTATCTTCAGCCCCAGGTCTGTAGGTAGATATGGACTCGTAGCCCTATAAATTATAAAGAAGCTTGCCAGCCTCCGTAAACCAGGTCTCTCCACTACAGCTGTTCATAGCTGTCTGGCAGTAGCGGGTCACATTTGTTGGCCTTGAAATGTTTCTCACATTTTCTTTTGCTTGGGCATACGCCAATTTCGTGCACGGCGTAGCCAAATGAATCTAGAGAGAACAATTAATTAAAAATTAAAAAAAATATTCACTGATGCAGTGGATCTGGCTTAATGCTAAATGGCAGTTTGGGCAGCAATAAGCTGACGTCTTCGCTCGGTCGCTTACGGTGGTATAACAGCGTCGTACTGCAAATATATGTCTATAATGTTGTGATTTGACAGTTCCATTTAGGGATTCAGATATGGGTTTTAAGCTTCTAAAAGTTAGCTGAACCTTGCTTATCTATAACTAGTGCGCGTGTGTTTTTTAAAAAAGTACATGCAAAAATAGGGACCGGTCCTACATGCCAAAACATCCAATATGTAATGCCAAATATTTACGAGGGCGGATTGAAAAATGTTGATACATATTTATAAATAGAGAGATTTTAATTGTATATTGCAAAGTGTTTTTGTTTCCTTCAAAATGGCTCTCGCCCGCTGCAACTTGTGGCATCTTTTTTTTTCACTCTTCGAAAGCATCTTTCGGAATCGAGTTGAGTCGCTCCTGCGATTTTTTCTTTATCTTCTCTCTAGTCGCGAAACGTTGTCCCTTCAATATTTTTTTTATATTCCTGGGCGCTGGAAAGGCCGCATGAAGTCAAGTCTGTCGAATGAAAGAGATTGCGGAAATAAAGAAATGAAATGTTTACTTAAATTATCTGAAATTTGTAAATATGTGTGCACTGGTGTGCGGTCGCGATGAAGGATCCTAGCTTTGTTTACCTAGGGTTCATGCCTCTTGCGTGTGGACGTTCTCGTGCAATCTTCTTAAAATTTTGCTGCATTCCTTATTGACCACAGAACCAGGTGACATATATTGGTGAAAATGATTCCTTTGAAGTCGATTAGACAGTCAAAAGAACATTGGTATTGGATCTGGATTTCTTCGATTAATTTTCTCCTTGGACGCACCACTGGGAGGATTGGGCTCTGGTCTCGATGTCGTAACCATATATTTATGATGCATCTGCTGTTATCACACTCTGAAGCAATCCGGCTCTTTTGCTACCGCCTGAAGGTTCAATTCGGACATTTCCCAACGGGTGTTCATTTGGTGGAAATTCCAAATTTTTGGAACGCATTTTGCTGCCAGTTTTCTGACGCATAAAATTCGTACAGGACTGTTACAACTGAACTATAAGAAAAACTCAATACAAGCTAGAAGATCTTGGTAATTTCGGTCTAGCGGCAAAATTCAAAGTACTACAACATGCAGATCCATTTACATATATATATATATATATATATATATATATATATATATATATATATATATTAATGTCTATGCTAATATATACATACATGTATCTTAATTATATTGCAAATGTGTATGCGCAATTACTTGTTGCAGAACTACCGTTCCGTATACAAACGAATATTTTTAACCATATTGTCGAACGTTTATCTTTTGTCCATTTCAACCTTTTGCAGTGTGTCCTGTCATCAATTGTCATCGTCGCCCTAAAAGGAATGCTATTTCAAGTTCGTGACTGTGTGCGATATTTCAAGGTCTCATACACCGAGTCGGTAGGTACATACAGGGCGTTGCAGGACAGTTATACGATCGATTATAAGAATTGTAGAGCTCGCTAAGGCAAATATTTTTCCAATGGAACATGGTCTCTGAAAAATCTTAATTCGGAGTAAGATTGATATTACTAAAATTTGTGACACTGGTGTTGTTGCTCGACGTAGGAGCATAAAATGTGTCACTGCGAGACAATCAGTACTCCTGGAAAAAGGAAGTTCTTTATTAGCCTTCAAGCTTTAACCTTCATAACCCTACGATTATTGACAGCGCTCAAACTAACACATTCAGACAAATACGCATTTTATGACGATCATTTTGATACCAAACCTATGGCAATCCGTGGTTGCGGAGTAACTAAGATTTTTTGGCGGGCGTGTCGAGATTAAGTGCATACATAAATGACCTTTTTCCCAGAAAGATTTAGAACCGATATAGGGTACTGTAGAGCTCGTGAAATTCATATGTTTTGTAATGGAGCATGGTTTCTGAGAAGTCTTGTTTTGGAGTGAGAGTAATATTACAACATATTGTAACACTGGTGTTCTTGCCCGACATAGGAGCATAAAATGTGCAACTGTGAGACAACCAGTCCTCTTATACAGAAACATAAGCACATCGTCGTGTTTGTGAGAAAATCCTGCTTCTTCTAACAGTCATATAACGCCCGTCAGAAGACGCAACATGGTCATTTAGAAGACAGTTCGCAAAAATTAAGCTCTTTTATTAGCTTCCACGTCCAATATCTCAAAATTATATCCCTACGATTACTCACAGCGCTAAAAACTAACACATTCAGGCAAACTCACATTTCACACGACGGTCATTTTGGTGCCAAATCTATGACAATGCGAGCCGTAATTGAGATCGAGTGCATGCATAAATGACCTACTCCATTAGATAAATCACTCCAGTCATTTATTCATGTGCTTCATCTTGACATATCCGCCGAAAAATCTTAGTTATTCCACAACGGATGACCATAAGTTTGACCGTCATGAAATGCGAGTTTGCCTGAATGTGTTAGTTTTTAATGCTGTTAATGGTTGTTGGGTTATGATTTGGTCATCTTGCATCTTCTGATCGGCGTTATATGTTCTTCAGAGGTAGCAGCTTAAAATGCGCTGATTGCTCTTTTAGTAAGTCCCTACAGCGCGTCGAATTAACACGACCGTCTAAAAACACAATCGACGACATTGTATGACACCCGGCCTAGATCATCACCGATCCGTCACCTAAGTGTCATTTTGGCAAAATTCAGTCTTCGTGGAAATAATAGTTTAATTCATCCGGTCTATCAAAGTTGAACTTTTCCATCCGAAAAAAGCACTCTGTGTTAACCAGTGATCCATGACATCGTATCATGGGCAAAGTCAAGACGATCTATCTGATGCTCACCGGTCAATCGTTTCTCTCGTGTTTTTTCTCGCGAGCCAAGGTACTTTTCTGAGGTGGTTTTGCACATTTCGCACGTTCGTTTGTACACCGACCGTTGCCGCACTTGCCCTTGCTAAAAGCGCAGAGTTCGATCCTTTCTTCAGAATTGCACGCTTGCTTCGTTCCGAAATGGAATTTGGACGGCCGGAATTCTTTTATACGCAGCAATTTTCAACTAAACTTACAAAGTTGAGCACTAGTGGGGGACAACGCCAATTTGACGGAATATTGCGCTATTAGAGAGGCCGACGGCCTTATAAGCCTTGATTTAGGCCTTTCCGTCACTCGTAAGGCGCCGGCCCAGGCCCATCGTTTTAACACAGAAAAACCATGGTAGTGTGGGACTCATAAAACGGTAATGTCTTGAAATTGCTGTAGCGTTCATGGCAGCGCCTAACATCATCAGCCTCCTCTGAATTGCACATGCGGTAAACGGGGGAATTAATTTTACCAATGCGGTATTGCTTAAAGCAGCCGCCGTATGCGTTAGCAGTTGCGGAAGTGGACAGGTGAACGAGTCGTGTTTGAGGTTGTACAATTTTTAAGATCAGGGAGTATTGATTTTGTCCAGTATCCATGATGGCCCGGCTGGACTGCTTTATCTTATTGGCTTCATTTGCTTAGGGTGTCTGTTCTGCTTTTTTGTCCGGTCGTTAATTAAAGGGTATCTTGATGCCTGTACTTTAATATTTAGATCTAAGGGAATTTGCCTGAAGAGAACCTGTATGGCTGCTGTGGAAGCGTACAACTTGGCTGTGCTATGCTGAGCGCTATAGATCTCTGGGTCTTGTTGAGAAGGCGGCGTGTTTTTAGTCTAGTAGTCGTGCGCTTTACGGTGAGGCATGTAACAAGATGCTCCTTATTACTGATGCTAAGAGACGATTTTTAGGGGCATTAGGGAGGATTCTGCGTAGGATCTGATTCGTGGGAGGATTTAGCGTTGCTCTGCTGAGTCTTTTTTGCTGCATAGCGCACATGATGTGCTCCTGTGAGAGCCCTATCCAGGATCACGCCCAGGTACTTGACCATGCGCGTGAGTGTTACTGGGCGACCTTCCGGGTGTAAATTTAGATTCTGTGGAGGACGCTTCAAACCGTTTAAAAAATAGCTTCCGTTCTATGTGAAGCCAGTCAGAGACCCAGCGAAGGTATTGTTATATATCCGCCGGGTAGTCTAAGTACTTCATCGTAGGTTACATTCCATAGGGTTGGCCCCAGTATAGACCCTTGGGGCAACAGGCTGTGGCTATTCTGTAACTGCGTAGTCCACGCCTTCATATGTAGGTGCTCGGTGTTTTAGATACGACGCTAGGTTACGTCGTAGGTAGGGAATATGTATATATATATATATATATATATATATATATATATTCAATTTTAGGGTTACAGGAAGATGTAATTAACAAACTGCACATTGGCATATAAAGAGCGCTACCGGTCGAGGTATCCTCTAGGTAGCCCCTCATTATGCCCATTATTGCTGCGCAATTGCCCCGCTGAACCGCTAGAGATTGCCGCTGAAGTAGAAGGTCAAGAGCTTTTTCCCTTGTCACCAGTTCGACTCGTTTGCCAATCGTCTGAAGAAGCGACCATGCTCCACGGTCGGGTCCCCAGAGTGTCTCGAATACTAACGGCACGAAAATGAACTCGTTGGCGAAGAATAAGACTGTCCGGTCTCTTTCCGTCGCATCTCAAGAGCCCGGTTGGCTCTTGGCTGCACGTCATTAGAGCTGACCTAAAGGCTTTGGCTGTTATCTCATTAACCTCGCTGTGACGGCTTTGGCGTCCTTCGCTTCCACTTCAAGAGAGCCCGTGGGCTTCTCAGATGGTCACCTGTGTTCCGCACGGACACCGGTGCTCCTCAGTTGGCCTTGTCCCCAGCCTTAAACCGATGCACAGACGAAAGCTTTCGTGTTCAGGTAAAGTGCCAAGGTTTGAGGAGGGATGGCTTGGAGCCAATTGCTCGCTTCTTTCTGGACGACCGCACGCAGTCGGGCTTTGTTTGCCGTGGTTAGTGCGTCAGGGTTTGTCTGCCGTGGTAAGTGCGCCACAAGCGATGCAAGCTTTCTTTTGAAGTCACAATTCCCTTCTTCCCGAGCCAATCATGGGTTTGGTCGAGGGTTCACCTGGACAAATCTATCTAGTCCTCCTTTGACGGTATATTCTTGCTATTAAATAGGACGCTATCGGACCTCGAGAAGTTTCTAGGCGTGCTGTGATCATTTTTGGTAACAGAGGATTTTAATGGGCACCATACTGGATCGGCAGCGTCCCGGACCACACCGGGGTGCCCTTCTAACAGATTAAGCTGCTGAACGTGGCCTCGGCCTAGTCAACCCACGTTCGCTCGGGGCGCCCAACGATCATTTCTAGACTCAACTTTCGGTAACGACCTGCGCCTCCCTCTCATTTCCCACTGGGAGGTTCACGCTGGCCAAAAAACATTCAGCGACTACTGTTACATCACGTACAACGTACACCTTAACGACACAGAACTCCGACCACCTACTCCCTTCCGCCGCACCTGGCAGATTCGCCGCTTACACAAGCGCACTTTTACTGAGAGCCTGCAGCAACGCGGGATCCGCCTCGCCTCCAGTACCCACATTCTGGATGAAAACACGCTAACATACACTCTTCAGACGGCGTGCCGGGCGCCAGGGGACCTTCCGCGTAGGTATCAGTTCACGCCATCCAAGGGTGGAGCGCGGCGGTCGAAGAGTCGCGCAGATACTGCATAAAGACCAACCGGGTGCTAAATCGGGTTCATTGGTGGATTGCACGCAGGCGGCGCCGCGGAAACCCCAAACAATCGCTTATTGCAGCAGAGAAACGAGTTACCGAGACCGGGTTACAGAGAAGCACGGCACGCGCTTAGATCCACCCTTGCTAAGGATGAATCTTGGAGAGAGCTGGTGGAGGCGGTGTAGTTCGACCCGTGTGGCCTGCCTCCCCCTTCTACTTGACAGAACGCTTGAGCTGGTTCCATTTATTTCAGCGTGGGGCAGCGCGGGCTCCCAAAGAGGCACTAGTCGGTTCAAACTCCCCCTCCAGTCACGAAGGAGAAAATACTGCGAACCACCGAGCGCCTCGCTCCCGACAAGGCTCCAGACCCAGACTGTGAAGCTGCCCTTAGAAGTCGTGCGAATATTCGCTAACCGGCACCCGGGACTGCTGGCGAATTTCTATACGTGTTTCTTAAAGGACGGCACTTTTTCGATAGGATGGAAAGGCGCCCACCTTGCGCTAATCCTGACACCGGGACCGGTTCCGGCTCTTCTACTCACCGACCAATTTGCTTACTTGTGCGGCGGGTAAACTGTTGGGCACGTTCTACTGGTGGGACTCAATGCTGAGATCGAAGTCACGCAGTTAACCAAGTACTGTGCTGCGCGAACGAGGAGCTAAAGACGTCCCTTAGAACCCGCTCATGTTTATTACTCATACTTCTCGAGGTACTCTTCCTACACTCTTAACTGGCAAGTCATACTAGACACACTGAAGAGACTAGGCATATCTGTCTATCTGCGGCGCATCATATCCTAATACTTATTTCGTCTAGGCGATGCCACTAACGAGGCTGCCGCGAGATTCTTCTAGGCGGTGCCTCTGAGGGGCGCAGGCGCCTCCTAGCCTCAACAGCACACTATACGAAACTATATGCGTGCTCTGGGGTTGTTTGTTAGTAGCAGCCTTAAATTTGAGCAACTCTGCGAAGACCTAGCTTTCCGGAGGCGCGTAACTGTCGGTCCTTGCGCCATGGCACTGCGCGTCTGCCGCGCCTATAGGACTGTCAGCAGGAGCGCCCTACTCGTACTAGCACAGAAGCTGCCTTGGGATCTTCTTCTAAAATTTGCGTCAAGGGCAGCAACCCCTGACGCGTGGGCGCGGGAATGGGCCACCCCACGGTCGGACGCTTCCCCGACATCCTGGACTCGCATCCTCATCCCTGACCTTCGCCTGGACGCCGCAGGGCCTCTCACCTGTTACGTCACGCAGGTCTTTACCGGGCACGGACAATTCCAAACTTACATACTCCACATTGGCAGATCGTCCACCAATATATGCGTGCTTTGCGCTTCTGGTACTGTGAATGACGTCAAACAAACGGTCTTTGCCTGCACGGCACTTGCTTTTTTTTTATTGGACCGGCCACACCGGTGGCACGGCAAATTTATTTGGAAACCAGCGGAAATGTTTTTCACTTTACTTCGCGGTTTGTTGGTGTAGTTGTAGGTATGATGGTCAGCTCCCTCTCTCTCTCTCTCTTCCTCCGTTTCCATACCATACTCCAGGTCCACTTTCTTCTGCATGATCTTCTCGATCATCTGTGCTCCCCGTATCCACATTTTCTCGTCCTCGCACATCCTTGCAATTAGTTCGTCCACTGTTCTAGTCCCGCTCTGGAAGATGTTCGCCGATGTTCGTTGTTCTTCGAGGGCTGAACAGAAGCAGACTGTGTGAGTAACATCGTCCACCTCTCCCGTCTCGCATGTTCCGCACCTTGGGTCTTGCGCGATCTTAATCTTGCAGAGGTACGCCTGGAAGCAGCCATGGCCCGTCAGGACTTGTGTTAGGTAGTACGTTGTCTCCCCGTGGCCCCTGTTAAACCATATGGTCAGGTCCGGGATGAGGTGACTGGTCCACGCTCCCGGAGCATTGCCTGGCATGTTGCTTCATTCCTGCTGCCATTTTCGAAGCGTTTCTTGCCGGTTTTCTTGCTTTCCTCGGCTGCGGTCTTCTTTCCGTCGACGCCTTTCGTCTATTAGCATTGGCCAGGGAATGAGCCCAGCCAAGACTATAGCGGCCATGGTCTCTACCTCAGCACGGTTTCGTTTCTTGTTCATCGCGATGGGTCCCCAGACTGGCGCAGCGTAAAGGACTATGGAGTCGGCCACTTTCGCGAAAAGTCGTCGCTTGCCTTCAGATGCTCCTCTGGCTCTCGGCAAAATTTTGGCTAGGTTGTTTACAACCGTAGCTGGCTTTGCCGTCACCTTCTCGATGTGCGCGTTTCCCGTGAGAGCACGATCGACTGTGACCCCCAGGTACTTTGCTGACTCGACGACCGCAATATCCACTCTGTTTAACGTCAAGGTCGGCTTGATGTGGGCTTTATTTCCCACTAGCATCACCGCTTCGCTTTTCTCCGGTGCTAGTTCCAACCCGTGCTGTTGCATCGACCTTTCCACCTGGTTCAGCGCTTGCTGGGCCCTCCACTCCAAGAGGCACGGGTCCCGAGCTGTGACCATGATGGCCAGATCGTCGGCGTATGCGATCGTCTGCACTCCTTCTATTTGGGCTATGTTCAACACTCCGTTGTATGCCATGTTCCAGAGAAGCGGGCCCAGGATGGACCCCTGGGGAACCCCAGCTGACATAGAAAACTCCTCTTCTCCGTAAATTACCACCCTGTCCTTTAAGTATAAACCAACCAGTCTTTGGAGGTACTTCGAGATCTGAACATCCCTCATGACGTCTATGATGACTTGCCAGGGCAGTGAGTTGAAGGCGTTCCGACGTCTAGTGAGACGACAAGACACAGCTCTCTGGACCACTGGTTTTTCTCCTTCTGTCTTTGGGCCTCTTGTAAAACTTTTTCGACAGCCATTTCTGTAGATCTCCTCTTACGGAAGCCGTGCTGTGAGTCTGCCAAAGCCCCCTTGTCCTCGAGCTCCGCTGTCAACCTCATGTTAACCATTATTTCGAAGGCCTTGCCTATCGTGTCCAGGAGGCATATTGGTCGGTATCCCCCTGGGTCCGTGTGAGGCTTCCCGGGTTTCCTGATGAGGGCCAAGATGGCTTTCTTCCACTCCTTCGGGTACTGTCCTTCGGTTCAGATCTTGTCTGCGATTCTCTTAAAGACCTCTGGTTTCTCCTGCAGAAGAATTTTAATGGCCTCTGCAGGGACTCCGTCTGGCCCGGACGCTTTTCCTTTCGGAAGGCGCTCAATCACCGCTTTTATTTCCTCGGGTGAGGTTAGGGAAATGACCTCCCCGCTCCCGGTTCCCACCGGACGGTTGGGTTCGGCATGAGTCGGGAAGAGCCTCCTCACTGACGCTTCAACCAGGTCTTTTGGCAGTGCTGGCGTAGGCTTCCTTAGCTTGTCCATGACAATCTTGTAGGGTTGACCCCATACATCATCTTCGACCTTCTCGCCGAGTTCTTTCCAGGCGTCACTTCTGCTCTTATTAATTGCCCTTCTAAGCTTCTTCCTCGCATCTTTGAGTCTCTCCCACGCCTCTTCGGTGCTTCTTCCCTTTGTTCTTGCTCTGGCAAGTGCTCGTCTGGCCTTGGTACACGATCTCCTGGTAGTTGAGACTTTTCTTGTCCACCAGTATTTTGGGGGATTTTTGTGTGAAATCCTCCCTCTACCGGTAGACGCCAGTTCACAGACGTCTGCCATCATTGCCGTTACCGCCTCTGGATGGATTTCTTGTTCTTCTTTTAGAAGCATTTGGCCTCTTTCTCTGACTTTCTCCCGAAGTTTCTCCAGATCTAACTTAGATGCGTACCACGCTGCTCGACGGGTGTTTCGTTTGTGCTGTTCACGTTCGTTCCCGTATTCAAACCCTATAAACGCATGGCCACTGTGAGTATCTTCCTCTAGGACTCTCCAGTTTCGAAGCCGTTCCACCGTGTGCTTGGTCCCGAAGGTGAGGTCTATAAAGGAGGCCTGGCCCCCTCGGACGAATGTTGGTTCCAGCCCATCATTGTAGAGGACCATGCCAAGTTCGGCTAGCCACTCCAACATCTCTCTCCCTCTCGAGTTAGTTTCACTACTACCCCATTCTCGTGCCGCCGAATTAAAGTCTCCTCCCACCAAGATTTCTTTGTTTTGCCTTTCCTGTCTATTTATCTCTTTCCCCACGCCGTCCAGGAATCTTGTAAAAGCCTGCCGGCCTGAGTTCGGGGATATATAACAGCTGAATGCCACGGGTCCCTCTTCGAGTTCAACCCAGACCCATCCTTCTCCTGATCCGTCTGCCTTTACGGGGAGCCTTGGATCCACCCAGAGGGCAGCGTCACCTTTTTTGTCGATGAAGCAGCCACTCCCCCTCCTTCGAGCAAGCCATTTTTTATTTGGCTTGCTGATAAGCAGGATATCCGCTTTCTCTCGCTTTTTCGTCACCTATAGCATGTCGTGAGCCCTCCACGATCGCGCCACGTTGATTTGTATTACCTTGATCTTCCTAGTCATTTCTAGTTTTGTCTTCTCCGTCTCGGCTCCTGGCGGCCCCTCTGTGACCTTGGGTTTTCCATCCTTCTCCGTCGGCTACCCCAGTTGGGTTTCCCGTTTTAGGTTGGGCTCCCTCGACGGCGCCTTTGGGCTCTTTGCTAGGGGTGTTCGTCTGCTCCCTGCTCCCTGCCGCGAACCGCCGGACAAACCGCGGCGTGGTATTCATCACATTTACTCCAGCATTCTTTGCATCGACATTCGTCTTGTCGTTTATGGAAGCCCTCCACGTTTCATAGAACGTAATGCAATCCATGGGCTGCAAAGGCACACCAATGGGGTCGTTCTGCTGCACGCCGCCACACGAAAAAAAACTCTCTAGAGTGTTTCAGAGTCATTTCCACGAACGCGTCGGCTGCGCAGATCGTGCTTCCCACAGAAAGCAAAGCTTTCGCGGCGCCTTCGATGTCGACTTTGTCTAGCTGCCTAGTTGATCGCCTGGCGGCAGCTTCATCCTTGTAATGTCGCTTGTTTCGATGCGCTCTCGAGATTGATTAGGGGGTATTATGGGTACGTAACACACACACACACACGCACGTGTTCTGTGTTTCTCGATTCTGTCTCTGAGATATGTGGCCCAACTAAAATTGTTCTGTTTTCGGGTTGGGGTTTTGAGAACTTCAGGGGGGGGGGATGGGCTGGCTGCCTGAGGATCAAGGCCGTTCGGCATTTTTGCAGCGCTGGTGAGCCTTGTGAGGGGGTCTGCCTTACAAGTTCATCCCGGTAGTGCCAGAGGCTCGTTGATGTCCCTGGCGTTCTGCGTCGGGGATTCGTAGGTCTTAATGCTTTGAGTGGAGCGTAATGGGCTTATCGGATGTTCCATCCGAATTGGGGGCAATGATCGCACGGACCACTGAAGCGTAGGAACAAAGAACGTTCTCCACTGCCTCGCATGGTGCCGAATTCATTCGAACCGCCGGTTTTCATGCAATAGTAACTGTGGCGTAGTGTGACTGAACCTGGCAAAGGACTCGTGCACCGGTAATAATCTTAATCTTTCCTCAAGCTATAGCGGAAATAAGACACGAAAGAGACGCTGATCTGTGCGCATCTCTACACCTTGCGCATTTTAGAGCATTCTTTTAGTTCTTGGCTAGATGTCGGTTACTGCCGTAGTTTGCAGGTGCCACTTGACCGCTGCAGAGAAGATGTGTGCTGACCTAAGCGCTGACATTTGGAGTATCTACCAAGACGTAGTAGCCGGACTGTCGCTGCGTGGGTCTGAAAACCAAGATGCACGATGGCCGGCGGGCCTTCCTTGAATTTGAGCAGCACCTTTCTAGTAGAAATAGCAGCCTGTTATGGACTGCTATCCCTACGAGATGGGTGCTGCTCGAATTCAGACCTGCTAACCCTGCAGGTGCCCTTTGCCAAAAAAGGGACTTTGCTGATGTCTTCAACTTGAGGAGCAAATATGTCTAGAATAGTGGCTTACCTATGAGGTTCACAGATAGAAATGGTTATCTAATGGCTAACTGAAGCTTGCGTAGCTATATAAATAATGTGCGTGCACTGCTTTATATGTTATGTATATATATATATATATATATATATATATATATATATATATATATATATATATATTACCCTTGTAAGTTAACATCTCTCATTATCCGTAAAATGAGAGGTGGCTTTCTGCGGTGCGAACATTCCATACATTTATATTTCCTCTAACATTCACACGAATAGTCTTACACGATGCAATATAATACTACAAATTATATATATATATATATATATATATATATATATATATATATATATATATATATACATGTGTGTTTTGTTTCAAGGGAGTGTGGCTCTGCACATTCTTGGCCGTATTTCTACTTGACATCGGCTACGGTGTAGCTGTTGGAGTTTTTGCAGCCGTTGCTACACTTCTTCTCAGGGCCACAAAGTAAGTTCCGAGCATAAATATTTAAACATGTTCCTAAGAGCGTTGTTTGAAATATATTTAGTGGAAACATTTTCATCGCTCGTTAAGTGTACGTAAATACAATTTACTAAATAATACTGCAATCGTTGGAGACGACATGTGCGAGCTGTATTTACGAAGTCTACCGAGCCAACTAACTAACGTGAACACGCTCATGCCAGCCGGCGGCGGGACGGTCGGCTGTTTTGAACTTGACCCGCCAATAGTAATAATAATGTTATGAATACTAATAAAAGACTGACATCCGTCATAACGGGAAATCACTTGCTCCTTAACTATTTAGTTGAACGCATTTAAGAGATCTGCGCGAGGCACAGTTTCTAAGGTGGAGGCTGTCTCTGACTGTCTGTAAGGGGAACGCGTATATTCCATTGTGGGCATCATAAGCTGGGCAAGTGAACAGTGAAGGTACAAAAGATGTTTACATCTCACAGGTGTACACAATGAAAAATAATTATGATAAATGAATAATAATGAACATTTATTGTAAATTACTGGATTACACTTATTATTCAGTACCGGACTAAAAAGGTTACGCGTGATTCCGGCAGAATACATAATTCGCCGAGGGCTTGCATAACTTAGTTATTTTTAATAGGTATGCGCTTATCAATATTTATAATATCTTATTTATTATTCATAACAATAAATCCCTTATACACAAGGGATGGGCCATCGGCATCTACCTATATCGCGACGATTCAAGATTAAGCCTCTTCTCTTTTCTGGTTTCCGCTTCCGTTTCGTCATCTTTATCTTTACTCTTATTACTCTCGGGCCGTCTGTTTAGTGCCATCGAGAGTCCTGCATGCAAAAAACGTGTGATCCACGTCATCGGTGGAGTCTGCGTTGTACAAAACACCTCAGTCCTCCCGAGATTAACCTGGTAGGTCTGGCAGCTGTCATGGCATCGAAACCATTACATGAGATCAGAGATTATTATTGATCTCGTCCATGATTTTTTCTGCGAGGTTTTGGAAATGCATGATGCACATGCGCCGCCAGCAGCCTGCGTGACTAGTGTGAGACTCACGAACCCACTAAACCCGGCTTCCTCTTCACCCCCTAGGCTCGATATTACTTTGGCCTTGCTTCGAAACCGTGGGAGAGGCGTCTCTGCCGTTCTCCTTCAATGAGGACGTGGCAGGGGCGTCTCTGCCGTTCTTTTCCATGATACTGGTGCCTCTCGTTCCTCTCCAGTCTACTCACCTTTTTCGGTGTAGCTGGCCCCCATATTAGTGATCCATAGAGCATAAACCGGCCAGCTTGCTTGCTACTTAATTCGTTTTGGCCGGTATATAATCAATGTGGGCTGTTAGCTTAAGTTTCCGTTAATCATTACACCCATGTATTTGGCCTGATTGCTTATTTAAATCATGTGGCCGTGAACACGGATATTCCAGCAGTGCGTTCTTCCATAATATAAAGGAGCGCCCCGCTTTTCCGGTGCTGCTCTACGGAATGCTAAAAGACAACACGAGCAATAACTGGAGACCCGAGTGGCCTTCTGGAGGAAGGCCGAACAAAATCCATACTTGTCGCTCCGTAGCGCTTCACAGGAGAGATCTGCATGTCCAATTGAAAGTGATCTACTCTATGACCACTTTAAATCGATCCTCAGCTTACATGACAGAGTGCTAAGGACAATGCCCACTCTCATATTTGTCTGGTCAGAAGAGGATCTGCAATGAAGAAATCAACTGGACGAATACTTCACCGTCCAAGAAGTGGCGGAGGCACTACGTCGACTCCCGAGGAACAAAGCACCCGGGCCAGATGGCATATGTAATAAGCATTTGCGAGACAGTGCGTTATGGCACTTATTTCAAAAGGCAAAGGGCCGCGAACCCAACCCTCTTCTTGGTGATGCCCCGCAAGGTTCAAGAACTCGAGTCCTGCTTTAACTCGCCGAAATCGGGGTCCCAATACGAATGTTGACATTGATGAAGGACGTGCTACAATCTAATCAGATCATCTTGGACGACGGTACAGCGGAGCACCCAACCATATAACAAATGACAGGCTTTGCCCAGGGCGATAATCTCAGCCCTTTGCTTTTTTTATACTGGCAGCCGAGTTACTAGCACGTATACAGACCCGGCACCCAGCTGTCAAGATAATTATGTATGCCGACGATCTAGTACTCTACAGTAGCAGTAGATACCATCCGCAACAGGCGCTCGCTACTTGATTGGCGTATGTAAACATAGTAGGCTTTGAAATAAATATGCAGAAGACAGAAGCCATGAAGTTTAGGCACGCGGGCAGGCTGGCCCTGACCGATACACTTAGGTTAAATTGACCGGGTCTAAACTATGTAAATAAGTTTACATATCTCGGTATCACAGTGACCCTCTCAGCCAATACCTTCGCTGCACACATAGAGGAGAGGTCTCGAAAAGCCTTGATCGCGGCGACAGCCCTTAAGAAGCCCCAGATGCTCTCGATTAAGATTAAGCGCAAGCTCTATTCGATATGAAACGCCAATCGCATCATACGGCATCCAGCTTGTGTAGGCAAAGCTAAGCTCGGTTCAACTTGGTGCGATCGATCGAGTAAAACCAGATTTTTAAAAAAAACGGGTACTAGGGTTACATACGTCAGAATATAACCGCCTTACGTATTTGCTGTGCGATGCTCCACTATTCGTGGAACAGATCAAAAACAATTTGCTCTCCGATACACACACACGATCGACCCACATTTTTATACGACAGATGGAATGGTTAGGTCAGAATGGAAGGGCACAGGCAGGCCAAACAGGCATATAGTCGCCCGTTTCGCTGCGCACGGTTTTCACCTCCTCCTTTGCCAGAAAGACACTTGCCATGCACCCTGTGACACATGTGTTTGTAAATATTGTTCTGGTATATGCGTAAGATAGCATGGTAGTACGTGCAATGCAGTCTCCTCGCTAAAAAGGCTGGCACTGAGCGATTTGTAATTATTAATATCATTACGAGGCTCTAGTGATATTGATCATACTATTGTATATTTTACCCAATTTGGAATGGAAATAAATCAAGTGTTTTAAGTGCTTTTCCGGTGCTAACATTAGTGCTAACACTCACCGATTGACCCTTTTTGAGGCGTTGCCTGCTCGGTCTTCCAACAGCTCCGCGTTCCCTGCAGTGACTGATATTGTCAAATTGTCGGTATAGGCAACGAACACAACCCCGTGAGGCCTGCTTATCTCTAATACGCTGTCGTACCATAGACAGCGTAGATTTGTTAGAACGGAATCTTGTTGTACACTTGTAGTCATTGCGTACTCCCTGCCGTCGTAACTCACACTTCGCTTTGCCAGATATAAGGCTATTAGACGTCAAAGGTATGCTGCTAGTCCCTTTTTTCCACCGCATTAGGCTCACCCTCAGTTTGGTTAACGCATTCTAGGTTAACAGTCTACATTACTACAATACAACATTACCTACTACATTACAACATAACAGTCTAACATTATCTACGAGTATAAATTACATTCCCTAATCTGATGACGCATTTTCGTCAGATGATTTTTGTAAGTCGTATTTAACGCACAAAAAAACACAAATTAATATTTTAATTTCAGTAAACATAGCTGCTTGTAGTATGAGTTTAAAAACAGGGGCGCCAAACAGGTTTGCCTTTTTCTCTACTTTTTAACTTATATTCTAAATACCTGTCCATTCTCTCAGCAGTGAGGCTCTTTGTGCTTACGTTTTGGGGCCGACATATGGTCTGGACAAGGTATTGAACCTCCGCATTCTGGCGACCTTTAACTGCGTGAGAAATGTTTTTCATTATATGAGGCGAGAGCGTTGTTTGTCCACCCGAACAAGCGGCCTTCACGTGTGTCTCATGTCAGACTCCGAAGCATCTCCGTCGCCGCAGCGGCCACCGCTTCTGGGTATTCCTTTAGCAGTAGCTTAACCGCGGAGACGGGTATCCCGCCTAGGCCCGGTGCCTTTCCCGGCTTAAGGCGTTCCCCCCCCCTGCGAGTACTCCCTGCGGGGTTATCGCTAGTATGCTGTCTCTTCAGACTCTTCTGTGGCTTCTAAATACGGGGTCCGGTCAAAGGGCGGGTGCCGCGAAAAGAGTGCCGTGACTGCTTCACGGGTTTCCTCTGACGTAAGCTCCACCCTTCGTTTAAAGAAGGGAAAACCCCGCACCATCTTATACGGGCGGCCCCAGGAGTCGCTCTCCAGCTCTTCGAGAAAGACTCTCTAGGAGCGTTCCTTGTTCTTGGAGATTTCCTTACGCAGGCAGGCTTGCAGCATTTTTTATTCCGCGCCGTGTTGCAGGGCGATTTGCCCCGCAGGCGCAGCTCGCCGAGCGCGGGTGAGGAGACGTCGTGCCCCGTGGACGGATGCACCTTCTTCTACAGTCTTCTATCTCGGTCGTCCACCAGTTTTTCGGGGTCCTTCGGTACGATCGGTGTGTTCCGCGGCCCGTGAGGACCCTTTAGACGGCCTCGAGGAGGTTTTGGAGGCCCGCGGGTGTTGTTGGCATCCCGTCCTGGTTAATATAAGTCCTAAGGGACTCCCGGATCTCGTTGACCCCCTGGCGCCTGGTTGGAGGACGAAGCGTTGTGGGCGGTCTCTCGCGGGAGATAGTCACGTGAAACTCAAGTGTATTCCTCGTCTAGTAAAACCTTCCAGTTTAAAAATTTGTGTGCTTCCGCTCTTCTTGTTATTGTAAGATCGATGCACGAGGTGCGCCCAGCTCTATGAAAGGTAGGCGCACCCGTGTTAAGAACAACTAGGTCCTCCGCCGCCAGCCACTCGAGGACGGCGGGTTCTCTTCGGTTGGTAGCCGTAGAGTCACATGTACTGGAAGCTGCGTTAAAATCTCGGGTTAAGACTAGAAGTGGCACGTCGTTTCGGTTAAAATACTCTGTCAAATTGTCTAAAAACCTATGAAAGTCTTCGAGAGAGGCGTTGGGACTGCAATAGCAGGAGTAAAACCGCCACACGCCCATTAGGTCCACCCAAGTAAAACCGTACCCGCTGCCGTGTCCAGAAATAAGAAGGCGACAGCGGTTGTCTAGTAAAATGCTTGGCTAATTGTTTGCTTCTATAAAAAGGTCCGCGGTGCAGTTTTTCACCCACCGTACGTTGGGCTCACTGAGAAGTAGCAGATCTGTCCCAGACCTGCTACTGATTTCCTGGAGCATCTTGTGGGCACCCATGCTCCGGTTGCAATTGAATTGTAGTGCTTTAAGGATAGTGGTCATATACGTTGTTTATCGGCAATAGTCAGAGTTATATATATATATATATATATATATATATATAGAGAGAGAGAGAGAGAGAGTTATATATACGTCGTTTAAGATTCGCTCGTATTTGACCTATTTGTGGAGCGGGAGTCTATGGGAAGAGATGGTTGGCCTCTCTTTCGACTCTTTTGGGTTACCAGGGTAAACCCGTCCTGGTTCTGAGCGCCTCTGACGTGGTCTCCCGCTGTGGGGGGCACCGTGCTTTGGTCAGGCGCAGACACTGTCGAGGGGGGCGGCAGCCTGCCTCGGTTGCCAGACTGGTTGCCGCCGCGGTGAAGCTCTGCAAGTTGAACTCTGTACGTAGGGCAAGCAGCGGCATAGGCCGCGTGCCTCTCCTCGCCGCAATTGTAGCGCTTGCCATTTTGGGTTCATTCTTTCGACAGGTGCCCCAGTACCCCGCATTTGTGGCAGCGCCTGGAGGACGCCGCTTCAAATGTGCACGACGTGGTTGTGTGCCCCACTCCCTGGCACTTCTGGCACGTGGGGACGGTAATCCGTTCCACAATGGGGCAGGATAGCCATCCCAGTTGGACCCGCTTCAGGTCCAGCGCTCGACGGGCATCGAGCGGCGCCAGACGGGCGAGCGCCCACCATCTTCCGGTAGCCCCCTTTCATGGTGGGGTCCACCATCAGGGGCCCGTCGAATCGAGCTTCTCTGCGGAACGCCTTCTCGACTTTTTTGCAGTTGTCCCCTCCATGATGTCCCTGACAATCAGACGCTTGAAGGAGGACAGATTGAGGCTAAAATCACCCTCCCCGGCCGCCTGTAGGGCACCAAGGAATGTGCTGGCCCCTCCTGGCGCCGCCTCGGTTACTACGAGTCCTACGTTGCCGCTGGGGAGGTGTTGTGCCCGTTTGACCAATATTTTGTGGGAGCCAGGGTTCACCTAGGCCCTAAGATCCCTAATGGTTTCCGCGTAGGTTTTCCTTTCCTTCTTTTTAAGTGGAACGGTAGTCGTCGACGTGGACGTGTGACTTTTCGAAAAATTGTTGCTTTACTTCTTTTACCGGAAGAATGAGGACGATAAAAGATTATGAAGACAACCTTATAGAGCGCGTCTTATACTGCGCGGCGGCGCACTGCGGGCTTCGTATACTATTGTTAGTACGGATTCCACTTTTTGTCTGCTCTGAGATTAGATCTCACTTCTATGCAACGGGCATATTATGTCTAGACGTTTAAGTAAGTGTTTATATATTTATATTACTCCGTGTTATTTTTTTAAATTTGATAATCTATACTAATGAAAATGTGGGCTGATCTTGTGAGAGCAGATGATGCACGCCGCAAAGGACTGGGGAGGTATAGCTTTTCCTTTTTAAACATTTTAACATATTATTTTCGATCAAAGGTGTATCACATTTATTGGAAATACATGCTTTTATTTTGCGCTCAATTTCAGTCCCAGTTTGCGTGTTATGTCTCGAGTCTCACGAAACCAACATGAGTCTAATGTAAGTAGTTACAATTAACTATTTGTTTACTGTTATTATGTGTGCATGTACCATACTACGCATTTGATAAACTTTAATAACTATTCCATGCGTACATGATAGGCCATGTGTCAATTTTTCTGATCTCAAGTCTAACGTTTATGCGCAAGGCGGTATCCTTTGTCCGTAATTGCAGCAGCAGGAGGCAGATAGTATTTCCCGCCAATACACTATTTTCAAAACAAAATGTTTAAGGAGATATTTGTGTTTGGCCGGTAATGTCCGCTCGCTTTATATAAAACTAGAGCAAATAATCTTGACCCAGTACGGTTAGTTCACGTAAGTTTAAAGTCCTAAGGGAAAACGCCGTTAATCATTATTCCGCCTTTTCAGGTTCACAGCTTAAACGAAGCTTTAATCCATAACTATTGTTGTTGCCTGTCATTGTTTATTTAAAAAATGCCTGAGAAGCGACGACATACTAGCACGCTGAAAATTATAATAGTTGACGATGCTCACAGAATTGCACCCATTCTTTGCGAATACGTGTCGGGAATCGTGAGCCGAGCTACACATCATCTGCTAGTTTCAGATTTAGAACAACGCATTTAAATATACGAGGGCTAATTTGCAAGTTTTAGCACTTTGAATCTGAAAAATTGAACCGAAACTACTATCATCGAATCACTATCAGGGAGATAGCTGAGGAATTTTAGATCTTATCGGTTATAACAGTCTTTGCTGATATTTTATGTGTAATGTCTAAATTGAACATTCAAACAAGAGCAGAAGGTCCATGATTGTTTCAGAGAGTGATTACGGGGGACGAGTCATAGGTATATAGTTACGACGTCGAACTCATAGCCTAATCAACACGAGAGGTTTGGCGAGCCATCAACTCCAGCAACGTCAGCAATATGGAGAAGGCGGTCAATCGGCCACATCGGCACTGGAGCTCAAATTAGCTCTCAGAGATTCTACAGTCGATGTGAGCGCTCTACTGGTGTCTCTCGAATCAAATCTATTACTTCTTACCAGCGTAGCAGCTTAAATAGAGCGGTTAGAGAATGCTCGCTTCTCGCCGCTAAAGTTGAGCGACTCGCGGCAGAAGTCCATAACCTAAAACAACAGGAGACAGACGAGAAAGTGCATGCAACAATCATTGCACTCCGCCTGCAACTGGATGTGAAACTTGACGAACGCGACATCGACGTCGCGCACCGCTGTCTCCGATCTCGTATGATCAACGGAAAAACATCACCGATCGCTCCCAGCTGCTGACGCGGTTTGTCTGTCGATGGAAGAAACTTGAAGTGCCTCGAGATACCGGGAAGTAAAGCCTAAGCCGAGCTTTCTAGGTGGCTGCCAGGGAAGCAACAACAACATCTACGCCAATGACCCACTGACACCCACTAACGCGAGGATACACCACCTCCTCCGTCACTTTAAGGTCCAACAATAAAATGGACGTGTCCGAACGTCAGACTGCCGTGCAAATCGGTCTCAACAGCAATGTTCCCTGACGGGACGTCACAACCGACACCGATTTTGATGCTCTGTTGAGCTTATTATTATAATTATGATTATGATGATTATTATTATTATTTTGCTGATCATACAATTGTGAGGTCTGAACATGTATTAATATATAATTAAATATCTCAGTGGCAGTCTCTTCCTCTCAAAACATTGACCCGAATATACAGGCAGCGTTACCTCTGCACACCGCCAGCGAGAGCAACTGCCGCAGGAACTCGCTCTCTCGTTGGTCGCCTGTGTTCTTCTGTATCCGCTCGCCAAGCTTTTTAATGAATCTCCTTGTGCCTTTACTAGCGGGACCTGTTTCCATAGCGAGAGGCACGACGTAGTATCTGGGCTCTAAGTCCCTGTACTTTCGTATTTTTTCTCGATCTGCATGTTCGGCGACCCAGCCGGCCTCAAGGGCATTGTGTCGCAGGTAGAACGGGGCAACAGTGCAGGATACTGTTGTATCCCATGCCAGACACTTACCGCAAGACCACAATGGAATAGTGACTCCGTCGGGCCTCTTGTCACTGCTTGTATCGAGTCTCCAGCGTACTCGGTATGCCTGCACGACGCAGGGCTCTCTTTATGATCGAGTTAAGTTCCGCGTGCCTAGCGGCTCTTCCTTGGCTTTTGATGCAGCTTAGGGGGTGAAGGCCGTTACTCTATGCAAGCCGGCCCGCTCGTTGCTCGCTGGGGAGGTTCGCAGGATAAAATGCAACCTTGGCAAGCCTAAGCTATATCTCCAGAGACAAAGAGATGCCTGTGGGTGCATTGCGATGAGGCGGGGTTTGATCCGCAAAAGCGCGTTGCGCTTAACTGTAGTCGTCTCAAGAATTCTTCGAGCTCCAATCGGGGCACCTAGAATTTCCAGGTCCGCCTGATCAACTCTCTTCGATCCGGGCAAGATGCTTTTGATGGTTCTGAACATTTCGCCCTGCTCGTGGGGATCTCCGCCTACGACGATGATTTCGCATTTAGAAGGATTAAGTTCCAGTCCTTCTTCGTCTGCGGACTTTAAAACATTGAGAATGTCACTTACAACTGAGTTTACTGGGCCTCCCAAGGTGGCGTCGTCCAGATACCAAACGTTTAATGGACTGTCCATACGGGTCACTATCTCAGGGATTCCAATACTGAACAGAGCGGGGCCGAGCGGATCACCCTGTTGTACAGCGTTGGATGAAAGGAGAGGTTCCTTATCGGCCCAAGAGTAGCGATGGCTTGCTGTAGCTCTGCAATGTAAATGGAAAAAGCTGGGGCACTTTCGATTTCACTTCATTGAGAATTACGTCGCGTCGGATGGTGTTAAAGGCATTTCGAAAATCGAGCTTTACCACCACCCATGGGGGACCCTCCGCCTCTATAAATCCTCGAACCGCGTGTGCTGCAGCCTCAGCCCCGCCTTTTACTGAAACACCAACTTGCTTTGGCGTAACGGCACTAATAATTGCTCTTCGATTTACCACGATTGCAACGTTTGCAGCCAGTCTCCGCAAGTTGAGGCCGCATGCTATGGGCCTAATGGTGCCGTCTTTCTTCTTTAGTGCTGTCAGTTCGGCTCCGTAAAAATTCGGAAGACAAAAGGATGGTAGTTTACCGTTCAAAGCCAAATTAACCAGGGAACACAATTCCGTCAATAATCTCTCGGAAGAGGGCACTATACAATCCAGCATACCGCGTAGATGACGAGGCCGGAGTCCGTCGAGTCCAGGGCCGGATGCCAACGCAAAAGGTCGTACAGCGTCGGCTATTGGTTTCTCCTGCGCAACACATCTTTCCTGAGGATTCGGTGCTAGAAGATTATCAATACTTGCGCTGGTCGGCGGGGCGGTGTGCTTATTTACGAGCTTCTGATAGGTATGGTCATCTAGTGGTGCAAAGGTGTCAACGGACAGGAGAGTGTGAGCCGCCGAACAGATATCTCCCTCTGCCAGCTTGCGTTCTGCCATCGTGGCTCTGTGACCATCAAGGTGATGCCTTTTTGAGATCCGTATGTTGTCGCTGCGATGCTTTTCGACAACATTCTCTAGCACTCTCCGCTTAGAATTGGCGAGGTTTTTCCTAATAATTTGGCATAGTGTAGTGTTTTTGCTTTTTCGCTCGGGTACTTTAAGCATGAGTAATGGCAGGGTGATAAGACTGTGCCAAAAGGGGTAATCCTGTATTAAGTTAAAATTAGCGAGGGCCTCTGCATACGCCGCGGAACAAATTTCTCTGACTCCTCTAGGGATTATCCTCACTAGCCTAATGGTTTTGCGAGCATTGGACAGAGTTCGGATGAGAATATTTGGGTCGTGATTTTGTATCGTTGAAATCGGGTCGGCGTGATCTTGGGACTCTGTGCTCCTTGCACTGTCAAAAGGAAGTCTGCTGGGTGGAGTTTGGGCCCTATGCATACGGGTCTTATGCATGCGTGGGCCGCAGATAGATTTCACTGCTTTTCGACAAATATCACAAATGAATAATTGTTGAGAAAGCATTGGCAAGTGATCGGGACTTGCGGTGGGTGGTTGAGTACTCATTACTTGGCTGCGGTCGCTTCTGAATTATCTTTATACAAGCCGGTCAAGACCGATCTGTCTCCCTCGTTACTTCCTTCAAAAACAGAGATCAAGAAGGCTTTTCCTCCATCTGATTCGAGGAACTCTAGCACCTTTGCAATGAGTGGGCTTTCTTTCAGCCATGAAGATAGTAATCCTTTGACGAGCTTCCAAATTTTTATAATGCCATCGACAATATAGGATGCTTGTGGCGGAGCAGGACGTATTTCGTGCTTCTGCGGTAAAGTGCTGCTTTGCTGAGTTTTTGGTCTACTCAGAGTGGTGGCGGGCGACCTTTTAAGGGGAGTCGACGGTAAAAGGTGGCACAGTACCTTACCCTCTTTGTCACAGACTTGTTTCGGGCTTGACTTTTTAGTAATGTCCGCGTATGACCTCCCAGGTTCCATTTGTGTTTCTACGCAACTCGTTGACGTATGCACCGGCGTGGAGAATGAAGGAAAGTCTTCCGCGATGTTCTCAAATCGGGTGGCGATCCTTGAATAAAATGTTTGCTTCTCTGCCTCTGCGTAAACTCTTTTGACACCACATCTTCTATCGGTTGCTGCGTCAGCACAATTCGCACATCGGGCTTTGCTTTGGCAAGCCCACATCTGATGACCCGGTTTACCGCATTTCCTGCAGGTGGGATTACCCCTTTGTGCATTCAGATGACTTGTGTCGGAACTGATGACACGAAAGACATTGCAATGGTGAACCGGGGCATAGGATAACGTTGAACTTCTCATCAACTATTGTCACTTCGGCCAGGGGGGTTTTCTCTCTGCAAACTTCTACTACCCCTTTATCCCGACGACATTCTAATAAATCTTTTTCGGAAAACTGCGGGTTTACGCCCGTGATTCGTCCCCACAACTCCGAATTGTCGGCGAATAGACGTATAGGTGGACCATACACTACTTGCAGGGCCCTGGCATGGTCAATCTGATTCGGCTGAGCTACACGGATTGCCAGTTTACCGTGATCGGGTGTTGATGGTATCCCTGCCCTTCTAAGGGCTCTTCTTACTATGGCATTGAGTTCCGCGTGTCTTGTAAGTATGCCAGGGCTTTTTAGACCGCTTAGAGAATGTAGACCATCAGAGTCAACAGGTTGGCCGCATGACAGACATGAGAAAGGCTGGCAGACGGGCGCGTCTATCCTAAGGGCTGACACCATGCGGAAGGACTTTGGGCCCAGCATGGTGCCAATCTAGCGGGAGGGCAGTGCTTGGAGCCAGCCCCCGCTGAAAGGATGTTGAGCCGCTAAAAAAACGGCACGTTCTCTTGATGATGTAAGGTCATCCATAAGATCCCTTGATGATTTCTTACTTTTACAAGCGTCGAGAAAATGTTGGTTCACATCCTCTTTCAGGGGGCCGGGGTCAAGGTGGCTCCTCATCGTCGCATCTGCCAACATAGTAGTTTTCTTTTACACTATTGTTGCAACTTCATTAACAAGTGATTTCGCTAGAGAGCCAAATTGATTCAATGATGCAGCTTAGCACACTGCGACGAGGTTGATGGACCTTTTAATACCAAGGCCTCCGAAGGCTATTGTAAGGCTTGCTGTTTTCCATAAGTTCTTCTCTAAACTAATGTTCAATACTTCACCCAGAATAACCCTAGTAGTCTCGTCGTAGGCCTTCGGTATATGTGAAGGTCGGGGATGCTCGCAACATATAGTTAAATCTTGGTGACCCAAGACTGTGCCTCCACAGACAAAATGCCGCCTGTGGGTGCATATTTGACAAACGTGGACGGACTTTACAAGAGCTTCTCGTTTTGCGCGAAGAACCCGTGGGATTCCTTCACACATGACGGGAGCACCCAGAATATCTAGGTCATCTTGTGTCGTGCAAGTCGCGTGTTGAAGCAGCTCTATGCGTTCTTTGCAACCAGCTGGGGAACGTGGATGTTTGGCCCACAGTTCGGACTCTGTGTGCGCATCGTATGGTGCGATTATGTCTGAGGACAGAAGGGCTTGAGATCGAGCTAATTTTATCTCTGCTTGGCGTATACTATTTTCATCCCCATTTACGTGGCGTATCTTGCCGATAGTGCTGAGTGCAGTCGCGTCGGCCACACCTTGAAAAGTCCTAAGATCTATTTCGGCTACATTCTTCTTAATTATTTTGGTCAGCGTCACTTCTTGATCTTTCTGACGCGGAATGGCAAACATGAGCGATGGAAGCATCATGTGATGGTTCCAGCTCGTGAGGTCAAGCCTCGAGTTAAACTTGCTCAATGCTTTGGTGTATGCTGCGGCGCAGCGTTCTCTGACTCCGCGGGGTACGACTCTGGTAAGTCTTAAATTCTTGCGGGCACTTGTCAGAATCCGTACTAATGAGGTCGCATCAAATTAAAGGTCAGAGTCTGAGGTAGAAGGTATGAGATTATCCGGTTTTGGACTATTACCGATAGGTAGACTTCGAGGGGGAATCGGGGAGTGGAGGCGTGTTATATGGGCTTTCAGTCCTTTGGAGGTTCTTACACAGAGACCGCACTACGTGCAAACATATGGAGTCTGAGAGACAGAAACCGTTGTTTGGTCGTTATCGTTGAATTCACTGGTGTTGTGTGATTGTTGGCTGGTTATTTGAAGCTATTGTTCAATTCAATTCAAAACATTTATTCACCTTTGCCAGGTAGTATAAACACATCATATATCTCTTCACTGTATACAATAGCGGCTAAAATTGCACCATTGGGCATGGTCGTGTCACATTGGGGGTTGAGCCCACAAGACATCCGGTATATAAGTATATACTACACGGACTATATGGCTACAACCCAATTTTCTCCTATATGAAAATAGACTAGAAAGTGCTCATCGCGAATATTTTAAGATCGGGTCAGTAAGGCTACCTAGGGAAGGGACCAGAGCACAGGAAGCGGCGTGGTATCTTCCACAGTGTGCTTCGCATCTGGAGCACCTGCAATGGTCATCTGGTTCGTGGAAGTCCCGCACGATACACAATTTATGATGAAAGCCGTGTACAGCATAGCGGGTTACGACGTGACGGTTGTAACGATACGGCCCTCTCCATTCGTTACGTGTCATAGCTCCAGGTTCGAAGAATTTATCATCGATATCCGCGAACTTAATCTCCCAGCATTCGAGGTTGTCCTTGAAAGCCGTCGTCGTTAACAGATCGAAACGGTGCCGCAGATCTTCGGTGAACAGCGGTGTGTTTGCTAGGAGATATACTAGGCGGTTCCGGGTCGAGATGTGTAATGCCAGAGCCCTCTTGAGAAAGGAGGCCTTAACACCGTTAAGCTGTTCGAGGTTCTGCGCCGTGAGGTCCTCCCAAATGACACGTATCCCATACGACGCGATCGGGGCAATTTTGAGATCGAACAGTCTCAAGGCGGTTCCGAGTGACAACAACTGCGGCGATTTTATTGCCCATACGGCGGTCACTGCCTTCCTGCACCTCTCGGCGATGTGTGCGGTGAAGCTGCGTCCGTTATAAGAAAACAGTAGCCCTAGGTATGGGAACCTATTTACGTACGCGAGCGGTACACTGGCGTATCGCAAGGTGTCAGTGCCAGTGATCCTGCCGCCCCTCCTGAATTTCATTGCTTCCTGTCTTTCTCTGGTTTACCGTTAGACCCAAAGCATTTACAGCGACGTAAAGACGGGCTAAGGCTTGCTGTACCTGAAACCTGCTTGGACCATATATGACCAAGTCGTCCGCGTACAAGATAACTTTTACTAAATTTCTAGGGCCTCTTATTTGGGCGGGCAGGTCCTTCAGTAGGACAGAAAACAGGAGAGGGCTCAGGTTGTCACCCTGAGCTAGGCCTGTTGTCTGGGCGAAAGGTTCGAGTTCGGCGATACCATCCTCGATGGTTACTCTGTTCTCCTGTAGGATGGCCGCGAGAAGGTTGAGCACTTTAACTGGCACTCCGACCTCTGCCAACGTGCGTAAGACCATGTCTCTAGGCGCCGAATCAAATGCTGCCTTGAAATCGACAAAGACTGCATACAGTGGGTTCATCGCTATGGCTAACGCCCTCTTAACGTCCTACATCAGAATCGTACAGGCGGTTTCTGTCGAGCGATCTCTGTGGAATCCATGCTGCTCGGTCGGGATGGCTCCTACGCCCTCTAGGTAGTCACACAGTCTCCATGTTAGCAGACAAGAGAGTAGCTTATAGCATACGCTCTTCTTCGCGATGCCCCGCCAAGATGACGGTAGGGCCGGATCCCCCTTACCCTTGGGTATAACTAGCAGATTTGCATCCCTCCATTCTGCTGGGAGCGTGCCCGTCCGCAAGCATTTGTTGAATAGCGCGGACCAGCAAGGAGCAAGAAAGAGTGCACATTTTAGATGCTCATTGCGCACTCTGTCGGGGCCGGAGGCTTTATCATTGCGGAGACTTCGAAGTCCTCGTAGGACCTCCTCGACGGTGAACTCCTGCTGGAGGGAGTCCCGTAGCCATGTCGTCGATTCACCCCACACGGCGACTGGGTTTGGCACCTCGCGAGGAATGGTGTCCCGTGAAGCGAACATTTCCGAGAAGTGATTAATGAGGGCTGACGAGCTGATAGGGCAGGCCGCGGTGCTCCCTCGGTGGGCCAGTCATCTGTAGGCATGACGCTCTGCGTCTGCTATAAGGCGAGCCTCCAGCATCTCCTGGTACCTCTTACGCTGCGTCGCGTATGTTTTCCTACAAATTCTTCTAAATATCGAGGCCAGCTGATGGTAACCCGGATGCGATTCCGCTAGGAACCTGAAGGTAATCTGGGCTCGGCGAGCAAGCCGACAGCTGTGGTCGAACCATGCCCTGTGCTTTTTGGAAAAAGGAACTGGCTGTATACTAGAGTGCACCACTTCGAGTAGGCGCTGCGCATACACCTCCGTGTCTATCACGTTCGACACAGGGAGAACTTCATGAGCACGTTCTAGGAGCAGATTCACATTGAGCCGGCGTGGGAGGGCAAGTCGCCTGGCCGCTTTCGTTGACACTTTCTGAACCGCGAGGTCCACGGCCACTGGAACGTGGGCTCGAATGCATGCGCCTTCACGAAGCTTGTTGTTTCCTCCTTGATACGTGATCACTTCTTTGGGCACGTTGGTGGCAAACACGTCGATGACCGAGCTTCCGGAGTACCCCAAAATTGTTGGCGATACCTTGGAAGTGACTATCCAGCAGCCGTAATGTGCTAGGGTGTCTCGGAGGGCTATGGTGCGGCTCGAGTTCGGCTGATCGAGGCGGGCGTTGAAGTCACCAGCGACTACCAGGGGCGCACCGTCTAGGGGAGATACTGCTTCCAGACCGCTGACCAGCTTCTCTACCATAGTTAGTGTAGACTCCAAATCTGCGGGTCGGACATATGCTGCAACTACGGACATTGTTGGGCCTTGTAGGGCTATGACGTTATTCTCCGCTAGACACGTCGTGAAGTCGCCTAGCTTGTGATTGTAGAAAACGGAAGTACCCCCACTTGGCCGCCCTGGCCCGCTGCGCTTCTCAGCGAGGCAATGCACTGCATAGAAACTCGGAAGGTCGAAAGGGGTGGTCGCCCAGGTTTCCGTCAGCACTAGGATGTCCAGTCCATCCAATGCGTCGGGCGCGAGGAGCTCTAGCGAGGAAGCTCCTTCGCAGTTCCATTGTGCAATTCTTATTATTTGTTTTTGTGTGAGGCCCGGCCTCGTTGTGCGCTGCTCGATCGACCTAGTCTAGTCCTTTCGCCGGCTTGGGTCTTCTAAGCGAATCGCCAGTTTCCCGTGCGTCGTAATTCGGGCGTTAGCACCCGGCACGGACTTACTGATCTCTACGGCTATCTTAAAAACACTAATTATTGTAATTGTTAAAAACACTAAGGGATCTCAGTGCTTCAGGGTTATCTGGGCAGTGGAACAATAGTTCCAGCTGGGTCTCCGTAGAAGCAGCCTTTCGTACATTCTGAATAACTGTAGATGCGGTTTGTTTGGCCACCTTCTTTGCAGCTGTTTTCACTGCCTTCTCTTGACGGGTTTGAACTTGGCTCCAGCCTTCGTCATCTTCAGGATCGTGAGACGTACCGCAAATTGTTTTAGACGGCTAACCGTCACACTTACTTTTTCCTCCGATTGGGTCATTGCCCGTCGCCCTCTCCATCCTCTCGGATAGCCTAGCTTCTTGGCGCCGACGTTATCTTACTGTTGCCGTCTCCCTCGTCGATATTTGACACTTAACAGTGCACGTATGATTCTCCTCACCTGCTCGACTGCACACTGGTGATGACACGCGGGATGACTGCGGCGAATAATCGGTACCGCTCAAATAGGTAGCGGGCGACCCTTGCCGAGGCGTATAGGGAGACACCGGACGTGAATCGTTAGTAACCAAGCAGACAGCCGGAGATAATGCACATACGAAACGTGATACATCTGAGGCGCGGGCAGCGGTTTCCACTACATGATTTTCGACGCAATCCACTTGTTCGCCTTTCAAAGACGTCTCCACGAGGTCTGTTCGCACGCCTAATTGCGATCACTAAGTCTAGGAGAGTCTTGTAGACACTCTACACCGATCACAGCACTGTATTTGTAATGAAAATCACACAATTTTCGGCACCTCGATCCGAACGTGACTATTCCCGGCAACCGCGAGCAGACTATTATTATTATTATTAGAATGCGCGCTTTATTTACATAAAGGATAAGAATTTGTTTTAACATCAAATGACCAGTTCCCTCACGGGTGTGCGTCAGTTGTATGTCCTGGTAACCCTCCAGGGGAACAGCGACATAACGATCTCTTTTCGAGCTATGCATTTGGGCTCGTATCTCACTTGAGATCTTGTTGTCGTTGGTATGCGATTAAAAAAGAAGCTGCAAAACTCCTCATTGGAGAAAACATAGTTGGCAAATTTACAGTCTATTTCATTAAAAGTGTCTATGATATCCTTAACAACGGTTTGCGTCGGTGGGACGTCATTATTATTATTATTATTTATTAACATTGTTTAAATGTTACAATTGTGAGGTGTGAACGTGTACTCCTTGTCTTCTCCTAACTCCTAAATATTATTCCATGGAACCGACAATACAGCCGGCGTTTCCTCGGCACACTGCAAGCGACAGCTGTTGCCGTAGAAACTCGCCTTCGCGCCGATTCCCTGTGAGATCTGTAATCCGTTGGCCCAGCTCACTGATGAATCTCTTGGTTCCCTTGCTTACCGGGCCCATTGTTTCCATCGATATTGGCACTACAATATAACTTGTCTCCAGTTCTTGGTACTTGCGTTTTTTCTCATTATCTGCGCGCTCGGCAACCCATCCCGCTTCTAGTGAACTGTGGCGTATATACGAGGGAGCCACTGTACACTATAGCATCTCATACCAAGCATCTGCCGTTAGCCCATAGCAAGATTGTTACACCGTCAGGTCTTTTGTCGTCATGAAGTCCTAATCTGGGCTCGAGCGTGCTTGGTATACCAGCTCTGTATAGGGCTCTTCTTATAATTGCATTGATTTCATCGTGTCTAGGAACTTTACCATGGCTTTTGATGCAGCTAAGAGGGTGAAGCCCATCCTCAGTTACTGTGGAATCACATGCGCGGCAACTGTAGGGGTTGCAAACCAGGGCATCTATTCGAAGAGCATTTACCATGCGGAATGAGGTGTTGTTCAGCATGGTACCCAGCTGCGGGGAAGGGAGACACTTTAGAAAGCCTCTACTAAATGTGTCCAGTGCTGCCAAAAAACAGCTTTTGTTGTTGTTATTATTATTATTATTAAAGAAACTTACCGCGCCGACAACAAAAAACACATTTTCACTTGGCACGGCAAAACATGTGAAATGGACAGCCACAGCAAAGCCAGCAACTGCTTAGTTTCAAAGAGGTAGCAGCAATGGCTATAAATGTTTCAATGCCGGTGGTGTTCATTGTGTTTTCCTACGAAGCGGGGTGTCCAAGTGCTGCGCAGGATCCCAATGGGAGCAAGAATTCCCTTGCGCGGACTCTTCCACCGTCTGCTTAAAGACGTAGTGAAAAAGAATGACGAAGCGAGCTGGACCGCGCTGCTCACCTTCGCCCCAAAAGTCCTCCACGTCGACAAAGAAACCCAGGGAGACCATAGCTTAGCGAGTCTTGTCAAAGAAAAGGTGGCCCTTTTCGGAGCTGCCACTCTCACTTGCATGGAGACTGAGGGGCGAGGCAAACGTGTGTTGACGGATAAAGCTTGCATCCAGATCGCTGCTCACAAACTTTCCATGGAGTTTAATGTGCGGAGCGCCATTAGAATCTTGTCTTCCGATGACACGATTGCGCCCGTAACAAAGGAGTCGATTGATGAATGTCGCAAAACACCCTCCGGCTCCCGCAGGGGACGTGGTGTCACCGTCCCCTATCGGCTTGCCGGCGGTCGGGTCATGCTCAAGCGAGGATGTTGCCAAGGCACTTCGCATCTTTTCATCCGGTGCGGCGGGAGGTCTCGACGGCCTCACGCCGTACCATCTAAAATCAGCTGATTTATGATATGAATCAGCTGATTTATGATATCAGTTGAAAGTGATTTCTTTTTTAAAACTTGCATCTGTTGCAAGCAGCTTATGTTACAATCAAGCTTTAGTTGCTCAGAGCCACACAGTTTTTTTATAGTGATATAAAGACACACGGTTTTCATATACAGTGATATAGCTGAATCATTTATGAGTTTTTCCATTCTTGCCATTTACAGAGTCGGCGGCCGGAAGCTAATGAAAATGTGGATAATAGGCCTATCTCCGCTGAGGCAAATCAAGGTTTTCGACTAGTAAGAATTGAATCCGAGGTCAACTTCCTTAACCGCGATAGCCTAAAACAACAACTTCTAAGGTAAAACTACAATTGAAAAATTAAAACAGAACTATTTTCAATTCCTCAATAGCCTATGGGTATAAGCATTTGGCTGCCCTGTGTTAGCTTGAACGTCTTGACGTACCTGTATTATTTCGCTGCATACAATAATATACATATATATATATATATATATATATATATATATATATATACATACATATAAATATTACATATGTTTCCGCCAGAGAAACTGATGCTGAAGAGGGGGACACGTCAAACTCGGTAATTCGCTTGGTGATTCTCGATTTCACCAGCTGCCCGTTCGTGGATGTCTCGGGATGTGCAACTCTAAGCGAGGTATTTTATTGAATATTACATTCATTGAATATTTCACACAACGGGTGGGAGGTTTTGATATATAATGACATGATGCAGTCTATATGATTATGATGTACGATTAAGGCTATTACAGATATGTCACCGGCGAATGCAGGCAGCGTATGACGTTATATTCCTAAAATCTTATGTATGTGATTTGCCCAAAGAAAACCCGGATAGAGTTTATCACAGTTTGCATGTTACCTTTTTATGTGAGAGCATATAAAGTGAACTGAGGCGTGGCAAAAATTGATGCATATGCAACGGAACAGTGTGGCAGTAGGATATTGTAAAGCCAATATTTGTTGTCCAATAGAGCATGCTTATGGTCAGCACCGTTTAGGACGAACAGCTGTGAACAAATGATGTAAGAGTTTCTATCAAGGGCGAAAATCTACATCGGATCTGCCCATATCAGATCACGCAAACACAGTTATCGGAGATGAAGTCATTGCTGCTGTTAATGAAATTAATCGATTTGGGAGAGATGCCACAAGGGTCCCGTGAAACTCATACTATGATCCTACAAAAATTCCGTTGGGAAATGTTGGAGAGTTTTCAATGCTGTGCAGAACTTCTTCAAACAGAAACTCTACATCTGTTGTCGAAACGAGAGCTCCAGTGTTTAAACAATATAAGTTATTTTTGTGAAATTGATCACAAAGGTTTTAATCTTTCTTCTTGTCCACTTTTTAGTTTGACAACGTGTACTTAATTTTGTATGTGTATAGCCAGCAAAACGATACAGGGCGAGCCTGTACTGCGTCACATAAAATGTTTTTCAAAACAACACATTTTATCAAAGCACCAATGAATTCGTGGGTGTCAGACCAGCACTGGTCACTCTTAAATCTCTCTTAAATCTTAAATGTTTCCAATTAGATTAAATGAATACCAGAGTGAACTGAAATTAGCCATGGTCGGACAAACAAAAAACTTGAAGTACAGACTTCTGAATAAAAAAAAGATGGTACATTACTATATTGTATATATAACCCACAAGAAAAGATAGACCCCAAGAATATGCGAACGATTTCACTCACTGTTATAGCTTGCAAACTGTCAGAAATCGTAATTATCATAACTAAATATCAAAACGCCGACAAGCAAGATATGATCATTAAATAACAGTTTGCTTATCGTCCTGGTAGAAGCTGCACACTCCAACTCTTGGAGACGCAGTTTGACTGGGCGGAAAATGTTCACGCCTCAATGTGTTTTGACGTTATATAATTTGATTTTAAGTTTGCTTTTGAAACTGTAACACACAGTAAACTACTTGAGATACTGCCTAAGTTTAGAGTAGGCGACAAATTAGTTGCATGGATAAATGATTTCTTTTTTTGCCGGTTCGATTCGGCAGAGTGCAGTCGTGTTTTCGTCGACTCCCATAAAACTGAACGTTTTGTGAGGTTCGACTTCGATTTCGACAGTGATAATTGTATCGACGAATGTGCGTGTGCCGAGTATTCTATTGGTGAATAGTGCACGCTGGAAGTGAGTTGGGTCGCGTGTCTGAGGGATCCGATCTCTTTCAGGCTCCCTGACTGTGTTGACTTTCATCACCCAGCTGACCGTGTTCGATTTACTAGCGTCGTCGCGAATCTACGTGCGGCGCAAGACGTTGTAGCTCACGGACTAACGCAATACCGCAGGTCGCCGTAGCCTTGTGGCAGTGTCTCGGACTACCACTTAGCAGGACTGGGTTCGATTCCCAGGTCTGTGGCTGACACTTTTTTTTTTTTTTTTTTTTTTTTTGCGGTAGTGTGTTTTGTATTTTGTGACCTGTCGCGGCATAGGCATGCCGAAATTGGTGATTACTGGTCAGGATAAGCCACCTGATTCGCTGGATATATCACGGCTAAGGGCGGTTACTGCGTGTGTTGAGAATAATACGACGGCAGCTGGCAATCCAACAGAGGCGCCTGCATCGCCCATGCCCGACGGTGAGATAGAGTACACTGCCACCGGCAACGACGACGGCAGTAATGTGTTACCGCATGATCGCGTTGGCTGCAAGCGGCGCAGGCAATCTGGTATCGAAGAGACAATAAGCGGACCACACGGGCTAGTGGACTCCGAAGGTTTCACAAAAGTGGTTTCGCGGAAGGAGAAAGCCACTATTTCACGCGAGCAACGACAGCTTAATAAGCTTCGGTGTGACATCGAAGCCGGGACAATTAACCTGTTTAAGGTAACCTTTCGAAGACAACCAACCGTCGAGTCGGACGCTATGTCATTTTCTGAAGGTTCAATGCTTACGATCTTCAAAGAGATCTACGCCGTGTCACCAGGGTGTAAAATTTCTGGTGATACCCAGTCAATCGCGGTCTGGGTAAAAGACTTAAAGAGCGTCAATACGCTACTTTGTGTGTCAAGCCTAGGAGGGTGCCCCGTATCGGCTGCTTGCCCGGCCGTCACCTCATTTAGCGCCAGGATTGAGGGGGTCAGCCCAGTTTTCACCGAAGGCGAAATTGCCGGCGAACTGGCGGAACACGGAGTTATCCAAGCGCGTCGACTATATCGTTCGTCTGCAAGCGGGAAGGTGCCGCTGACGAAGGTAATCCTTACCTTTTCTCGCCAGCCCCCCGCGTCCGTCTTTCTCGGCCACAGATCTCACCCAGTTATCCTGGAGCCGAGCCAAGCAAGGATCTGCTTTAAATGCTTGAAACCTGGACACCTCGCTGACAAGTGTCTAGGAAAAAAGCTTTGCAAGAACTGTGGAGGCCCGGATCATACCGCCGAGTCCTGTCGTAACAGTCCAAAGTGCGTGAATTGCCAGGGACCTCACCGGGCGGGATCCGCTCTCTGCCCGCGGCTGGCTTACTTGCGTGAGAAAAGCAAAATTATGTTGGAGGGTCGCATGCTCCAGCAGGTCAGAGCAGATTACCCCGAGGCGGTCATCGGCGAAGCTGTACGTTGTCCTCCGGCTTCCGCCCAAGAGGATCCGTCGTCCGCAGTACAGGGCCCCACTTACGCAACCGTGGTTAGGGGGATTTCGCCAGCAGCTGGGGTCGAGCCGCAGGTCGTTCTACCCAAGCCGAAACCTATACCGAGGCTTCAAAAGAAGAAGCGCGGCTACAGGTCGCCAACGAGCAGGACCCGTCGCTACAACCACTCGAAAAAGGCCCCGAGAGCAAGTAAGACCCGCTCAAGCGCCGGCACCGGTTCGTCGCTCTCAGGGCTAGCTGATCTTCTACAGGGAATCAGACCAGAATTATCTGCGGTGTTGAGGTCTTTAGAGGAAGCATTGCGACCTCTGATGGGACTGCTTTCTGTAGTGGGCAAGTTAAAAGGTCTAGCCTTGTAATGACAGACCACGGCGACAACACGCCTAACTGCGGGCTCGCCAGCCCGCGGTCCGGGCAGTCGGACCCCAACAGGGCCCCCTGCCCAACCTGCGGGCTTTCGTTTACACGAAGAGGTCTACGTCGACATATAACGACCAAGCACGGAGGGGTTGCCTACAACATTGACGATGAGTCACGGCCCTCAAACTCTCGGTTTACCGCGGATGGATTAATCGGCGTTATTCAAGACGTCTTTCGCCGCTGGAGGTTGGTCCGCATTTTGCCAAAGTCAGTGCGTAGGCAAGTAGCCGAAGACTTTACTAAGGTCCTGTGCTCAGTCGCAGAGAACAACGACAACACGGCCTGGCTTTCCCTTTTCTCTTTCGCGCCCGTTGTCCTCCGCCTCCCCGATGGTGGGAAGGATGACCGGTCATTGGCGGTTATTGTCCGGAAGAACCTTCGCGACTTTGCTCAGGGGAAACGGTTTGACGATGGCAGTAGTCGTCTTTCAAACGTGCGTCCCCGACAGCGGACAGTTGATACCGTCCGGCTAGCCATTACCAAGCTTTCGGAAGGCGACGTCTCTTCGGCGGCCAGGGTCCTAATCTCAGAAGACACGCTGGCGCAGAAGCCTAGCGAGACGGCTTTGCTCTTGGAGAAGCACCCGCCCGCGCCGTCACCTCTGTCCTGGCCCAGCCCTCCTCAAGTGCCCTTGCCATCAACCACATCAGCCGACAAGGTTCGATCTGCCATAAAAACGTTTTCGCGAAGTTCCGCCGCGGGCCTTGATTTCATCAGACCACGGCTTCTACAAGACCTGCTGTCCCCCGCTTTAGGAGCTGTCGCCGACCGCCTTGCGGCCGCCCTCGCCAAAGTCGTTGATCTTCTTCGCTGGGGCTCGCCGCTCTCCGAATGGCGACCACTCATCTTTGGGGCCCGACTTTTCGCCCTCAAGAAGAAAGACGGCAGCGTGAGGCCCATCGCATGCTCATCTGCAATCCGGAGGCTAGCGGCAAAAATCGGCATCTTTGAGAACAAAGCAGACATCTCATGTGCTCTTGGTGACCATCAGCTTGGGTTTGCGACACCGGGAGGATGCGAGGCCGCAGTGCATTCGACTCGGTCCTTTTTGGAGTCACGCTCTGAAGCTACCCTTGTGGTCAAGCTTGACTTCAGGAACGCGTTCAACAGTATTCGAAGGGACCATTTGATGAGCGCGGTGAAAGCTTGGGCCCCGAGCATGTTCCACCAGGTGGAGCTTGCTTATAAGGAGCCATCCTGCCTTCTTCTGCCGCACGATGTCATAATGTCGCAGACTGGAGTACAGCAGGGCGACCCGCTGGGCCCGCCGCTGTTCTGCCTGGCAGTCAAAGAGTTAGTTGACTCTCTCGAGTGCCCGCTTAACGTATGGTACTTGGACGACGGTGTACTGGGTGGCGCCCCCGATGCAGTTCTGAGGGACATCCACAGAATCATCGAGTTCGCTGAACGGAGCGGCCTGGCTCTAAACTCTGAGAAGTGTGAGGTCCATATTGTAGGAGGTGCTGCGGACTCTGAAGTGCTGGAGGCTCTCCCAGGGTGCAAGACTGTCGGCACGGATTTAGAGTTGCTGGGCGTACCTCTCTTCCCGCAAGGAGTTCCGGCTGCTCTCGAGAGGTGGCTGGCCAAGCTAGAAGATGCGATGTCACGCATACACTTGGTTGGTTCTCATCGAGGCCTCTTTCTTCTGAGATCCTCCTTTTCGGCCCTACGTCTCAACCACTTGTTTCGAGGTGCAGATTGTTCACTGGCTTCCGGACTTCTTGAACGACTTAACGACAGCATGCTGGCTACAGTAGAGGCGTTGCTGAACCTCAGTCTATCCACGGGTGCACGCCAACAAGCTCTACTCCCCGTACTTTGGGGTGGCCTAGGGTTACCTGATGCGACTGTTTTATCTGAGATAGCTCTGGCAGCTTCTCTACACAGGTCTATGCAACAGGCTAGAACCCTCCTCGATTCGGCTGCCCTCACAGACTTAGAAGCCCGATTGGAAACAAGCCACCGTAGAGCAGTTGCCCTGTGCGGCCACGAGCCCGCTGAAGCTGGACACCAGAAAGAATGGTCAACAGCTCTATATGAGCAAAGGGTCGTAGACCTCATTGCGGGATGCACGACGGACGCCGACAAGGCCAGGCTGCGCGCCGTCTCCTCCAAGGGGGCGGGCGCATGGCTACACGCCATTCCCTGTGCCCGGATCGGGACCCTGTTAGATGATGAGTCGGTAAGGATTGCCGTCGGACTTCGCTTGGGAACAGACATTGTATACACTCATACCTGCGTCTGCGGAGACGTCGTCGGGCCAGACGGACGCCACGGGCTGTCCTGTATCGTCAGCGCAGGTAGGCGAGCAAGACACCAAGCCCTGAATGAAACCTTCAGTCGAGCTTTACGATCCAGTGGTCTGCCGTGCGTCCTTGAACCCGTCGGGCTAGACAGGGAGGGCGGCAAGAGACCTGACGGGCTGACCTTAACTCCGTTCGAGAGCGGATGCATGCTGGTTTGGGACGCGACAGTTACTGACTCATTAGCCCCTTCAATGGTCAGTGCTGGCGCGGCCCGGGCTAGTCATGCTTCGGCTCTCGCCGAGGCAAACAAAGCTAGAAAGTACCAGAATATCGGGTACCCGTACAAGTTTTATCCCTTTGCCTTCGAGACCCTTGGCGGGCCCGGTCCATCCACTCGAAGTTTGCTGCAAAAGGTCGGGAAACGCCTGATTCTAGCCAGCGGAGACAAACGAGCGGGTGATTTTCTCAGACAGCGCCTGTCGCTGGATGTGCAACGGGGCAATGCGGCCTCGGTTCGGGGCACTCTCCAGAAATGGCTGGTCCCTACACTGGACCCCCCGTAACGGTGCACACGTTCGCAGGGACTCAAATGTCATGTTCCCACCCTGAATGATTGATTACATTGAATAAATCTCGGTAAATTTCCTACGTCATACTTCATTTTGGTCACGGAAATGCAGAGCATAGTAACACCATTGGTGGCCATTCTCTCGTTTCGAAAAATCTGATCAGAGACCTTGGTGTAATGACATCTGTTAATATGAAGTACACCGAACATATAACATACATCGTTTTAAGAGAAACACAGAGAGCGAATTGGATTGCACGTTTATTCATACTTACGGATCCACATATATACTCCAAACGATTTTAGGTGTACGCATTGCCTCTAATAACATATGCAGCCCCAGTCTAGAATCCATGTCTAAAGAAAGATCAGCGACTGCTAGATAAGATATGCAGCAAATACCAAAAGATTGCAGACACGTGTGGAATCTCACGTGATGACGTCCAGATTCGCAACATATTGGAAAGGCTGCAGAAGATTGATGGTGATACTCTCGTAAATATTAAGAAACATCATACCGAACTTATGTTAGAGATGTTCAACATCATCCATACGACGCATCGTGAAAAGAATATTCACCAAATGGAAAATAATGTAGATGCACGGCGTTTGGCCTGATTTCAGGTGATCGCTTTGTATACAGAGCGGGGTATTCGTGTAGGCCTAATCGGCATCAATGGTAAGTAAACAAATTGTTTTTACTCCACTTCCATTTAGCCAGCGTTGCGTCTGCAGATAAATCAAATACATTTGCGTTCAGACAAAGACTGATGCCTGAAATGTTGCCATGTTCTACGGACAAATATTTAAGCGGTTGAGCTTTGAGCTTTCGGCCACAAAGGAGGTATTATGATCTAGAAAACAATCTACTAAAGACTATGCATTACAGGTTACCTTGAGTCGTAATTTAAAGGTTCATTTTGGTAAGATGTTTTACGTGCGTTTTTTAGTTGCAGAACCATTTGGCCGTTTTTCCCTTTATTATTACATATACAAGTCTCAATCGCCACTCATTGAAGGGCATTTAGTTAATCAATCTCTCATAGTCATATGTCCTCTTCTTTAATACGCAGTAATGTCAAATGCATGAGTTTGCTAGTCGTATGTAATAATTTTGCAAACGCGGTACAAAAACCGAAGTGCTGTTATCAAGAAATCACCTAGACGGACAACATGGAGAAAAATAAGATGTGTCTCGAATGAATTCGTAAGACCATTTCACATTATAATGTTTAAGCAAAACAAACAATGTTGATTTCTTACATGGTCGTTTGCTAGATAACATGGGTTATGCATGGTGCTTTAATTTATGAAAATGTACGTTCCTTTCGCGTTTTTGTTTTCAGACAATGTGATTTCCTTCTTGGGCCTATCCGATAGCCCCAACGTCGCGATCAGGGCTTCCCTTAAGAATGCCTATTTTGAGATAAGCGATCTTGACAATTTTTGCCATAGACTCTAAATTATATATATATATATATATGCGGTTATTCAACTAGCAACTCTTAAAGTGGCATGACGCAACTAACTGGCGAATATATGCCATATCCCCTATAGCCATTTGGTACATGTCGCTATAGGCGATATGCATGTACAGCATGTACAAAGATTTACTAGAATTTGTCCATATGTTCAGGTCTTTAGCTTCGTATGAAATGCTGCCCATGGTCAGAGGGCAGTCATGCAAGTCGGGCTGTTAGTCGTTTTTCTCTAGCTAGTGTGTCAGTGCGTCAACAAAGAGATTACTGTAAATCTAATGTATGGAATAAAGCGTAATATTTGCCTCATAGGCAAACGATGTCAAGGATTTGCGGATTCTTGAAATTGTTATTTCTTATATATATATTTTCATCTCTCTTTCTCTCTTTATGTAGGGTCTTTCGGAATTCGCACCACAGACATTGGGATTTGGTACAACTCAGCGAAAAAAATATTTTTTTACAATGGACCGAAGGCCGGAAATGTCTTCCCTTAGAGTGAGAGCAAATTTACCAAAAATAATTGTATTGAACTTCTATCCTGACATATTTTCACTAAATTTGATTGCAGGTGCCCCAGTCATCCTTTCGACAAATTAATTACCCATGCGAGATAGCAAGACATTTTGCATCTGTTGAATTGCATTCTAGCTCAAAATAGAAAAACATGTCGTATTAAAGTTAATTCTCGAGAAAATTAACTGCGCGATTCCTATATCTTTAATCTCACGCTTAATTGCTTATGTTTTACATTATAAGTGATTGGGTTTATTGATAATTATAGCAGGTATTACTGCAGGTATTACTACAAATATCAGGTATTCAATTCAATTATATTTATTTCACTCAGATTGAGTATAATATACAGTTCAAGATGTTTCTTTATAATACTCTATTTTCTTCACGTTTTCGGCGAGAGAAGTAGTGCAACGATGTTTTGTCCAGCGCTGTGCATTCCACTGCATGGTACTTGACATACCTCTGCAGACAGAACCGGCAGGTGCACAACTCGTACTCCTCGTGAAAAGCTGCGTTTGAACATACCAGATAGTGATAACCATGCACTATGTACCTGGTGTATACGTGGCGACTGTCACATGCAGGACCAGACCAAAGGTGCACGGCATTGAAAACGTCCAAAACACCGACCTCCCGTCTGGCCTGTTCGACTTTAGCTTCCCCTTCAGAAATGAAACATTCGTACGGTACTGTACGCGGCACCTTCAGCCTTAGTCGGATTGTTTCAGTAGCCGGTTTAGGCCAGACAGCCTGATGTGAGATACACAAAGCGGCTCCTTGCTCGAATAGGCAAGCAAAGCACTCGCTTCATATATAATGAGAAACACCTGGTTTCAATTCGCCAGTGTGTGCATATATAATGAGAAACAGCTGGTTAAAATTCGCCAGTGTAAAGTGGTTCCACACCCTATCAAGGCCATACACTAGCTCCGGAACAATCTTAAGCATGAAGAGCCTCACTGCTGAGAAAACGGACAGTCTGCGGACATAGCCTAATTGCCCGTAAAGAGAGAGAAGTGCCTTCCGTACTGTTTCGTTTATATGTGCTGTGAACGTCGTTCCGGTATAATGAACCCGGAGGCCAAGATACTGGAAAGAGTTAACAAACTCTAATAGTTGGCGGCAGCAACGTATAACGTCTCTGGCAGCCAATCGACCTCCACGCCTGACTTTCATGGCCTTATTTTTCCCCTGTGTTTATCTCAAGTCCATTCGAGACAAGGAACTCCTCTATCATAGAGGTAATGCGCTTGATGGCAATTAGGTCGCGATGAGCGACCACGATATCGTCTGCATACATCACCACCACGGCTTTTTGGTACTCCTGTCGGACGTAACCGACGAGGTCAGCAAGGAGAAGTGTAAACGAGAGGCAGCTCAGCGGGTCTCCTTGCGGAGTTCCCGCATTTTGCTTAATCTCCAATACACCCTGCTCACCGCCTACCAACAAGGTGTCCTCCTCAAAAAAACTTGCTATTACACTCAGGAGAGAGCCACCCACTCCTGCTCGTTGGAATGCTTCAACCAGCAGATAGCGAGGGGCTTTGTCAAAGGCCTTGACGCATTCAATAAAGACTGCATACAGATGACCTCTGGATTGTGCCACAGCTCGCTCGATTTCTGACTAAAGTACGTGGATTGCATCACGGGTGCCTCGGCCTCTCCTAAAGCCGCATTGCTCTGGTGGAAGTGCCTCTTCAGCCACGTGCTCAATTGCCGAATAACCAACTTACAGAAAATCTTCTTCAATGTGCGTTCTGACGCCACTCCACGGTAGAGATTTGGATCCTGTTGGTCATCACCATGCCTACCCTTAAACAGAAGAGAAAGTCTCAGGAGAGAAATAGCAGGTATTATATTTTGTTAGATTAGACGGTTTACAGAAACCGGATTGGAGCATTCAAGCACACATGATGTGTTTTGCACTGATAACCGCATTGTTGACAAGTACATAATTCGTCAGCTTCATGGTGGCCAGGTCAAATACAAATTTTATGGTGAAATCCACGCTTACCGAATCGAAGGGTAAGATGACGATTTGCCATATTGGGATCCTTCCACGTGTCCGGGGTGAGGGCAAGCGTCATAAAGAAGGCTGGATCAACATCGGCCAGTTTCGCCTCCCAATTCTAAATGTGCAGCTTAAATGCCTCAGTGTGAGGCAGGTTGAAGCCTCGCTGCCAATTCTCCGTGAAGAGAGGTATTCCAGTTGTCAGATAGACGATTCGGTTGCGGCTTGTTCTGTGTACACCCAGGGTGCGTTTAAGGAATGCAGCTTTAAGTCAATCAAAATCAGCAAGGTTCGCTAGACTGAGGTACGGCCATATCACTTGTGTCCCATACCTTGCTTGTAACGACAGTCGCACTGGCATTTAAATATTGTGAAATACCATAGGACCCTTACGGATTCTTTCTTTGACATGTCGCGTAAAACTTTCAAATGGTTGTTCATTCGACGCCGAGGTAGGCAACGTATTTTACATACTCGACAGGGTTTCCCTGAAGATAAAGCCTATCATAGCCAGCCTTCAGCCTCTCCTGAATTTAAAAGCCTCAGTTTTATCCACATTTATAACCAGGCCATTAGCATTCACATACTTTTGCAGAGTTGTGAGCGCCTGCTGAGTGTAAAAACGGCTTCTGGAAAACAGAACCAAATCGTCGGTATAGAGTAACACCTTTACGAACTTGTGTCGTTTAGTGATTATTAATGGGAATTCCGAAACCACAACAAAGAATAGGAGGGACTGAGATTTTTCCCCTGAGTCACCCCTGTTGTTTGTAGCAAAGATTTGTGCTCAGACACTCCGTCGTCGAGGATAGCTGTGCCCTGTTGAGGGATTGAGGCACTTAGCTGAAGAAATGTGAACGGTACTCCGAGATATGCCAGCTTAGCAGTCATCGTCGACTTTCCTCTTCTAAATCCATGCTGCTCTTCCGGAAAGCCGTTTACGTCGTCGCCTCGAGTCGCTTGGTCAATATACTAGCTAAAAGTTTGTATGCAACACTTTTCGTTACAATACCACGCCAAGATTATGGGGAGAGCGGGTTACATTTCGCTCTCGGAATGACACTCAAAATAATTTCCCTCCATGACGAGGGCATGGATGCAAATTCTTGTATCTTGGTGAATAGAGCATGTATAGCGGGAACCAGGAACATAACTTGGTGTAGGAGTTCATCAACATCAAACTTAAACTTACGCAACTCTGTGTTCATTCAAGGGACGCTGCGCCTAGATCTCTTTTTGCAGACGCTTCGTCGTATGACTGAAACAATTCGACTGGCGTACTCATCAACCGAAAACCCTTTTGAAGGCGGGAAAAATTCTCCAGAATTCGCTGGAGGATGCGAATTGGCTCCAAACGCTGTTTTAAGCATGTTCTACATTACGCTAGCATTTTGACTTGCTTTATTAAACGAATCACTCGTGTGACTTCTAGCAGCTCACCAAACCGTTATTTAATTACAAAAATGTTTGAAAGAGCCTCCCCCTGCCATACACGTTTGGTAGCGGTTGCAGAGGTTTCGCCGGACGCATCCAAATATTCCAGGCATTTCCCTGACGGCTCTAGCAGCAGTGTTTATTCGGCGATCAGTTCCTTAAGCAAGTCAACAGGGGTCGCGCAAACGAGATTTTTTTAAGGCCGACACTACCGTCCTAACAAGTTTATGTAGAAAATATTGTGATGATGTATTAATCATTTACAATACGTTTGCACACTCGGCAGTGCTCGCTTTAATAAAAATGATGGTAAAAAGATGTCACGTAAGGTTAAGAATCAGCTGTCTTATGGACCCGATGCGAGCGGTATATTCTCAAGGTTCCTTGGAACGTTAAGACGGTAAGATCCATAAGATTCCTCTCAGTGACGCCGAGCCCCAGGCCGTACTCGCAGATTCGGAGTCCCATACACCACTCATAGAGATAGCGATGGATCTGAATCTGTGAGGTTTTTGCGGGTCGGGGAGCGCCGCTCTTAGGAACTCGACGTCATATTTGGCGATCTTGTCCTGCCGCAAACCTCGGCATCTATAACCCAGACCTCGGTAGGTGTTGTTATTACGAGTCATGGCCTCGGGATTTCAAAAGGGGTCCGCAGAGAGAGAGAGAGAGAGAAGAGACACCTTTTCAAAGAACATCATTGCTAAATAATAGAGGTGGAAGGAACTGTAGGCTGATAGAAAAGAGAGAAATATGTATAATGGTAGCCACAGAGACATATTTATGTGAGACAGAAGTTCCAGCGGGGTTTCATGGATACAATTGGTATGGGACAAATAGAAAAATGGGAACAGGAGAAATAGGTTCGGAGGAGTGGGTATATTTGTTAAAGAAAGCATAATATCTAGGGAAGTGACGGAATTAAAAATGAAAAACTTAATGGCGGTAATATTGAATGGCTTAGCGAAGAAATTCAAATTATAGGAGTATACAAGGCGCCGAGTGATACATTCGAGGAAGGTAGAACATTGTACAGTGGATTCATAGAGGCGGTCGCACACATGATATATTTTATTAATTAGTTAAACATCTAAGAGGGGGAAGAGGGGGTGGTGGAATGAGAAGATTGAGGAGGCAATATTGGAGAGAAAGAAATGTAGCAAAGAGCATAAGTATGAAAAAAAAACGCAGATAAAGGCAAAGATTCAGCATTTGGTATAAAGAGGAATAAAACTGCAGGACGAACAGGAATCGAAAGTATAAGCATGATAAAAATTGGACAGGAGGGTTAACTGTGCGACAAGACAGATAGGACTCAGTAGTAAACGATGGATAGACACTGCTATGTCCAGTGGCAAATTAAAATTAAAGTAAATGTAACATCCACATAAAAGTCGCGGGTAGCATGCAAAAACTAGTTTAAATAATGTACACGGGAGTATGAAATCGAAAAGTAGAATAGTTACACAATAATACAAGAGGCAGCGGGCTGTTAGCGGATGCGAGAGCAGGTATGTTATCCACGAGGGGCAGCAAAACTTCTACGAGAAATTAGAAACAACTTTTTGTCGAATTTGCGGGAAGAGAGAGGAAATGTAGCGAGCAGCTAGCGTGACTAGTGTAGAAATTACACCCACTAAAACCGTTCGCCCATCTAGGCTCAGCATTGCTTTGTCATTACTTCGAAAAGAACCTGACACCTGACCTCATCTGACTGTCTGCTTAGAAAGAGCCGCGTACTCAGAGGGAGATATAGAGCTGTTTTGAACTTCTGTCTCGATATCCGTTGTGGGATGTGGCAAAAAACGAATTGTTGTCTTTGTACTTAACGACAAGACCAAACATTTAAAGTAACGATATGGCCTTCTCAATACCGGCTGCAATGAGCTGAATATTATATGCAGTCGTAGATAATTAGGAGAGTGAGACACGGTACAAAAAGTAGCGTCGTCTGCATTCACTATGTTCATCTAGGTAATGAACATAAGAGATCCAGCAACCGACAACTAGGGCGTGCCAGTGGGTACAATTCCCGTCGCATACCTCAAATGCCTGTTAATCCTGGTACGCAGTACAGTTATCGGAGCATCTTACGAAATATAGACTGGTCGAGAATATCAAACGCTTCGGCTGCGTCTAGAAGTGTACCAAGGCGCATATTTCTATTCTCCGCCACTTAAACGATGCCCCACCAGCTCTGTACAAATGCTCAGTTGATCGGCTCCCTAAAGCCAAAATGATTTTTAGAAAAAAGTTTAAATATTTGAAATTACACTCCTGCAGCTATTTAGCAAGCTTTTCAAAGACTGCTAAAACCAGCGACACCAAAAATATCGGATGATAGTTACCAGGTTGATCCATTTCGCCCTCACCTTTATGTAGCGGAGTCACCGCAGATGTTATAACGCGCTTTGGAATCAGGCCCGTTTTAACTTTATTTTGTGTGCAATTCTAATCGAGGTCACACGTTTTTAGCCGCGTTTAGGTGGTGGCTGCGGTAGTCGTTGTAATGATATTGTTGGACGAGTAATGGACACACTACTAAAAGAGAGATATACTTACACTCCCGCCATTTTCCGCGCTTTAATACGAGCGCCACTATGACAGGAGTGCCCCCCGCGCCCGAATTGACAGGCCGGAAGACCCCCCACACTTTCCCCCTATCGGGGTTCCGCATGGAAGTACCACACTACTACACCGTACCGGTTAGAACTCTTAACCTCGCGATTCCGCGTTACACCCCAGAATATACTTCGCACCCCATAAGGAGCACTTACGACCACTCCAGGGCAGGGGGGCCCCACTGCTTAAGCTGAGGAGCCAAAAGGTCCTCCCGACCGGCGTTCTGCCTTCGATGTAATGGACACACGCATAGTAAGTCATCATTGCGTTCCGAAATGCGCCTCTATTGCGGGCGAAGAAGAATGGCTTCAGTGTTATACTCATAAAAACAACAAGTTGCCGTTAAATCCCAATATACTGTTTAGTGACCACAACCTCTATGGGGCTTTTCTCCTAGACGAGTCGGTTAGCCAAACCGCAGTTTTGTTCTGCAATGAGGCGATATCGCATTTAATTGCCCTCACACAGCGACACTTGTTTGGCAACTGCGGCGCCATAGCTTTTACCGCTTCGGGTCGTGCCCTTGTTAATAGGGAGGTACGCTGGAAAAAGCGAACAAATGATAATGAGTTAATTATCTAGAGTAACGAAGCTTAAGGAAAGCAGGATATACGGTGCCTGACAAGGCGTGTACATTGTGTTAAACCGTTATATATATACATGACGATATCTGCGGGTTTGCCGACGCTAACTCAGTTGAATCAATCAGTATTTTAATCTCGCATTAGTGCGTAATTCTACTTCCTTAGTTGGTTACCGGCATTTCCCTTGCTCTCCAACATGCTTCCAGGTCTCTGCACTGCGACTATTTCAGAACGAGTAAGCAGTTTGCATTTGCCTCCCGACGTGTTGGTCATTCTTCTTGTTCTAACAGGTTTTAGTGCATACATGCTACGTCATTTAGCCAAGGAAATGACTTACACGCTTCAGAGGTGAGCCACACGCCTATATATATATATATATATAACATAATACATGTTAATCTTCCTGGCTTCTTCTTTCCTGTCTTTCTATCTTTCTTTTTTGTTATATATATGCGTCGTCTTAGTAATAAGGGTAAGTAACATAACGTATTTAAATTGCTATATAGTATGTTTGAGGTGTAGAAAAACAATATATTTAACTGTATACCGTTCGATGCGGTGGAGTTCGGTCGTGTTTCGTGCTGGCTTTTGTAAAATCAACTATTACAAAAGGATTGACTGTGATTTTCGAAGTGATAATTGTATCATCTAGTGAGTGTTCGAACAGTGCACACCATACGCCTGGAGGCGCTCTTGTTATTCTTCAGGAGGTCCTGACTCCTTCAGGGCTCTCTGACCACTGTGTTCGATTTGCCGATGTCATCGCTAACCATACGGCTGTGACCAACCTGCGGCGGGGATCGTTACTGCTTACGTGTGGATTAGGCTTGTGGAGCTGTTGTAGCCTGGTGGTGGCATCTGCGACTGCCAGCAGTGAAGTCTCGGTTCAATTCCCACAAGTAGCACTTTTTTAAACTTATTTTTGTCCTAAGGCATCTAAAAGCCCAGGACAATGCTAGGGCAATCTAGCGGCAGTAGGCCGTCTAACAGTTTGGATATCTCCAAGCTCAGGAGCACAGTTGCCAAAGAGACACCAATCGTGGCCCAAGCCGGTGCCTCGAAGCCAGTCGGCAGCAGGACTCGTTGCGCATCCTCTGAAGTATTACAAGTCGACCTCAGCAGAGGTGCCGAAACGTCGGGGATTGTAGAAGAAGGTGCAGCAAGCGAAAAAAGGTTACAGGTTGCGATGAACCTGACGAACCATTTACGCTGGTAGTGTCTAAGCGTGACCTGAAGACTATATCTCGCGAGCAACGTCAGTTAAATAAAGTGAGAGTAGATGCGTCTAGCGGTCTATTCAACGCCTTGAAAGTAGTCATCCGAAAAAAGCGAACGAGGATCCTGCTTCAAATGAGTCCGCTGATGGTACATTACTGCGGTTATGTACGGCTATTTATTCCAAAATTCCTAACTGTAAGATATCCAACAGTAAATCCGCTATATCCGTATAAGTAAACTTAGAGGATGCGGCCAGAAAGCTTACGCAACTTTCTGCAATACGGTCGATACACGTCACCGGTTAAATGTGTAAACTGTGATGGCCCTCACGCGGCCAGCCCTCGCCTTCTTATCCGCGTGTGGCTTATCTCCGTGAGCATAACAGGATTATCATAAAGGCCAGAGTTCAGCAAGTTAAGGCGGCGCACCCTAGTGCATTGATTACAGAAGGACCTGACGTTACAGCCACTGTCGTAGAAAATTCACAAACTGGTTGTTCTAACAATAGCAAAGATTCCTACGCAGCAGTTCTCAGGGGCATATCTGCCAGATCAGAGGCTGTCGCTCGGCATTCAACGAGGAAATGCAGCGTCTGTTCGGGGCACATGGTTGAACTAGGCTAACTCTGGGTTAGAGAACCCGTAATCACACGTTCGCGCGGAGACAGTTGTCCACTCCAAAGTGCTAATATAGCGAAGTTATATAAATAAATTTATAGTGGGGCTAAAAATAGATTTAACACAATTACGATAAATAACCGATGATTATATCTTACTTAAAAGTATCTGACTTTTGTCAATATAAGTAGACTCCAGGTGCCGTTATTGGTGATACCGCGAAGCGTAGATAAGTTTATAATATCTGTCTAAAATATACGTTTTTTTTATTTGGCATGTGTAACTACGCCAGTCTTTCCAGAGCGCTCGAAATAGATCGACAACAGGAGCGATTACCCAACCCTGCAGCAAGAGCACCTCCCGCCCAGGGAATTGAAGCCGATATATGATCATGCACCTACAAAAGTTACACAAAGAACAAAATAACAGGCTACTCATTGTTTAAAATAAAGTAAAATCCTTCTACAATAGTTTCTGCATTCTGAACGCAAAATTGCATAGTATAATGTTGTACTAAACATTGTAAATAATTTTTTTAACATATTTACAATATGTTAATAGATAAATGGTATGATTTTCGTCGCGCCAATTTTGCGAGCGATATACTCCGATGTTCACTACCATGGAAATAAAATTAAAGTGCCGTTCTTGTCTCTCACGCTTCAACTGTGAATGAAATTAAAGTTCCGTTCTTGTCCCTCGCGCTTCAACTGATATGATGAACATGATGTCCGCATCTGTCCTGATAATAGAGCTCCCAATACTTGTTGCAACGTTTGCATCTTCAATCAATTGCAATTATGGAACCCATACACTGAGTTGCGGGTCATCAGGTGCTTCGTAGATTGCAGGGCCCTTCTTCTTCTTCTCCCTCTCTATGCTCCGTTCAGTATCAGTTTCCCGCCTCGTTCAGTTTCCGTCCCCCTCATTGGATATATATATATATATATATTTTTTTTTTATGGTACCGTCTTCTCCGGACGGCAAAGTTATTTAAGTTCAATAACTCTTCATTGAGATTGAAATTTTCATTATTACATAAATTCAAACAATTATAACCATTCAGGTAATTTTGCAGAAAAGGCTATCGCCCGTGTCTGCCCGCTCTTGTGAGTGTGTCAACATCCTTCATATTGCATAACGGTGTTTAGTAAATTTGTTTTTTATTTATGTTTTAAGTGTGTTGAAGGACTCATCCAAATACACATGATTTTAATACATCCGGCGAATATATACATATATATGCATGCATGTATATGTTGCTGCGTTTCTACAGTGAGAGCCGTATCTGCCGCCATGGTTGAAACCCTTACTTCAAATCCATTAATTTGAGCGGGCAATAAACGCTTGCCGCATTCAGTTCCCGCAGCAAAACCCAACTTACACCACTGAACGAGCTCAGTTGTACGAACACCACTTCTCTTTTGTCATCGCCGCAATAAATACTACACAGTCAACCGCCAGAGAGACGGTAGCTAACTAAGTAAAACAAAATGCTCGTGTCTTCTTCTCTGGTGTGGGAAGTACGGTAATTTGGGGCAACAGACAAGACTCTCGACATAGACGAGAGCTTACAGTTGACAAGATAATCAACATTGACTCGGGGAAGAAAATCGTTGGAACCATGCCAAATGCAGCAGCCACATTTTAGCGTTTGCTGTATAGGGTTAATAATTTTCCTTTGTTAGAATGCCAAAACGTTCGCTTACCCGGATTCATTACATAGACGTATGTTATATTTCCACAGGATAGCAAGAATACTTGAAGTAATGGCAGAGTAGCTACACTAGCTAGCTCACAGTTTGCCGTCTGCTCTCGTCGAGTGCGGCTCGTTCACACCGAGCTCTCTTGACTTGCTGGGATTCTGTGCTTGGATAGTCTCGCTCATGCGGCTGTGATGTTTCTTAGTGGGCCTCAGGTCCTCGTGATCGCTGCAAGTGCAGTGGGTTGTGCTTTGTGACTTTGGTGCTCAGCGTTTTCAGCTGTTGGAAGACTTGCCATTCTCGAACAACAGCTCGCCATTCCTCACGATCTGGCGACACGGTTGTCGATTACTACACCTGTCTAGGTTTTCCCGTTGCACGTCTCCTCTCAGCCGCCTTTCTCGTTGCCAATTGTCAGCTCATTCTCCGCGCTCCTGTCCGTCTGCTGACGCATGCCCTGCACGTTACCACGTTCGCCATCCCAAAATAATGAGTGGGAGAAGCCTGACTGAGCAGAAGAGAAAAGCCACTCTGTCTAGTAAACTTAAGGCGAGAGATGATTTGGAGGAGAAGATGAAAGATAAATTAGCTACAGCTGCCCGCCGAACTCTGGGCGCTCCGAACGACACCACAGCTGTTCACGGCGATACCTCATCGGAGAGTCACGAGTCGTCTAATGAGTTGGCTGCTCCAAATATGGCCAGCGCATCTCAAGCTGTACAGGTTTTTAAGTCAGTTACCGAAGCGAGTGAAGTTGAAGACACTAGTGCTGACAAAAACGACGAAAATGAAGCGTCCGAGGAGGGCTGGAATTTAGTTGTAAATAAAAACACTGCAAAGAGACTGGAGTGTTTCAAGCACCAAATCGGCGCCATTAAACGATCATTATACAGACAACCCAAAGGCCTCTTTAAGGTTGTATTAGGCCGAAAGTCTGAAAAAATTATATATGGGGTTGCGGTTTCGGTAGCCGAACCATTCGGCGAGAATCTTCTATCTCTTTGTGGTGAACTATTCAGACGTTTTCCACTTGCAAAGCCTGAATCCAGATTTGGCTTCATCCATGTTTGGTTTAATTCAGTTGAAGAAGCAACAAAGGCCACGGCGATTTCCTCTCTTCTGAACGTCTCTGTGATTGCCAAATGTCACGACTTAACAGGGTATAGAGCTATAATCACCGACGTTGATAAAGGTTTTTTCGAGCAAGATATCCTGGACGCACTGAGAGATATCGGTGTAGTTTCAGCCAAGAGGGTAACTTATACGAATAGGACCGGTTCGACTTTGACGTCAGTTACTACAGATCGTGTACTTCCCCACTTCAACAAGAAACCGCCATCAGAGGTGTTTCTGGCCGTCAGATCGCATAAGGTCACCATGCATGCAGGAGCCCCTACTACATGTTTTAAGTGCTTAAGACTAGGCCACATTGCTGCAAATGCCGCAGTGATCTCGCGTGCAAACAGTGTGGGCAAATTGGCCAGGTAATGGCAAGTTGTCGCAATGCACCTAAATGCGTAAATTGTAAAGGCCCACATTCTTCGCTATCCGCGGCATGCTCTCTCCGGGTTTGTGAAATCGAGAAACGTAAAGCCCTGATGGAATGCTGACGTATGCAACAAATTAGTCAGGAAATTCCAAACGCCAAAACGCTAAAAGTTATTGACTCGGCTGATGCAAATCCTTGCTTGGACACTCATGAGGCCTCTCAATCAGCACTTGCCACAGCTCCTTCGGAAAAACCTACATATGCAGCGGTAGTTCGCTCGTTAGTCGTCGAGACTGCAGTTGGTCCCTTCGACTCGGAACTCAGCTCTCTCTACACTAAAACCCGTTTTGCAAGTTCTCAAAGCTGTATGTCCGAAGGCCGCATCCTGTTTAAAGAAGCTGCTCGACGCAATTCTTCCACTTTTATCAGTTTTAAACTGTTTTAATTAGTATAGTACACCTACATAACTTTATAGTTTTATATTTTACCTTCACTAAATTCATGTTCAAGCGCAGTTACAGTGACTCTCCAAGAAGCACAATTATTCCTGGCTGTGAAGAGTGGCACGATCTCCATCTAAACAATAGTACAGTTGTGGTTATGCACCTAAATGCGGGTACTATGGGTTTAAAAAGATCGGGTCAGTTAGATAATTTGAGTAGTTTTCTCAGTGACGAGGGGTCCCATATCGACGCTGCGGTCGTTAGCGAAACATGGCTAAAGGATGTTAATATCCCGGCCTATTCAAGTAATGGTTTTGACTTATTCGTGTCAAATTGAAATGTGACCATGCTCGGAGGCGAAGTTGGAATTTTCGTTCGTTCTAACTGCAGGGTTCTTTCTTACTTTGCACTGAGTAGCGCCGATGGCAACGTGCAAGCTGTACGTATTCATATTAAAAAACATATGAACTTCGAAGGCTATATAGTCGGCTTCTACTCGAGCAGTGTTATCCACAAAGAAACTCTGCTCAATATACTGGACGACATTTTGCCCAGAAGCTTCTCACTTCCGTGCCTAGTTCTTGGTGATGCTAATGTAAATCTTCTGGCTGACCCGCCGCCCTCAGAGTATATTTCTTTCTTTTCTAGCAGGGATATGGTCCATCTTATCGATCGTGTTACACGTCCAATATCCGGTACTTGTATTGACCATATCGCAGTTTGTAACTGCTCCAGTTTTTCTTTTGTCCAACCAGCGGTTTTTGATACCTTGCTTTTTTCAGCTCATCTTCCTGTTTTTGTTTCCATTTGTGAGGACGGTGAGGAGAGCAAATCGTATCAGGTTGAATTTCTTGTGAATTTTCGTGCGCACGACAAGGCTAGCATTGACTTTTTTCCGCGTTCGTAAAGCATCCTGGCTCACTGTGTTTGATGCAAGGGACGTCGATTCGGCCCTCGAGGCTTTTCGAGACATTTTGCTCAACCTCTATGAATCCTCTGTTCCGTTGCGTACCAAAACTCGCGGAGATTGCGCGCCAAACAGATCATTTTCATTTTCTCCTGGACTGCGGCGGCTCCGCCGGCACGTTAATAAAATGTATCGGAGGCATAAAAAGGTTAATTCTCCCGAGAGTAAACTGCTATATCATGATAACCGTAGGCGGTATCAACATGGCTTACGTGCCTCTAGAACTGCCTTTTATAGAACACAGTTCGAGACGTTGCGTAGTGACGCTAAAAATCTCTGGAATTTCATCAATAAAACATGTGGTAGACATAACCGCTCAGTAGAACTGCCTTCCACTTTGACTGTGTTTCCTGATCGGCCTGTTACAGATCCACAAGAAATTGCAGATGAGCTCAATCGACATTTCGCAACCATAGGCGCCTACAGTTGCGCCTCTGTGCCCTGAAGGTGACTTATCACCCATTCTTACAAATCTATGGACCAACCCATTCAAATTCTGTTCAGTGAAAGACTCTGAGGTTTATTCACTCCTAATTAATCAAAAAGCGAGCTGGAGCTGTGGAACTATGGGGGTACCCGGAAAACTTCTAAAATTAGCGGCGTACTCTATTGCCAGTCCCCTAACAAAAATTGCGAATCTCTCTTTCTCCTCAGGTACCTTCCCCACACGTCTAAAGGCCTCGTTTGTGACTCCGCTTTACAAAAGGACGACAAAACACTACCCGCCAGCTACCGTCCCATACGTCTGGTAGATTTTATGTCCAAAATATTAGAAAAACTGGCTCTGAGAAGGTTTGAGCATTATTTAGAGTCCATACACTTTCTGTCGTCATATCAGTTTGGTTTCCGACGTGATCGATATACGGAGTTGCCCTCGCCCACTTATGGCAGCCTATTGTAGATGCCGTAGAATCGACTAAATTATGCCTCGGAGTCTTTCTAGACGTTGCCGCGGCCTTCAATTGTCTCAATCACTCATATCTCCTACAAATGCTTCAGGTGTTGGGGTGTTTAGTGAGTGCAGTTGGTTGGTTCCGCTCCTACCTAACCTCAAGAATGCAGGCGGTGAGGGTTGGGTCGGTCGAGTCCTCCTGATTCGTAGACATCGGTACCCCCCAGGCTTCTGTTCTCGGACCTTTAGTGTTCTTAATTCTTAGAGTCTGGCACAATCGATTCTGGTATTGAAGTCACCGCCGACGATAGTTGGCATGATTAGGTTTAACTCTGAACGTCCAAAGCTCACCGTCTCAGCAACCTCCGCAGAATCGAATGTGTGTGGGAAATATAATACAGCGACGTTTACCCTCCCAGAGGAGAGCACTACGCAGTATTAATCTTTCCTGACGCATTGCATCGGTAGTAAGCGTTTATGTAGGTAGATAGATAACCCACCCACAGGTCTTCCCCGACCTCCCGCAGGTAAGACAGCCAGCTGGTGAAACCCCCGCATATCATTGATATGCAGTTTGTCCCGCTGAAATGTCTCCGTAAGGAGTGCAATGTCAACCAACTTAAACATGTCATCACGTGCAAGATCCATTGCCCCTTTAAGTCCCTCAGAATTCCAGAGAAGCAATCGCAGAGGTGTGTTTGCCACTACGCTTGCAGTTGTAGGACTGGTCAGTCGCTTACGGGGGCTTGGATCACCAGGCGCACTAAAACTCTCCTTAAACATCCTCTCGTAGGGGGCGTTCCCAACCCAGCGACGGAACAGGCTTCCCTTCGGCCAGAATTCATTTCAGCAACAGTTTGCGTAATCTTCGTCACGCACCACCACACAGAACACAGCATCAGTACCATACGTATATAGCTTTTACACCGCTTTCACAGTTATGCCCCTGCCAGCTAGCCATATATATAAATATATATATGATGACGCAGTTGCGAGGAAAGGTCGCGTCGTTTGTAATTGGAGTCACGAAACAAGCTTAAAATGAATATATTATTCAATTGTAAAAAATTAAGGATTGAAAATCCGCCTTCGGGTTTACGTCCGGCCGAGAGTAAAGACTTTTGTTTTCACATTTTAAAGGTTACATAATACAATGCCAATATGCTGTCATCAATGTTTAGGTATTAACCTGTAAGGTAGTGGTTTCGGTTTGGAAGTAAACGTGTTTGACGGAAGCACGATATTTACATTGCAGCGGGTCCAAATAAGTCCGTTCGAAGCAAGCATCTAGTCGGTGCACCAAAGCGTGCTGCCAACTCCACAACCTCCATCGCAACCAATAAAACTGAGTCAGGGTCTTATGCAGACACGCTGACCTCGGCTCTAAGATAAACCCTTAGAGCCGAGGTCAATTTAATGTTAAAATTGTACGGGTTCAGCAACTGTTAAGTGGAAATGTGCGACTTTTAGTTACAGAGGGACCAGAAGGGGGACTACCTCTTTTCTTAAAGCTCTCAAGAAGGCCGGAGGAGCAGACTTTTCGTTGGACCGTTCCTCTTTAAAACAAGTGATTGTCCGGGAGCTCGTCGAAGGCACCTGGCGCGCCGACCTGGAAGTAGTCTTTCGTCAGTCAGTTCCGCTGACAGGGCCTATCCAGGTCGAATCGACTTAAGTAAGTGCGACCGGACGACGGACGGCAATAGTGCGGCTTACTGCAGCCGATCACGCTAGGGCGCTGCAAGCGAATTCAGATCGGATGGTCGGCCTTTATAATCTCAGATTGGATAACGGTCCCCAAATGTCAACGCTGCCAAAGAGTGGGCCACACCGCACATTCTTGATCCTTTGATCCAGTCACTAAGAAGCGCTGCCGTAAGTGCGGCGGACTCGGACATACAGCACAGGGGTGTAGCGCTAACATATCACGGAGTCGGTATAGGCTCCGTGATTGACATGACAATTTGCCGGCGTGGCCAAGCAGGCCGGCTAGCAAGGTGGACAGTTCTAAGTGATGAGGTCACCCTCAGTGACCACCACTGTCTGGAGTTTTATATCCTCCTGAGCCCTGGTTTTTCTTCAACGAACACGGCTTCACCCTCACGACCAGTGCTGAGGAGACAAAGTCCAGAAAAATTGGACCAGATAGTGGACAAGCTAATCTCCCAAAATGGGCCACCAACCACAGCAGAAGAACTGCAGAAGATACTGGAGGCTGTGAGCCTAGCAAAGGCCATAGTACCTGCACCCACACCGCAGACGCTCAGTTAGACCCAAGTACTGGTGAAACGATGCCGTTGCTGATTGTCGCCGTGCATGCATCGGCGCCTGGCGCCAGCTAACCCGAGCCAAGCGTAGTTTTGCACCGAAGAACAGAATAATCGACCTGTTAAAGAGGTATAAGGAGGCATGCATTATTTTAAAGCAAAATATTGCTAGAAGTAAGGCTTCATCCTGGAGGGTTTTCTTAGATGAGATTAAAGATGACTTGTAGGGCCGCCCTATCGGCCTATTAAAGGATTTCCGGGCCTTCGAAGAAAAGATACGCTATCGGACGAGAAGCGGGCGAGAACCATTTCAGCGTTGTTTCCCAGCCACCCGTTCTCACTATCTGGGAGACGCCACAGACCAAGTCCCGGCCGTTACCAGGCTGGAGATAGTCAGCGTTGCTGCGCGGATTAAGGCGGGGATGGCCCCCGGACCCGACGGAGTCCCGGCCGCTGCTACAAAGGCCCTCCTATTTAAACTCCCGGAGGAGACTGCTGCGGTATTCAATCGAATTCTGCAGGAGGAGATAATTCCCGCCACGTGGAAGTCGGCCCGTGTCATCCTTATCCCGAAAGGGAATGGATCGTATAGACCGATATGCCTACTCGGCACGCTGGCAAAGGTGTTCGAGGCCATCCTAGAAAACCGCCTTTGCGATTTTGCAGAGGAGCATGGGCTTCTCTCGGATTCCCAGTACGGATTTTGACACGGCCGCACGGCTCTCAGAGCTATAAACAAAGTGCAATCAAAGGCCGAGCTGCTGCAGGAGGTCGCGCCTAGGGCTCGCGGGCTTCTGCTCGCAGTTCTCCTAAACGTTAAAAACGCGTTTAACAGTCTGCCATGGAGTACCATTCATGAGGTGCCCCACAAGTGCAAGGCGCCAGTTTACCTCCGCCGCCTTATCTCTAATTACCTTGACGAACGGACTATTACGTGCCAAGGCTTGAAATTCAGTATGACGGCTGGAGTGCCGCAGGGTTCTATTCTCGGACCATTACTTTGGAACGTAACATATGACGAAGTGCTCCGTCTACAAGGCCTCCCACCTGGAGTCGAGCTTCTTGTTTTTGCAGACGATCTTCTTGTTCTTCTCTTCTTATCCAGGCGAGATCGGCTGACGAACTTGAGCGGCATACAAACGAAGTCCTCGAGGGCGTGGTCTTCTGGATGAAATCAGCGGGACTGATCCTCGCGCCGACTATGAGTGAAGCAATACATCTGGGACGTAAGCGCTGCAGGCCTTTGCAAATCGTACTTGAGGGGCATGATATCAGCGTCTAATTTCGTCCGATACTTCAGAGTCGTCTTAGAGAAAAGCCTTAAGGGGTATTCTCGTTTACAGCATGCATGCGGGAAAGCCCTCAAACCGGCTAGCAACCTCGGTCGCCTAATGCCCAACTCCTAGCCCGCGCCAGTCTTTTTTTTTGTAGAGGTGGAACATACTTCACGCAAACCTTCCGATGGTAATAAAGGGTAGTGTGGGACTAAACGCCGGAAGAGAGTATAATAATCGATCCAATCCGCGCGTGCTACCCACTAAAAACCACCTCTCCCACCCTCTCCTGGTTTGGAATTGTAAAACATTGCCTCGAGATCAGGAGAGGGGAGTCCCGTGCTGCGACCCTCCTTAGTCTACGAGTATATCGCGAGCAGGGAGTGGGTCCTGCCCGAGAGTGGACACTAGAGGCCTAGTGTTGAATCGCGATCTGCGGCGATCCTCCTGGCGAAATTTTTCGCGCATAAGCCCGTCTAGGTACTGGATCCCAGCGTGCCAGTCCGTTGTCGACTTGAGCATGTTGGCCATGATGGTCGTAGTCTGGCTACCTTTGTGGACATAGGAGGAGCCCGTGCGGTAGGCTGCAAGGGCCTCGCAGTCCTTATGGTGTGGGCCGCGTCGTCGGGTATCGTCGGGTAATGTACGACTGGAATTGTTTATGCCCAGTGAGCACTTGCACGGAGTACTATGTAAGTGTTCCCTTGCGCTTACACCAGGTTTTGAGGTCAGTGATTAAGCCTCTTGTCCAGGTCCCTCTGGTATCCCCAGTTGGTGGGTTGGACCACGTCCGCGCCTATGTGTCCAGGGAGTGCTCCCGTGCTTGGATCTAGGAAGTGTCGCCGTCCTTCTTGCGCTTGCTTCTTTTTTCGGCAAGTATGTCCCAAGGAATCTGGCAGGCGAGCGCCAACAGGACGTCTGTCGAGACACTCCGGTAGGCCCGCGTGACCCGGATGGCCATCGCTCTTTGGGAGCTTCGTATCATGCGCCTTGCCTTTGCGGTCTGCGGCGCCATACCAGCCCATATGGGCGCGGCATACAGAGCGATGGCCCCTGCCACGGGCGCTAGGAGCAGCCGCTTGGCATGCGTCGCGCCCCCCTCGCGAGGAAGGATGCGTGCAAGGTTGGTGGAAACCTCCGTGACCTTCTGGATAACGCTCTGGATGTGTGGCAGGCCGGTGAGGCCTGTGTCCAGCGTTACGCCTAGGTACCTTTCTCCCGTTTGATAGTCAGCCGGCGCCCTGCAAGCTCTAATGATGCTTGCCTAGTACGACGGCGGCCAGTTCGGTAGATTACGTCGGTCTTCTGAGGGGCCAGCTCCAGGTAATTGTAGGCCATCCACTTCTCTATTCTGAAAAGAGCCGTGTTTGCTCGCGCCTCAAGCACCGCCTCCGTTCTCGCGGTGAGCACCAGCGCCAGATCATCGGCGTAGGCGATTATGTCCACCCCGTCGGGCAGGTCGTCTAATCGCAGGCCTCCGTCGTATGCTATATTCCAGAGAATCGACCCGCCGAACGCCCGCCGTGACAGGGTGGACCTCACCGTTGGCCGAAAGCTAACGCGCGTCAAGATACGAGGAAATAATCTGTCGCATGTAGGGGGATATGCCTTATTGTTCAAGCGTGTCGATTATTACTCGCCAATTCGCTGTATTAAACGCGTTTCGCACGTCAATCAGGATACGTAAAACGTAATTGCGCGTCCTAAGTGTCCGTTATTGTTCTGTGTTGGCTACCTGGAGCACTCGTTCGACGGCATCGAGGGTCGATCGGCTTTTGCGAAAGTTGTATTGGTTGTCCGACAGAGCGGCTTTCTCCTCGATCTCTTTGTTCAGGCGTCTGGCCAGCACATTCTCGAAGAGTTTGCTGATTGTGTTGAGTAGGCATATGGGGCGGTGGGTCGAAGATGATCCCGCTGCTGCGTTCGGTTTCGGTATAGGAGTCAAGTGAGCGTTTTTCTACTGGGATGGAAAACGACCGTCCTGAAGTAAACGTGTAAAAAGCCGAGCGAGAGTTTTTTGATGGTTCTGCGCCAAGGTTTTTATGACCCCTGGGGAACCCCGTCTGGCCCAGGTGCCTTTCCAGTCGCGAGGCGTTCCGCGGCATGTGCCACTTCCTCGGAGTTCACTTCCGGTATCTGGTCAGAGTTTACCTCGATGTTGACGGGGGGGCGGGCTGGCTGCCGGCGGAAGAGGGCGGTGACTCGGTACGGAATGCCCCAGACGTCTGACTCCACTGACTCAACCAGCGCTTTGCAGGACTCGGCCTTCGCTCTGACTATCAGCCGTCGCAGACGCAGGCGCTTGGTGCGGTACAGCTGTTGTAGTTGATCAGCACGGTCGACCGCGTCAGCTAGCTGGCGGTCATCATGTCCTCGTTGACGGCGTTTCGCCAACTACGCCCGGGCCCGAGTCATAATGCGGTTTGCGCGCACGCAGTCTGCGCGGGCGGTCCCGATTTCTGGGCTCCACCAGTGTTTAGCGAAGGCTCTCCTTAGACCTCGATTGTCTGGCCGGACCGCCGGCCGGCTGACATGCCATTGTAATGATCGCCGTTAGATCGTCCTCGTCGAGCGGCGTATCGCCGAGGCGAGTGAGCCATCTCTTGAAGGTGTCTGCCAATAGCTCCTTATTGATGTGTCGCATTTGCCAGTATCGGCGGCCCGGCAGACGCGGATAATGTCTGTTTTGCGGCGTTATCTGAAAGATGATGCGGTCGCTGAGGCTCTCCTCCGCCTCCTGTACCACCCAGTCCTGGATGTTGGCTATTGCAGGCCGAAAGATATCTGGCCGCGACGCGCAAACAACGGCACGTCGCTGTTATTGGCACGTGCCAAGCTCCGGCCCGACAGTCCAGTAGGATCCGTCCTTGGTCCGTGTTGCGGCGACTGCTCCACGCGACGTGTAGTGCGTTGAAGTCGCCTGCGACTATCAATGAATGACCAGGGTAGCGATGAGTGTCAATAGATGCGCTAATGTCGTCTAAAAACTTGTTAAAATCCTCTACCGTCCTATTTGGGGAGAAGTAGCAACTGTATAGTACGCAGTTAAGATCTGGCAGATAAGCCCATGAGAATCCGTTCCCCTGGCCGTGGCCCATGATGGACAGGGCAACCTCCTGTCCAGTCCACCAGATGGCAGCGTCGCAGGAATTGTCTGTCCATGCATTGGTTAGATTCCTCGAGAGAGCGACATTTGGCTCTGAAATAATGCAGATGGCGATTCGATGTTGTACAACGTACGACGCCAGCAGGTCATGCGCGGCTCTGCAGCAGTCAAGATTTATTTGCAGAATCTTGATCATTTTTGTCATGAGAAGACACTGAGCCTACATGGTGCCAGTCGGCGCCGCCGTCATCCGCCGGCTGGGTGACGGTCTTACGACGAAAGCGTCGCTGGCTCAGCGGTGCTGGCGTAGGTAGTGTCTCTGTGGATTGTGCGGTTTCTGCCGGTGTTGGTAGTCCGCTGGCTGAAGCTGCGTGTTTTGGCCGGTCTTTATCCGCTCGCCCTCGCAACTCCAGTAGATTTTTCCTGTATGTTGGACATGCCATACTGTCCGCTCAATGACCCGGGTCCTCGCACACTATGCAGTGGAAGGTCTCGGCCGTGCAGGCCGCGACGGCATGTTCCGGTGATCCGCATCGGCGGCAGAGGCGTGTAGTGACGCCTTCTGAGCCTTGCAGAAAGCGGCAGTATGGCCCGGTCTCTGGCAGTTAAAGCACACTAGGAGGCGCGCCCAGACCTCAGGCTTGCACGCGCTGCCCGCAATTATGACGCTTTGCTGCGACTGAAACCATTTGGCCTGAGGAGTAGCAACTCTGACCACGGAGTACCAGCGTGTGCCTGCGCGTTCCTGACGCGGCTCGCTTGCCGTGATCGGGACCCCTTCGAGGACAGCAAGAAGCCGCAGCAGCTCCGTCTCGATTCTCTCTGAGTTACAGAGGGGGTTGATGCCCCAGAAGGCCACTTCTCGCAAAGACCCACCTGCCCCGCTGTCTGCCTGGTGTGCGGTGACATTGCTTATGTCTTGAGCCAGCTGTGCCCCAAGGCCCGGAACAGTCTCTCAAAAACGTATTATCACGTCACTGTTTTTGACCAGTGTCGGCCAAATGTGCCCTGAGAGTCTGCACGGTTTCGGCTAATGTTCGTCCTCCTCCCACCCTGACTCTGACCGATGTCTGCCCGGTCAGCGCAGGGGGAAAAGAGGAGGGGACCGCCTGCAACCTAGTTGGTGGAGCCATGGTGGGTTCCTTGTGACATATTTCGAGAACTCCGCTATGGGTGGACTGGGTGACGATTGCTGCCAGAATTCTTTGCATGCGCTGCTCTCTCCACTGCCGGGCCACGTACAGAAGTGGAGCCTTCTGGATAGCCGCACTGGGGGGCTGCAGCAAGCGCTTGACGACGGAGCGGAGTACGGATATTGTGGTCTCGTCGTATGTTTTTTCGAGTCCCACGATCCCCACTACTAAGTACTGATCTTCGCCGCCCGCGTTGAAATCCCCGTTAAGGAACTCCTACGCTTGGGTAGTGCGCTTCACGGCTGCAGTGCCGGGAGGCTGCGTGAGCAGCTTCGGCAGGAAATTGTATAGTTAGTTGCTTTATAAATGCCGACTCTGCCGTCGCTCCAGGAACAGTCGGCAGACCCCTTAGAGGTCGAGAAGAAGTGATGCTTTCAGAGGTCGAAGGCAGTCGCTGGAGGGACTCTGCGGGCCAATAAAGCTCCGCCAGGCTGACGAATTCGGTGGCGATTGTCGCTGCCGATGTTGCGGGAGTTCAAGAAAACCCGGGCTACATCGGGATCAGCCGGGCACATCGTAGGCAGATGGCGAGAGGGTCTGAGGACTGGGGAGAAGATCTTGCCAGCATCTCGTCTCTTTCCCTCCGCATCGCCTCGAGCGAGCTCCGGAGTCCATCCGCTTCCCCCCCTTCGCATCTACTAAGGCGTTATTTATTTCCACTCGAGACGTATCAACTGTCAAGTCGACCTTGCGGCGCGCTATATCAAACCTCTCAGAGACCTACTTAAGTTCGATCCTAGTGTTTTTACCTTGCAAAGATCGATCACCTTCTTGACGTATCCTGCGAGAGTCGCAAACGCCTGGGCATAAGCCGTCTTCGCGTCGGCGCCTCTTTTAGGCTCTCTATCCCTGTTGGGAGAGTTCACCGCTAGGCGTTTCCTTTGCATATGGCTTGTACCATCCATTTCAGGCTCGCTCGCGTCCAAGCCGGTCAACGATGGCGGGTCTTCGCCGCCACTCGCCATCCCCCTTAAAGAGGGGGGGGGGGGTCGATAAGGTGGGAGGGGGCAATGAGGGGGGGATATCAACGTGCCGTGTGATCAACGTGCCGTGCACATGTAATCAACGCGCAGTGCGCGCGCAATCAACGCGCAGTGTGATACGTGTAGCGCACGTGGCCCGCTTAGCGACGTTAGTTCGACGCCCACGTGGATTGTAATCCCTCGCGGCCGCCCAACCAGGCAAGATTTGCGGCAGGCCTCCCCTTCTGTACGCAGGGAAGGTGCCACTCGCTGTGCCGGCCGGGTTGCGGATCACGGAAAGTCACTTTAACAGTAGAAGAAACGGGCATGTAGGGCACAACACAACAAAGCACACGGACGCGAGGACGGAAGCACTCACCAAAACATTGTCGGATTTGGGCTTCTGGGTGGCGAATGACCCGAGTTTGTCAATATTTGAAGGTACAATGGCTAAATCAACTATAGACTTATTTGCTACAAATATGCCAAAACTAAATGTGTATTTTGTGGGAACAGATCATCAATTGAGGGAAGGAGTGGACCTGACGGCTCATAAACTCGTTGGTCTGGATATCGCAGTCCCAGCCCGCCATGAGCGACAGCACAAAGGGAAACCTTTGTCGAGATCACTTAAAGCGGACCGCCTACAAGAAGCTATAGAAGTTCTCGGGACCAGAAGGGCAGAACAGGATGTAGAAAGCTACAATGAACTTCTCACCCGAGCACTTAAAACATGCACAGAGCATGGGAAACGGAGAGGAGCAAGGAGATGGTGGTCTCCGGAGAGTAACCAAGCGAAGGCCATTCACTACCAAGCAAAGGTGGTGGTGCGCATAAGGCCGGAAATGAGACTCCTCTTCGCAACGACGAGATCCATCTACTGACGAACTCTGCGGAATTGCTAAAAGAAAACACGAGCAACAACTGGAGACCCGAATGCTCCAGAAGGCCGAACAAAATCCATACTTGTGGCTCCATAGCGCTTCACAGGAGAGATCTGCATGTCCAATTAAAATAATCTACTCTACGGCCACTTTAAATCGACTCTCAGCTCACATGATACAGTGCCAAGGACAGTGCCCACTCTCATATCTGTCTGGTCAGAAGAGGATCTACAATGGAGAAACCAACTGGACGAATACTTCACCGTCCAAGAAGTGGCGGAAGCACTGCGTCGACTCCCGAGGAACAAAGCACCCGGGCCTTATGGCATATATAATGAGCATTTGCAGCAGGCAGTCACAATGACCGCACACTGGACCGCGCTTTTCAATAGGTGCATTTACAACGGTCGACTACCCACAGCGTGGAGACAGTGCGTTATGGCACTTATTCCAAAGGGCAAGGAGCCGCGGACCGAACCCTCTTCTTGGCGGGGCATCGCCAAGAAAAGTTGCGCTTACAAATTGCTTCCAAGCCTCCTTGTCGCCCGTCTGACGTCGTTCGTCGAGTACAAAAGGGCATTACCAGACGAACAACATGGCTTTTGTGCGCAGAGGTCAACTCTAACTGCATGTGCAATCCTCCTTGCAGATATCGAGCAAACCCTGACAAGAAAGGGACAGTTCATATACAGCGTGTTTGTGGATTTCCGAGCCGCTTTTGATTCAGGCTCAAGAACTCGAGTCCTGCTTCAACTCGCCGAAATGGGGGTCCCAATACGAATGTTGACACTGCTGAAGGACGTACTACAGTCTAATCAGATCATCTTGGACGACGGTATAGCGAAGCACCCAAGCATAGAACAAACGACAGGCTTTGCCCAGGGCGATAATCTCAGCCCTTTGATTTTTTTCTATACTGGTAGCCGAGTTACCAGTGTACAGACCCAGCACCCAGCTGTCAAGATAATTATGTATGCCGACGATCTAGTACGCTACAGTAGCAGCAGATACCATCTGCAACAGGCGCTCGCTACTTTGTCGGCGTATGTAAACGTAGTAGGCCTTGAAATAAGTATGCAGAAGACACAAGCCATGAAGTTCAGGCACGCGGGCAGGCTGGCCCTGACCGATTATTTAGGTTAAATAGACAGGACCTGAACTATTTAAATAAGTTTACATATCTCAATATCACAGTGACCCCCTCAGGCAAGACCTTCGCTGCACACATAGAGGAGAGGTCTCGAAAAGCCTTGATCGCGGCGACAGCTTTTAAGAAGCCCCAGATGCTCTCGATTAAGACAGCGCAAGCTCTCTTCGATATGAAAATAGCACCAATCGCATCATACGGGATCCAGCTTGTGTGAGCAAAGCTAAGCTCGGTTCAACTTGGTGCACTCGATCAAGTGAAACCAGCTTTTTTAAACGGGTACTAGGTTTACATACGTCAGCATAGAACCGCCTTACGTATTTGCTGTGCGATGCTCCATTATTCGTGGAACAGATAAAAAAAAACAGTTTGCTCTCCCAGACACTCCCGCATACAGCAAGTTTATACGGCGATATAAAGAGAAAATGGCAGATATCGACCCACATTTTTGTATGACAGATGCAACGGTTAGGTCAGAATGGAAGGACACAGGCAGGACAAACAGGCACATGATCGCCCGTTTTGCTGTGCACGGTTTTCACCACCTCTTATGCCAGAAAGACGCTTGCCATGAACCCTGTGACACAAGTGTTTGTAAATATTGTTATGGTATATGCTTAAGATATCATAGTAGTAAGTGCAATGCAATCACCTCGCTAACAAAGCTGGCACTAAGCGATTTGTAATTATTAATATAATTACGAGGCTGTAGTGATATTTATCATATTATTGTGTAATTTACCCAATCTAGAGTGGAAATAAATCAAGTGATATATATATTGATTGATTGATTTATTCGCTTGATAGGTGTGTGTACACATATCACCGTTTTATATCAGGGGCGCATAACGCTGCAGCTATTAATTATCTATGTTGTAGTCCGCCGATGTTTGCCTTTATGTGCTGAGCACCTTCCATCGGGATAGTCTCTGCTTTGTAATCTCTACCTGTGCCTTTTCTGCATCCTTATCTAATCCTAGCGCTTCCCCTAATTTTAGATCCCTAACCCCTCCTAATTGCTCACACTCCCTAACCAGATGATCTATCGTTTATTCTCTTTTACCGCATATCCGACATATCGTTGTTTCTAATTTCTCGTAGCAATTTCGCTGCACCCTCGTGTCTAACATACCGGCTCTCGCATCCGCTAACAGCCCGCTGCCTCTTGTATTATCATATAACCATGCTACTTCACCCCTTTCCGATTTTATATTCCCGTATACTTCCTTTATATATATATATATATATATATATATATATATATATGCTCTATTAAATACGAACAAATGTTGTCAAATAGTGCCTCGAGCAGTAGAACCCATTTAGAACGTTTCATTTACACTAAACTGGAGCATCGGGGATTATGCGGCGGAGTTCCTGGCAGCATATCTTAACATCACATAGATTCGATAAAAGGTAACACGATTCAAATTCAATCAATTTAGTCCAACTTATCAGATTATTTTAATTTCTTTAGGAAACCTTACATGTCTGGCGCCACTTCGAAAAACGCTCGGAAGGTTGAGTGAACTCCTATGAGCCTAGAAGCCTACTGCTTATCGTTCGCATCTTCTGGACGCCAATAATGGACAATCGCTTCAATAAGTAATTATATATTTCCCGATGATGTTTTGGCTGGTCTCGTTAGACATATGTAGATTGCTCGTATCCACACGAACAATGTAAGGCACCATTTCGAGTATGCAGTCTATACGCACGGTGGCTTAGCTCGGCTTCTGGTGCGTTCGATCACAGATTCAATCTACGGAATAAATACCGTGAAAAGTTCTTCATGGGCAAAATTTAAAAAATCTCTCTTTTCCTTTGATGTTTCTACTTAAGATGCAGTTCAGGGGCGTCACATACACAGGGGGAGCCGTAAGTGGTTAGAAATATTAGCATCATACTTTACGGGAAACAAATATAATGTCGTAGAAACGTCGCAGAAAACGGGAACACATTCTAACGTAGTCTGTGAACACAGAAGATCGAGCAGACAAATACTAACATACTATAACGATACCTCAAGCAAGTATACCTAAGAACAAGAAGTTTTCAAGCCACTATACAGCCACCATGTTGTTGGGCTTTGTTGGATATTTAGGTGAAAAGACGCCAGAACGGTGTAGCGGCTGGGCTTGGCCAGATAAAGTCAATCAGTTAATACTGAGGCAGGGGGAGAAGTGTTCTACACGCGCATAAAGCAAACAAGCGCATTCATTTAGCCCACCTGGAAGAGACGTTAACGCTCAGTGGTACGTAGCTCTCTCAACAACGACTGTAGTGAAGCATGTTTAAAAAAATATGAACTACAATACACTCACATATAGAGGTAGTACACTTACATCGAATTTATTAATGGTGGAGCGTAATGCTGGATGCTGTAAGGACAACGTTTGAGTGTGTATCATGTTAGTGTTGGTGGTTCTGGCAAGACTTGCAGCGTTACACGGAGATTCACTTAGCAACATGGGCTACGAAAAAAACGGCCTGAGACACTTAAAGCGAAATGGAAAGCAAGCAGAAAAGCTGACGTAAACACAAAAGCGCTTGTAGAGATAAAAGTGTAAACTTTTATCTCTACAAGCGCTTTTTCTGGTCGAACAATACCTCTGCACATGTTTCTTTCTTCTCTATACGTATGTATATATAGCGAAACGTAGTACTAACATGTTCCGATTTGATTGAATGTTTGTTGAAATAGTACACTACATGTATACAGAAATTGAGCACGTGTGTCTGTCAAAACAATGCCAACTCAAGACCAATCAATCCGTGTCGCGCTGAACGAAGCCAGGACAGAGTACTTACTGTGGCCCCCAATAAGACACCAGCAGTCGCAGAAGCAGCGGCGCCCGCTCCAAGACACTGTTTTCAGCAGCAGCAGCAGCAGCGTTATCTATTTCCCACTCTCCCTCTTTCGATGACGAAGCCCACCGCTGATTGAACACATTTCTACATTTGCAAACATCCTTTCTGCATATATATATATATATATATATATATATAAATATATGTATATACTTCTTCCTGAAGCCTGAGGCGTCACAGGGGTGGTCCAAAGTCAGTGTTACCAAAATTGCGATGATTCTGGCGCTCAGCGTGATAAATTATTGCACCGCCAACACCCTGTTAATTATGATAAATTGTCCTCAAAAAATCATGTGCCTTCGTTCCGTTTGTAAACAAATACACAAATATCCAAATCGTTACTGGCTTACTTCGGCCGGCAAACATTAATTAAATTGTGAATCAAATATAATACTATGCACTTTTATCAAAATCGACTACTAACACTTTGATTGATATGAGCGAGTAAAGCTGACCAAGAGACACTGAGAGGCACGAAAGGAAGCTAATACTACTGTGCGTGCAAACACGTCTATAAGTGCATATAGTGTTTGCCGGAAACATTTTATCATAATCATCACTATCATAAAGGCTTGTTCTGCATAAATCCGTTTCAGTAGAACAAAACAAGCAGCGGTGTGGTCTGGGGCGTTACGTAGTACGCTAGTCATGGTTGTTATCTACCGGGGTGTCGCCGATTTGATCCCCGTTGTTGATCGAGTTTCTTTGAGCGATGCTCATTTAGAATTGATGCTATATATATATATATATATATATATATATATATATATATATATATATATATATATATATATACATAACGAAGGTAAACTAACCAAGCCGCGCTAAGCTAGGGCTGTATCTACGAACATTTCTTTGTATGCATGTGTTACCTAGGTGCGTATGGTATATCTAGAAAATGCCTAATGACTTTATTATGTAGTTATTTGGCCAGGCACTTGAACAGTTTCAACCAAAAGATACAGGCGGCTATATATAGTAGCTTTGATGCAACAGATGTTCTTAGATTACTTAGCACCCTACTTTAACAATTGACATTGCGACTGTTATAGTAGGTTGGCCCTTTGCATCTTACAAGATATCGATAGAAGTTCAGTCGAACGAACGAAAATAATGTTTTTAGTCACTCATTCAGTTAAATACCGGAAGAACATGTTGTAATGCAAAAAAACGAGACGACTTTTTGCAAGGCTGTAGAATAGTAGCGTCGATTCAGCATGGCCTATAATGAGCCAATAGAAATGACATCTTTATAGATGAAGCTACACCATGTCCATTTCACTCATCTCATATGAGCTAGAATAATACCGACTAAGTACATTACTTAAAATAACAAAACTCAACATACACACGTATATGTATTTAAAGGTATAAATTGATAACATGAGGCATGATACATCGGAGTGTGGGACTCACAAACTCATTTAAATGCGGTCATCCCTTGTGTGGCAGGTGCCACCCGCAGTGCTGAGGTTGACGTTCTTTTTAACACCGCAAACTACTGTATCTTAGCTGCGTGCATAGATTACATACAACCTACACACGAAGCCTAGTACTGTCTACAGGGAGCACCTCTGAATAAGCAATGTTGTACAGTTATTACGGTTACATTAGTATTCTAGAGATATATAATGTCTAGGTCACCCCAGCAATAGCCAAACGCGACAAACATGTGCATATGGCTAGAGCCAATTGTTGCGGTTCTCAGCTGTGGCGAGAGGCGTCTACCCAGAATTAAAATGTAATTGGAAATTACGTTTGGAAAGCCATCTCATGTACGTATGCGAATAGAAAAGCGCAACACATATCGAATGTTTGGAAATATATTGGAAACTTTACTATCATAGTTACTACCATGCTGTCATTGCTGTTACTGCTGCTGCTGATTTACGTTGCCCATAAACGAGAACACAAAGCGATCACAGCCGCCTCACCGATTGACCGACGGAGGGAGTCTGGTGGTCATCGTTGCCGAATGCCGAATCTTATGCCTGTGGACCAGAATATGGCGGAAGGGAGACCCCATCCAGTTCCAGTGTTATTCTGTATTGCTTTAAGTCGGCCTACAATCAGTAATGTTAGCGATATTTCATTTTTGCATAACAAATTCGAAGGCGAACAGCACTGGATCATGCCAAAAGTGGGTGTTTCCCCGATCTCCGGTTGTTGCAAACAACATTTGCCAAAAAAAATATAGATATATAACGCATAATGAAGAGTAAACTGATTCAGACGGATGTACTTATTTAAAATTTACCCAACCTGGGTTTTAATAAACCATAATTAATAATTAATGATGAAGAGTAAATAAATGTTCCCCAGTGAACGTGACGAGTAACTACATAAGCCCGACGTTGTATATGGCTGGGAGACGCGTGAAGTACTAGGGGAGTTAAAACTATTATTAGAAGCAACAGTGTCATTTTGTGAGGAGCTTAAAATCAAATTATTAGTCTGTGATCGGTTAGGAATTGGGGAGGTGGCACGAATTTTTCGTTGATTATGGGTCAATCTAATGTGGCTCGCGAGGCCCGCGCCAGATTTGCATACTCGCCCGCAAGTCTGGCAGCTGAGTCTTCCGGCGGTGTTGTTGCCGTAACGTAATGCCATTGTTGTCTTGGTTCACAGCGATGGTCAGATTTTTTTTAAAGTTTCGTACGTGAACGATGGCGCGATTTTACGCAGATGTTGTTGTTAAAATCGCTAAAATGAAGCGGTCTGTAGATTATCATTCTGTTTGTCTCTACCCAGGGAGCACTATGTCATATTTCGTCACGTACTGTATTTATGGAAAGTGTATGCTGTATACTGTATTTATGCACTGTATATATGCTGGGATGGAATGGCATGCACTAGCCGGCACGTGTACACAAGGTACATTGTACATGGCTATTATCACCTGGTGTTTTCGACTCAAGGATTTCACCAAGTTGGCAATCAATGTCTTTGCCGGTTCTGCTCGCAGGTATGCTCTAAATACCACACAGCGAGCTGCCAGTCGCATCGGCGGTCTTTGCACTTTCTTGCCCGGTGGGACGGTCGCTAAAGTGTTAAAATTGTATATAATGATGATTGTATTGTAATCATGTACCATCTTGAAATGCAAAGTTATTGCGAAATAAACAATATGTAAAACTGTATTTATGCAAAATAGCGTCGAAAGTAGAAGTTAAAAATTGAAACTGGAACTGTTTGACGGCGTTGGATCTCACTGTTCGGTCACACTGGTAGTCACGATGGTCTGTGACAAAACTCCCGTTAAAAAGCCAGAGATAACTTGCGATCTAGGCAATTTGAGCGGGAGCTCGTACCAGTGCGACCGTCCGGCTCAACAGCTGAGTAGAGACATATATATATATATATATATATATATATACATTTATACATACATAGTGTGTTCAAAACGTATCGCGACTTTTGTGTTTTTTCAAAAATTATTCATTTATTCATGAATATCTATTTTGTCCCCTTCAAAGTAATCCCCATGAGATATTATACACTTGTGCCAACGGTTTTTCCAATCTTCGAAGCACTTCAAAAAACCATTTTTTTTAACCTTGTTCAGCTCCTCCTTCGATGCCGTCTTTATCTCGTCAAGCGTAGCGTAACGTCGTCCTTTCATGGGCCTCTTCAGTTTATATATATATATATATATATATATATATATATATATATATATATATATATATACAGGGTGTGACAAGAAGGTTTCTAAAGCGATGCATAGAATTGTAAAGCTCGTTAAAGCAAATATTTTTTCCAATAGAACATGGTCTCTAAGACGTCTTGTTTCGGAGTGAGAGTGAAATTACTACAATTTGTGACAATGGTGTTTTTGTCCGACATAGGAGCACAAAATGTGCAGTTGCGAGACAACCAGCCCTCCTAGACAGAAACTAAGCATACGTTCGTGTTCTTGATAAAATTCTGCTCGATCTGAAGAATATGCAAGGCCGGTCAGAAGACGCGACACGGTCGCTTAGAAGAGAATTCGCCAAAAATGAAGTTCTTTATTAACGTTCACGCCAAATAATTCAAAATCATAACCCTACAACCACTCACAGTGCTAAAATACTCGGACTACTCAGCCAATGGGCAATTCAACGGCAATAATTTTGGTATCAAATATGTGTCAATGCGAGTAATTACGAGTTTTCGGAGGGCATGTCAGATGGAGCAGAATTTTATCACGAACACGAACGTGTGCTTAGTTTCTGTTTAGGAGGACGGTTGTCTCGCAACAGCACATTTTGTGCTCCTATGTCGGACAAAAACACCACTGTCACAAATCGTAGTAATTTCACTCTTACTCCGAAACAAGACGTCTTAGAGACCATGTTCTATTGGAAAAAAATATTTGCTTTAACGAGCTCTACAATTATATGCATCGCTTTAAAAACCTTCCAGTCACACCCTGTATATATATTTTTGTATATATATATATATATATATATATATATATATATATATATATATATATATGTATATAAGTTTTTTTTTTGAGAGAGGAGGAAATGCTATTTACGCACCGTCAGACTGGAGAAAGGCAAACGGCCCCTTATCTCCATTCTGGTGTGTGGGACTCGGCGCAATAATCCGCGCCACTACCCACTAAAACCTGCCTCTCATAGCGCCCTTAACACAGCCCAGATCTTCGTTTAATACTACTATTGGCCGTGGGGGTGACATCCGGACTATCTAACCAGGTTCGCCTGCTTGTTTGGCGAAGTCTGCTCTCTGGCTGGCGTGCCTTGTGACAAGAGAGAATAATTTTCTCTTCTTGCGCCATTCCTGTCGTAACTCGCTCTTCTCTGCGTCCCGCATAGTTTTTTCTCCGTCAGCACCTCTCGCGCAACCGCTGCTCCAAGGGTCCATGCTGCTGGTTTTGAGCAGATGAAATCCATGAATAGGGCTAGCCCATCTCTCGGGAGCACGAGAGGGTGTTTAGGTCTCTGGGCACCCGCGTTCGTCCAACTATCTCTCACCCTGTTGCTTGCCTTACGCCTAGCCTCTTCCCAGCACGGGCATTCTAGGAGAATATGTGCCGCGTCATCTTCAACGCCCAGCGTGCAGAACATGCACGTGTCCGAAGGCGCCTTACCGATCCTGTATAAATAGGACTGGAAATCTCCGTGACCGGTGACTATTTGCGTTAGGAAAAAGTCCATGTCACCTCCGGGCCTATTCAGCCATTTCTCGATGTTCGGTATCAGATCACGGACCTTGGCTCCCGCCTCGTCCTTCCTGAGGCTCTCCCATTCCGCCTGCCATCGCAGAAGTGTTACTTTCGTTTCCTCTTCCTTTGCTTCCTTTGTCGTCCTATCTGGACCACGCTCCCACAGTCTTCGTCTTTCATCTGCTTTGAGGTCCCAGGGCGGGGTCCCTGCCAGAACCAAAGCTGCCGCCGTGCTTACGGTCCTGTACGCCTGTGTGATGCGAAGAGCCGGTACCTGTTGGGCTCTTCTGAGTAGGCCTTTTTGATGTGTTTCTCCGCACTTCTTTTTGAACCATACCGGTGAACCGTACAGGACGATGGATTCCGCCACTGACATGACCAGCCTTCTCTTCGAGGCTCTGCTAGGTCCGTAGATATTTGGCAGGATTTTGGCGATATCGTTTGCCTTTTTGATTGCCTTCTTTAGGTGAGGCACTCCTGTGAGTCCCCAGTCTAGTTGGACGCCTAGGTATCTCACCTCCTTGCTGAATATTATACTTGTTCCCTGCAGTCGTAGATTAATCTCTCTGCAGTGCTTTCTTCCTATGAGCAGCACTGCCTCTGACTTCTCAGGAGCTAGTTCCAGTCCAGCTCTCTCCATCCACCTTTCGACTGCCTTGAGCGATTTGTTAGCGGCTAGCTCTAATTCCTCTGCTGTTCGGGCCTTGACCATAATTGCTAGGTCATCCGCATAGGCCTGCAGGTGGACCCCTCCTGGGAGTCCTGGCAGCCTTAATACATCGTCATAGGCAATGTTCCATAGTAACGGGCCAATGATCGATCCCTGCGGAACTCCCGCTGTCATCTGGAATGAAACCCCAGCGCAGGAGATTACTCTATCCTGTAGGTAGCTGGATGTGAGCTTTACCAAGTAGGGCGGGACGCCCTTCTTATGTAGTGTTTCTAAGATTACTTTCCAGGGAAGACTATTGAAAGCGTTTCGCACATCAAGCATAACCGCCATAAACGGGTCCCTGGTTTGCGGTGTCGAGCTATGTAGCCTTTCAGCATCTGAGATAACCCTGTGTATCGCAGTAAGGGTCAACCTATGCTTGCGGAATCCGTACTGAGAGTCCGAGAGAAGGCCGTTTTCCTCCGCGAAGTTTCTTAACCTCTCCTCAAAGATTGCCTCAAAACATTTCGCCAGTGAGTCCAGAAGGCAAATGGGTCTATATCCCCCACTGCCCTTTGGAACCAATACCACCTCCACTTTTTTCCACTCTCTCGGGAACCTCCTCTCACGAAGCAGCTTTGTTTCGGCATCTGCCACGAAGTCTGGGAACTCTTTGCACAGGTAGCGAATTACCGCCGGTGGGATTCCGTCAGGTCCCGGTGCCTTGCCTGTCTTTATTCTGCCCGCCACGGCTGTCACCTCCGCGACTGTAACTTCAGGTATTTCTGAGCACTTGTTTGTGCTCTGTTTGTTCACCATTTCGTACATCTTCCTGTTGAAGTCGTCGTGACGTGGGAATGAATTCCGCAATATTTATTATTTCACCTCAGCTGCGATGGTACCTTTGGTTTAGCAAAGCTTCCCCGCACTAGCTTATAGGGCCGTCCCCATGGATCGCCGTCCAGTTCAGCTAGGAACGCCCTCCAGCTTTCTTTCTTGCTTCTCACTATCTCCTGTTTTAATATCATTCGGCTTTCACGATATTCTGCTAATATCGCATGGGTATTGGCACTTCTCTTAGCCTTTTTAAGCTTCCGCCTTAACTTCATGCATAATTTGCGAGCATCCTTGATTCTTTCGTTCCACCAGTAATTTGGCTCTACTACCCCCGTTCTTTTGGGATGTATGGCTAGCGTACTGGCCACCTCCCATGCTCTTTGAACCACTTTCCTGTAGCTTGCTATGTCTTGCAGGCTATCACATTTTGCTATTTCGGCCTGAAAGGCCTTCTTAAAGGCGTCTTCACTCTTAAGTTTACGCCGAGGGATACCTGGTTTCCGTGGTGGTTGAGACTTTACCGCCTCAAGAACCCATTCGATGCAGTTGTGATCACTGAGATTCTCTTCTCTTGCGAGAACCTTCCAGCCTCCGATCGCCTGTGCTGTGTTTTCATTGGCCAATGTGATGTCGATAAAAGACTCTTGTCCGTTTCTTTGGAAAGTCGGTTTCGCGCCGTCGTTTATCACAGTCAGGTTGTTGGCGGCCATCCAGTCCATCAGGAGCTGCCCCCTGCGATCCGTACGGGCTGACCCCCACAACTCAGCGGCAGAATTGAAATCTCCGGCTAGTACTATGCTCTCGTCACTACTTCTGTCTTTTTGCATCGAGACAGCCAGGTCATCTAGGTATGCTTCGAACTTCTGTACGGAACAGTTAGGGCTTATATAGCACGAGTATACTCGGCCTGCTCCCTCTACTTCGATCCAGGCATATCCGCTGCCGGCGCCCTGCTTTCTTAGTTGTATCGAGCTGTCCCGGATTAATATGCACGCATTTTTATCCTTGCTTGTCTCCATTATCCATCCTGTTTTAGTTTTCCCCAATGTAACGTTAGGCTCACTAACGAGAACGATTGCCGCTCCTTGCTTTGCTGCGATGTCTTCCATCATCGTATGGGCGTGGCGGCTTCTATTGCAGTTAACCTGGATGACTTTGATCGGACTTGTTATTTTGTGGCTGTGGTTGGATCTCCTGCACCAGAGGCGTCGGATTTGAAACCGTCGTTGGCGGTCGCGTTTACCGAACGGTTTCCGGCACCACCCTTTGTGCTCCATCCTTCCTGGTCCGTGACAACTCTGCGAGCTTCCTTTCGGAGCTGCTTCTCTCTCCTTGGTTGCTTGCTCTTTAGTTTGTGTGATCTTGTCCAGGGCAGCCTGCTTCTTGTCCTCTACAGCCTTCTTGTACTTTGGACAGGCCATGCAACTGGCTGTATGTCCGTCACTCTCGCATTCGACGCAGTGTGCCGTTTGCTTTGTGCACTCTCGGATCATGTGGCCGCTTACTCCGCGCCTAAAACATCTCGGAGCGTCTGCCTTGGGGTCCTTGCATTCTCTAGCTAGGTGGCCGATTTTCTGACAATTATAACACGTGGGGAGGTTGATCCACTCCTCAGGCCTGCACATATAGTTCCCAAGAGTAAACCGCTTTAGGGTCAGTAGCCTCTTTGCGGCCGCCCTCGGTAGGGCGACTAGACATTTCCACCCTCCCTTTTCTCCGCGTCTAGGATCTTCTGTGCGGATGCTGACCTCTTCCGGGAGCCCCAGCTTGTCTCTAAGCTCCTTTTTGATTTTGACCGAGTTCATGAAGGGATCGACGTCCCACAGTACTAGAGTCGTGTTGGCGCCCTGAGTATCGCGGACACTGACCTCTCGCCCGGCACCGTTTCTGATAGCGTCCGCGAAGGTGGCTCTTCCGCCCGGCCTGGTCTCTGAGATCCTAATGATTAGATCTCCGTCCTTTGTTTCAGTTACTCGGCCCATCCTCACCCCGGCCTCCTGGGGTTTGACGAATGCGCTGATATGTCGACGTGTTTCCTCAAGCGTTTCCCCTTCCTTGACCTTGATCCTTACTGTGCTTTGTCCTAGAACCTCCTGTCGCCCTCGGGGCGTGCTCCGTGCTAGGGCAGGGGTTAGACTCTTTCTGGCTGCCAGTTCCACCATGCCATTTACTCTTCTGCAGCAAGCTTCTACTGCTTTTCTGTTTGAGGGGCCTTCCCATTCCTCTGAAATATGCAGCGTCGGAAGTTCCTCGCCCGAGCGCGCTCTACATCTGCCTATAACCCTCGCCAACATATTTAGGAAACTTTTTGGCGTGTCCGCCTGCGCCGCTACGCCCACGACGAGTATTCTGGCTTTGCCCTGCGTTTCTGTGCGAGCATGCTTTTCTTGACCGTTACCGCAGTCTTCTACTTCCATAACGTCGCTGCTTCTTAGTACCGCGACACTGCCAGGCTGCATATCCACAGCGGCCCCGATTGATGGGTACTGCGCGGAAAGTTTATTGGCGATTTCCCTATCCTTGGCCGATCCGTGTGCCACAAGCATGGCCCTGATTTCTCTAACTTCGGTAATGTCTCTTTCGACCAGCGTTGTACTCTGGAAGGTTGCTTCAGGCCACTCCTTGGAAATTAGAGCTACTATGTCTTCATCTGTATTCGTTGCTAAGGCTTCAACGATCTGCCTAGCTACCTCAGCGTCTTTCAGCTGTTTTAGATGCTCTGCTTCGATCTCCTTGTTACACCGTTTACACGTTGGTTTTTCTATCGTGAAACGCCCTTCTTGCGATACGTCTGCGTAAGTATTCAAACTGTGCAGTCGTCTCGCCTCCTCAAGCTTTGCCTTGTAATCTGCTAGCAGCTTGTCCTTTTCGTCTAGCATGCTCTTGCTTTCAGCTAGCCTCTTGTCCCTTTCTTCGCATGCCTCCACGAGTTTTGCGTACTCTTCTTGCCAGTCTGCGTTGTCTTCTTCAGGGAGTTTTTTCTTTTTCTCGAGCTTGTTTATGAGCTCCGCGTTATGCGCTTTTAGTTGTGCTTGCTCTGCGATATATATATATATATATATATATATATGCATATATATGTATGTATATATATATATATATATATATATATATATATATATATATATATATATATATATATATATGGTGGGTTCTAATGAAAATGTACGATATATATATATATATATATATATATATATATATATATGGTGGGTTCTAATGAAAATGTACGAAACCCTGTGGATGAAATTCAAGTATTTATCTGTGTCCTTCAATTCGTCGCACAAGCTGAAGTATCTCCCTTTTAGATTTTTTTAGGGGACCAAACTGATGGAAGTCGTTTGTTTAACGCTGGCCTCCATCATCACTGTCAATATTCGCATTGCGGCAGTTCGGTGAAACGCGTCACAGTGAATCTAGAATATACTGTGTTGTGCGGCGATCCACTTAAGTAACTGTTTGTGTGGACGGAGTGTTATCTACGACTATCCATATAAGTAACAGTAGATGTGTGCAGACGAATATTTTCAGCCCTATGTGCAACGATGCTCAAATTAATGTTCGCATTAAACGAATAAATATTTTGGGCGTATATGACAAAGCATTCCGATTTGCAAACCTGAAAAATATACAGATGATTCAACTTAACAGAAAGCTTTCTAGGATGTCGCTGACAGCCGCTGATATATGCTATTAGCATCATGAGGGTCGTACTTCACAAGTTCAATCAATCTATTTCTTGATTGTTTGCGCTTCGAAGGTGTTTCGTAGTAGTGACAGCCGTCGTGCTATCATGCTAAAGATGACTACATATCGATGCCGCTTGACCCATCGGCGGACCGGAACGGCGTCAGAGGATGAGGTTGCTGTCAATGTTTTCGGGGTAGTTGCTATTGGCGTTTTTGTTGTTATTTCAACAAACAGACGACGATCGTTCGGGAGAGGTATGCTTTTTTGGAGCAACGTGCGTTCTTTAAACTTTCGCGGACAAATTTAACGATCATAATACACCGTCGGTTTTTGATGCGCACACTTTCGTTCTACAAGCAGACGAGTTTACTGGATTCAAGCAAGGTGACCATTTTACCAATTGAGTCAAGGTAAAGACTATGCATCTATTCTAGATTAGCCATTAATATAAGTTTCAAGTTGTTTTGTTTTTTTGTTGTTTTTTTTTAACGTCAAGACTGATATATTGAATGCTCATTGGGATAGCAAGGCGATACTGCACTTACAATGGCATCTGCGCACGCTAGGATGATCCTTATTCTAGCGTCGGTGCCTTATGCCGGGGTGTAAATAACTGCATTAACAAAAGAAAAATATCCAATGTCAGGATTCTATCGAATAGAAGACGGCATTTTCTCAGGACTGTTACGGCCAGTGCAGTAACCCAAATGTGTCGTTAACAAATAAAAATATAATAATTTACGTGTCAATTATCACACAAATTTTTAGTTGCAATGTTTTGGTAATTCAATGAACTTGAAAGCATTTATAACTTAGTTAACTTTTATCAAATATTATACGTTTATAAAATGCCCTTCTTGCGTGAAGAGATTCAGTAATAACATTAGTAATACTTATCCAACTCTAATTTACCCGATATAAACTGGGATAACTGCATCCGTCGGCCTTGGCACAAAACTAAATCGCAAAAGTATAGTTTACGGTAGATGTGCTAAAACTAATCGAACACCTTAACAGAGGGGACAGCGTCCAGGATCTAATAGTTCTCAATGACGAGGTGATGCGGTGAATACTGGCTTATCACCGGTCTCCTGTGCTCATCTAACGGCTGCTCTTGAATTATGTCTACTAGAGTCCCGTGTCACACATGTACCTGCAATCTAAAATGCATGCAACTGCGAATCAGAAAAAGCTCAATAGAATGCTCAGAATAAGCAACCTCGATGAAAGTAGAATAGCTCAGTATTTCGACGCTTCTTGATTCACAGAAACGTTCAGCGTCAAATGAAGGTAAAAGATAATCTTGCAATGGAACTATGACAATCAACGATATCTGAAAAAGCAGAACTCTTGAGGGTTACCTTAACTGCAACGCATTCGTCTTCCGAGCAACTAGCTCAGTACGCCACACAAGCTGACTCAGAGTTGAAACGTCCAAAGCAAGTGGTAGTTGAACTGAACATTGTTGAAAAGTCGCAACTAAATCTTCTTTTTGAATTTACAACGTCCCACAAAAAGACATAGCAAAATGTCTGACAGAGTGTCCGGGTGACAGACAGATCTAAACAACAAACGCCCAGTCTTTGTCTGTTTCTTGCAAGCGGTTAAAAAACCTGGTCGCTCGCTTTCCTCTACGCGGAGGCCGGGCGGTTCTAAGATGTACGGACGACCGCTTAACTTAAGGGCTCAGCTTTAAGTTTCATTCTTTAGGGCATTCTCCCACGAGAGTGCACGAATGTCCCAGTTTGTCGATGGTACGACCATACTCATTTGCGAGTCGTCGGTTTGCGTAAACAAATCACCCCTTTAAAAAAAAAATATATATATATATATATATATATATATATATATGGCTGTATCACCATTTTCTTAATCGATAGTACGTATTGTAGAGCTCTTTAAAGCAAATGTTTTTTTCCAATGGAACATGGTCTCTAAGAAGTTTTTTTTCGGAATGAGAGTGAAATTACTACAATTTGTGACACTGGTGTTTTTGCCCGATATAGGAGGATAAAATGTGCGGTTGCGAGACAACCATCCCCTCATCCTCTAGGCAGCCGCTAGACCATCGCGTTGGCCATAAATTCTGTTTTACAATTCGCTCTAAAGTCAGACTATAAGTCAGCCCTAAGACAAAGTGCCTAAAAACCGCAAGAGTTGACCTACATTCTAAAACTGCTTTTTCATATATATATATATATATATATATATATATATATATATATATATACAGTCCCTGAAAAAAATATAGGGCCACCCATTTTTGTTGCATTTCACGCAAATATGTATTATTACTAATCGTGTAAAGATCACAGAGTAACAGCGGAGACTTCTATCGACATTTGGGGTCTCGGATTACTGTGAACCACGAGATTTTCACATTTGGCACAGCTACACCGCGAAAAAATTATAAGGCCACTAGCAAGATACCTGTTTTAACAAATGAATTAAGCGAATTAACGGCATTTGGGCTAGTTTCACGGCATTTATACTTAATACTCAGTGAACTTCCCATTAAGTCGGATAACCTCAAAAGTGCGGTTTAGTATGATGTTAAACAATTTTTGGATGACGTTTTGCAAGAGCTCGTCCCAAGCTCGAAAACATGTTCTTACCAGTTCTATGCTATGGAATCCTTTTCTGGGGAGGTGGATATGACGGAATTCTCCGACGAGCAAAAGTGATACAGAATGATGCAATTAGAGCCATTTTTGCTAGAAGGCGAAGGGATTCGGTGACTTGTTCATTCGTTTTAACCTATTCACGGTAGAAAACATTTACTCGCGGCGGGTTTCAGTGTTAGCGAACAAAATTTCGCGTGGTATTGTGCCTATGGAGATCGCATTTCCACTAGTTCCTACCATGAGTCGAACATCAGCTAGGCGCGTAACAACTTTTGCAGTGCCCTCTGTATCCTCGAAGTCTAGTCAACACGCACTTGCGTACCGCTTTCCTAAAACCTGGACCCGCATTCGCAAACGCATAAGATGCCTCACTACGAAACACCTCTTCTTTCGCGAGTTAAAACAGTGGCTGTTAATTTCACAGTCGGAACCAGACCTATCTAGGTATATTTGGTATTAGAACTATGTGCTTCGTGTACGTGGACACACTTAGTTTTGATTGTATATATACACATGTTTGTAGACAGTTGTAGTAAATTATGTTGATGCTGTGTTAGTGGACTACTTCGTTTGTGTGTTATATTTGCAAGTGTGTTGCCTCATGTAGTGTTCAGCGTTCTAACAAACGCACCAATTGCTGCTTTGAAGTTTCTATGATAATCTCTTAACTCATGTGTTACCATTGTGTGTAAAGCGCTTATATAAAGCACTCATGTGATTTTGTCAAGAGTAATTATCTGCTTTGTTGTTTGATTCATCTTTTTCAACCATTTTTTTTACCGATAAATTAAGCATTGTGAAATGCAGTTTCGTGAATAAACCACGTTTGAAATGGAAAATTTAATTGAAATATATACTATAGTATATATTATATGTTACATTATGTCAGCTGTACTTCGTGCAGGTGCCGATCGCCGACAATGATTCGGCGTGGCTGGACGAGGCAAGTTGCGATATAGCAAAGCAGCAACACGAACAAAGACGACAATACCGACAGCCGCCGGCTGCCGTGTGACATATGCCCTACTAATGAGATTTCAGCTAGAAGGGTAAACCCCGCAGTAAGGCAAGTTTCCTGCCTATCTCTCGGCTACTCTCTATCCTTGTCTGCTTTTCCGTTCTCTTCTATCTCTGGCTGGAAAAAGAGAAAAAGACGGGACGCCGAGAAGAGAAACACAAGACTGAGATGGGCCTTCGAATCTTCAGTCGGCCTCGTCCCGCCATGGGGTCTAGTTGCTCACCGGGAGCGCCACGAGAACAACGGCCATATCTGCAGCTGACGAAACACTGTCGTCTAGTGCAAACGCCGACTCTATAAAGCTAGCTAGGGGCCGCGAACATTATATATATATATATATATATATATATATATATATATATTTATATATATATATGGAAGAGGAGATAGTGACACAGCTTGCGAACCTGGGAATGACAGACGCTCGAGGACTGTTCGTTTCTTCTGGGGACCAAAAAAAGCCGCTGCCTAAAGTCATCCTGACGTTTAACTGTCAACCGCCGGCGTCAATATTTGGGATATTGACGGGATATATTCTTGGGATATATATATTCTTGGGATACCGCTCCCACGCGGTAGTTCTGGAACCCGATCAGCCCAGAATATGCTTCAACTGTTCCGGGGTTGGTCATATAGCGCCAAACTGTTCCCTCCCTAAAGCCTGTCGCAACTGCGGCAAAGAAGGCCACCTAGCCACTGACTGTCCGAATGCGTCCAAGTGTGTCAACTGCGGGGGACCTCACGACGCCAAATTACCTAGTTGCCCGCGACTTTTCTATCTAAGAGAAAAGAACAGGATCTTGATGGAAGCCAAAAGTCTCCACCAGGTCCGTGCTACCCACCCAGACGCATCCAGGCGCGGACACCACACAAATCCGTGACGAAGCCATGAACGAGTCCAACCCAGACCTCACGGAGCTCATTCAATCCTTCATAAAAAGTGGGAAGCTGGTACGAATCCTACCGAAAGCAGTGATGAAATTAGTAAGGAAATCGGTGGCTGACGCCTTATCGGAGGTGTGCTCAAGAGCAGCCCTGGACAACGACGACGCTGCCTGGCTTGGGCTGTTCTCGTTCGCCCCAGTTGTGTTGAGGTTACCAGTGGGCCGCAGGAAAACACGCTCCCTGACAGTTATCATCAGAAAGAACCTGGTGGAATTTCAACGTGGAGTCCGGCTGACTCACCTGGCTTCCTCGTCTGGTACAGACGAGTCAGGCCCTGGTGTTGAGCAGATTCGTCCAAACGCGCGAGCTGTGCTGGCTAAACTATCCGACGGGGACGCTGCAGGGGCAGCCCGCCTCCTTCTATCTGATGACGTTATGGTTGATCAGCCAGCTGCTATAGCATCGTTACGGGCGAAGCACCCTGTCGGACAGTCGGACCTGGTTTGGCCGTCCCCCTCCTCTCAACAGCTCATGCCTTCTTCCACCTCGGCTGAGGATGTGCGCTACGCGGTGGGTTTAGACCTTCTTTACGCGGTGGGTGCAAACCCTTCTTTCACCGAGTCTTGGCAGCTCGTCCAAAAGCCTTGGCAAAGCGCTGGCAAAGCTGATTGACGTACTGCGCTGGGGAGCCCCATATGCTGGGTGGCGTCCTCTCATTTTTGGGGCGAGGCTGTTCGCACTGAAGAAGAATGACAGCTCATATAGGCCCATCGCCTGTTCATCGGTAATACGCAGGGTCGCGGCGAAACTGGCAGTGAGGGACTCCAGAGATGTCATCAACCATTGCTTACCTCGGCTGTGGGTGTTCAGCAGGGAGACCCCTCGCTCCCCCTTTGTTCTGCCTTGCCGTGAAAGATCTGGTCAACTCTCTCGAAAATCCACTTAACCTGTGGTATTTGGACGATGGTGTCATAGGAGGTAGCGCCAGTACAGTATTTGAGGACATAAAGAAAATACTAAGCTTCGCGACATGCAGCGGCCTAGAATTGAACCCGACCAAGTATGAGGTCCATATAAAAGGAATAGGCGCAAATGATACCCTTGTCATCCTGGATTTACTTCCAGGATGCCGCGTAACTGGCGACGACTTAGACCTTCTAGGGGTGCCTTTATCCTCTGACAACCTCACCTCGACGATCGAGCGATGGAGAGAAAAACTCCAGGTCGGTCTCAACCGCCTCCCTCAGCTTGGCGCTTATAGGGGATTGTACCTTCTACGCTCGTGCTTCTCCGCTTCGAGTCTGAACTGCCTGTTCAGGGGTGTCAACTGTATAGCCTTTTCATCTCACTTGGAAGAAAGAACTAAATGCAAAGTAAGGCGACGCGTTGGAATCTCTATTTAACCTGCTGCTATGGGGCGACACCTTAACCCAAGCATCACTACCGGTCGCAAGAGGCGAATTGGGACTCCCCGAGGCAGCTTCCCTTTCAGTTGCGGCGCATATTGCCTCCCTGCACTCAGCAATCAGGGACATCGAGGCTATCCTAGACCTCCAGGCTGTAACGCATTTCTGATCTACGTTGGAGAAGACCCAAGGTAAAGCCATCGCATTCTGTGGGGCTCTCCCGGAGCCCCTTCTCTTCAGTCTGCGTGGTCAGATTTGGCACACGAACATCGATGGAGCGACCTGTGGAGCCGACCAACTTCCGACGCTGACAAAGCGAGGTTACAAGCCGTCTCCTCGCCGGGTGCAAGCGTATGGCTACACGCCCTCCCGAGATCTCAACTGGGTACCCTTTTAGACGATGAGTCTACACGAATATTGGTCGGTTTGAGAGTGGGAGCAGATTTGGTTTCCCCCCATCGCTGTGGTTGTGGTCAGTCAGACGAATCAGACGAAGTCGACTCCCTAGGCCACCACGGTCTTTCTTGCGCCCAGAGTTCAGGCAGGATGGCACGCCACGGGGCGAGATGCTGGTGTGGGATGCGACTGTTACCGACTCTTTAGCTCCTTCAATGGTCGGTACTGGCGCAGCTCGCCCTGGGCATGCGGTTGCCTTAGCGGAAACAGCCAAGTGCAGGAAGTACTCAAGCCTGGACTATCCCCATTTGTTCTCACCTCTAGCTTTTGAGACGTTGACCAGGGTTGCTTACCAAAAAATTACTCAGATACGTCGGGAGAAGATTAGTGGTTGCTACAGGAGACAAAAGAGCGGGGGAGTATTTACTGCAGCGCTTGTCGTTGGACGTTCAGAGGGGAGAACGCTGCGTCGGTGAGAGGAACTTTGGCCAGGTGGACCAGCCCCAGCTTGGACCTAGAGCCTTAAGTTGTTTATTTTCGGTTCGTTATGTGACACATTGTGATAACAGACAACATGGACAAATAAATTTGCCGGCGGGCTATGTCGGTCCATATATATATATATATATATATATATATATATATATATATATATATATATATATAAATATATATATATATATATGAAAATTCTGCTTCTTCTGAAGAACATATTAGAAGATGCGGCGTGGTCGTTTAGAAGAGAATTTGCCAAAAATTAGGTTCTTTATTAACTTTCACGCCAAATACCTCAAAATCGTTGCCTTACGACCACTCACAGCGCTCAAGGCTAACTTCAATTGCGCATTTAATTTGGTACCAATGGTGCCAAATCTATGCCAATGCGAGCTGTAGTTGCGGAGTAATTACGATTTTTCGGAGCGTATGTCGAGATTGAGTGCATGCATAAATAACTTTGTCCCAGAAAGATTTGAAAAACAATATATAACATTGTAAAGTTCGTTAAAGGAACTCTTTTTTCAATAGAACATGGTCACTGCGTTCGCGTTCAATATCTCAAAATTATAACCGTACGACCAATCACGCGCTCAAAACTATCACACAATAGCACATCCAATGCGCTTTTTATACCGATTATTTTGATACCAAATACATGGCAATGCGAGCCGTGATTGCGGAGTAATCGAGATTAAGTGCATGCATAAATGAGCTACTTCATCAGATAAAGCACTCTAGGTCATTTATGCATGCACTCAATCTCGACATGCCCTCCGAAAAATTGTAATTACTCCGGAACCATCTGAATGTGTTACTTGAGCACTGTGAGTGGTTGTAGGGTAAAGATTTGAAAGTATTTGGCGTGAAAGCTATTGAATAACTTAATTTTTGGCGAATTCTCTTCTAAGCGACCATGCCTCAACTTCTGGCCAGCCAAAAAGTTGATACACCATGTACTAAGTGTTTCGACAATTAGTACATGGTGTATCAACTTTTTGGCTGGCCAATTTAATTGACACGCTTTTGTATTTGAATCCCGGTCGTGTTAAGCACGTGTTAACCATGGCAGGAAATTATTTTCCATCTGTGGAATATGAGTAAAAATACATGCCTTCCGCGCGGGACGGACCTGGTGGAAAATGTCGTTTGTGCTAGTCTACGGACAGCCGATCGCAGCCGCTTATACAGAAATTGCAGAAGAAGCCGAACAGAAATGTTCTAACAGTAAAGAGGGATATTTACGGCCGAGAACGCCAAGCAACTTGACCGATGCCATTTGCTGCTTTATTTTCTTAAGTACGAAGCTGTATGCTATCTTTGTGTCTTTTCAGACGAGGAATTATTTACCGAAAATGCAAAATAAATGCGTACACATGTAGCTGTGCACATATGTTGCTACTGCGGTTGATCATCGGTACAGGCGCTTTGTCGAATCTCACGACGTGTTTTTTATGAATGCCATTTGATAAATAGGCATTGTATACTGTGTGACGAAGTTGTGCCAACTTTGTACTATAAATAAACACGTTTTCTAAAACCAATCGTTCTGGTCCTCCTATTATTAATGAGGTCCCTCCCTTTGATAACTGTTCCAACTCTTATGAACGACTTCACAGTGATAACATCGTGTTCCACTCTTCCATGCTTTTGGTAAATTGTTATAAATCTGCAGTGAACGCTCGACTGGTGAATCTACACGCTTGGAGACAGTTTGGAGTCGGTTTCATTTGGAGCCCTCCAGCTTACCCAGTTGTGCCTCTTTTTCCCATATTTTTGGAACATTTGCTTTGTTAGTATTCCGGTGCTTGTTACGGCGCATGCATGCTGATGCTTGTGATATCCGGTCAGAATAAACCACCAGATTTGCTTGATATATCACGACAGAGGGCGGACAGCGAGCAGCGATACCCAAGACTCAGTGCCGACCATCAACACTGAGGCGGTACTACAGGAACTGCCAGAAGAAGAGAGTTTCAAGGAGGTTGTAAATAGAAGCAGAAAGCGTAATATTAGAAAAAAGGAAGAATCCTTGCAAAGAACTACGTGTAGTGGCAGACGCTAACATCTCGGCACAGAATGGACAAATCTCGGCCATCACGTCCTGCGGAGTTGCTTCAATTGTCGGCGCTTAGGTCAGCAATGGCGCGCCCGACTCGGAAGGCAAACCCCTTTGAAGGGCTCACCAGCGCTGCAAAAATGCTGAGCGGCCTGGACGGCGAAGGCAACATCGGAGGCGCCGCGAGAGAGAGCGTTGCTATCTGTGGGTTCCCGGTCTGCGTGCACTCGACGTATTCGTTGAAATCGTCGCCTTCGAAACATCCTAGATAGCCGGCCGATCTTGACCTGCCGCCAACACCACCCTACGCCGAGCCGCCTGTTATCCGCCAGTGCAAAACTGGTCCGCATAAACAGCCTGCAGCCGTGTAATCTCAGGAACCACGACTTTGCCACGACTAATGCAAATATCACCAGCCTACTCCGTGACCTAGAAAAAGCGGTTGACATCATCATAAGCGGTACAGTACCTGACGCCATTCGCTCTGTCCTTTTTGGTGGTCGCCTGCTCGCAATCAAAAGAGTTAATGGGAATCTGTCCGATAGCACCGTCACATTGCGTCGTTAATGCTGATATGGTAAGTCCGTTACTATTTAGTATTTCCTCTCCCTCTCTATTTATTTAAATTACTTTTTTTTGTCACTTGGTTTGCATGATCACCGTTGCTGGTAATATTTTTCCCATGTTATTACAATTGCTGCACTGCAGGTGTTGGGATAGTTATAGTTTCTTTCGTATTGTCACTGCGATATACTGAGACGTTTTTATACTGCGTACTTCATTTCAGGCGGGAATGAAGTTTCATAGTTGACAAGTTGCTATGGCAGACAAGATATAAGCTCTACAATAAAGACATATTGTATTTACCATTGCTGTCGTGATTGTAGCAGTGCACGTCTACGCAGTAATAGGTCCAGAGCATCTAAAACCACGTAATGTTCAAAATGTGCGTAAACACGTATGTCGGGAGCGTACACATTTGCAACGCGCGCATAGTACACTTTCTGCCGGTGAACGGGAGTGGGTATCCGCACGTGGTCTTGGTCGGTCTTAAAGGATGATGACGTGACCGGGAAACGGCGCGTCTCTATGTTCATACGGGGTCAGTGTTTACCTACCCTTCACGCCGAATTAAAAAAAATAGCTACAAACAAGATTGTCACAATTGTCATTTTTACGATTACCGTACACATGCCCGTTTCATTAAGGCGGCCTTCGCCCTTAAAGGTTCCCACGCAGCACACGCGGATAATCTCGCCAACAAAGGTGACGCCAAAGGAAAAGCGCGTATACGCTTATACACAACCAATATATATATATATATATATATATATATGATGGCGCGTATGCTATATTTCATATCATAAACTTGCGTAATAGATGCGTGGCGGCGCCCATTGCAGGTAATACGTTGTGTAACCCACTGTATAAATATGCAATTATACATTTTGCTAGCAGTGTGGCAAGAAAAAACCTTGCAAAATTTAAAATTCAATTTAGCATTTCGTCATCTTCATCAATACATTGATAAAGCATTGCTACGAGTGGTTATGCCACGAAGCTGATCACAATTGTAGCCATAAAACCTCCGCAGATTATAATATGTTCTTTGTAAAACTGTGATACAGAGCAAAGTGCAATTAGGACGTCCTAATTATAAACATGCATCTCCCAAGATAAGATAGACCCCAAGAAGTCAGATATTCGTTGAACAACGTTGAATCTTACTTTTTCGACGACAGGGCCGAGATGAGCAGTTCGTGGGGTCTTGAAATTGCTATGTTATAAATAAATTAGGAACAGCCCACATCGTTAAAAATGTTAGCAAGTAGTTAATAATAGATAGAACCATTAAGATTTCAAATTGCGTGAGACGCCCAAAGAAAGAATTTTCTCCATGTTATTGCAGAGTGTACCATTTAGAGACACACGTTTCTTGGTAAACGGTTCCGTATTAGCTCAGCTTTTGTCCATAAAGGCTACTTAAGTAAGCCATTGCTGCTTAAACTAAGAATACTGAGTTTCGGGTCAAGGGTCTTACGCATATCAAAGATCGTACTTTTCGAAACATTCATATAATTCGTCTGGTGCATCTCTGGCGAACGCAGGACTGACCAAATATACATACGTGCCTTCTAAAACGTCACAGGGCATGTTTCGCCTCTGCTGTCAATTATTAACTTTACTTTTGAGTCTCGGCGCAAAATGCCTCAAAACCAAAAAATCTCGATCCGACACATGTCGAGTTGACCGAGTTACCGTTTAGATTGTCGGTGCAACCGCTCGATGAAAATGGCGCACTCTACTCGGAGTAGTACAGTTATTTGTTTCTAAATAAAGGTGTTGTATGTTGCGGCGCAATATTTACGGAAGACACGCAGGTACGGACATTTCGTCAGGTCTTTCACACCTTGCAAAATGAAAACCCATTTATTTTATACTTCTTTGCGGCCTCCGCAGCACCATTTTGAGCACAGCTCAGCGCATGCAAACTTGTTGATACCAAAGTGATACAAACTTACTGCACTTGTTGACTGTTGACTTTGGTTCAATAATGCGGTGTTTCATACCTGGGGGCCCAAAAAACGCATGCTTTACCGATTTGGCAAAGTCTGCCTGTCAAAGTATGAATCGTCCATTTACCTTAGGTTACAATTATCGTTGAGTTTAAGTGAGTAAGTAACACATAATTTTAGCAAGGTATGTTGTAACGCTTCTGTTTATGTCAGACTGTAGATACATAGGGATTTAGCCGTGGTACATGTGGTACCTGTTCCGAATTCTGCAGTACGATAGTGAGTTGTTTGATATTTTGTTCGAACCACAAGTGACAAATAGCCTTATGATACGTCCACCAACGCAAATAGCCATTGCGACGGTGGCTCACCCGTCACATGGGGAGGGGGTGACTTGGCTCATTTCGTCAATGACAAATTGTGTAAAAATACAGTAATGGTGTCAAACGCGAGTAAATAAATACAGTGTACATTTTGTAGTGTCATCACATTTTGGTATATTTTAGGGCTGTACATCTCATTTAGTGCATACAAATCCTTGGAATATGAAGCGCAGATACTAAATGGTTGGCAGTTTATCGCCCAGTGTTTGAAGCTCTTTTGCCGGAGCTTTGCAGCTTACGTAAAGTGCCCTCTGTACGTTGTGAGCAAGCATAAAATCGTTGTAATATAGGCCGTCAGACAACAGCCTCCCTAAACTCAAACTAAACTTTATCTCGTTCTTAAACCCAAATGGTTGCACTGCTGCATTATCATGCAGAAATAATCTTCGATCATTGCTGGCAATAAATAAAAGTGAGTAATGCTCGGCAGCCATCGTTAAAAAGATACGTGACGAGCACGGTAAAGTAGTATATAAACTAGGTAGTAAAATCAAGGGTACGTACAAGTCCAGGAACCTTATTTACTGTAAGTGTTTTAAAAGTTTTGGATAGCGTATTTATTAGGAGCTTCACTTTTGCAATCATACAAACAAATGGTCTAACTCAGCTGCTAGCAAATTTTAATGTATTTTGAACGTGTAGATCCTTCGTTTTTACGCGTATGCATACATACTACAAAACTGGCAGAACACACATAATTCAGTTAAATTTGCCTATTCGTCTTCCCCAGTTGCTGTGTTGGTATAAATGGCAGAGAAAAATCATAAGCGCAAGTGTATTGACTCAGTCATATTTTTGTTAGGTCTAGGAGGAGCCGCTTGAGTTTCACCTATTCTTGCAACTTTAGTGAAGGAAAATTCAAGCCATTTCAGTGGCTTGCGATAGCGCTACTTAGTGTAACGCGCTTTTCGCTTAGGTTATGCTAGGTAATCAAGTACATTATATGACTGACAGTAATTAGCAGCAAATGAGACTCATAGCACGACAAAACCATTAGCCTGTGATGTGATGATTAAGATAATGTCGTTTTTAAAAGCGTGAAGCAAAAAGGGTTGTTCAATACGCTTGTTGATCACCAAAGTAATAGAGCTCCTAGCATGTCTACCAAACTATTTGTAACAGTGTAACAGCGCTGTTCAGTATTGTGAATATTTGTGTGTGATTTGAATTTGTGCAGGATGACGGAAAACAATCGATGGATTCGATCGAAAAGCTTAAGTAAGAATGATTCAGGGTTTTTCTACTAGAATACTAGAATGCATTTCCACAGCGATGCTCTACATTGCACAGCGACAGCTTTGTCGAGTAGGGCTGTGAGACACGTCTTGTCATTTAAATAGGAAACATCCTAAGCCGGCCCAAACAATTATTATAATGTGGACGGTATCGCCCGCAATCATCATTAAGAGTCCTTCTCAGTAAGCTCTGTTGTTTTCTGTTTGTCGATATGAATTGCGGGCTTGCTCACTTCCTCCCTCCCTCCCTCACACCTCACCCGCGTCACTCCCCGTGGGCCCACTGCAAACGGCAAACGGCTTTTCCGGCTTTAGGAGACGAACGCCTCTCCCCAGTGATAGTATCTGCATTTGTAGCGGCATCATAACAATAAAAATCCTTCGATCATTATCCGCCCTAGCCGATGGACAAAAGAACGAATACGACGATGCTTCGGAACGAAATAGTAGCAGCAACGGCTGCTAGCTACTTGGTACAGAGCAGATACGCAGCAGAGCCCTCCTGTCGTCCGTCGTCTGTGTGTGCTTCAGTAAGCGAGTAAGAACAAGAGAAAATAAATAAAGCGAGAAAGAGAGAGAGAGAGAGAGAGAGAGAGAGAGAGAGAGGCAGATATATATATATATATATATATATATATATATATATATGTATAGAGAGAGAGAGGACGAGAGAGAGAGAGAAAGAGCAACTCCCCGCAAGCCAGAGCGAGAAGCGAATCAATCGGCCTCAGTTGTATCGTCGTAAAACGATCGCAGAAGATCGAATGGTTTGACTGACGAACGGACCTACGACCAATCAGCCAACGGCCAATACACACAATCACATAAACACGATGAACCGCCAACCGAAAGGCGTTTTATAGGTAACCGATCGAAATGTCTTCTTACATACCCAGTTTTCCGTTCAGACCGACTCAAGTATAGTTATGCGTGTAGTTTTTTTTACTACTGTTTGTAGTGCTGAAGTTGGCCCGTCCTAGTACTCGTATTCGCGTTAGGCATAGGCCTAAATTAGTGGGGGCAGCCCATACTCATCCAGCCGACTGTAAATGTAACACTTTGCTTGTGGACTGAGTTATTACACATGGGCTTAGTATGTAGCAATTCGGATGCTCACTAGATCGCTTCCAAGACGCACCAATGCGCGCCTCTCGTTGTTTAACCGCTCTGGTCGAGAACCTTATCATCGGCCAGCGGAGAGGGTTTCAACCCAGTTTGACCATCACCGTCGCGATTGCGCCTTTACAAAAATACACGGCACACCAAATATTCGCTCGGTGGGTCCTCCTTCGTGACCTGTGTCTCAGAACAAAAAGCGCATCTGCCTAGATAATATATAGATACAAGTTTATTTCACCAGAAATTGGTAGATATTACCTAAAATTAATGTCGGCTGATAACGTCTTTCACTACTGCATGCGTCAAACCAGCTTCTATTTCATTGCATTACACTATGTGGTATCAGTCAATATTACATGTGCCACAATATTTACATACACAGTCTTCAATTTTAAAGCAATACCCTTTTAGGCATATATATATATATATATATATATATATATATGCCTAAAAGGGTATTGCTTTAAAATTGAACCTATATATATATATATATATATATATATATACAGGTAGTTCTACAAGTTATTAAAATGAGCTTTTCAGAATTCGATTTTTTTCGCGCTTTCACCGCTATTGGAAACGGCAACTTTTCGAATGCTAGCAGTCAAAATATTATGGTGATTGGCCGTTGCGATTTCGTTTGATCGCTTTTCCCGTGCAACGTATCGGCGTGATTTTGAAAAATTGAGAAAAAAAAGTTTCGAGTGGTTATCAAGCGTTTTTATTTCAAAAGTTGGAATGCGACCCAAGTGAAAACTGAGTTAGACGAGGTGTACGGTGACTCTGCGCCATATTTTGCCACTGTTTCCAACTGGATTAATGAGTTAAAAAGAGGTCGCAGAAGCACCGAGGATGAACTACGTTCAGGACGCCCAAAAAAGGCAACTGATGAGGAAAACGTGGAAAAAGTGTGGAAAATCGTTGCCGCAGATAAGCGAGTGAACATTATGGAGATATCGGAGGCCTTGGGGATCAGTTTGGGTAGTGTGCATTTCATCCTGCACGAGAACTTGAAGATGAAAAAACTCAGAGCAAAATGAGTGCCGCATTTGCTCAACCAAGGCCAAACAGACGCGCGTGTTTCCGCTTCACAGCGAAATTTGGCCAAGATGTCGAAAAATCCGTCGAATTTTTGGCGCAGATTCGTGACCGTCGATGAAAGCTGGGTCCATCACTACACTTCCGAGACCCAAGAAGCATCTCGCCACTCGTGTGCACCTGGTAAAGGACCTCCGAAGAGGGTGCGGACAACGACATCGGCCGGAAAGATGATGGCTACGGTTTTTTGGGACCAACGTGGAATAATTCTGGTCGACTACCTTGAGAGCGGTAAAACGATCACGGGAGAATATTATGCAAGACTGTTGGACTGCCTGAAGCAAGAACTCATCGTGAAACGGCCCGCTTTGCAGAAGAAGGTTGTCCTGTTTCACCAGGACAATGCTACCGCACACAAGTCGCGGCAAGCAACGGCAAAACTGGCCCAACTGAGGTTCGAACTTATTGAACAACCTTCCTATTCTCCAGACCTGGCCCCTCTGATTATTTCCTCTTCAGACATTTGAAGAATCGTGTCGGTAGAAAGCGTTTTTCCAGCAATGAAGAGGTTACAACTGCTGTCAATGCCTATTTTCAGTCTAAAGACGCAGAATTTTACTCAAGAGGTATAAATGCTCTGAAATTTCGGTGGGAAAAGTGTATTGAGCTTCTCGAGGAGTATATCAAATAAGAAAAAATTAAAAACAAGATTTGGAAAATTCTTGGTTTTCATTTTAAAAACTTGTGGAACTACCTGTATATATATATATTGGTGATAGCCATGCCAGTTAAGTCTGCAGAGTACACGTCTGTTCACTTGCATTCCCTGCTTCCAACGGTCTGTCGTGAATACAGGGCCGTCGGTGAACCTTTCTATCGCAAAGCTCAAATTACGCTTCTCTCTGTAGGCGCGATATTGCTCTACGACGAGTGCGCTAAAAACGTATTTGTCCAGTCTTCCACAAAGCTTTGCTCTTGGCATAGTTCTAGCGCCAAGGTTGTCGATGCTTTACGCGGTAGTCCGAGCATATACTTCACAAAATTAGCTTTTATTTTGTCTATTTTTTCAATTTATTTAAGGTTAAGTTTGGTGCAATGGCCCGAAGGCAGTAAGTTATAATTGGAGCTATTTCTATCTTAAAAAGGTTCATTCCAGTCTTAATGTCAATTTGTGTAAGATCTCCGAGCAGCGGCCGATACTGCTTTTGCACGCTTGTTCTCTATGTGTTTTGTAAAAGATAGGCCGGGTGTCAAGGTAGCTAAATTGACTTACTAATTCGATATTTTGGTTATTAACCCTGATGATATAGTCAAGACTGGCGTATCGGCTTTCTCGGAAAAATCGAAGGATTTTCGTCTTGGATGCATTAATTGTCAGCTTCTATTTAGCGCACCATTGGCTCATTTCATTGAGGTAAAACTGTAAATGTGGGTTTTCCTTGGCCATTATGATAAGATCGCCAGCGTAGAATACATGCGGAGCTTTAGCATTTTGAAGTGTTTGGCTTTACCCTGCGACATACAGGATGAATAAGAAAGGGTTTGCCGTGTCGCCTTGTGCTAGGCCAATGGTCTGTGTAACCTCTTGCGCAATACAGTAAGGCCCATTTCTAATTGTGATGTAGTTCGCAGTGAGAATGCTTCTGATTAGGTTGAACATTCGACCTTTGATGCCAAAGTGATGTCGCTTAGTTTCCAGGAGGCTATCTCTAGGTACACTATCAAAAGCGGTTTTGGAGTCAACAAACGCTGCGTAGGTCATATGTGCGTGGTTGAGGCGTTCCCGCACGTGACGAAGGACTTCCGTGGGAGCTCGTTCAGTTGAGCGACCTTCCAAGAACCCATTCTGTTCCGTAGGTATTAGGTCTTTACATTCGCTATATAGTCGGGTCTCACTTATTGAGGTTAATATTTTGTAGATTACGCTAGTCAATGCTATCCCGCGGTAGTTTGCTGGATCTGTGGCGTCGCCTTTGCTTTGTAGATTGGTTGCAGGTAGCTTCGGCGCCATTGTCTTGGGATGTGCCCGTGTTCTAAGCATGCATTGAACAGCGCTGTTAGCTTTGGGGCTACGTGTTCTATTCCCGGCTTAACACGTTCGTAGTAAATATCATCAGGACCTGATGATTTTCCATTCTTTTTCGCTAGTTTAGCCCTTCGAACCTCCCCTTCCGTAAAGTCTTCCCAATTAGACTCTATGTGAGGTGCGTGTTCCTTCTCAGGCAGTTGTACATCGTGGTTCAGTAAAGCTGTAAAATGCGAGATCCATTCTTCGTCATTTATTAGCGGGTTTGCTATAGCAGGTCTCTTCGGTAAGAGGATCCATCGTCTCTGGATGCTGCCTCGTACCTGATGTATGCGTTGCGCAGTCTCGTATTCATATATTTTTCTTATCATCATTCGTTTATACGTTTTCTTCAGCTCAGCTAGGTTTGCCAACCCTGATGAGCTCCAATCGTTGTGGCAACATATGCGTCCTTTGATGGTTTTGCATTCGTGGTCAAATCATGGTTTGTGTCTCTGGTTTGTCGCAGTGTTCCTCTTATGTATTGCTGCATTTTGAATGGCCCACTTAAGTAAGCGCTCGTAAAAGTCTGCGTCTACTTCGGCCGCATTTGGGAGTAGATGTAAGGCTTGTTCTAGCTTGCTGAGACTTATCTTGCGGCCGAGGGGATTTCGTTTGTCACCGCCAGTTCTACTCGTATGAGCAAGACTGAAGGTTACCTTACAGTGCTTCCGCTCCGCTGAAATTGTCGTTTTATGGTCCTTTATGTAGGCTCCCGGTAAACTAGAGGTACTCATAATTAGGTCTACAGCACTTTTTCCATTCTATGCTATATATGTAGCGTCGGAATAATTACTTTCTATCTGCAAGCCCATTTCTCCCACTCCCTCTATAAAAGCTGTCACTCTTGAGTCCTCCTTAGCGAGGTCACAATTCATGTCCCCTGCTATGATAGTGTGTTTACAATTGTCTGTGTATAGCGTTAGTGACTCTCCAATATCAAGTAAAATATCTGGCACTTTGCGGTCAGGTGGGCTGTATATACATCCAATCTAATAGTAATCTAGACCATTCGGTCGTGCGTACAGCGACCGAGACCCCCCATTTTGGTCGTCCTCTATTGGGGGCCTTTATAGCTTCACCATGGTAGATCTTATGTTTGTGTAGCACAATGGCTGCTGTGTCTGTTACAAATGTTTCAGTGAGAAACATTATGTCATATTGCGCAAACTCGTTTTCCCCACAACTTTTTAATATTAAATGAAATCCTTCGACATTTCAAAGTATACATTGAGATAATGTCTTAGGCTCTGAACATTTGGTCGTGCTCGTAACAAGATTGTTATTGCCGCATTCGAGTTTTAGTCCATTTTGCGGGCTACCCTCGACCAGCATTGTATCAGATTGTTCAATTCGGGGTCGTTTATTACAATTCAAACATTTATTCACCTTTGCCAGGTAGTATAAACACAAATATATATATATATATATATATATATATATATATATATATATATATATATATATATATATACGTATATATATATATATATATATCTCTTCACTGTATACAATAGCGGCTAAAATTGCACCATTGGGCATGGTCGTGTCACATTGGGGGTTGAGCCCACAAGACATCCGGTATAAAAGTATATACTACACGGACTATATGGCTACAACCCAATTTTCTCCTATATGAAAATAGACTAGAAAGTGCTCATCGCGAATATTTTAAGATCGGGTCAGTCAGGCTACCTAGGGAAGAGACCAGAGCACAGGAAGCGGCGTGGTATCTTCCACAGTGTGCTTCGCATGCGAAGCACACTGTGGGTCGTCTATTACCTAATCCTAAAGACGGTGGTTGTGGTGCACCAAATACCCTGTATGGTTTTAATTGGCCTCGAAACGGTATAAATCTTGAGCCTTCCGGACATACAGCTGGGTCTAATAAATCAGAAAAACTGTCTTGATTGACTAGAATATGGAAGGTATTGTAATATGCTTGGTTAAGCCCAGCAAGCTTTGTAACTTTTACGGCCGAGCTAGTACCGACGATTCTAGTTACATAATTTTGAATATCCAGCTCGTTGTGTGTAAGATCAATACGGCTCACAAACAGTGCTCTTTGCCGTGGTCGCTCAGGTACGTCTTCGTCTTTGACTACCTTCAGATGTGTCATCTTGTTCGTGCCGGTGGTGGTGGCTTTGGTTTCACGATCTCTCCTTCCTTGTGTACGCCACCCGTCGTCACGTTTCTCTATCTTCGTTGGTGTGCGTCCATGTAGGTTCTTTTTTTGCACGTCGTCGATAATATTGGATACAATTTGACGTATGCGATAGTCGAAGAACTCCACTACAACAACAAAAACAACAACAACAACGCGCCAGCCCCAAAAAGCATTGCATCACCCGGAATCACACCGGAATTACCCGCAAATATCATTGCATACCTCAGTAGTAACTTCTTCCCCCTATTTTACCGAGTCTCAAAAAATCTCGAGGACAAAATACTTCCCGGTAACTTATTGACACTTATTTGCCTCCGCCTGTGAAACATCATAACTGCTTCGGTCTTACCGTAACTGTCTACTGAAATCGTTTCAGAAAGAGTCAGTCGCGGAAACGTTCTAGACGTGTGTCCTCCGTGCCTCAAGGGGTGTCAGGGTCATTCCGTCAGGTCGCCGGGAATGTAGAGTAACAAGATGACGTAAAGTCACAAACCAGGTTATTTTTTATAGCAATGTACAATTTAAAAAATTAAGCATGATTACTCGATAGCCACGTGAACCACCTGAACGGACTTACCGTTGATTGCTGCTATAAATGAATTAGCCAGGTATAAGTAAAGGTTGAATAAACTATGTGAGATACGCGACTTTACATAGGACTTAGCGAAATTTGTCAAGTGCAGGCCCACGATTTTTGTCATATAGGGAACAATTAATTATCACCCTGTAGCCGGTGGGAAGCTTGTTGTCTGCATAACTGCTTCGTACTCGCAGACTCCGTCGTCAGGTCAGGTCAACAAGTAGGTCTGTCCCCTAGCCAGGGATGTTCGTGGGGCCCGAAAAGAGTGGTTGGGCTTTTTCAACACCTTGAATGTGCCTAATAAGTTCACGTTTTTTTTAAACATAAAATCACTTTTATTGTCCATAAAAGGGCATGTGGTACAATCATCATGGTCACACATGCACTGTTTGGCCAAGCAACAATTCGTTCACAAACTCACCGCGGGTCACGGCTTTTGGAGTGGTTGATCGTTGACTCCTTAGGTTGGAGCGCACATCAGAAAAAAGTGTCCTAGTAATTCACATTTGCGTACTTGATGTAGAGCTGATATTTTGCCTTGCATGGGAACTAAGTTAATACTAGGAATATCATCATCTAACACACTTCGGTTTTAGTTAGATTAGAAAAAAATAAAATGTTTTATGTTTAATTTTAACATACATTTAACTAATGCTTTTTCTTTGTTTAAACCCCAACATTTGTTTATTTAGCCCCCAAGGAACGACCCTGATCTGGTTAAACCATAAAACAAACAATGGTAGATGAAGGTAAATATAAGGTTATTAGGCGAGGTAAAGTCTATTACGAAATTGACACCTTCGACGTCCCATTGGCAATGTAAAGGGCCATTCGGTCCTCCAGGAAGCTGTAAAGCGATTGAGCTGTGACTTCTTGTAAAACTCCAATGCGACCTCAGTCCACGCCTAAGAACTTTTTGGTGAGGCAACGATAACGTATGGCATCTATAAAAGTACACAATAATAGAGCTGTAATAAAAGTTACCACAAAATTATCGCGGCGATATCAGCCGCAACAAAATCACGACTTTTTTCATTGTCATTTGGGTGCAATATTTTTACAATGTCTGATATACGGAATGTGAACAGAGGTGCAATCAACAAATGACATATTTTGCGTGGAAACTCACTTTATCATATTGCTTATAAGAAGCGTCGCGCCTTATGAATTCGCACACTATCCGCGTAGACACAGCGCACAAATGAGTTGAAAGGCTTTAAGAGGAAGATGTTCGTTGTGACTTTACATGCACACATGCCAACGTACGTACATATACATAATTACGCAAATTGCACGCAATTTTTATAACTATGACATACTGATACCAAGTGCAAACTGCATTGGGTACTTAATAGTTAAAAAGAACGGCAAACCGGCTAATTCCTTCGCTACGCACACTACATTGTCTGCATAGAATCACCTGCTTCGACCAACATCTGACTAAAGAATATAAGAAGCTGCCATTCAGTACACAATACCACAGAGTAAGGGAAGTTGCGGTTGTGATTAGGTGAACCCAATCAAGCTCGAGCCGATACCAAAGAAAACGGCAAGAGAAAAAGAAACAAACTTGTTTCATTAAACATTTACACTTTATTACCTCGTCTATATTTGTATTTTTTCTACACGTTGCATTATTACTTCCATATTTTTCCCTAATGGGCAAAATTTCGAAAGCAAACGGTTATCTTGATTTGCTTAGCCTACGTTGCGAGTAGCGGGAAGTTGAGCCGGTGGAGTCTGGGGCCTGGGTAGCTAGAAGGCTGGCAGCTCGGCCGCAAGCTCGCCGCTTATGTGCACGAATGAATACATACAGCATGAACGCAAACATAGTTGAAAACGTTTCAAAAGCAATTAGGAAAAACGTGATATAGTTAAAGCGACGTTGGTATGTCGGGACCTCCGCCAGTATGATGCTCCGGCAGCCGTGTGAAAGCGTTACGTCATAACAGTAATCTTTATAGTTCAAATTGTAACGTTTATAGTCTCTGTAGTCCGTGTTTCCGCAACAGTCAAACACACTCTGTATGGTCCGTATATAAAAGTAAGCCGACTTCTCAGAGGCAGGTCTATTGTCCTTAGAGACTGCCTGTAGTAATCCTTTCAAAATGCTGTTGGCGACACGGGAGGCCAGATCGACCTTGTACGTGCCTGATATGCGAAATTCCAAAATTATTCTCGCTAAAATCTGGACGACCAAGAGTACCGACATAATGGCCAAGTATGCGATAAGCACATAAGAACAACAGTCACAGGTTCCGATGAAGGAGATCCCCACGGCTAGTATGACGAGTATGCTGATAACAAGGACAAACACGCCAATTGTGTTGATCGGTGAAACGTCAGCGATGCTTATGAATTTATAAACCTGCTGAATCATAAGCACGAAAAATCCGGCGTACATTAATAGGCATAACGCCAATATAATAGTAAATATATTAGAACATACGAATGCAATTTGTAGAATCGTGATCACTAGAGGCATGCTGGACGACACCCCAGACCGTTCACACCTGTTGTGTCTACTTCAGTCACCTCTACCGTCGACTTTCTCTTTTTCCCTTCTCTTTTCCTCCCTTAGGCCTTTTTAGGAGGGCCGCTTGTCTCTTGTTGGGCCAGTCCGCAACTTAAGCGTCTTCAGTTTCAGCTCAACTGGCGGACATGCGGGACTTAAGTTGACATCGATGTGTGTGGCCGGCTCGGTTCGATTTAGGATTGAGGTGCGTTTCCGCTCGCAGCAATGCATATGGGGGACGGATGCTCTTAACGCTCTGGCGTTGCACTACGTATTAGACAACTAACACGACAACGAGTGGAGCGAGTTACATGGTTTCCCGTTTCTGTGGAGTTTTCGTGCACTCGTGCGCCTGCCACGGACTACCACTGGATCGCGCGGTCGCCGTCTTCTTGATTCGCCACGTCTAAGAGTGCAGGCTTAGCTCATAGTGGCTTACCGGCCCAGCCGAGCGCTGTGTGCCTGAGAAAACGAAGTTATCGTATCTCCGCACGCAGTTCAACAAACAGGCAGGCAAGCGCCAAGTAACGCGTTAAGATCTTTATATACGTTATAACAACATCTGAATATATTGATATAACGAACAAAAGCAGGTAAAGTGTACAGGACGCATTAGGCTGGCTGATTGGGCCAACAGAGGCATGTACCGATCGCCATCCCGCAAATGCCCTAAGGGGCAGGGGGGGCGTAACCTGGACATGGAGCCTGCCGAAGTTAATGATACTGAAGGATCGTCTAGGGAGACAGATCCTACAGACCCGACGAAGAAACTTGAAAAGGATAAGAAGGAAGGTACAGAAAGGGAACATGGCTATTCGGATAGCATCACAGCTGAGGAATACACCGGCCCGTTTGCTACAACAATAGACCTAGTAACGGCTCTTCACGAATACACGCAGGGAACACAAGGCGTTCTTCTTAAGGTAAAGAACGGCGTGAAATCCCTACTCCTGGAAGTGAATAAGGCTTAAAGACAGGAGCTGAAGGCAATAAAAGAAAGGACTCTTGAATTGCAATTGCAAGCCGAGGAAATAAAGTAAGCCCAAAATAAAGTAATCGATGCTTGCGAGAAGATAACCTTAAGCTACTAGCAGAAATAGAAGAAATAATGGCCAATGATGGGCAGGTGCCACAAACAAAGAAGGCCTGTTGTCGCTGCCAACTTAGTCAGGCAGATAACATTAATGCCATGATATAGGCTTGTGAAGACGAGCAGGACCTTACAACTTTGTTGGCCACCGATTGGCCAGTTGGGGTATACACACACACTAAACTGACCAAAACGAGCATCGTTAAAGAGAGCCCAGTAAGACTTATGATTGTCAGGGAAGACTCAAGGGATGATAGTGTGACATGGGACAACATGTCAACTCAGTTCAGCGGGCTTAAAGGAGAGGCGGCTAAGAGACTAGGAGAGGTAATCTCCCGCCACGTCCAAGAAGCAGGAGACAGTGGAGAACCCATAAGTAAAGCATTAATCGCCATGCGTCTGCCTAAAAACAGTGGCATTCTTCAGGAAAGTGAATTATTGGAGAAAACCATTGGGAAGGTAAAGGACATCATAGAGACAAGCAAGCACCATGACCGCGAAAGCGGCATATCGTGCTATATGAGTAGCCAAGGGGATCAGCAGGGCGCCCGAAAGCTTCTTGAGTGTCTTTCCCGTAAGTTTAGTCTAAAGCTCGCGATAACAACATGTAAAAGCGGCAGGAAAAAGATGGGCGAGAAAGAAAAAACCAAAAAAAGTAGGACTCAGTATCGCCCATCAACTACAGCCATCATTCTGAAGAAACGGGACACGGCAACATATGCCGACATGCTTCAAATTCAGAAAAATGTCGACGTAAACGAACACGGAGTTGTCGTTAACAAATGGCGAAAACTCGAAAGCGGCGACGTAAAGCTGACGATTACAGAAAAGGCGGCTGGAGGTGCGCTGACCTTTGCGGAAGCACTCTGCAAACAGGCGGCTCTCTATGCGGCTAATATTCAAGAAAAGAGGATAATTGTCCGAGGACTACCAGAGGATGCGTCTGAAAAGGAAATAGGAGAAGCAGTCGCGTCGCTTCTAGGAGAAGGTGAATGTTTCACCCTGGCGAAGCCCAGAAAAGGACACACAGGGTCTCTATCAGTGATGGTTAAAGCCAGAGAGGGCGTCGCACGCAAGCTGTTAGCTATCGTACATATCCAGCTTGGCTGGACTCGGTGCCACATTTCCGAGTGGGTCACGATTCCCTGCTGCCCACGCTGCCAAAAAATCGGGCACAGTGCACACGAGTGCGAAAACCAGATAGCCCAAGGGTTCATATGTCATAACTGTGGCCGATCGGGACATATAGCTCGAGATTGCCAAGAGTCATCAGCATGTTATAATTGTAACGTGCTGGGACACGCTGCTAACTCCATAACATGCCCAATCTCCAGAGAGAAAATGCTGGGAATGAGAAGAAAAAGACCTGGACCGCTTCAAAGATTAAGGAATCCCTACCGGTCGACCCCCAGGTTCTCCCTGCGCCACCGAAGAGTGAGGAGAGAAATGGCACAGAACGAGAACCAGAGGCCACGCTGACCGATCCAGGAAACGAGACGGATATGGACGCTGACATAGATGTGCAAGGCTTTCGGAAAGTCGCCAACAAGAGAAGGCGCAGGCAAAGTCTGGGATCACCACCCGTTAGAACTCCTAAGGTAGCTAAACAAAGAGACGGAGAACCGGGCAGCGGTACTACACAACAGCAATAATGACCAGCAATAGTATTAAATGTGCTGCAGTTAAACTGCAACAGAAGCAGGCAGGTTCATCACATGCTAGACGTGATTGCTGTGAGGCATAAAGCTTGGCTGTATGTAATAAGCGAGCCCAACAAATCCCTGGTTGCGATCAAAGAATGGATTACGGATGTTGTCGCACGTATGTTGGAGTCTCGAAAACAGTGGAACAGACTTGCGTGCGTAATAGCATGGATCATGATGGTTAAGGAGGAGGCTGTACGACGACGCGCCGCCGACTTCATTGTAAACGATGCGGTTGGCGAAGTTATTGGCGTGATGGTGGATGTGGTCTCGGTGGCGGTCGATTTAACGGCTGGCGCCCAGATATGAGCTTTGTGAGGGCCTGATTTGCAAGAAAAACTAATTTACAGAGTTTTAAACAAGAACCGGTGCGGATAAATACAAGATAGGTTGTGATAGTATTAGAGACTCCTCCCCCTTAACGGTGAGCAATATTAGTTTCACCTATAGGACCCGGTTACGGGGGATGACAGGAGGTATGAGGGTTTTAGCAGGTAATACAAAGGCTTTGGTAGTCATCGAGCTACCAGCCGGCGTGTAGTCCTGCACAACGTGCCTAAAAGCATTTCCCCCTCCTGTATAAAAAAAAAACACGACAACGAACATGGCTAGTAGGCTAGAACTTCGTCGTCAGCAATAACTAACGAATGAAGGTAGCAAATCATCGCGGTTTAACAACTCGATAGGCAACTAAAAAAATATTGAGAAATTACCCGCCAAAAAAGCTCTTAATTGCGATAGCATCGGCACGATTGCGATAGATCTGCACTAGAAGCTAGCGCCATAAGAAACCCCAACATTTTCCTCACTCTACGGCATCATCAAAAATGCCTGCTTGCCGACGGGTCGATTGCCTCCTGAAAAGCTAGCTGTGCCACAACTAGCATGCACTGTCTGTATATATATATATATATATATATATATATATATATATATATATGTAGAAAACATTGTGATGATTTATTAATCATTTACAATACGTTTGCACACTCGGTAGTGCTCGCCGTAATAAAAATGGTGTTGAAAAGGTGTTACGTGAGGTTAAGAATCAGCTGTCCGTGTCCTTGCTTGATGGTAGCCCCCGCTCTTATGGACCCGGTGCGAGCGGTATATCCTCAAGGTTCCTTGCAACGTTAAAACGAAAAGATCCATAAGATTCCTCTTCGTGACGCCGAGCCCCAAGAGCGTACTCGCAGATTCAGAGTCCGATACACCACTCAGAGGGATAGTGGTGGATCCGAATCTGCGAGGTTTTTGCGGGTCGGGTGGCGCCGCTCTTAGTAACTCGACGTCATATTTGGTGATCTTGTCCTGCCGCGCTTTTGCGGGGTCCCTGTTCGGGCCGCAAACCTCGGCATCTAAAACCCAGACCTCGGTTGGTGTTGTTATGACCAGGTCGGGCTTTAGACCCGGTGCGCCCGGTCGACGGAATACTCGCACACGAACCACCTTATGACCCCGCTCGCGGAGAAGACGCGCCACGCGATCACAGACGTCATGTCTTTTTATAGTTTGTTTGTGCGTTGTATCGCACATCTGAGCGACATGAGCCAACGTCTCAGGCGCATGACACCCGTGCCTACAACGTTTGTTGTAGCCCGGGCGTCCCCTGGCCAATCTGGCACGCGTTAGTAGTGCGTTGATCCTGAGCTTTAGTAGGTTCAAATACTCTTTACCAGATAGGTAGGGTATACCCTTAATTACGTAATGTATAAAAGGCGTTTCGTGTGTTTTTTTTTAAATATGCCCCATCGAACGTGTTGTGTAGTTGTTGAGACCAGTAATCGGTCTCTTGTGTAGCGGTCTCAATGGAGGTTCCCAAGCGCTTGCAAAGAAGTCTTGTTTTCGCAAGGTCTTTTTTGAAGTGCTCGGTGGTTAGCATCCATTGGACCCCAGGGTGCATGGAGTGTTGTAGTGCTCTCAGACGGGAGAGGCGGAGTCTGGGGATAAATGTTTGGAGGCAGGGGATGTCCAGACCGCCGTGTACTGTGTGCGTGTACAGGTAGGCATTCGGCACCGAGTTTTCGAGTTTAAGCCATTTCGACTTAACAACCTTTCTGATCTCTTTATCTAGGTCGCTAAGACGTGCGTGAGATGGTCTGGGACCGGAGACCAGTTTATATAGGAGGCGGGGAATGAGAAACTTGTCACAGACAGACAGAGCGCGCCACACAATTTGCACAGACGACAGACAGATAGAGCATACTACACAATTAAGCAGACAAACAGAAGCACGTAGAGTGCACGTCGTAGCGGACGACGTTGTAGTAGCGCAGAACGCCGCCAGGGGCGGGTCGGTCGACTGACGGTATTTAAGCGGCTGCGGCTATGTTAGAAATACTCGTGACTCTTGACGCTCGTCTCTTGCTTCTTCCGCAGCCGCTGCGCGTCAGGAGCGCCATCCCCGGGTGAGTCAGAGCCGGCCCGTGCTGTGCCGTGTTATAGATAGGTTAGGCTAGGTGTGAATCAGCGCATTCAGTACGGCCGCGCATTAGTAACAGTGTGTGTTATATATTATATATTATACATATAAATATATATGTCGTTATGTAAACAGACCCCGCCGTCTGTGTAGAGAGAACGAGTGTGAGCTCCACCCACGCGAGCAAGACCAGTATCGAGAAATAAAAACGAAACTGAGTGTTCTATTATTCTTGATATATATTTGTTCTCGTTCCGCTTTTTGTAACATACTTGGCACCCAATGTGGGGCAGTGTATTATTTAACCGTTACACTAATTGCGGAACAGATAGGCCATTATGGCAGATTCGATAGATCATCTCCGAGCAGTTAGGAAGATTGCGCGCGCCGGCGTTTCTGCTTTACGCAGTGCCGTGCTGCAATTCTGGCCTGAGAGGCAGGGGCGACCGGTTAAGTCCGCGGCCAACGACCAGCGAGTAGTACATGGCTATTAAAGCTGGAACGTTTATAAAAAAAAGCTAGTCGAGCTAGATGATAAAATATGTGCATTGCCGGTAGGTACCAGTGAAGACATCCTAGCCGAGCAGATGGCACGTTGCGAAGCGTACATGGAAATGATAGACCAGATTAAGCATTTATTAGGCACCTACAGGAGCGATGGCGGCCCGAGCGGCGCTGATCGTAGTGCACAGTCCTCGGACGCTCGCACGCTGGCCGACGCAGTGGCGTCGTTAGTCGAATTACAGCGGGAGACGCTAAGTAGAGCATAACAGAGAACAACGGTGCAGCCGCGGCGCACGGCGGAATAGAGTTGATTTTAAATCGACTAGTCTTAATACAAGAAGCCGGCGGCTCGGGCGGCGCATCTTTGCCGCCGCCGAAGCTACGGAAATTTGGTGGTGACCAACACCAGTTTCCAGTCTTCATCGAAGAGTTTAGAAGTTTGGTCGACGAGAGAAAAGTTATATCAGATTTACACCGGCACAAGATCTTGCGTGATCTACTCGAGGGTGATGCAGCGAGTGCAGTCGCCGAGATACCTCTAACCGCCGACAACTATCCGCATGTGCTCAACTATCTAATGAACAGGTATGGCTGTTTTGAGTCTATTGCGTGTGGAGAAGTAATTAGATATGCCTAAGGTGATTCGTGCGGACCACATAGCGCTACGCGGATTATTAGACCAAGTGAATAATCCGGTAGCAGCATTGCAAACTTTGCAGTTTAAGGAGAAATGTTACGGTGCTGTATTATATACGATTGTTTTGCGTGCTCTGCCAGAGCCGTTGGAATCGCGATATATTAACTCGGTAGAGGCGGCTCGAGCCGCAAATGTTAGAGATCTTTCCGTGCAACCCCAGTTGGGCGTAAGAGCTACTGAAACCGGAGATCAGAGAAATTCGGCGCACAGTTTCAGGACTTGATGAATTTCCTCACTACCGAAGTGACGTCGCGCGAAAAACAAAAATCGTTAATACAGAGAGATAGCAAACTGGGGTCGGGTACTACGCAGCGGCCGTGGTCGAGTAGTCTGAGGCCGGCGAGGGAACCCTCTCGGAACGACTCAGCACAAGTATACCAAGCGCACGTAGGACTGCGGCCCGGTAATACCCGTAACATTAATATTATTAATAATAACATTACTAACGACAATTTTAATAACAAGCGAGAAGGCAACATGTCTAATAATCACACACCATGCAATAGTAATATACGACAGTAGGTTAGCTGTTTATTTTGCGGTGGTAAGCACAATGCGAGTATGTGTATGACTACGATGTCAATGAGAGAGAAGCGCAATCGAGTAGCGGAAGCCAAGGTGTGCCGTAGGTGTTTAATGGCGGGACATTGGGTCCGCGCGTGTACAAGCAAGATCACATGTAAACATTGTAAGGGTCCGCATGCACCCGTAATGTGTGCACATGCTGTATCAAGCGACATTGTATCACCTGTAGGATGTACAAACCCGTTGTTACCCACGGGACATGTAGACGTCATGAGTGATAAAGGTAAACGTGTCGTGGCTCGATTTTTGTTAGATAGCGGCTCACAGCGAACTTTCGTTACTCGCCGTCTCGCTGAATCCCTGGAGGCGAAGACTATCGGCGGCGAATTTACCTACCTTTATGTCTTCGGCGGCAACAGACCCCGGCAAGCCAAGAGGTTGCCCATTGTACAGCTTCAGTTGGTGCCGCGTAACCAGTGACGCTTACCGCGAGGGTAGTGGAGGAGATTACAGCGGCCCATTTGCCTACCCCGTCGCCGAGGCTCCGGGCTAAGTGCGGACACGAGCTTGCGGAGCAAGCCCGCGGTCCGGTGTACGTTGATTTGCTGCTAGATGCAAGCAACTTGTTTAGCGTCATGGAGGGCGGACCACGGCGCCTCGACACCCGGACCGTCAGCCTCGAAACTCGCTTCGGGCTCGTCCTTGCTTCGGAGGCGACTGGGGAAGTAAGAGCGGAGGCAACCGTTGCGGCGGCGGCCACCGAGCCAGACAGGTTTTGGTCACTCGCGTCTATCGGCATACACCCAGACGAACTACAAGAGAAGAGCCCACAGGTTGTGGCAGAGCACTTCTTATCGAAGGTGGAGCGGTCCACCGACGGACGCTACCAGGTTTGGCTCTCTCAAGCCCAACGTATCAATGATCAACAGCAACGAAAAATCGTCAGAGAAACAACTAGAGGCATTGGCGAAAAGGCTACGACGAGACCCGGAGTTGAGAACAGACTGCGTACGAGAGATCCGCGCGTTCATCGAACAAGAGTTTGCGGATCCTCTTCCACCCGGTGAGTCACCGAGATACGTTATGCCGCATTTTCCTGTTATACAGCCTAGCAAACTATCGTATAAGGTTCGGCCCGTATTCAGTGCATCGACTGCGGCCAAAGGTCAATTATCACTCAACGACTGCATCGAGGATGCGCCGAATTTGTTGCCGTGTCCGATGTCTGTGTTGACAAAATTCCGACGACACAGAGTCGCATGGGTCGCGGACATCAGCAAAGCTTATCTGATGGTCCGTGTTCACCCAGACGATAGGAATTTATTTATGGTTCGAAGATAATCAAGAATTGACAGGTCCGTCCATTTATAGGATGACATCGACCTCGTTTGGTGTTAAGGACAGCCAGCATAATACTATCGCCGTCATTAGAGCTCACGCAGAGAAATACCCAGCCAGCCATCACGACGCGTGCAAGAGTATCCTCCACGACCTGTACATGGACGACATGCTGACGGGCGCGGAGTCCTCAGGCGAGGCGGAGCGGTTGTGGCACGCAGTGGTCGAAATACTGGGTGACGCGGGTATGGTCTTGAAGAAATTTAAGTCCAATTGCCGGGCGTTGCGAGATCAGTTCGGCGACGAGAAGAACCGTGCACACCGACTCAGCTCGCGAGGGCACGCTGCTGCGTCCAGCAGGTGTCGAAAAGGTACTAGGTGTGGGATGGAACCAGGAGGCCGACACGCTCACGTTCCAGCCAGACGGGATGTTGGAGTTCGCGAAATCGGCTACCACCACCTTGCGCACCTGGGCTCATGGGCGCCTGCGCACGACTCTACGACCCCCAGGGCCTGATCGCGCCGGTCACGACAAAGCTGAAGTGCATTCTCCAGGAAGCCCACCAGACCAAGCGACCGATCGGGGAGGCACTGTCGGCGGAGTTGGCGCGGCGGTGGTTGGCCTGGGTGGACGAAGTGAAAGAGCTGGCGGACTTCGAGGTGAAGAGAGATCTGAGGCCCAGGCGCGGAACTGCGGTCGAAATACACGCATTCGCCGACGCAAGCGACAAAGCGTATGCTACCGTAATATACGTTAAGGCCACCGACACCCAAGGTACGAGTTCAATTGGCATGGTCGCGGCCAAGGCCAAACTAGTCCCGTTGCAGCAAGTTGAAGGGCTAACAATACCGACGAAGGAGCTGATGGCTGCCGTGTTAGCGGTCAGATTTGCAAGAAAGGTACGAGAGCAATTAGAGCTTGGCGACGTCAAAATGTTCTATTGATCGGACGCGCAGGTAGCATTGCATTGGATATACTCGGCCGCACCACATAGGTGGGGAGTATTTGTAAGAAATCGCTTATTGGAGATACTGGAACATACGGAGGTGCGGCAGTGGCATCATTGCCCAGGAGAGCAGAACCCAGCTGACCTACCCTCGCGCGGTATGAGCATTTATAAGCTAAAGGCGAGAGCTTTATGGTTACAGGGTCCGGGCTTCCTGATTGGTCGAGTTACGCAATATCCCGTATTTAAGGCAAGTCCTGTATTGTATGAGGAGCTTCCTGAAGTTCGAGCCTTGCTAGCAGTGGACCAGCCTCCAATCATCGATCCAGCCAAGTTTTCAAGCTTGCAGCGTCTTGTCAGGGTGTCTGCGACACTTGCAAGAGCGGTACGGCGCTTCAAGGGTGACAAGTCTGCAACAGGCCCGCTAACAACGCGAGAGCTTGCCGATTCGAAGCAGCGTCTCATTCGTCAAGCCCAGCAACGCTGCTTGGGGGAGACTATAGCGAGCCTCGCTAAGAGCGAAATACCCGACGATCCGAAGATCGCACAGTTCAAGCCGTTCATTGATGAGAAGGGTTTGCTGCGGGTTGCCTGCAGTTTGCGAAAGAGCCATTCGAGACTCGCCACCCGATCCTGCTGCAGGACGACCCGCTCACTCGGTTGATGAAAGTTGAAGCAACGATGAACGAACTAGGAGAAAACAATTGGATTATCAGGATGAGACAACTAGTAAAGACAACAATCTACAACTGTACCGCACATGCGCAAGGGAGCGAGCGAGAATCGCTACGGGGGAAGAAGCGCCGCTGCCAGCTTCGAGAATCGAGAGTTCATTTCGCCCTTTTAAGACAACCGGTATTGATGATTTCGGTCCGCTCGTGGTACGAGGAGACCGGGGCGAGGAGAAGAAGATTTGGGTGGCCATCTTCACCTGCGCAGCAGTAAGAGCAATTCACCTGGAGGTGGTGGAAGATCTCACGGCAAAAGTGTGTCTGGCGGCTATTAAGAGATTTACGGCGCAACGCGGGCTGCCCGACAAATTTATCTCAGACAACGCATTAACGTTCCAGAAGGCAAGCAGGTGCCTAGTAGCCCTCACCACCGCGATTCGCGACGAAGCTGTTTAGAATTACCTGGGCCACGGGGGAGTCTCTTGGGACTCTAACATCCCACGAGCCCCCTGGTGGGGAGGCTTTTTCGAACGGATGGTGGAAGTTGTGAAAAGCTGCTTGCGGAAGACACTTAAGAAGAGCAAGCTGAAGCTCATGAATCTTATAACAATAATGTACGAAGTGGCCGCAATAATTAATCAACGACCCATCACACGAGTTCCCGGTCGGCTCGATGAGCCGCGAGCCTTGGCATGAAGTCATTTCCTCACGCCAAAGGTACTGATGGTATTGCCAGCCGACAAACTGACGTCGCTGGGCAATCATCCAGGTGGACTCGGCAAAGATTTGGAAGCAGCAGGAAATGTTGTTGAATTCGTTCTGGAAGCGGTGGCAGAGTGAATACATGCTCGTGTTGCGAACAGCTCTACGGCGAAGGGGGACGCGGAACGATGTACTGAAGAACGGCGACGTCGTCTTGCTGGAAGACGAAGCGCTGCCGCGGGCATTTTGGCGACTCGGACTCATCGAAGAGGCCCTGCAAGGGAGAGATGGAAAGCCGCGCGCGTACCGTGTTCATCTCGGCGAGGGACGAACCGTCAATCGACCAGCGGGACGGCTCGCGAGGTTGCTGTGAGCCAGCATGTCATATAACATAGAGCCACAAATAGAGTATGATTATTGATGCTTGTTGAGCCCCCTGCGAGAATCTTTTGAGGTGACTTCGTCCCTCAAAAGGGCGAGGATGTCACAGACAGACAGAGCGCGCCACACAATTTGCACAGACGACAGAGAGATAGAGCATACTACACAATTAAGCAGACAAACAGGAAGCACGTAGAGTGCACGTCGTAGCGGACGGCGTTGTAGCGCAGAACGCCGCCAGGGGCGGGTCGGTCGACTGACGGTATTTAAGCGGCTGCGGCTATGTTAGAAATACTCGTGACTCTTGACGCTCGTCTCTTGCTTCTTCCGCAGCCGCTGCGCGTCAGGGGCGCCATCCCCGGGTGAGTCAGAGCCGGCTCGTTGCTGTGCCATGTTAAAGATGGGTGCGCCTAGGTTAGGCTAGGTGTGAATCAGCGCATTCAGTACGGCCGCGCATTAGTAACAGTGTGTGTTATACATTATATATTATATATATAAATACAGGGTGTATCGTAAAAAGTTGTACTTCTTTCGAGGTTTGATAGAGCTCGGCAAGAAAATAATTTTTCCCAATGGGCGGAAGCCAAGAAAACGTTTTGTTTAGGAGTGAGGATGAAATTTAGAAAAGTCGTTATTCTGCCTTATTTTCTCCTACATAGTTGTACAAAATCTACGTTTGCGGGAGAACCAGTCAACGCATGAAGCAACCGATCATACCAGTGTGTTTGGCGGAAAATTTTGCATAACCTAAATGACACCTAACGCAAGCTAGCAAAAAGCAAATAAGTGGAATAAAAAAAATCATAAAAAGTCGATTTGTTGTTATAACTTACGTTGAAGCTTTCACGTGCAAAATCTAAAAATTTTGCCATTGCGCACAAATGACGAACACTCTCTGACGATAGCAAATTTAATGCCCGTCATTTTCGTACAAAATTGATGGTGCTGCGTTACGTAGTTGCTGAGAAACTAGGCTTTTTCGACAGCCATATCAAAAGCAAAGGCATGCATACTTCCTAGCATCTTGACCTGCTTTACCACAGAAACCACTTGCGCACGTCCAGAAACACACCAGCATTTATTTATTATAAGAAGTGCTCGAAGTTCCGTCCGCCTACCACTAAACACGTTCTGTAGCGATTGCACAGGCTCTCTTGCACTCGTGTAAATATGTTAGGCATTGCCCTAACGGCGTCAGCAGCGTTGAATATACGGTCAACCAGATCTTCACGCGATTCAACGGGGGTTTCGTAGACAACACTCTTTAGGTAGCCCCACAAAAAAAAGTCGAGGCTTGTTAAATCGGGGGAGCGAGGTGGCCAAGCTATAAACCCGCCTCGGCCGATCCACCGATTCTTGAATGCTTCGTTTAGGTATTCTCGAACCGTAGCAGAGTTGTGTGGCGGCGCACCATCATGCTGGAACCACATTCTTAGACGAACGCTTTCCGGGACGCTTTCCAAAAGCTGGGGTAACGTATAAATCAAAAATGCGCGATAGGCAGCTGCATCTAATCTGGCGGGAAGTATGTGGGGACCTATAAGGTAGTCGTCCACCATGCCCGCCCAGACATTCACCGAGAAACGATCCTGGCGTCTATGCTCGCGAGTCATATTCGGGTTCTCGTAGGCCCACCAATGACTGTTGTGTGCATTAAACACACCATCTTGGCTAAACGAAGCCTCATCCGTAAACAGAACAAGTGCAGGGAACCTGTCCAGTATATCCACTTTCTCCAAAAACTGTCGACAGTATTCAGTACGTAGCTGAAAGTCACTGGATCGCAGAGTTTGAATTCGCTGGTACCGGTATGGATGCAGTCCTTCATCGGCCAGTGTCCTTTGCACAGTTGCGGAACTAACCCCGGCATACACAGATAACCCCTAATGCTCACAGAAGGCCGTTCGGCTAGTTCTTGAAGAATGAATTCTTCCACATCAGCTGTTCTCGTCGTCCGTGTCCGTCCAGAGTCGTAGTAACGGCCATAGAATGACCCACTTACACGTAACTGACTGTATATATTAGTAAACGTGCGACTATCAGGTATGAGTCTATTTGGATATCGCTCTGCGTATAGCCGTCGCGCGGCTCTCGCGTTGCTTCACCATAAATGCAGAGCATGTCAGCCTTTTCCACATTTGTAAACCGGCTCATCACGAAATTATGATAGAGTCTGCAATTCGCGATGAAATGACACATCTCGAGAACCTGACACTTCGTTTTATAGCTTTTGGCGTTGGCGGTTTTTCTTATGGTGTTTTGACGTCTCGAATGACGAATTCCGAATCAAAGCCCGCGCAAATTTCCGATAGAAGCTTGTGCGAACGGCGAATAATTTCGAAACAAAGCCGGCTGCTCAGCGTAAACAAATGCTGGTGTGTTTGTTTCCGCCAGATTAGATGCAACTGCGTATCGCGCGTTTTTGATTCATACGTTACCCAGTTGTTAGAAGGCATCCTGGAAAGCTTTCGTCTGAAAATGTCGCCACACAACTCTGCTACGGTTCGAGAATACCTAAACGAAGCATTCAAGAATCGGTGGATCGATGATTAATGCCCGTCATTTTCGTACCAAATTGATGGTGCTGCGTTACGTAGTTGCTGAGAAACTAGGCTTTTTCGACAGCCATATCAAAAGCAAAGGCATGCATACTTCCTAGCATCTTGACCTGCTTTACCACAGAAACCACTTGCGCACGTCCAGAAACACACCAGCATTTATTTATTATAAGAAGTGCTCGAAGTTCCGTCCGCCTACCACTAAACTTCGACTTTTTATGATTTTTTTTATTCCACCTATTTGCTTTTTGCTAGCTTGCGTTAGGTGTCATTTAGGTTATGCAATTTTCCGCCGAACACACTGGTATGATCGGTTGCTTCATGCGTTGACTGGTTCTCCCGCAAACGTAGATTTTGTACAACTATGTAGGAGAAAATAAGGCAGAATAACGACTTTTCTAAATTTCATCCTCACTCCTAAACAAAACGTTTTCTTGGCTTCCGCCCATTGGGAAAAATTATTTTCTTGCCGAGCTCTATCAAACCTCGAAAGAAGTACAACTTTTTACGATACACCCTGTATATATGTCGTTATGTAAACAGACCCCGCCGTCTGTGTAGTGAGAACGAATGTGAGCTCCACCCACGCGAGCAAGACCAGTACCGAGAAATAAATACGAAACTGAGTGTTCTATTATTCTTGATATATATTTGTTCTCGTTCCGCATTAGTTCTGTAACAAAAGTCTTTCCAAAATATGAGTTTTTGGTGGGATTTAAGGGGAGCTATCGTGAGTCTGTTGAGTAAATTAAGGAGTATATCCTTGGTGGAGTCAACTCTGTCAGTGCTGTCAAAGTCGACTCCAAGATATGTCCATCGATCGCTCATATTTTCAGCTTACAATTGCCGATCTCCAACGTTAAATTCTGGTACGGTATTAATAAAACCTTAACCTTCCTTCCTATTAAATAGGTGGGAGTTAGTAAAGCTTGTATTAGTATTAGTTTCAAGGCCTCGGGATTTCAAAAGGGGGTCCGCAATATTAGGGAGCCGTTGGAGAGTAGATTTCGTGGAGGCTAGGAGGATGAGATCATCCGCAAAGGCTAAGCCCATAAGGCGGAAGTCATCAGTAAGTTGGTACCCGATATTAGTTTTGTCTAATTTTGAAAGAATGTCGTCGAGAACTAGATTAAATAAAAGGGGGGCAGAGGATCTCCCTGCCTTACACCCCAAGTTGGCCGAAATGTGCGACATTCTTGTCCAAATTCTATGAGAGTTTTATATGAGAGGTACAAGCGTTCGATATAATTAATCAATACTTCCGGGTATCTGCGAGTCCGGAGTGACCACAGGACGGATTCATGACCCATCATGTCGAACGCCTTACGGAGGTCGATTGATTATATATATATATATATATATCGACCGTGAATGATTGATTACATTGAATAACTTAATTAATTATGTATATATATATATATATATATATATATATATATATATATATATATATATATATATATACAGGTAGTTCAATAAGTTCTTAGAATGAGCTTTTTAGAATTCGAATTTTGGCACGCTTTCACCGCTAATAGGAACTGCAACTTTTCGACTGCTATATTATGGTGATTGGCCGTTGCGATTTCGTTTGATAGCTTTTCCCGTGCAACGTATCGGCGTGATTTTTAAAAATGGAGAAAAAAGAGTTTCGAGTGGTTATCAAGCATTTTTATTTCAAAGGTTGGAATGCGACCCAAGTAAAAATTGAGTTAGACGAGACGTACAGTGACTCTGCGCCATGTTTTGCCACTGTTTCCAACTGGATTAATGTGTTAAAAAGAGGTCGCAGGAGCACCGAGGATGAACTACGTCCAGAAGGCCAAAAAACGGCAACTGATGAGGAAAACGTAGAGAAAGTGCGAAAAATTCTTGGCACAGATAAGCGAATGAACATTAAGGAAATAGCGGAGGCATTAGGGATTAGTTTAGGCAGTGTGCATTTTATCCTACACGAAAACTTGAAGATGAAAGAGCTTAGAGCAAAATGGCTGCCGCATTTTCTCAACCAAGGCCAAAAAGACGCGCCTGTTTTGGCTTTACAGCGAAATTTGGCCAAGATGTCGAACAATCTGTCGGATTTTTGGTGCAGATTCATGACCGTCGATGAAAGCCGGGTTCATCACTACACTCCCGAGACCCAAGAAGCATCTTGCCAATGGTGTGCACCTGATGAAGGACCTCCGAAGAGGGTGCGGACAACGGCATTGACCGGAAAGGTGATGGCTACAGTTTTTTAAGACCAACGTAGAATAATGCTGGTCGACTACCTTGAGAGCTGTAGAACGATCACAGGAAAATATTATGCAAGACTGTTGGACTGCCGTTAGCAAAAACTCATCGTGAAACGGCCCGCTTTGCAGAAGAAGGTTGTCCCGTTTCACCAGGGCAATGCTCCTGCACACAAGTCCCGGCAAGCATCGGCAAAACTGGCCCAACTGAGGTTCGAACTTATTGAACAACCCTCCTATTCTCCAGACCTGGCCCCCTCTGATTATTTCCTCGTCGGACATTTGAAGAATAGTCTCGGTGGAAAGCGTTTTTCCAGCAATGAAGAGGTTAAGGCTGCTGTCAATGCCTATTTTCAGTCTAACGACGCGGAATTCTACTCAAGAGGTATGAAAGCTCTGAAATCTCGGTGGGAAAAGTGTATTGAGCTTCTCGGGGAGTATATCGAATAAGAAAAATTTAAAAACATGATTTGGAAAATTCTCGGTTTTCATTTTAAGAACTTATTGAACTACCGTATATATATATATATATATATATATATATATATATATATATATATAGGCATGTACTAATGGATATCTTCCTCAAAATAATTTAGCCATTGTCTGATTTCCCCAGAAATTATTTTCGGATCTAGCTTTGAAGTGGCAAAACCGTTAAGTAGATCTAGCTATGACGTTTCTGTAAACCGTTGACACAAATATAACATATTGCAAACAGCGATAACTAAGGTATACGAGAGATAAGATATAGTCATATATTTGGTTATATGCGTTTTGATGGTGTTGATTCTTCTGTAAATGTTCTTGATGCGTACTGATTGTATGATCCGTTTAATATACCACGAATGTACAAATAAATGTATTTTTTTTAATTTAGTTAGGAATGGTTGTTACCTTAAAGGTATCGCCGACGTGATGTATTGCTAATCAGTCGTTTAGTTCTGCAATTTTTTAATAAGGAAAAGGTTTAAAAAATATGTTTTTAGATTGAATTTACACGTCAGCGTGAAGTACCTGTTAGGTAGCATCTGCCTATCAAAGTTCATTCAGGTTAATTAGTCATTTTCATAAATTTCATTTTAATAGTTTACTACAGGGAATTAACTGCTTAGTCACATAGTGTCTAGTAAAACCTACATTTCGATAGGTGAGGTCGTTTATAGACTAGGTATATTCCAGTAGAGAAAGCAAAAATAAGCAAACATATACTTCGAGGCACTGTCTTCTAAAAAGGAAAGACAGGTGAAATAAAACCTAATTGATTGTTTCATTTAACAAGGTTAATGTTATGGTCAGTGGTTTAGAAAATCAATTCCGATTGGACGTACCCCGATGCGAATAACGCACTGTTTTGTCAGTAAAATAACAATGGCTCCTACAAAGCTTTTTCACTACTACGACGAACTGAATGCAACAGCCTCGGCGGAAACTGCCTTGGTATGATGAGCTGTGCGATCGTACCGCAAGGCTGGTTGATCGCCTTCGTAATTCGGAATTGTAATGTGATAGATCTAAACCTAGACGGATCGCCCTCACACTGTGGATGCAGATTAAACGCTGCTCTGGTCCATACACGGATTCGACACTCGACAACGTATGATGAATTGATGGTCGCATGGGTCAGTTCACTCAGCTACTTAGCCGTGAGATCGGGCAACGTAGGTTCCGCACGAGCTTGATCTAAAGCGGCATGCTTCACCGTCTTAACACCACCTGCGTCCACCACACCTTTTCTTTAAAAGGTAAACAACTTTTGAAGAGATTGCTGGCGATAAGAAGAGGATTGTCTATAACAACGTAACTTGCACAAAATCATGATCGAAGTAAGGCACCATGCTCAACACCACTCACCGTTGCGAAAGCAAGCCTTCATCAGCTGAGAAGATCAATTTGCGTGCGTCTGGTGACACTGGAATGTTCTACGATGTACTACGATGTATTCGTCAATTTCATTAGTTTAATCCAATCCGATCAATATGACCGCTGAGTTCAATTGTCTGGATGCGCCTGGTTGTTTATGATCTGATCCGTGGTTGATGGAAGGTTTACATTTAAATGTTATTAGCAGGGTTCTTAATTAAAGTGTAGGATTTCTATATATTCCGCTATCTCCAGACATGCCACAATACTATGTGTATATGCCTCTGTTTTCTGCGGCAACTTGGTGTATGGTTTTGCACATATTACGTCTAATTTTTTATACAAACGCTTATACAAGTCAGTTGTGTTTTGTAAGTTCGTGCATTGCTAAACCTCGTATGAGCCCCAATCCAATTCATAACAGCCATTTGCGTTACTAAGCGCAATTAAAAGGGCTGTGCCACCTTGTGAAAAAAAGTTATGTCGCATTTATAATACATGTATGCATGCACCAAATCAATATACTTTTCATATACGGATCCTAAAAGCATACTTTAATCATTCAAGCATATACTTTTATAAATCTACAATGAATTTACGTATGATGTTACGGTTAGACCGGTGTGACTCTAGTCTAAAGTTTAAGTTAAATCTGAGTGTGCTAGTCTTCTAAGCAACTCATGATATATATATATATATATATATATATGTACATATATATATATATATATATAGAAAAGACAACAGAATACAATCAACACCATGAAAACACATATATATATTTTTTTTTTCTGTATTATCTTTTGTAACTGTTCTTTGGCTGAGGCTTGGCTTCGTCAAGCTAGACGGACTTCCACAACGAAATTTGTGACTAGCAACCTTGTATAATGCGGTCGACTGAGTGACACAACCTTGAGGTGTTACCCTTATCCTTTCTCAAAGCGCAAAGTTAAGACCGAGACACATGGTATCGTGCTTTCCCCGCTGGCCTTGGCAATAAAAAAACTACCCATCATTTCATTTATCTTGAAGAATCAACAGTAGGAACGCAAGTATAGCTGAGACTGCTTCGAACCCAAATAGACCATATATGACAAAGCCAACTACAGATTTGTGTTTCTTGTAAGATGCTAATAGAATGTCCCGGCAGCCCTTTTGATAGTAAGTTTTCTTGTCTGGCTTTTGGCAATATGCTCTGTAGTCCATACCAAGACGTTCATAGTCTTTATAGTTGTTGTTTCCGCAACATTCGAATTTACTCTGCAATGACTGCATAACAGATATGACAGTACTTCCAATGTAACGTCCGTAGTTATTAGCGGCAGTTTGCAGTAATCCTTCCAATGTGTCATTGATGAATCGGTACATAATCTGATCCTTGTTTCGCGACTCAATGTATCCTATTGCTCCACCCTGGGCGATCATGAGTAGCCCCATTAGGACCAAAAATGTGATAAATACACAAGAACTTCCAAAGCAGATTCCGAAGAAACTACTCAACACGAGTAGTATGAGGATTACGCCGATAACAATGACAAAAACGCCAATTGCGTTGAACGTTGAAAAGTCAACGATGCTTTTATGGTCATGCACCTGGTGCAGAATGTACATCAGAATTCCGGAGACAACAATTATCCATAGCGCCAGTGCTAGAATAATTATATTAAATATCGTGAAGAAAATACGTAGAATACATATCAAGATAGGCGCAGCCATGCTGGGCGAATGCTCTGATATCGCTAATTCGCTTGTTCACACCCTGGGACGCTCACACCTGTAGTTGTCTACTTCAGTAAACTTCACCCTTGACTTTTTCCCTTTACCTCGTCCTTTCAGAGGGACCACTGTTTGGCCCTTGTTTGACCAGTCCGCAACTTTAGCGTGTTCAAGACGTGCGCGTTGGTGGAGTTCGATTCACGATTGAGGTGCGTTTCCGCCCGCAGCTGGCGCTCTTGCGTTGCACTACTTATTGAACGACAAACACGACGACAAACAGGCCCAGATGACCGCTTCGTTAGGCTAGAGCTTCGTCGTCAGCACTAGCTAACGAATGAAGGTAGAACATTCTCGCGGTTCGCCAGCTCGATACGCAAACAAGGCAATTGTTGAGAAATGGCCCGCCAGAGAGCTTTTCATTACGACACCATCTGCACGACTAGCCTGCACCGCATATATATATATATATATATATATATATATAAAATGAAAATGTTGAAAAAATATGTATTTTTATCCAATTTACATAAAGACGTAAAATATCTGTTACGTAGCATCTGCGTGTAAAAGTATATTCAGAGGCTAATAAGTAATTTCCATGGGGCTTTATATTATTAGTTAACTAGTGGTAAGCAACTATTTAAATAATGGTGGCTAATTAAAGCGTACATTTTGATAAGAGAGGTCGTTTTTGGGCCAGGCGTATTGTAGTATGGAGAAGCAAAATAGGTCAAACACATGCTTTGATGCACTGTCTTCGAATAAGGTGAGGACAGGGGAAATTAAAGCGGATTGAATGGTTCAGTTAACAAAGCTAATAATGTCATGGTAATGCTGTGGTTTAGCAAACCAGTTTCCATTGAACGTATCCCGATGGATTAGCGCTCTGTTTTTATGAGTAACAGTAACAATGGCCCCTAAGGAGGTCGCTTAGGGGCCCACAAGTGCGAAAGCAAAAATTCATCAGCTAAGAAGATCATCTTGCGTACATATCTGGTGACATTGGAAAATTCTTGTGTACTATGAGCTGCTGTGGAGCAACGTAATAGTCAAAATTACTGCCAAGTCAAAATTACATTGGGAATACTGCTTTATCTGTTCGGCGATCATTGCAGCGTAACTTCGCATGTTGCGAAAACAACAACTATGAAGATAATGAACGTCTTGGTATGGACTACAGAGCATATTGCCAAAAGCCAGACAAGAAAACGTTCTATCAAGAGGGCTGCCGGGACATCCTATTAGCATCTGACAAGAAACACAAAGCTAAAGTTGGCTTTGTCATATACGGTCTATTTGGGTTGGAGGCAGTCTCAGTTTTGCTTGCGTTCCTACTGTTGGTTCTTTAAGATAAATGAAATGATGGGTAGTTTTTTTCATTGCCAAGGCAAGCGGGGAAAACACGAAGTTGCCCTGACCGTCTAAAGCGAGCCGTCGACAAGAATCGCCTGAAGGCGTGTTGACTACCGCTCGATATATTCGTCAGTTTCATTGGTTTAATCACCATATAAATACTAAATTGTCAACTAATTCGATCAACATGACCGCTTTTTAATTTAATTCGAATTAAATTATCTGAATGCATCTGGTTGTTTACTAGCTGAGCCACGGTTAACGGATAGTTTTTAATATGTAAATATATTCAAACGTTACTAGCAGGATTCTTAACCTGGCCCCGTGTAGGGTTTGCATCTCGTTCGCTATCTCCGCACATGTCCAGTACTGTCTGTACCTCTGAGCTATTTGCGGCAATTCTGTGTATGGTTTTGCACATATCAAGACATTTTTTTAAATAAAGAATTTTAAAATATTTAAAACACTTATATAGGTCAGTTGTGCGTTCTAAGTTTATGCATTGTTAATCCATATTTGCAAGCGAGCCCGACCTAGTTAACTTCAAGAAAAATAATAGAATGATTAAATACATGATTTTGTATAACTACAACGCAATTAAGTATGATGTTATGACTAAACCAGTAAATTTTGTATAACTACAACGCAATTAAGTATGATGTTATGACTAAACCAGTGCAACTCAGTTTATTACTAAACAGGTTTATATTTTCGTTTCGAGTCTCCCACACAGATTTAATCAAACATAGTTTGCCTGTTAAATACTTACATATTACTGTTAAAGTTCAATTCTGATTCAATTCTGATCTGCATCCGCTCTGGAAAGTACGGAGGTGCTAGTCTCTTAAGATATTCATGCATAGAGAGAGAGAGAGAGAGAGAGAGAGAGAAGACGATGAATGACGACCAACACAATGAAAACGTATATATTTTTCTGTATTATCTACAGTAACCGTTTTTCGGTTGTAACCTGAACGAGCCCCACAACAAAATTCGTAGCAAACAAACAACATTGCATATTGCGCTCGACTGAGCGACACAAATATACCTAGAACCGTTACCTTTAATAATCTTCCACCAGCCATCTCATTGTTCTCAAAGTGCGTAATATTGTGTTTGCCCGCTTGGTACCTTAGTAAAAAACAAACTACCCGTCATTTCAGCTATCTTGAACAGCCAACAGCATGAACGCAAGCATAACCGAGAGCGCTTCAAACCCAACTAGACCATATATGACAAAGCCAACTTTGGCTTTATGTTTCCTGTAAGATGCTAATAGGATGCTTCGGCAGCCCTCCTGAAAAAACGTTTGCTTGTTTGGCTTTTGGCAATAGGCTTTGTAGTCTATACCAAGACGTTCATAATCCTTATAGTTGTTGTTTCCACAGCAGCCAAATTCGCTCTGCACTGTTTGTAGGACAGATAGAGCAGTGTTCCCAACGTACCGTCCATAGTGCTTAGCGGCTGTCTGCAGCAGTCCTTCTAATGTGTCATTCATGAATCGATACATTAGTTGATCTTTGTTACGCGTATGAATGTAACCAAGCGCTCCCGCCTGCGCAATCATGAGTAGAACCATAATGGACGAGAATGAAATAAGCGTCCAAGCCATGCCACAGCAGCCTGCGACACAGCTGCTCATGATGAGCAGAATTATCAGCGCGCCAATTACAATGACAAAGACGGCAATTGCGTTAAATGTTGAAAAGTCGGCGATGGTCTTATGATCACGAACCTGCCGTAGAATGTACAACAACATTCCGGCGCTGACCGCTGTCAATAAAGCCAGTGAAGTTATAATAATATTGAATACCATGAACAAAAGATGCAGAGCACAGATCCAGCAAGATGAGCCCATGCTGCTGAGCTAATGTTTGAGCTAATTCGCTTGCTTTCGCTGCACTGGTTTGCTCAGGTTGACTTCTTCAGTTCTTTAGTCTTCCTCACAATTGGCCTGAGTCTCCCTCATTCACTCGGTCGCTCTCTTTCTCCTAGTTCCACTGACCGTTACGTAGCCGCTGACAATTCGTTCGTCAGTCAATTTCCAACTTCTCCAAGCGTCTTCTACTGTTTCAGCTGCGCGCAGGTTCACGGTTCAAGTGCGCGTTCTCGCATCGATGCTGCACATGAACGGCTTCCGCGAACACTGTACACATCTGGAACGACGCACCTACTAGTCGACACTAAGAGGACTAACCTACATAGGGAGAAATTTGATCTCGCTGGAACTTCGTCGTAAGTGCAAGTTAAAGACCCTAACGATCGGTCTGCAAGTTGTAATTTAAAATTGTATCATATGTGAGATGTCAACTATTATTTGCCTGTACTAAATCGTATAACATTTCTCTGTCTGTGTTCCACATTATACCATAAGTTGCATTTAAGTGGAAGTAAGTGCGATTAACCACGGGACATGCAAACGGTCCGTTTGTGTGATCAGACGTAGATCGTTAGAGCGAACATTAAAGAAGTGTGTAATCACAGTGTGGAAATTAAAATCGATCACGCCGTACAAGCAATGCAGTAGTACTGCTTGGTTGTGCCGTTAAACGGTAGGATATAGTGCGTATAGTATCAGCGGTAGTTTGTATGTGTAATTTTTTTTTATATATATATATATATAGTTTTATTTCATTTTGACGTTACAGTGGAACATGAATATCTAACTACTCTTGGGCTTGTGAGGGGTGCTACCAATCGAGCTTATCCTCGAGGCAGCCCCTCATTGTACCCATAATTGCTGCCGCATTGCTGCGCTGAACCGCCAGAGATAGCCGCTGGAGTAGAAAGTCGAAAGCTCTTTTGTCCCCCGTCGTGAGTTCAATGTAATTTTTTTACATATGATAAATCGACATGTGTAAAATTAAGAAAAACGTAAACCGCTAGATTGCGACTATGAGGAAAATTCCATCGTACATTTTTAATAGTTCTCTAGTTAAAATTAAGAGGACCGTTTTCTTGCACAACGCATTTGTGCCGTATTCTGCTGATTTTATTATATAATGGTGGGGACTGCTGATTTTATCGCAAAGTGGGAATCTTTAGTGTATAGAGCAGAGAGCGTTTCTGGTGTTATGCATACGTAAGGCAGTTGACACAAAAATGAAAATGTTTATTTACGTTCAAAAATTGAATAGTATGCAGTAGGGGGATAGAAACCGTGCGGCACTCCAAAGAAAGAACAAGATCGGCCTAGCTGAATTGGTCACCAGCCTTGACTTGGAAGGAGCGTTTACTTAAAAATACCCTAGTCCATTTCAGTGTGCAATTATATAAACTTATATGTTCAAGTTTGCAAAGCAAATGTGAGTGAGATAGGCTGTTAAAGAAAGACTATTAAAGAGGACATTTAAAAACGTAGTCCAGACCTGGGTGAATCCTTAAAATTAAGTCGGACGCTTTTCTAATGTTAAAAAATCGCGAGGTCAAGTCGACTAATGGGAATAAAGCCCTTGAGCTGGATTGAAAGGGTAGCTTCAAATTAGAACGCACCCCTTTTTGGATATGGTTCTTTTGAGAATGCCGCCTGATACGGAGCTTTGCGAGACCGGCGTTGTATTTTGAACTCTTGAGGACGGAACTGATTACACTTAGTTTAAAGCATGCAAATTGGCGACCTGCATCTGAGAATGTCGGGCGCTAGGCTCAGAAAATGTTCCAGATCTCGTTTTGTGCTGCACCGGACGACAGTCGTTGGCATCGTAATAGCAATGATATTCCAAGACCTCTTAGCAGAAACACAGAGCACAAGGCCAGATAATGGGCGGTAACACAAGAAGAAGCCAGCAAATGGGTCAAAGGCAATACCCTCCTCAAACCTCGACACTTGACTTGGCGACGAATGTTTTCATCTTAGCATAGGTCTAAGGTTGGTTTCTAAATTAACCGCAATGCGCAGGTGTCCATGCCGAGGTGAAGATCAGGCGACTTTCCGAGCAGTAAAGGCAAAAGCAGACAGAGCAGACGTAGCAAAATACATGAAATTACGGCTGGTGTCTTGCTAGCAGGGAAGCAGTAGGGCTTCTTTAAAGTGTCGGAAGGCGCCTGATGGTCTCATTCTCCTCTCTCGTATGCAACGTTTGGCTTATCATTTATTCTCAATGAGTATCAGGTCTTTCAAAGAAAGTCAAATTGACAGTCGCAGTCGATCAGTTGGCAGGAATGTACTCTTGTCAGCAACAGGGAGCGTTAGTGCTAACCGTGCGATACGGTTAGATAACCCTGAGAGCCGCCGTTCCCTGTTGTTTTTAGAATTCCTCTTGCTTCCTTCGTTTTTGGGTTTGAGCCAGACCGGGTTGACCCAAAGTGCGCGATTGATTTGACTTCCGAGATCAGCATTTTGCGTCTGAATAATCTGAGTCCGTATTTATTTGGCAGAATTCTTGAGATTGCGTTAGCCGCCGTGGCCGAGCATATATTTATGTGACTGAGCCCGTAAGACCCGAAAGACTGTTGAAAACGTTCATGGAGTTCATTTAACTATAGTTGTTTTACAAGAAGTGTGTTACCAGTCGCGTCAGCATAGCTCTGGCAATAAAAAATGTGTTTTTTCAGGTATACGCAACCTAGCTCACTTTTTTTGTAATTTACAGTTTTGGCATTAGCAACTCAGTCAGATATTACGAGCTTTTCGATATAGCAACAAACTCACATAGAGCATATTAACTTAGCATGTATTTACGTACAGATAGTTCTACAAGTTCTTAAAATGAGCTTTTCAGAATTCGATTTTTTCGCGCTTTCATCGCTATTGGAAACGACAACTTTTCGAATGCTAGCAGTCAAAATATTATGGTGATTGGCCGTTGGGATTTCGTTTGATCGCTTTTCCCGTGCAACGTATCGGCGTGATTTTGAAAAATTGAGAAAAAAGAGTTTCGAGTGGTTATCAAGCGTTTTTATTTCAAAAGTTGGAATGCGACCCAAGTGAAAACTGAGTTAGACGAGGTGTACGGTGACTCTGCGCCATATTTTGCCACTGTTTTCAACTGGATTAATGAGTTAAAAAGAGATCCCAGGAGCACCAAGGATGAACTACCTTCAGGACGCCCAAAATGGCGACTGATGAGGAAAACGTGGAAAAAGTGCGGAAAATCGTTGCCGCAGATAAGCGAGTGAACATTTGGGAGATAGCGGAGGCCTTGGGGATCAGTTTGGGTAGTGTGCATTTCATCCTGCACGAGAACTTGAAGATAAAAAAACTCCGAGCAAAATGAGTGCCGCATTTGCTCAACCAAGGCCAAACAGACGCGCGTGTTTCCGCTTCACAGCGAAATTTGGCCAAGATGTCGAAAAATCCGTCGGATTTTTGGCGCAGATTCGTGACCGTCGATGAAAGCTGGGTCCATCACTACACTTCCGAGACCCAAGAAGCATCTCGCCAATCGTGTGCACCTGGTGAAGGACCTCCGAAGAGGGTGCGGACAACGGCATCGGCCGGAAAGATGATGGCTACGGTTTTTTGGGACCAACGTGGAATAATTCTGGTCGACTACCTTGAGAGCGGTAAAACGATCACGGGAGAATATTATGCAAGACTGTTGGACTGCCTGAAGCAAGAACTCATCGTGAAACGGCCCGCTTTGCAGAAGAAGGTTGTCCTGTTTCACCAGGACAATGCTCCCGCACACAAGTCGCGGCAAGCAACGGCAAAACTGGCCCAACTGAGGTTCGAACTTATTGAACAACCTTCCTATTCTCCAGACCTGGCCCCCTCTGATTATTTCCTCTTCAGACATTTGAATAATCGTCTCGGTGGAAAGCGTTTTTCCAGCAATGAGGAGGTTACAACTGCTGTCAATGCCTATTTTCAGTCTAAAGACGCAGAATTGTACTCAAGAGGTATAAATGCTCTGAAATCTCGGTGGGAAGAGTGTATTGAGCTTCTCGAGGAGTATATCAAATAAGAAAAAATTAAAAACAAGATTTGGAAAATTCTTGGTTTTCATTTTAAAAACTTGTGGAACTACCTGTATAATACAGTGTATTCACGCTCGTCCGCTCTAAATGATAAGGCTCTAGAAGACGCCGTCGTCTATCTCTACCAAACAATATATTTTATCTACATTTGTTTGGTAAAGTGCTGTCGCTTTAAATTACTACATACATACATATTGTTTATTTCGCAGTAACTTTGCATGTCAAGATGATACATAATTACAATACAATCATCATTATATACAATTTTAACACTTCAGCGACCGTCCTACAGGGCAAGAAAATGCAAAGTCCGCGGATGCGACTGGCAGCTGGCTGCGTGGTATTTAGCGTATACCTGCGAGCAGAACCGGCAACGACATTGATCGCCAACTTGGTGAAATCCTTGAGTCGAACACACCAAGTGATGATAGCTATGCAATGGATCGCTTTAAATTACTCAAATAATTTAATTATGACTCTGACTTGATCAGTTTTTACGCATTTAATTTTTATCGACTATCATTACTTGTCATTCGCCTAGCACTCAAATGATCGCTAGGATTTCCTTTATAGACTGTAAAATTAGCGACTTAATTCAACTAAAAAAATATATTATTTTTCTTTTGTCTTCTCCTGAGTCCGGCTGGCAGATTTTATGTTGATGTTCAGTCGACAACGGTATTATCGTAGGTCAGGGAAAGCCCATAGCCGTCCAATTAAGACAATCACTACAGAACCTATAAAATCGGCAATACGTGGCAATACAATGTGCACGCGTTGTTGCGCAAGAAGGTCTAAGACATTTTATGTATGTATGTAGTAGGCTTGTTCTATTTGGAGCATCTGTACATGAACGGCGCTTACAGATATCAACGGCAACGGCAGCAGCAGCGACAGCGACAACAACAACAACATTAACAGTAAGAGCCGTCCATAAAGTGTACAGCCAAAAGCCCAACCGATCCCCGAGCAGAGGGTAGGTAGCAGTATAGCGGCATCACAGAATCTTCCTCTATTGGTGCAGCGTTAACAGCGCGCCTTTTAGCGGTACAGAAAAATCGATGCTGCAGCGGCAGCATGCAATAGCGGATGCTGTGATCGGCAAGTGATAACAGTAATGCTAACAGTGAGCATCATCGTGTCGATGAGAAGAGCCGCCTCCTACTTAGCCAGTAGTACTCCCGAAATGTTGCACACCTTTTCGTTCATTTTTGATGCGGTCACAGACAGTCATAGCGACCGTGACTGAGCGTCGATAGTGACGTTTGAATGAAACAACGGAACGAAGAACACACCCACTGCCGCAGCGACCACTGCCACTGCTGGGTTCGTTCTCGATCATCCGTCTGATGATCCGTCGTTTTTGTGGCAAGCAACTGTCGGCTCTGCCAGCTCGGTCGGTTGGTCGTTCGTTCATATCGACGCCACACATAAACAGCAACGCTGCACGTAGCACCACCACTACCACCACAACCGGCCCTTGGTGAGTCAATGACAGCGAGCCGGCACGTACAAATACACACATACACACCCGAACAGCCGGACGGACGGACACCTGTCCTGCAAATTAATTGGTCAAACGGTACCCAACGGAATATTGCATTTTCTGGCATAGTACCAGCAATGACAGCAGCAGCAGCAGCGGAGGAGGAGGAGGAGGGTCCACGATCGCTTGGTATCATCGATGAGTAGAATGTCTGTTACTGCCAGCGCCTAAATTCGTCAAAGATGCCGAAATTTGGGGCGAGGACCACCATGCATATATAAATATATATATAGACCAGGACACATCTGTGAACCACTGCAGTCGATCGCTCCGCACCGTAGTGTACCACCACCACCACGGAGCTTTACTACTAGCTTTACTGGATCGTCGAGTCTGAGCGAGCTAGCTCTCTGAAGCAAGCATCGATATCAACCGGATTAGCTCCGTTTGTGGACAAAAAAAAGCTGAAAGGCAACGGTGCGCTACATATGAAAAGCTTTGCTCATGTGAGAAAATATCAACGAACGAAAGACCAATGTACTCAACGGTACCTCGCGTAATCTCCAACGCCCGCCATTCGAGAAGATCTTGCCACCATCAGCAGCCAGCTAGCTGCAGGATGGTGGAATTCATCACCTTGGTGGGGGGGGTGGTGTTAGTGGTGGCTGCGCAGGCTGCGCGGGCAGGCATTCTCTACGCGGGCGACGGCCAGTCTCGCGTTCACCGGTCGGACGACAAGTGGGGCAACTACGCCTTTGGTTACGATGAGTCGCACTCAACTGGAGCGACTTTTCGTAGAGAGCAAGGTAATGCTGCCGGTGCCAAGATTGGTTCTTATGGCCTGCGTGATATCGATGGACGCTACCGCGTAGTCAACTACGTGGCCGACTCCAAAGGCTTTCGCGCTTCAATTGTCACAAATGAACCTGGCACGGCCTCATCAGCCCCTGCTGCCATTACCTACAATCGAGCCGGAGCTGGCTCAGCACATTATAGTGTCGTCGGTCGTCAACCAAGGTTAACCGCGCCCACCTACCTAATACCAGCAGTTCCGGCCTACTCTGCCCCAGTTGCGCCTAAATATGCGCCCCTGCTCGATCAAGCGGCAGCTGTCGCGACTGCACACACTTCGTCTCGTACTGGAAAAGTTGGCACAATATTTACGTCATTTAGGCCGAAAACGCGCGCCTCTGCTCCGTCTTATGCGGCGACCGCCTCGAGGATGGCCACACCAGCGAACGCACGTCCTATGAATCCCACAAATAGAAGTGCTCAATCAGTCAAGGCCACAGCTTTTGCTGTCGAAGATTCCAGCGTCGCTCCTGCATATGTCCATCCTTCGCCGAATGCTCCGGCTTTAATTCGACTTCCTTCCAGTGAACGCCCTTCTTCTCCGGTGTCTTCAGCAGAAAATACAGTCAGCAATGCTCAATATCAAACTGGCGTGCCAGAGTTGCACCCTAAACCAGCAGCTTCTAGAAATCGCTATTCTCCTTATGCAAACTCTGGCCCAGTTAACTCCGAAGCCGTTTCTACCGTGTCTGAGACTCGGAGTGCAACAACGAATGCGTTAATGATCACACCGTCTACCTCAGTCGAAATGCCTCCCATCACTCGCCATCCCGTTGGTTTCCCTGCTGTTTCGCGGCCTGCATCCGCTAGCAATGGGCCTATTTCTCAAGTGACCATTGCGGCGGCTCAGTCCATGTACCTAAATTCGGCCACTCACACGCCGTTGGCTCGCCAGTTTCCGTTCCCCATGAATTCAATGTCAGATGCTCTTGGAAGTGTCGTTAGTACAGGCGCACCAGGTACTCGTTATGCAGATTTGCCTGGAACCACATCAATTCCTAGTTTTTTCGCTCCTCCCGTTTACGCAGCCCAAGTTTTCCACTATAGACCTCAATTTGTACCCTTCTTTTCTGTACAGGCTAGCCTGCACGTTCCTAGCGCCTTCGTCGAACAACCTACAATTGCTCACTCCAACCTTACTTACCCCGAAGACATTCTAAAGCAAATGCCAAGTAGAAAAAATGCAACCAATGATTCCGTATCGTCTCAAGAATCTGTTGTTCACGCTGACAATTCGCCCTTGACTTCTAATACAGCGGTGCAAAGTCCAGCCCGAAGTTCTGTCTCATCAATGGACTCGCAAGACCATACAAGTTCACATAGCCCTGGCAGTTCCATAAGCGTGGTTGCAACAACGAAGGCTCCCAATAACGTGAACGATGAAGACATCGACGTAGCCAGCCCACGAAATTCGCCCCCTTTCTTTGCGGCAGCTGTGGACGAGGAATCTACTGAGGAGACCACAACAAGCAATACCGTTGGAACAACAACCTCACCATCAGCAGATGTTCGTGCCACTACACAGGAAACGCCGGCAACACCTGAGACGACTTTCACACAAGCGCCCCTAAACACAATTGTAAACACGACACAATCTGCCGCGACGGAACCGACACCTAATAATTACTCCGATAGATCAAAGATCCCACCCTCTATCACGTCTATTACTTCTCCATCTATGCTGACTAGTCTCGTCAGCCTACACAGTGCGCGCCAGCCTGTGCCTGTACGTAATGTCTTCGATAGAAGACTACCTGCTGTTCCCCAATCAATAGTAGCATATAGCTCACATGTTGTTCGTGCTCCATCAGCCTTTCGCCATTACCCTCCCATACCTGCCGACGCACATCATGATACGTATGCCCGTGTGTTGAGTCCGGCGGTAAACGTTGATCACTATTCAATAGAACGTGATTACTTGTTTTTTCCGAGGCAGACCAGTCATCCCGTCTATCGTCTCGCACCGCAAGGTCGCAACGTCTAAGAGAGAACTAAAATCGCCCGCGCGGTGTTTGATTAATAGAACTGTGATTGTTGCGTCTTGGATTTATTTGGCGACTGCACCTACTGAACCTACATATTGCCACCATTTTACAACTGCTGTATTCGATTACAGTATCACATGAAGTACACAAACATGTTAACTAATGTTTGTCGGATTTTTTTGCTGTTTTCGCCCTCGTTCGCAAAGCGAGCTCGGAATACGTTTAAAGAGGACTGTAATTTTTTAACAGAAAATTGAGCTAATTAAAATGTTTAAAAGCATTACGGAATGCACGTTAGAAAAGTGTTAGGATGATCATATGTTGCACTATATTATTTTACTATTGTATTTATAATTAAACGAGGTTATGACGTGCATGGCTCACTAACAAACTGCACTGAACGACCGCATAGGTATCTGCACTGAAGGACCGCTCTAAGCGCCTCTGATATAGAAGGGCGATATGTGTATTTAGGTATACATGTCAAGCAAATAATAAATCCATCTATACGCAGATGTGTGTTCGTATATACAGGCGTAAAGTCATGCGGTTGAATCTAATAATAATAATATAATAATAGAAGGGTTAAGGGTAGCCTGTGTGGCAATTTGGTCCCACCTTTTCTGCCTAGGGACCTTTTCCTCAGAAGAAGGACCAGACTGGCGCGTCTTGTTGGTGGTTGATAAGTTCGTCGCCATTAATGGCCACTGCAGAAGAACAACCATGTGACGAGGTGGGTAAAGCAAGGTCCGTGGTCGAGCGAATGGCCATTCCACTCAGCTGGATTGAACGGTAGGCTTGCTTGCGTCCATGCCTTACTTTTAAGCGTCAGATTAAGAATGCTTTCCAAGGTTTTCCTCACCTGTTCGTCGAAGTCTAAAGTTTCTGACAGCAGAAGGCAGGCAGGTAAAGTCCGTAGTACGTACAACACCCTTTGCACTCCCGTTGCATGTTTGAGCAGAAAGTAGGCTTAGAGATGGCCCACCCAGCTTTTAAAAAGTGGAAAGCGCGAAGAAACGTTGTTCACCCCTCTCAGCTACTACCCGGTAAATCATGTCGGGAAATACTGCCATAACCAGCAGGCTCTGTTGACACTGGTCCCTTACAAGGATGCCCGGGAGCCTGCTGCCTAATAATTCTGCAATCATCTGCTTCTTTTTCGTTTCAAAACCCTGTAAGAAAAGCTCGCATTTAGAGGGGTTGAGATGCAGCCCGCTCTATTGCTCAAATGCTCTTAAGTCCTTGATGTTTCTAAGTAACACCGAAGGTTCGTTGTCAAGCATGGTCGCATCGTCGAGGTAAAACAGAGGGCCCCTAGATGTCACCTGCTTGACGCAGAAGCAGGCGCAATGCAAGAGGGACCGCTACGTCCTCCTGCTGGTAACCGACTGATGACGTAATTTCAACCTCACCGAACATTAGGGGGTCGGCCTGCTATACGCTTGGTGTACCATTGGATAGAGAACCGAAGCCTGATTGAAAACCTCTGTCCCGGTGCCCTTGTTTTAGTAAGTTAAAAGCATTCTTAAAATCTAATTTTAGGAGGCAACACCTCTCGTTGTTTTCGAAAATGGTACGAGCTGTATGAGCTTGCTTGTTACGTATCATGTCGTATACCTTGGCTAGTTTCTAGCACATCATTGTGGTCTCTGTTGGCAGGGAGAACGCATTTTAGAAGCTTCGCCTACTTCGTAAGTATTCTTCACGACCTCTTGTGTGTCATTGTGGCGTTGGCGAGTAACTGGTTAAGAGGACGGGGCAAAGAGGGCGGCAGATGCTGACCAGGTGTTGGCTCTTTATCCCTAGTAGTGCCAGCGGCTTGTTGAAGCTCTGCTGTTCTACTAAACTCGGCTATATTTTGGGGCTGCAGACTTATTATGAGTCTTTCTTGTGTGGATCGAGACACTTCTGTTCGTAGGAAAGCACAATGAACGGACCACGGGCATCGAAACTCATTAGCCATTGCAGCTACTGCTTCTCCTTTGAATCAGAGCAGGTGCTGCCATTGTTGTGGTTGTCAACTTCTTATACCTTGACGTTCCAAGGGAAAATGCCGTTTTCATTGTTGACGAAATATAAGTAGTTGAGATTCCTAACAATAATTACCATAATAACGATGCTGATATTAAAAAACTCGCAAAAATCAAAACTACAATAGCTGCATTATATACAGGCGGTATATTAAAAGTTCTGCAGATTATTGTAGCGATGCAGATTTGTACAAATTAAAGCACAAATACACACAGATATGTTCAAATAAGTAGAGTTTCCGATTAGATGCAGGTGGTGGCACTTTGAATGGAAGTGTTTCCTTAAGGCCTCTACAATAGCATCATAATAAATGTGGCAAACAATGTCAACAAACTCATTAGCGCCTCGTAAGCCTAAAGACGTCGCTGAATTTAGTTATGCGTGTCTGTTAGATTAAAAGCGTAAAAATAAATTATGCCGACGCTCGGTAAAGCAGCTCATCAAGGCACATCTTTTTCGTCTCAAGTCGACAATGGAGTGTCAAATTCGAAAGAGGTGCGTGTATGATGCGGCAGTCGACTTGTCGCCAAGCCTTCCCGTAACTACATCTTTGCATCGTTAAATCGTTTCGATTTACACTTATATAAAGTTTCCGCAAGTTTTACCATTAACTGGGAGGTGCTAAACACACACAATACGCATGCTCTTATTCTAAGTTTCTCAAACCTTTCTGACACAAGTTACGCCTTAAATATTATTATATACCCATATTATAGGCGAGACTTTATCTAGCGTGAGACTGAATTCATTCTTAAGTTGAGTCTGAAACTTGATCGAGAACCAATATTTTACACAAAAGCATTCTTATACCTTCTTACATACAAACATCTGAATAAGCATGCATAATAGCGTAGCATCAGCATAAATAAAACAACATACTTATACATTATTTGATTTAATTGTTATATTCAATTAAATTTAATTTGCCGTTCTTATTGTTTTGGTAGCCGTGACGTTTCGGCCCAGTAATGTGCAGTATTACCCCATTTATATATTGCTTTTTTGGTAGCCATTTATGATGGTGCTCGATCGAAATGAATTCCCAGTGTAGCGATGCCCACAGGTGCATCGATCGATTATCTATATTTCGATTACGAGATGTGCACTTTGTTTTAGAAGATTATTGGCTCAGTCTTTCTGCCAAACGATGACACGCCTGCATTCAACTTATAATCAGCGCTCGACTGTCAGTACAAGCCGGAAAATATTTGATTGCCTTCTGATTTGCAACAGGCATTCATCGTCACCTTGCATACTAAAAAAACATCTCAGTATTTATTTAGCCGCAGCTTTATGGAATTTAGAGATACGCGGAGAAGATGCATGGGTACACGATTTTGATTTGAACCGTAATTCCATGCCCGCGGTATATTTTTTCTGAATTAATTTCCCTTGATTAAAATAACTCGTTTTCCACCCACCAGAGTCATTGTTTAGGCTTAGGAGGCAATGAGGGGCACATGCCATATTTGTATGAACACATAGATATATGAATATACATATATATTTATATATATATATATATATATATATATATATCCACCAAAAATGTTTCACTCGAATATGTTACTGCTATGAAAGACCGAGATGTAATTATGACACCTGCCATGCAATTTTCTGATTAGTGACGACAAGTCGTGCTGAAGGCAATGAAAAAATGCGACTGGATCCTTAGATCCTTCGTTGTCGAAAATCCTGCACTGTATATAAAATTATTTGATGTTTATGGTAAACCAATCCTGACGTATACATCTTTAGTGTGGTACCCCATGAATAAGAAAGAAAGGCGACTACTAAGGGGCTAATCAAGAAAGTCACACGCCGAGTTTCTTATCTTTGTGACGTTCCGCAAACACAAATCGTTGCTAAAGGTACCACAGGCGCTTTGAGTTAGTAAGACGTACATTTGGCGGCTATGTTTTCTTTAATAAGGAGTTTGGAGTTTCATTTTGAATCGCTTACCCAGAATCACAAGATCTCAAGTGAGACACGAGCCCGAATGCATAGTTCGAGAAGAGATTATCATTTCGCTGTTGCCCTGGAGGGTCACTAGAGTATACAACTGACGTGCGTATTAAAATATTACATTTAAATGTGTATATATGTATATATATATATACACTTACATGCACGAATTGAAACGTAGTACTATTATACGCCCGTCAGTTGTATACTCTGGTGACCCTCCAGGGCAACAGCGATATGATGATCTCTCATCAATCAAAATGCCTGTACTTTAACTCTTCAGTTAAAGTTTCCACATCTTCTGCAGTTGACTGGTTTTATTTTTTCCGCAACTGCAACTTTGTCATAAAACGATGAAGAGGTCCAATTCGATTCTACCAGTTCTCATGTCGGACCTTTCTTTAGTAGAAGCTTTTAAAAACTGTTTAATCTGAACTCTAGGTCTTAAACCAATGAAAATGTCCCATAGTTATTTAGGCAAAGCATAGCCGCTTTTGAAACGGTACTGGGGTCCCATTTATATTCATAATGTAAACCACATAACTACCTTAATTTTACGCAACATTAGTTTGTGTCCAATCGGGTCACCTACAGCAGCTGCTCGAAATTAGTCAGGATTGAGTCACAAATGTAATTTCGTTGTGTTTATTTTTCTTAGAAAAATATCTTTGATGCGTTAGGGGCCAACTACTCTCACTTAAAATGGCACAATTGGACATTCAAAGTCAGACTATTAAAGAAAACAGTTCATATATTCACAACCGGATTTTTCGGACTTTGCGGCCAACTAGCTCTGCAGGTTCTTAACTGTTTCGGTCGGTGCGCTTCAGGTTTATTGCGCCTGGCTGCTGCTGTATGTCAGTTATGTTTTAGACATGAAAGTGCTACCCGCCCTAGAAATAAAGTACCTTCAATAAACAGGGGATTTTATAATACATTGCCTTATCGGGTTCCGCAATACGTTGCACCAGGCCGCCGACGATTTCGCACGTTGGTATGCAAGGAGACATTGGCAACTTTCCTAAGTGTATAGCTGTAGAGCATGGAAACAGAAACTTGACCTAAGTCATCATGAGCTCATACAATTTGCTTGATTTAACATCATTTTAAGGTGCCAAATTGTCAAAAATCACACGTGTGTATGACTTTACAAAGTAATTGTAATCAGCAATACATTGTACTTCTCTGCCATGTGGAAGCCGTACAAAAAATGCGACCGATGTACATTGTCGTGTCCCACTTGCTGACCTGCTAATGGGTCAAGACATTCGTACCTAGCGGGCTAAGTGAGTTCAACAGCTCTCATATGCTTCCCAAATTGAACAAAAATATTTTATATTATTCTCTATTCATATATATATATATATATATATATATATTGCCGCCTGAAAAGGAAAGTCTTAAAAAAATATATTTATATATATATATATATATATATATATATATATATATATATATATATATATATACAGAGTCATTCATAACAATATTAACTTATTTTAAGGTTTGGTAGAAATCGACAGGAAAATCATTTTCCCAATGGAAGGAGGTGGCGGAAACGTCTTATTTAGGAGAGAGGATAAAATTTATAAAAGTAGTTACTCTGCCTTTTTTCGCCTACATAGTTGTACATCGGGAGAACCAGTCAACGCATGAAGGAGCCAATCATAATGGCGTGTTTCGCGGAAAATTCTGCACAATGGAGGACACTTCGTTAGCTTGCGTAGCGAAAAGCAAATAGCCAGTTTCAGGGAAGTCATAAAAGTCGATATGTTGTTAAGTCTTACGTTAACGCTTTTACGTACAAAGTCGTAAAATTTATCCATTGCGACTTAAAATGTACGTCCAAAAGACTACTCTCAGGTAATAGCAAATTGAATGCCCACCATTTTCGTACCAAAGTGATGGTGCTGTATTACGTAGTTGCCAACTCACCTTCACCATCACTTTGGTACAGAAATGGTGGGCATTAAATTTGCTATTACCTAAGAGTAGTCTTTTGAACGTACATTTCTAATCGCAATAAAAAAATACGATTGTGCACGTAAAAGCGTTAACTTAAGACTTAACAGCGTTTCGACTTTCATTACTTTCCTTAATATGGCTATTCGCTTTTCACTACGCAAGCTAGCGAAGCGTGTTCCATTGTGCAGAGATTTTCACCGAACACGCCGGTATGATCGGATTCTGCATGCGTTGATTGGTTCTCAAACGTAGATGTTGCACAACTATGTAGAAAAAAAAACAGAATAACTACTTATACAAATTTCATCCTCTCTCCTAAGCAAGACGCTTTCGCCCCCTCCTTCATTGGGAAACATTATTTTCTCGCCGAGTCCACCAAACCTCAAGATGGCGGCGCCCAACAGTGCGCTGTGTTTTGTATGAAGTTCCGCGATAAAGAGCTCGTGTAAGTGGACCCAGTGTCCTACCTGTTTTGTGGGTGTAGCCCATGTGAAGCGCTCATCACCGCGCACCGATGTAGGGGCAACCCAGCCCGCTCGGTGCCCTGGATGTCCTGAACTGGAAGGCGCCCGCCCAAACGGCGCCTTGCTTGAGATCCTGCAGCGGATTAGCCGTCTCGCGGCGGCAAATACAATCCGAGTGTCGGAGCTTGAACAACTGGTCTCCGAGAGCTTCGTTCCCGTCCCACCGGGAGCAACGTAAGCACATCGGGAGTAGAAATCGAGACGAAGAAGTAGGTGGCATAGCACAAAGTGGCACAGGGCACTGGCGACAGCTTAAAACTTGCCGCCAAGCCCGTAATTGATTCGAACGTCTCAGATGCGCCCACCGTCACTCGTACTGTTGGTAAACAAAACCAACAGCAACAACAGTGTCAGGGGAAGCAGAGGCAGCGAGTACAGAAACCGCAGCAGCAGCAGACGCCTCCTACAGACGTCGCCAAGAGTGTTGTCGATCTCGATCAACAGCACCAACAACGGCGGGAAGAGAGAGCGGCTGAGCGGCAGCAACGACAGCGGGAGAAGCTGGAGAAGAAGGAGAATCAGACGCCGGCAGCAGAAAGTGTCACCACTCCGCTGCAGCCGCGCGATCCGGTTGTAGACACAATGGACTGTACAGAGAAAGCCAACGTAGATCAACTGGACAACGAAGGCTTCCAGCTGGTGGAGAGAAGAAGAGGAGAAAAAGGAGAGAAAGCTTGCGAGTGAAAGTGGTGGATCGACCAGCAACAGCCCAGAGAAGCAGGATGGACGCCTGGGGCCGAGGCCGAGCGATGCCTTTCAACTTCCCAAGAAAACGGCAGCAGAAAAACGCGAAACTAATGCGAATAGGAGCACCGTCCTCTTCGAGCAGGAAGTGCTGAAGTAGACCTGGGTGAGATAACACTGTGTAAAAACTGTGTGTTGCCCATGAGAGCTCTCCGTTTGGAGGGCTTCAGCCGGACAACGTTGGCAGAACAGCTGCGTGGTTGGCTAACCGGGAGACATACTGTAGTGCGTGCTATTTGGAAACTCAAAGTTTCCCAGCCGGACTCTGTCTTCTGCGTGGCCTTTGGTAATAGTGACTTTAGTAACGTTGCAAGTAGCGCCTTCTGGCCGGAAGGCGTGAGTTCTTGGCGCTGGCTGGGGGCTCCGCCGGCTCAGGCTAGGCTATGCGAAGAGTTTACTGACGGGCATGGTTTAACAGCTAGACAGCAATGACGCTTTCTGCCACGGCAGCTGCATGCTGCTCACAGCTGCAAATTATTGCTTTGAAATTGTGAAGGTTTATCTGGGGCTTTACAGCTAGCACCAGAACGTTTGTTCGAAGGCGTGGACATTGTACTCTTGACGGAAACTTTTATGCGAGTGGAACTGCACCTCGATGAGATGCGAGGTTTTCATCTGCTAGCGAGTCTTCCAGACGGAGGGCGGGGTAGACCAGTAGGTGGACTTTCAATCTATTTACGAACAGGGTCACCTCGAATGCAATGTGTGTGTCGAGGTGAGTGTTGCATGACACTCACCTCAGGTAGTTTCAACCTCGCATTGTTCTACCTGCCACCTCACTACGATTACGTTGAAGTTGCCGATGCGATCAGTGCTGGTCTAGCGGAACTAAACCTCCAGCTACCCGCTCTGGTCGGCGGCGACTTTAACTGTCGTATTGATAATGGCGCCACCGACAGGAAGGGCGATGTGCTTCTTACGCTTCTAGAGAGAGGCCTGCATTGCACGAATGAGCGTGATAAATTCACGTACGTTTGCCAAAGTGGAAGAAGCACTATCGACCTTCTGTTTCATAACCTTCAACATCCGACGGAATTTCAGGGATGCGAGGTCCTTAATATTCCAGCACGGAAGCACCTGCCGGTGCTAGCGTCTCTGTGTCTGCCTGGCCAGGGGCCCACCCCGCGGCGGCAGCCGACATCGTACTTGTCTAGGCAGCTAGATTTGCGTGTATTGACGCGCAAATTACGGCTGCTGAGATGAACTTCTGACATTGAACAAAGCAACCACGCTTTGGAGGCCACTGTCAAAGCGGCTGTAGTCAAGAAGAAGTACAGAAAAAGACGGGCGCGGCCCTGGTTTACACAGGCCTGCTACCTAAAACGTCGGGAAGTGTTGGGGCTCCTGCGCCAAGCACGGGCTCTGCACCCCGGCCCCCAGATAGTTGCTGATCATAGGGCCGACATTGAGCAAACTACAAGAAACTGCTCGTGGAGAATAAGCGCCGGTATGATGAGGAGGAGGAGTTTCGCATGCTTGAGAGAGCAGAGCGCGAACCCCATGTCTACATTGTTCGCCGGCTGAGCAAAGGCATGCACAGCATGACAAAGGAGCAGTTGCGGCAGCACTTTAGTGCTCTTTTGCTCGATGCAAACGCCCCGCGCCTAACCCAGTTATTGAGCAACCGCTCACTCTGAAGCAGCACTGCATGAATTCGTCGTTTACGGTGGAAGAAGTGGTGCAAAATTTGCGCGGGTTGCCCAAGAGGAAGAGTAGTGGTCCTGATGGGATCTATTACGAACACTGGGCTGAGTCGTCCGATGTTTTAGCAGGGGAGCTGTGTAATCTGTTTAATCAGATACTCAACGGGGGACACATACCCCAGGTTTGGCACGAGGCCAGGCTTACACTGCTATTCAAGGGCAAATACGGTGACAACGTGGACGATCCAAATCTCTACCGGAGTATCGCGTCGGAACGCACTCTTAAGAAAATCTTCGCCAAGTTGATTATCTCGAGGGTGTTTCCAACTGTAGAGAAGACCCTAGCAATTCGGATTCAGGAAGGGTCGAGGTACACAGGACGCGATCCACGTACTCCAGTCGGAAGTTGAGCGGGTGTTGGCTGTGCCCGGGGGCTACTTGTACGCCGTCTTTATCGATTGTGTCAAGGCCTTCGACAAAGCTCCCCGTCACTTACTAGTCGATTCATTTCGACATGCTGGGGTGGGTGGTTTTTTTCTACGAATGCTCTCCAGTTTCTTTGCTAAAGACCGCCTTGAAGTAAACATAAGGGGCGAAGACACCTTGCAGCTGAGGCAAAACGTAGGGACCCCTCAAGGGGATCCTTTCAGTTGCCTAGCCTTCTCTTTGCTCATCGCAGACCTACCCCGCCACGTGCGGAAGGAGTTTAGAAACGCCGTCGTCGTTATGTACGGGGATGACATAGTAGTGGTCCACCGGGACCGCGGTGCCATTCGTCGTATTGTCGGCGACGTAGAAGGTTACCTTCACCGCAAGGGCTTACAAATAAATTCGCGGACGACGAAAGCCATTAAGTTTCGCCGTGGGGATCGATTGGCTGCAGCATACGTAATACCCTGCTGTGGCCAACCGCTGGAGTTTGTCAACTCCTTCCCGTATTTGGGCCTGAGACTGTACTATACGGGAACGACCCTATTCACTTCAATTCAATTTTTCAATTCAAGTGCTCCTTTATTGTTTTCAAAGGGAATATAATTATATACATGGTTATTCACAAGTTGGTTATTCAATATATACAATGCACAATATAAGACGCATAAAGAAAAATGAACCATATACAAGGACGCAATAGTATCAGTGCGTGATATATATGTAAAAGTAAAGTTTATAATATTATATCACGAATTCATAGTTCTCAACATTCTCGCCATCCGCCACGAAAACATATTGTTGATTCGGTCAGATCGTGCAACTATTTTTGACGATATGGTTTGAGTACTGCGCAGATTGTTGTTTCGAATATTAAAAAAGATAGGGAGTCTATTCGACTGAGATATTCGTGCGTACATTTTAAAATCTGCTCTCGAGTGTCGTTCTGATATAGGTAGTAAGTCGAGACTGCTACGCTCTACCTTACATCTCAATGCAACACGTCGAAGGAATTTAGACTGAACTTTTTCAATTGCATCAATATGTTTCTTTAAATACGGCCGCCAGACTTCACAGCTGTAGATGAATTTGGGAAGTACAAGGCTATTATAGAGGCGGATATAAAACAATGGACATTCGATAATAAAACAACGAAATATCATGTTACATATAAGACTAGCAGATTGAATGGTCTGCGTAATGTGAATGTTAAAATCTAGCTCCGGTGTTATCGTTACCCCAAGATCGCGAATGCTGTTTACTCTGGGTATATCCTGTCCATCAAGTGTGTAGACGTGGCCCTCCTTCAGACACACAACGGCGCATTTAGGGACCGAAATGATCATATCATTTTTGACGCACCAATCGGAGATGGAGTCAATTGTTTTCTGTAATATTTCCCTGTCAGCCTTTGTGCCAGATGGCCCGTAAAGTTTAAGATCATCTGCATATAGTTTGTGCTTAAGGGCTCCGGGTATAACGTTTTTAAGATCTAAAATGAATATACAGAATAACAATGGGCCCAGACATGATCCCTGAGGCACGCCCGAGGGACACACCCCATACTGACTAAAACTGTTGTTGACCCGCACACAAAACCTTCGATTCGTTAGATAACTTGATATCCATAAAACACTGTGCTTGTCTATATTTAGGTCAATTAGTTTCTGTAAAAGTTTAAAATGGTTTACTCTGTCAAATGCTTTAGAAAAATCAAAGTATATACAATCAAATGCTTTCTTTTTGTTAATATAAATGGCCCAATCTTGAACCATTTCAACTAGCTGCGTTGCTGTAGATTTGCCCTTAGTAAAGCCATGTTGCTGCTCGTCAAGCATTTCCTCAGACTGCATGAAGTTAAATATGTGATCCACAAGTAATTTTTCAAATAAGATACACGCTATGACTGCACTATACGGGTGTCGGGCGGCTCTTGCCTCTATTCACACAGAGGTTAGAGACCTTCGACGACTGTCTCTGAGTGCCGCATTGCGTCTTTTTGAGCTTAAGATTGTGCCAATGTTGAGCTACAGCCTTGGCAGGGTGTGAGGCCATCTTTCCGCGGCAAATTTTGCGCAGCTAGAAAGATGCTTCACAATATATATGAAGCGCGCTCTTTGCTTACCGCGGACGGCAAGGAATCGCTTTGTGTACCTGCTAGCGGGTTGCGGACCGGCAGTGGAAACAATCAGAGTCAGGCTTAAGTCACCTATCACAATGACACTTTAGCAATTTTTGTTGGAGTGGCAGAGAAAAGTGACCGAGGCCTCGGCTGAGGTAGCGCACTTAGATGTGTACCTCACCAGGGAGCTTTGGGATGGACTGGCATGCACTAGCCGGCGCGTGTACACAAGGTACATTGTACATGACTATCATCACTTGGTGTGTTCGACTCAAGGATTTCACCAAGTTGGCGATCAATGTCGTTGCCGGTTCTGCTCGCAGGTATGCGCTAAATACCACGCAGCGAGCTGCCAGTCGCATTGGCGAATTTTGCACTTTCTTGCCCGGTGGGACGGCGCTAAAGTGTTAAAAGTGTATATAATAATTGTATTGTAATTATGTACCATCTTGAAATGCAAAGTTATTGCGAAATAAACAATATGTATGTATGTTCTACCAAACCTTAAAATAAGTACTTTGGTTTGAATGACCAAAATGAATTGGTTAGATGCAGTTACGCACGACCGCTATGAATAGGGAAAAACACTTTTCATGCGCGTGGGACTCGACTCCAACGGACGAATGTTACTTCGCGGAGACTCGTACCTACTAAACGCTCCTCCCCCTTTAAACTTCATTCTCCGGTGGCATCATTTGGCGGGCGTTGTTCACGGGTTTCCCCACGTGTCAGGCAGACTTTATCCGAGCTCTTGCAAACCCGTTTGATTTAAAGTTGCGACTTCTTTAGCCACGTGGGGACCTGAACTTCGGGACGGGTAATTCTTGCTCTAGACTCTTCTTTCGCGAATCTGTTTAATCGCCATGGTGTGTGTTGTGGAGAGTCTTCCACGGCTTCTTCGCAGAAAAAGCATGTTGCTAATGGGGTCTTCCCAATTCGGTAAAGGGATGACTGGAAGTTGCCATAGTCCGTGAGAACTTGCGTGCTGGAGAAGGTTAGGTTTCCTCCTGGGTTCGCTATCCACAGGCGCTGTCTCTCGGTCGCTTTGAGATCCCAGGAAATATCTTCGGCAAGAAGCAGAGCTGCGTTTGTGCTGATCATTCTGTACCCGTGTATTACCCTAAGGGCTGCGACCCTCTGCATTCTGCCCAGATTCAGTTTTGCCTTCTTTGAGTTATAGGTCGCTCTGTTTCATACGGCAGCCCCGAACAGCTATCATTTTAATTCCCGGGGGTTACTGAGAGTTACTGAGTATTACGTAACTGTGGCGTAATAATTCGTAACTGTGGCACCGGAAGATCGTTTCTTACTTTTATTAGGAGTGTATAAGTCGTTTGCCGCTGCCCATGCTAAAGGAGTTCTCCCCCGCTTGGGTGTTTGTTCGCCGGGAGCCCCATATCTCCGCTGCCGAGTTAAAAACTTCGGATATTAACACACCTGTTCCAGGTTTAGTGTCGACGTTGTTAATTGTCCAGGAGTTATTTAAACTCCTCTTGTGGACAGTTGGGACTTATATAGCAGAAGTATATTCTCCCTATGTCTTTATTTCGATCCAGCAAAAAACTATTTTTTCGATCCAGCAAAAACCTAGTTCGCTACCCTTGTTTTGTATGTGTACTGTGTGATTTACTATAAGTGCAGTGTCGTGTGCGAAGTCAGTCACCCAGTTATTAACTCTTTTTGCTAGCTTGCTGTTTGGTTAGCGAAGAGCGACTACGTCTGTCTCTCTTTGTTGCGTTATTTTCCAGACCATGCCTTAGGCATCTATTACAGTTTAAGGTTTTCTCTAGATCAGTATTTTTTCGTGCGTCAGCCGCACTTCTAAATCCCTGTGTCTTCCAGTTAAAGAAACCTTTTGGGATAGTTTCTTTTTAGTCACTAGCAAAGTGGCCCTCCTTGCCACATCTATAGCCCTCTCTGTAACGGCGTTCTTTATTGTTTGCATTATTTGGCTGTGTGCCTGAGTTCTTGACACTTACTGTCAAGGACAGTAATTCCTGGACTTTATCACTTTTTCTACGTGCTACACTTGTAGCATGTAGAGAGAGTGATCTACCCCTCAGCCCTGCAGCCCGTGCCTCCGACAGTTAGATTCGTCCTGCAAACGTTGCACCACTTTCCGGGCGTGCAGGCCCCGTTTCTGAAACCCTTCTGAAACGCTTGCTGACCCTCAGCCAGCGTTTACTGTCCGTGGGACTGCTTTTGCATTGCTTCGTAAGACGGGACGTGGGGCTCAAACCCGTGCACCATGTGTGTCTTCCGGTCGCGAGGCGCACGCAAATGCACTACCCCACGGGCTCGACGCGGAAAACAAAGTAAAGGGATAACTGTGTTGCCCTAGTAGTACACTAGGACAATACACTAGTCGTCTGTTAGACATCCTGTTCAATAATGTTGACTAAATGGTTATTGATAGGGTTCTCTAAAAGTATGTTTTATGCAACCTTACCAAAAAAAGATTGCAATGCGGTGGTGCGTCGCTGCCAGCGACGTAGGTGCACGAAGCATTCTTGAAACCTTCCATCTAAAACACGTCACTTGAAGGACTTAGAGTGAAGAGTGTTGCGTCCGCTAATTAACCTGGCAGAATGCCATGTTGCACGGTTGGTTGAACATCAAAGCATCTGTTTTCAGAATGTAATATAAACGACACTGGCACAATGACAGTATCTCTTTAGTTTGCTGTTTGCTTGCACTTAAACATGATCTACATATACCTTTTCTGGTAGTTCCTATTTGTATAAGGTAGCTGTTGAGAGACGCCGTGAGGGCTTAAAGGGTGAAAGTTATTGCTACTCTTGGGTATTCGTGCACAACAGGGTCCGGCCGACAGATTTTTATTGGGTTTTAATGTATTAGCCCAGGCATTCTACTTCCTTAAAACAATCTGACTTATTGGGTCTCTTATCGTTTCGATAACGCACAGTCACGGAACATGTGCTGACCTTTTCACTTTCAGCATTTCAAGTTTTTTTTTTTCTAGTTAAACTATCCGAATGCATAGTTCTGCACATGCTAGGCTTGTGGTCTCCTAGAGCTTTATTTCTACGTATGACAACAATACATCTCTTCAGGATAAGCATTCTTAGCCCTCGGACCTACGCCGGCCATCTTCTTGGCAGGTCCTTTTTAAGAAATTCTGCTGCAGAACTTGTTTTTACCACCCCGTTTTCAGTATCTGGTGTCTATAGCCTTAAGGACGCTCTAAGACAAGCTGGTGGAGGTAGTAGCAGATTATAGATAATACTTGCTAGATATCACTTTTGTTTACATACTTCAATTTAAATGTGAGCGTCAAAACGTTGCACTCAAAGACAAAGGCGGCTGTCCTCGCTTAATTCCATGCTTGTAACTTGGAAAGTGGGGTGCCCTGCTAACAAAACCAAGTTTTTCGACGCCTTCCTTTAGTGCAAGGTGTGGCTGAAAAGCTTTTATTCCCTCAGGGTTCCCCCTTCCAAAGGGCTATCTGGCGTGTTGGATACGTGAAGAGGGAAGCTCGAGCTAGCCAAAAATATAATCAACTAGTCAACGAGTTAATTTTTACGACATTGTAGTTTTACACGTCTTAGCCGAAGCCGGATTCCAGGTCTTGCTCACTGTGTCGTTACCTGGACTGAGCATTCGGGCTCTATCATAAATAGTGGCAATTAAAACTTCTTAAAGTTACTTATTTAACAACTATATATATATATATATATATATATATATAACGAGCCGGGTTAGTGATCAAATCCTTTTTCAGTTACAGATTCCACGAGTTACGTATGGTGCAGATGAATATCACATCTAAGATACCCTAAACAAAATCGACGGAGCGGGTTCAATGGAAATTAAAATAACTCAGCCTTACGTGTAACATCGTCTATGCATGTACAATCTTCCCGTTTAGATCGTATCGAAATGTTTGTGGTACCCATGGCTATAGTCTTGAAACAACGGAATAAGATCAGTAGAAAAGTCGTATGAGTAGGTGTTCATTCTCTTATTTATGACCAAAAACCACGTATGGAGATATGTAAGTTTGTAAATAGTGATTTAGTTTTCATGGAGTTCTAACCTGTGATGAAAAGTAAGCCTAATCGCAGATGATCACGCGTGGTTGGGCACACAGAAAAGAAGCCTTGTAAGTATAAAAGAAAAACAATACAAGATAAGACGTAGAATAGTTTAAGCTCGTCCATATGGCAATTAGTCTAATGTAATGTGTCTACTAAAGTATTGTACAGATATTACAAGTTCAGATTCACTGCCAGCGCCATCCGTATGGCAGGCTGTTTGCAAACTCGAGTTTAGTGTGCACTTCATTACGTGAGAGCTTTGACAATGTTTTAATAACACATAGCTTTATTCATGAGTACTTGCAAATACACTCGAAAACATACAGCCTCTGTCCTGCTGAGGTTGCCCATGGGCTTGAACGAAGGTCTTGTGCTCGTTGCGTCAAAAGGAAATAAAAAGTAAACTAATCAAAGAAGTAGTAATAATAATACTATATGACACGTGTATAATAATTTATTTCAATAAACAACAAACCTTTTTAAAAGAACGAAAATTCAATATCAAAAACAGAGATAATGTGCGGGTATTTAATGAAAAATAATTAAATGACTAGAGAAAGGTCCATAAAGATCAAATGAAATCGTTAACAAGAGGGAGCACCGATAAAAATAAATAAATAAATAAAAATAACAAACTATAAAGAAGAAACAAACTTTCTAAGGCTACTCTTAAAGGCCGAAAGATCGGTAATGGTGGCAATGGGGGTAGGAATTCTACTCCAAACAATAAATAAGTGATGACGTGGTCCATTCTTAAGTAGGCGTGATGGCGGACGATTAATGACGATGTAAGGTCGTGTGTTTCGGAGGGGGTAGAGTGCAGCAATAGAGGGTGTAATCTGGAAAAGGTCGCCAGCCTCTATAAGATTGTTAATGGTTTTGTAAACAAAAATGGCAGCTCGAAAAAATATCAGCTGCTTTACACTTAAAACAACCGTGTTCTTTGAGCAGGGAGGCGACTGATTCTCTGGGTCGAATACCTGGTTCGAGACCAAATATAGCTCCAATAGCTTTGTTTTGCAGAGATTGAAGTGATACAATGACACTCTGGTAAGTCCCACCCCAGACCACACTACAATAGCAGAGGTGAGGCTCTACTAGCGCCTTATACACTAAGACGAAGATAGGGACTTGAAGCCTACAAAGCCGAAGATGGGCAAGTGCAGCAACAGCAGATGCAAATTTATGTTGGAGTATGTTAGCGTGGCTATTCCACGTAATACGCTGATTGAACACTAAGCCCAGACAGGTGATATTTGGAGACAGTTCTAGTAGAGTGTTATCCATGACTAAGTCGCCCCTGGAGAAGTTTATGGGAGAGTGGGACGTCTGGAAAAGTACAACCTGGGTTTTTGTGGCGTTGATCTTCATGCGAAAGTTACAAAACGCATTTCAGAGGACTGCTAATGCTTCATTCGCCATATCAAAACCAGCCCGCAGGTTATCTTTAGATAAGGGGACAAGGAGAGCGCAGTCATCAGCGTAAGATACCGCACGTATGCCGGAGAACCTATCAGGTGTCCGTAGAATTATATTGATATAGAGTATAAACAGAAAAGGTCCCATTACAGATCCCTGAGGTATACCAAGGCGCATAAACTACTGACCGGATGAGGCCGTTTGGCCAGTGACGGTAATGACACGATCCTGAAGATACGATCGAAACCATAAACAACAGTTATTATTAAAGAAGATTAACATACATTACTCTGAGCGCAAGACTCAACGATAGTCTGGTAAATAAAATCATTAGCAGTCCCGGTAGATCTTCTCGCACAAAAAGCAAGTTGTCTTAGTGAGAGAAAAATACGAGAGTTAACGTGTGCAACAATACACATCGTTCAAATGCCTTGGCGAGAAAAGGGGTCAAGCTGATTGGCCGATAGCTGCCAGCGTCTTGGCGAGATCCCTTCCCCTTGTAAAGAGCAATTACACAGGCCCTCTTGAAACTGCGTGGAAAGATACCAGTATCGATAGATAGATTATATATGAGCAATTACAAAAGCAAGGAAGAAAATTACACTTTTGATGACTTTAGAAGGTACGCTAGTGGCTGCGCCTTTCAGGTCGGTTTTGCAATTGTTGATTACTTGAATTACAGTAGTTGGCGAGATATGTTGAGACATCTGGAGGGAGAGGTAGATAGTCGTGCAGGTTGCCACGAGAAGAGGGAAGACCTGTAACTGTCTGATCACCAATAGTCGCAAAATGTTGTGCCAGGGTGGAACAGACATTAGCGGAACCGTATACGGTACTGCCGTCGGGTGCGATGATAGACTCCGGAACATTTGTTTTTCGAGAACGACCGGTCTCCGTATTGACATATTTCCAAAAGCCACCAGAAGCTTCTTCTATTCGTTTGCGATAGTACTCCCTGAATTCAGACTTAAGTAAAGCCCTATGTCTGGATAACAACTTGTAGTAAACCGCTTTCAGGTGTAAGTTAGATTTACCTCGAGCATACTTACGGCCTACAAAATCAAGATCTTTTTGCAGACGTAGAAGAGCAGATGAGCGCCAGATCTTGGAGGGTGGTATACGGTTATGCGCAGGTAGTGGGGGGAAAGCTTGATCATAAATGTTAAATATTTGGGAGCTAAAGGTTTCAACAGCTGAACGGGATCAAGGGACATTAGGCAATTAGACCAGTCAGCCGTCACCAGTTTAGTGGCAAACTGATCGTAGTTAAGAGTGTTAAAGATCCGCTTGGTCATCCTTTTTGGGGCGTGCCGTAAGGGAGTAGAGGTAGGTTTGAGAAGTAGACGACAAAATAGAGGATAATGATCAGAGAATATTAACGTTGAGATAACAGAAGCGTCGTAGTTAAGAAGGGTGCCACCACCATTGATGCAAACATGACCCAACGCGTAACTTCCGTAATAATTTGAGTAAGCCCAAGGGAGGGAAGATCAGATATAGAATCACTTGAATTACAATCTAAAGTATCTTGGTTAGTGTCGCCAACAGCAACTCTGAGACCGCCATCAGGTTGGCCAAGCAGCTTACCAAGCATGTACATATGTATATAAAATTGTTAGCCTGAGAACGATTATTCGCATAAACAGACACAAGTGAGGTGTTATGTTCGCGCCGACAAGCCACGACATGTACCGCCTGAATATCTTGATCCGGAGAAGAAAAAATATTGACATCATATACCTCAATAGAATCGGAAACATATACAACAACACCACCGCCATCCCTAGAAACACGCGAAAAAGCAAAAAGTCTGTAACCTTCAATATCGTACAGACGCTCCACGTGGGGGCGAAGCCAGGATTCAGATATGCAAACGAAGTCCGAGTAATTAAGCATCTCGACGAGGCTAATAATCGCATGGAAACGACCTCCACCAAAAGCCTTAACATTACGAGTGTTCAAGTGTAAAAGGGAGAAATGGGAGAAGGACGCCGTGATGTCATCCACATTAAGTGTGTAGCAGTTTCCATTTTCCAGCGTATCCTCATCTAGGCAACCAACAAATCGGATCAATCCGATCCATTTAAATAATAATAATAATAATAATAATACGTCGGCTCTGAGAATCGGCGGGCAAATATGCGAACCTCACATTTGTAAGGCCTGTGGAAAACTAGTGGAGAAGGATGGCCTCCACCCATTGAGCTGCATCAAGAGCCAAGGTCCCCTAGGCGCACCGAACTAAACGCAATAGTTCAAAGAGCTCTCCGGAAAGCGGGAATTCCTAGCATGCTGGAACCCAGACTAGGACTTCATGACGATAAAAGGCCTGACGGTGTGACCATTCCGCCGTGGGAAAAAGGCAAATGCCTGGTTTGGGATGCGATAGTATCCTGCACGGCCGCACCGTCTTATTTATGCCACAGCGCGACGGAGGCGAAATGGGTTGCCGAACATGCAGAAAAAGAAAAGTGGCGTAAATACACAGAGTTAGAGCCTAGATACACTTTCGTGCCGATTGCAATGGAAACATTGGACCCGGTCAGCAGAAGTGAAAGGAAATTTATAAAATACTTAGGTGATCGAATACGAGCAAACACCGGGGATATACGCGAAGACGAATTTCTGAGGCAGCTGCTTTCACTGGCAGTTTGCAGAGGAAATGCCGCGTCGATATTAGGTGCGATGGGCTGAGAATAGATAGATGGTAACCATGAAATAACGAGGATACACATTCACACCTCACAATTGTATTGTCCTAACACATAATTAATAATAATAATAATAATAATAATAATAATAATAATAATAATAATAATAATAATAATAATAATAATAATAATAATAATAATAATAATAATAATAATAATAATAATAATATTATTATTATTATTATTATTATTATTATTTATTGTCATTCAGTTATTACAATTGTGAGGTATGAACGTTTATGCCAGGTTGATCCTGCTCCGGTCGCTTTCTATCAATTCATGGCGCCTATGATGGAAGCCACATTTCCTCTACAAACGGCCAAAGACATCATCTGTCTTAAAAACATGGCCTCGCGTCGATCGCCTGTAACTTCAGCTATGCGTTTTCCGATATCTTTCAGGATTTTCGCTGTACCTGAGCTGATGGGGCCAAGCGTCTCTAATGTAATGGGTACAAACTGGTAGCTTCTAGATAGCTCGAGATACTTCCTTCGTTTTTCAGAATCCGCGCGCTCGGCTACCCATCCCGACTCAACGGCGCTGTGGTGTAAATACGATAAGGCCGCCGTGCATGAAACCGTTACATCCCATACAATTATTATTATTATTATTATTATTATTATTATTATTATTATTATTATTATTATTATTATTATTATTATTATTATTATTATTATTATTATTATTATTATTATTATTATTATTATTATTAATAAAATAACCATACCTATCAGGAGCTCGTAAACAAGCACCCCGCCCCGCCGACCAGCGCAAGTATCGATAACCTTCCAGCACCGAATCCTCAGGAAAGATGTGTTGCGCAGGAGAAACTAATAGCCGACGCTGTACGATCCTTTGCGCTGGCATCCGGCCCAGGACTCGACGGACTCCGGCCTCGTCACCTACGCGATATGCTGGATTGTATGGTGGTCTCTCTTCCGAGAGATTATTGACGGAATTGTGTTCCCTGGCTAATGTGGCTTTGAACGGTAAACTACCATCCTTTTGCCTTCCGATTTTTTACGGAGCCAAACTGACAGCACTAAAAAAGAAAGACGGCATCATTAGGCCCATAGCATGCGGCCTCACCTTGCGGAGACTGGCTGCAAAAGTTGCAATCGTGGTAAATCGAAGAGCAATTATTAGTGCCGTTACGCCAAAGCAAGTTGGTGTTTCAGTAAAAGGCGGGGCCAAGGGTGCAGCACACGCGGTTCGAGGATTCATAGAGACGGACGGTCCCCCACGGGTGGTGGTAAAGCTCGATTTTCGAAATGCCTTTAACACCATCCGACGCGACGTAATTCTCAATGAAGTGAAATTGAAAGTGCCCCAGCTTTTCCCATTTATATTGCAGAGCTACAGCAAGCCATCGCTACTATCTTGGGCCGATAAGGAACCTCTCCTTTCATCCAACGGTGTACAACAGGGCGATCCGCTCGGCCCCGCTCTCTTCAGTATTGGAATCTCTGGGATAGTGACCCGTATGGACAGTCCATTTAACGTTTGGTATCTGGACGACGCCACCTTGGGAGGCCCAGTAAACTCAGTTGTCAGTGACATTCTCAATGTTTTAAGAAATCCTTCTAAATGCGAAATCATCGTTGTAGGCGGAGATTCCCACGAGCAGGGCGAAATGTTCAGAACCATCGAAAACATCTTGCCCGGATCGAAGGGGGTTGATCAGGCGGACCTGGAAATTCTAGGTACCCCGATTGAAGCTCGAAGAATTCTTGAGACGATTACAGTTAAGCGCAACGCGCTTTTGCGGATCAAACCCCGCCTCATCGCAATGCACCCGCAGGCAGCCGTTTGTCTCTGGAGATATAGCTTAGGCTCGCCAAGGTTGAATTACATCCTGCGGACCTCCCTAGCGAGCAACGAGCGGGTCGGCCTGCAGGACTTCGACGACACCGCAAGGGAAATTCTAGGTGAAGTTCTTAACGTCATTCTGACGGATCATACCTGGCAAAGGGCAACCCTTCCCCTTAGGGAAGGGGGGCTTGGCATCAGGTCCGTGACGGAGCTTGCGCCCGTATATTATGCAGCTTCGCTACTAGAATTTGCACAACTCGCTGGGACCCTCGTGGAGCCTAATATTCGTCATGTAATACAAGTGACGAAAGACAAGGCCGAGCTAGCTGCAAGATACGTCATTGGCCCTGGTCCCTGGGAGGAGCGCCCTACTAAGCATACGCTTGACGGTTATAGATGCAACATTGTGGGTCGAAATCTTCTCGATAGCATGCAATGCCCCACGGAGAGAGCGGTTTTATAGCCGTCCGAGACACCTTTAGTAGCGGATACCTAAGGGCTCTACCCTTGCCGCAGTTGGGCACCATGCTGGACAATACCTCCGTCCGCATGGTGACAGCGCTCCGAATTGGAGCTTCTATATGCGAGCCATACACCTGCTCAGCCTGTGGGACGCCTGTAGAGAGTAACGGCCTTCACCCCCTGAGCTGCATCAAACGCCAAGGAAGAGCCGCCAGACACGCGGAACTTAACTCGATCATAAGGAGAGCCCTGCGTCGTGCAGGCATACCGAGTACGCTGGAGCCCAGACCCGATACAACCAGTGACAGGAGACCCGACGGAGTCACTATTCCATTGTGGCCTTGCGGTAAGTGTCTGGCATGGGATACAACAGTATCCTGCACTGTTGCCTCGTCCTACCTGCGACACAGTGCTCTTGAGCTCGGCTGGGTCGCCGAACATGCAGATCGAGAAAAAAGACGAAAGTACAGGGACTTAGAGTCCAGATACCACGTCGTGCCTATCGCTATGGAAACACTAGGTCCCGCTAGTAAAGGCACAAGGAAATTCATTAAAAATCTTGGCGGGCGGATACAGGAGAACACAGGCGACCGACGAGAGAGCGAGTTCCTGCGGCAGTTGCTCTCGCTGGCGGTATGCAGAGGTAACGCTGCCTGTATAATCGGGTCAATGTTTTGAGAGGAGGAGACTGCTACCGAGATATTTAATTATATATTAATACATATTCAGGCCTCACAATTGTATGATCAGCAATAAACAAAAATAATAATAATAATAATAATAATAATAATAATAATAATAATAATAATAATAATAATAATAATAATAATAATAATAATAATAATAATAATAATAATAAGAAAACTACGAGTTAACCATAAGCTCCCTACCTTCAGCCCATACAAACCCCGATCAACCCCAACTACGATCACAACAGTCATATACCTGCGAAATATGCAGGAAGTCCCTAAGGTGGGGGGCTTGCGTATGCATACGACGCGTCTTTATCCGGCAGATACCCGGCCTCCACTCAGTCAACCCTTGAGAGACACGTCGTCGCCTGCGTCGCTTTCGGCACAAGACGACCCGAACAGGCCATCGGATACGACCCTCGACTCAATTACGCTAATTCGTTCCCTGGCCCGGGTGCATCGAAACATTAAACTAGTCAAAGTGATACCCAGAGGAGTTAGAGAAATATGCTGCGCAGCATACGCTGAAGCACTTTCCAACTTCAACAAAAGGAAAGACAACGCGTCCTGGGAGAAGCTTCTAATAATGCCAATACTCTTGCTACGCATCCCAGCACTGAGAAACAATGATCGGTCATTATGCCAAATAATCAGGAAGAACGTTACTGAATCGCGGTGGAAAACACTCGCAAGTCTCTTAGACGAGTGTAACCGTAACATTATACAGTACGACACATCACTTGATACAGATCACAACAGGGGGAAGATGGTAGAGCGCAAATTAGCTGAAGGTGATGTACGTTCCGCCGCACGGATCCCTCTTTCGACCGACTCTTTTGCACCATTTAACGATCACACGGAGCAGGAGTTAAGAAAGAAGCACCCCCTCCATTAGCAGACGCAAGCGAACGCCTAGGATCCCTCCAGGCACCAGTAACAACAAGAGGACACACCGTATATCATAAATTGGTTGTTGACGCCGTCCGATCTTTCGCCGTAGCATCTGGACCTGGATTAGATGGGCTGCGTCCCCGACATCTCCGGGATATCGTTGACAACTCAGTACCCTCAACCGGGAGACTTCTGGAAGAAGTTTGCTCTCTGGTGGCGTCGGCACTAAACGGCAGCCTGCCTTCTTCTTGCCTGACGACCTTTTACGGGGCAAATCTTACGGCCTTAAAAAGAAGGACGGTTCAATCAGACCTATAGCATGTGGCCTTACAATCCGAAGGCTTGTAGCAAAGGTGGCCATCGCTATCAGTAAGGGATCCATAACAAAAGCTTTAGGACCAAGGCAAGTGGGGGTTTCTATAAAAGGAGGCGCGGAGGCAGCCGTTCACGTTGTACGAGCATACATCGAAACAGACGGTCCTGTGCGGGTTTTAGTGAAGCTAGATTTTAGCAATGCTTTTAACACAATACGAAGCGACGTAATATTAGAAGAAGTAAGACTACACGTACCGGAACTCTTTTCACTTGTATGGCAATGCTACAGGGACCCGTGGCTTCTATCCTGGTGTGACAAAGAGCCACTTAAATCAACAAATGGAGTGCAACAAGGGACCCACTAGGCCCCGCCTTGTTCAGTCTGGGAATCTCCAGTCTAGTGGCACGAATGAGAAGCCCATTGAACATCTGGTACCTGGATGATGGTACATTAGGAGGACCGGCAGAAGTGGTGGCCGCTGACATACTTAAGGTAATAGAGTTTGCAAATGAAGGAGCGACAATGCTCAATCTTTCCAAGTGCGAAATTATAACGGTTGGGGGGACACCCAGGAACGAGACGAACCGTGGCGAAGAGCAAGCCTCCCCATAAGGGAAGGTGGACTGGGTGTTCGATGAGCAGTAGAATTGGCACCCATATGTTACGCAGCGTCTGTGCTAGAATTCAGCCCGCTGGCAGAGGCGCTAGTCGACCCGAGTGCTCACCACCGGCTGCACATAGCTAAGCAGGAGGCAGAGTCGCTTGTCAAGCTGAAGTTGGATCCAGGTCCTTGGGAAAAATGTGTCACGCAGAGAGTGCTTGATAACTACAGATGTAAAGTTATAGCCCGTGAGATCACCGAAAGCCTTGAGTCTTCTACGGAGAAGGCAGTCTTCTTGGCCGCACGAGACACCTTCAGCGGTGGATTCCTTAGGGCTCTCCCGTCGCCACAGCTCGGCACCATGCTGGACAACGTTTCATTCCGCATGGTGTCGGCTCTCAGAATCGGCGGGTCGATATGCGAACCACACATTTGCAAGGCCTGTGGAAACCAATAGAGAAGAATGGCCTCCACCCGTTGAGCCGCATCAAGAGCCATGGTCGGGCTCCCAGGCACACAGAAATAAATGCAGTGATTCAAAGAGCTCTCCGGAGGGCGGGAATACCTAGCATGCTCGAACCCAGACTAGGACTTCATGACGATAAAAGGCCTGACGGTGTCACTATTCCGCCGTGGAAAAAAGGCAAATGCCTGGTTTGGGATGCGACAGTCTCCTGCACAGCCGCACCGTCTTATGTGTGCCACAGCGCTACCGAGGCGGGATGGGTGGCCGAACACGCAGGGAAAGAAAAGTGGCGTAAATACACAGAGTTAGAGTCTAGATACAATTTCGTGCCGATTGCAATGGAGACAATGGGCCCAGTCAGCAGAAGAACAAGGATATTTATTAAAGACTTAAGTGATCGAATACAAGCAAACACCGGAGATGCACGCGAAGGCAACTTTCTGAGGCAGCTGCTTTCATTGGCAGTTTGCAGAGGAAACGCCGCGTCGAAATTAGGTGCGATGGGCTGACGACAGCAAGAAAGAAACTATAAAATAATGAGGATACACATTCACACCTCACAACTGTATTGCTCTAAGACATATTAAATAAATTAATAATAATAATAATAATAATAATAATAATAATAATAATAATAATAATAATAATAATAATAATAATAATAATAATAATATTATTATTGTTAGTGAAGTTAAAGCGAAAGTTCCACAAATGTTTTGCTTAGCGTGGCAGAGCTACGGCACGCCATCACTGCTGTCCTGGGGAGAGAGTGAGCCTCTTCTCTCAGCCAACGGAGTACAACAAGGAGATCCGATTGGGCCCGCCTTATTTAGTTTAGGAATCTCAGAATTAGTGTCCCGCATGAAAAGTCCTCTAAATGTGTGGTACCTAGAAGATGGTATACTAGGCGGCCCGGCGAACATAGTGGCCTCCGACATACGCGAAGTGCTACAGTTTGCTGAGGAGGGAGGCTTAACTCTTAACGCCTCAAAATGCGAGGTCATAGCTGTAGGTGGAACCTCCCACCAGCAGGATGAGGCATGCAAACTCATTGCAGACGCCCTGCCCGGTACAAAGATAATTTAGTTGCCTGACCTAGAAGTCCTGGGAGCGCCCATTGGATCTCGGAAGATCTCGAAAACTATCCTGGATAAGCGGTGTATCAAAACTCGGCTATTGGCGATGCACGCACAGGCTACTTTATGCCTATGGAGATACAGCCTAGGATCACCTAGGCTAAACTACATTCTACGCACGTCCCCCACAGGTCACCACTGTGATAATTTGCAAGCATTTGACGAGGTGGCAAAGGAGATACTGAGTGAAGTTCTAAACGTGGCCCTTACCGACAGATCCTGGAAAAGGGCCACCCTTCCTCTCAGCGAAGGAGGATTGGGACTAAGGTCCGTGGCAAAGCTCGCTTCGTTGTGCTACGCGGCCTCTATCATAGAGTTCTCGGGGTTTGCGGAGACGTTGTTAGCCGGATGTTCATTCTGTGCTGCGCGGAAGGAGGGACGAAGCCGAGCTGGCAGCTAGACAAGCGATAGGCCCTGGCCCCTGGGAGCAACACCCTACACAGCACATGCTTGACAGCTAGAAGTGTCAAACGACCGCTGGCACGATCTTAGATGACATCCACTCCCCGACAGAGAGAGCGGTATTCATAGCTGCCCGTGACACTTTCAGCAGTGGCTTTCTAAGAGCACTTCCTTCATCACAGCTGGGCACCATGCTGGACAACACCTCCTTCCGCATGGTGGCCGCTCTGAGAATAGGCGCTCCCATATGTGAGCCAAACGAGTGTAAGGCGTGTGGAAAAACAGTGGATGAGGACGGACTGCACCCTTTGAGCTGCACTAAAAGCCCTGGTAGGGCTCCCAGACACGCGGAAATCAACGCGATCCTAAAGAAGGCCCTTTGTAGAGCCGGCATACCAAGCACCCTGGAGCCCAGGTTGGGCCTCGAAGACGACAAAAGACCAGACGGCGTCACCATCCCGCCATGGTCCAACGGCAAATGCCTGGTATGGGATGCCACGGTATCATGTACAGTGGCTCCGTCATATTTGATGCATAGCGCCATCAGGTCAGGGTGGGTTGCTGAACATGCCGAGATCGCAAAGAAACGCAAATACTCTGATTTGGGGAGGAGATATCACTTCGTACCCGTCGCCATGGAAACGATGGGCCGATCAGCAAGATCACAAGTATCCTCCTCAAAGACCTAGGTGTCAAAATTAGTGCTAGTACGGGTGACCAGCGCGAGGGCGAGTTTCTGCGTCAGCAACTCTCGCTCGCAGTGTGTAGGGGAAACGCCGCCGCTATCATCGGCTTTATGGATTGAGAAGGGGGGGGGGGGTGAGCCTACGCGGGTACACGTTTGGGTCCCACAATTGTAGGGAAATACTGAAAAATTGAATAAATAATAAAAAATAATAATAATAATAATAATAATAATAATAATAGTAATAATAATAATAATAATAATAATAATAATAATAATAATAATAATAATAATAATAATAATAATAATGGAATGGATGATACAAAAAGGTGAATTTAAGCTCAAATAACCATTAGATGTAGCTATTAAAATGTTGACTAACGACGTCAATCCACATCATCATATTGGTTCCTGTCACGTGTCTTCATATGGTGTAAATAGTATAACTACGGTAGTACAAAACGTAACGTTAAAATCGTGATTAAGGGCCAACACGAAACTAAGCGTAGACACATGAAACAGTACGCAGAGCGAGTAAGGCGTAATTTTTAGCGCCACTAATAAAAACTAATTTACTTTCAATATGATGTACCATATTTATTAAGTCCGGTTGTAAAAACATCGAGATTGCAGGGACAAGGGTGTGTGTCAGGATTTCCAGATCTTAAAAAAGCATATGATACGGTGGGCAGAACAAAGTTGTATTAAATCATGTTAGATCAGGGTTTGGAGAGAAGCTGGGTGGAGTTACCAGAAGAAATTTATAGAAATAACACGGTAAGAATAATTATAGCAGCCGAACAATCTAGAGAGTTTATAGTAGCTAAGGGGATCAGGCAAGGGTGTCCGTTGTCAATGGATTAATATAACGGGTTTAGGATGGCAGATAGGGGAAAAGGGTGTATATATCAAAACGCCCGTGCTGCTGTTTGCTGACGATATGGTAGTGCTAGGGCGAGGCACTAGCGTAGTTCAACAAATGTTGAATGCATGTGGGGAAGCAGCGGAAGAACTGAGCATGGCGTTAAATGAAAAAAAGTTTTAGTATTTAATGGGACTAGGGGGCAAGAAAGCTTGTAGTACAGGGAAAAGAAGGCTGAAAGAGGACGAAATGCAGTAAGGCGTAAGGGCCTCTGGGTGTGTAATAAATATATAGTAACAAGGAATATATTGAAGGCCATGTATGTGCCAGGACTGACCTTTGCTAATTTCCCTCTGGTCCACTGCGCAGGGTTGAGAAAGAAGTTAAAAACAATACAAAGAAAGGTAATAAGTTTTGCATTGGGTTGCCGTTTTAATTGCGCCAAAGAATGTTATGAGGGGGAAAGGGATGTCAAAATTTATACAAAGGGAAGTACAAAGTAAGCTTAGATTTAGTAGTAGGATTGAAATGTCACAAATAAAAAATGGGTTAAACAGATGCAGCTAAAAAGACGCCATTTAAGATTAAAACGAAGTGGGATCGCAGAGTAGAGTTCCCAACTAAGGAGATTGGGTACAATAGTCCGCAATGGGCAAGAGCGAGAGTATCAGAAAAAATGTTGAAATTGAAGGTAAACTAGTCATATACAGACAAATAGAAATTTGAGATGGGCTGCAGATCAAGTTTGGCAACTATATATAGGAAAAAGCAAAAACGGGAAAGGGGCGGGGTAAAATGTGTATACGATAATTCAGGAACGAGTGGGCTATTGGCAGATGCCAGGGCAGGGGTGTTGGATACAAGGATACATAGAGCTAAATAGAGGCAAACTATAGAGTGTCGACATAAGGGCTAGAGAGTGAGTCAATCGAGCATATTTTTATAGAATGTATGGCCTTAAGGGGAGCAGCTCTAGGACCAAATGTTAGAAATGACCTAATCGATATTACAAACAAAAGATTGTCTCAATGTAAAGCAAATACTCAGTAGGTATTGAAGTAGACATGGATTATATGGATGCGTAGGTAATATATATGCTGCCGCTTTAAGCGCCCCTGGTATAAAAGGGTGACATGTGTGTTTAGGTATACATGCCAAGCGAACAATTAATCAATCAATCATAGAATATTTCAGTACTTTACAGTAAAGCTGGCTTTATCTTTTTAAGTTTACTTATTTATTCTATAGAGAATGTCCAGATTCGTACTAAACGATACCTCTCATGTGCTATTACCAGCACATCAATACATTACTGTGAAGTATGTTTATTCTAGGCTGGTACTTAATCTAAAAAAACAGCATGTCTTCCGTTTTGTGCGTATGTAATAGAAAATGCAGCTTAAAATCAACAATTATATATACGCCTGACGCGTGAGCAAGGATACTCACAATAAGACAACTGCATAGGTCCATCCTGCAGCCAATCCCTCCTTGCCTTTTGTTACGCAAAAAATGGAGTTTCTATTCTATAATTTAATACAAAAATTCGCTTATGGCATTTTCCAGATTTGACAATGCGGAGACACCGTTTTCTTTGCCAAAATTCGCCGGTTGTCATATTCATCTAAAACTAAATTAGATTGAATTTAAGCTTTGGACTATTATACTGCATCACTAATTTTTCACGCTTGAAATAGCGGCTTTATATATATATATATATATATATATATATATATATATCAGTTTTGGGATAGGCTAACGTGTGAGCAATCAGCATCTAAAAAACAAACGTGCGCCATATATATATATATATATCGCTTGCATCACTAGTACAGTATGTCAGGACTGTGGGACTCCGGATCAATACCTGCAAAATGCACGCCATGAAGTTTTGTAACGGGGGACGTCGTGCGGTGACCGACGAGATTCGTCAAGGTGTGCAGATCCTCACGTATGTTAATCACTTTACGTACATAGGGCTAACAATCTTCTCTACAGGCAGGTCGTATGCCAGACATATCCCCGAACGAGTTAGGAAGGCTTTGATTGACTCTTTCTTGATAAAAAAAAACTACAAGTTAAGTCCGTGCGCACCGCTATTGCGCTCTTCGACTTGAAGATCGCACCTATTGCTTCGTACGGTATATGGTCGACTGGACGAAGATAACGCCGGCTAACCTGACTACCCTTAATGGAGTTTAATCCGCGTTTCTGAAACGAGTGCTTGAGGTGCACAGCTCAGCTCGGAATAGACTCGTGTACTTGCTGGTGGATACCCCGCTGTTCGTAGAGGGTCTGAAGAGGAGACTGAATCTCCCTGCGACACCGGGATACGATCGTTTCATCAGTGAATACGAAGTTAAAATGGCAGAAATTGATCCAGAATTATACACAGTTGGGGTAATGACATCAGATTCATGGAATTATGTAGGTAGGACTAACCGCCATATTGTTACGCAATTTGCAGTGCACGGGTATCACCATGTTTTGTGTCGTGGGATTCCATGAGCCGAATAAATATTGTGTTTGTAAAAATTGTAATAATCCATGTTCAAAGCATCACGCCAGTCACTGTATATATTTCATCTCGTTATCACGATTGGCGAATGCTTCTGGTAACTTACCGCTGTAAATATGTGTGTTACGGCTTATTTGTTGCTAACGTGTTTGTTTGTATGTAGGTATAAATTAGGTATATTTTTACCTAACATTGTGTGGAAATGAATGAATATATATATATATATATATATATATATCTTCAATTTACCGAAGCCCGCTGCCAACAGCTTTTTTTTAATGGAGAAGGGTTTAATACTCTTGCGTACTATTGTTGCAAGTAGAAAAAGGAGAAGGACCCACTTCTTATCTCGAGCAGTGTGGGACTCAAACCAGCGGATGGAGCCCGCTGAGACCCACTAAACGCACCTTTCCCCTAAACTTCACCCTCAGTGGCCCAGATCTCCACAGAACAGTCACCATGGGCCATCAGAAGAAATGGCGAGTGCCACTCGGATCATTTGGTCGGGGTTACTCACGGCTTTCTCCAACGTTCGACGTACCTTGTACTAACGCTTGCAAAGCCGCATTACTCAGACTCACATGATATTCTAGTACAGTAGACGGAAACCTTGCTCTCCTGAGCCTTCCCAAGACTCCTTTCTATCCATAGATACTCCTAGCTTCCACCAAGAAGTTGTGCCGCTTATGTAGTCTACAAACTCCTTAAGGGTGTTTCTGGGGGAATCTAGAATATTTTACACTCGCTTTTTTTGTTTTCAAAGAAGCCAAATAGCGCTACAATTCGGTCACTGGTCCTAGCAATCTACGCCTGTATTCCAACCAACAGCTGCGTCCATAACAATTGAGTTATCAAAAAAGAAACCATCGAAAATAGTTCGACAAAGTGCCCCTGGTACTCAAACTGGATATTGACGGCAAGGCGATCACGGGCCTCCCCACTACAGAGCCGGAGGGTTCCACCCCTGCAAAGGGTAGCAGCGGAGCCAGACGGTCCTCTTGCAGCAGGCGTCCGAATCGGTACCAGCGGGTTGCTTAAGCCAAGGTCGTTCACCGATCGGCCCGGGTTCCGCGTGCAGCACACTTCCTCCGTAAATTAGGTTAGCCTTAACAGCCCTCGAATGGGCCACGACAATGTGACAATAAGTATTCGTTGCCACATAGCCTATATCGTATGCCTTGCCTCCCGCGCTAACAAAAGTGACCTCGGGAATATTACTATTGAGAGCGTATACAGTCTGACAAACTTTCTATTGACGCGTGAAGGCCCCCGCAGCACGCGTAACTCGAGCGCCAGCGGACATCAGCGCAGAAAAGAGAGTCGCAGTTACTCCCGCATCTCTGAGACACAGAGATGCGCGAGTTTGAGCCTCACCGTTGCACATATGTATTTATGGGCGTCCGTCTGGCCGACGGCTACGACAGCTTACAATCTCATATTATAGCCGACATTCTGGCACACGAGGGCAACAAAGGCAGCATACCCTATCCGCTTACAAATGTACGATGCAAGTACCGTCCAGTGAGTGTTTTGCCTGTAAGGTAAGTCAAAAAGTTCGTCGGCTTTTTTACCCGATTTTAAAGAGCCTTATTTATGCAGACAACGGTATTTTTATTCAATAATATATTGACCGTTTTGTTCGATAACCTTCGCCCATTGCCTCGGTAGATCCATGATTCCTTTCTCCCAGAACGTCTTGTCCTTCTCGTCGAAATACTGAGTGAGGTGATTTTTTTATAGCCTCCAAAGATTCAAATGTTGTGCCATTCAAACGTTGGGTGCGGCAGCACATCCCAGTCAAACTCCGCCAATTTTTGCCGGGTGGCCAAACTTTTGTGTGGTGTCGCCTTATCATGTTGAGAAGTGACGCCCCACCTGTTTGACAATTTCGGGCGCTTCGTTGCTACTGCAGCCTTCAAATCTTCGAGTTGTCTGCAGTAGAAGACGGAGTTGATCGTCTGACCCATTGGAAGCGGCTAAAAATACACGACGCCCTTACAGTCCCACCAGCAGCACAGCATAACCTTCTTCTGATGAATTTCGAGTTCAGGGATAGCTGCGGCCTGAGAACCTCTGGGGACACAACTTCTTTTCTGTGTTACGTTTCTGTAGAGTATCCATTTTTCATCGCCGGTTATCAATCTCCTCAGAAATGGCTCATTCGAGTTCTTCCGAAGGAGTGCGTGACAGGTAGCGACTCGCCCTTCAAGCTGCCTATCATTGAGGTCGTGTGGTAGCCAGATATTCCGCTTGCACGAGAAACCTGCATCATGGAGGCGATTCGAAACGGTTCCGTGGGAGACTTCCGTTACATCTTCAATTTCTTTTATGGTCAAACCTGGGTTCGAAGTAACCAGGCTTATGACTTCGTCGGTCTCCACAACATTGGGTCGTCCTGACCTCGGTTCATCTTCGAGATTGAAGTTTCCAGCTTTGAAACGGGCGAATCGCTTTTCGACTGTGGATTTGTGTACTGCGTTTTCGCCGTAGACTGCACATATCCTCCGGGTTGTTTGCGCTGCACTTATGCCTTCACGGTAGGAGAACAACATAATGTGTCGAAAATGCGTACTTTTGTCCTCCATTGCAAACAGCTGCCAATTCCGCAAACGAAACGGTAAAGTTGGAACCGGTATACCGTCGCGCCGCCACGGGTCTGCTCCTGAATGTAAACACCCAGCCGCACTCTCAGGCGGCCCTGCTGCAGAGCGCGGGCATTTCAAAAATGTAGTCCCAGAAAGCCGACGAACTTTTTGACTTACCTATTATATTAAGCAATATTATTGAACAAAACGTGTTAGCAAAATGAGAAGGCATCTTGAGAGCAACAACATGCTCTCGGGCAATCAATTTGAATTTCGCAAAAACCGGGGCACACGCCCTGCCATTATGCTGTGGAGGGCAAACGTTACGAGTTAGATAGAAGATCATTTTGGGTAGCATTTTTTGTAGATCTCAAACGCGCTTTGGACAATTTCCATACAGATATTCTCCTACTAAAATTCAAGCACCTGGGCTTAAACATGTTCGCCAATAAATTGCTATCGGCGTACTTCCTCGGGTGTCGCTAACTTGTGGGCGTGGGATCCTGCTTCTTATATACAAAAAGTTATTTGACCTTGTGGACCTTCCTGCTTCTGATAGTTTGTGCAAGGTAGGTCAGCTTTCCTTCTTCCCAGGTTTACGACGGCTGCATCGTAGAATTAAGAAGATGTACCGCAGACATCGTAAAATAAATTCGGTAAATTCAGAAGCATTTTAGTTATAGGCCGATCTCCGTCATTGATTACATCGATATTTCGAGTCGATCAATTTTCTTTTGCCTAACCAGTTCGACTTTTGCGGGGGTAGATCGACTGAATCCACGTTGGCCCACTTATGGCAGCGGGTGTCCAGTTCGTTGAGGTACCTAAGTTTGACGCTACTTGGATTTTGTCAAGAGCAAATATATGCGTTTTTGCTTGACTCATATTTTTTAATTGTTTTTATTTACCGAGAACTTGACGGTGTCCGTGAAATATAGGGTCAAACTCTTGGGCATGGTCAGTCGGTGAGAATATCATTTTTGCCAATGGAAAGAGGAGCGGAAATGTTTCCTGTACGAGTGAAATGAAATTTGTTCTAAGCGTTGATTTTAGGGTGGCTGTCTCGTTAAATATTATAAAATGCACGATTGCGAAATGACGTATTACTCAGTTAAAAAGCAAATAATATTGGTGCACCCGGTAGGAACTACTGCCTAAAATAAATTTGACCTTAGCTAGAACATGAACTAGTCGGACATTGCAAAGAGTTTGCAAAGTTATATTAACTAATGGATATTTTTATCCACTTAGCCTACATACATATGCATACTTAAATGCACACGTCACCCTTTTCAAATAAGAGGTGCTTAGAACGGCAATATGTATCTTACCTTTGCATCCAGATCATCAATGCATCCTCCAATACCCACTAAATATTTGCCTGCCATTGTAATATCGACCTTATCCTTTCTAACAATTAATACTAAAGCTAAGGATTTTGGCAGGTTTATATTTTTCCCTTAAAAGATGCACATGCTTTCACAACATGTTCAACTGACTCATTCCTTAACCCATAAGCTTGACATTCTGTATTTTCGACCTCCCTATGCTTAGCTCGTTGTATCTCTGTATTATCTCTGTATCCAACGTCCCTATCCATTTGCTCTTGACTTATTGTATACCCATTTTCCGTTTTTTATATATACCTGCCAAACTCGATCTAAAGCCCATCGTCAATCTCCATTTGTACGTATATGACTTTTTACCGCCAATTTCACCAATCTTGCCGATATTTTTGCCCGTGCCCATTGCTGACTATTGTGCCCAAACTAGCTCTAGCTGAGAACTCTAGTCTACGATTTCACTTAGTTTTGACCTTTAGTGCCACCTTAACGATCTGCATCTGTTTAACACATCTATAATTTTACTTTAAGCTTGCTTTACGCTCCTACTCTACTTACTTTTTAAGCTTACCTTTTACTCCCCTTTATGTAAATTTAGACATTCTCCTTTCCCCCTCAAACACCCCAAGCGCAATTAAAACGACAGCACAATCTATCAGTCTATGTACTTTTTTTGACCTATTTCCCAACCCCGCGCTGTGAATCATTGCGACATTACGAAATGTTAATCCTGGTACATACATGGCCATATAATCCTTGTTACTTCAGAAGTCAGGCCGATTTGGAACGTGATGAAGATGACAATTTGCGCTTCTGTTCTCCCGTGCAGGTTGGGTCATATCAGCGTTAATGGTCGTAGATTGTTGTAGCATAGGTGAGGGGCGCCCATCAGTCCTCCCAGAATGCTCGGAATAGCTTCCTGAATGGCCCTAGCCACCGTCTGCACAATAATACCCATTAACCTCGGCATAACCGTCGCAAGCATCTGTTGCCCTATATCCTCCACTCTCGGTAGCGGCATTTGCTGGTCACTCAGTTTATGTCCGGTCATTTCAAGTGGGGCACTTGTTGCGTCTGGGTTCCGTTCTGGTTCAGGTCGTTGAGGTTTGAGCGCCGCCTCGTTTACATTATACACACATCATATTTATTCACCATAGTTGTTAGTAGTAGGATTGGATTGACACACATGGTTTGCTACGAAATTATAACAATATCTCGTTCACACGCGCCTGTAACGAGTAAGAGTCTAATGCCAAACATTTTAGAACATGATATCGTCAGATATTGCACTCACCACAAAACTTACATACACAGTCGTTAATATCATAACATTCACCTTTGAGGCACATATAGTGGTGATAACCATGCCATGTTACCCTGCACGATAATAGTCGGTTACTTTGGAAGGCACGTTTCCATTTCTCTGAGCGAAAAGCAGATCCATATGTATAGTTACACATAACAAAATGTACGTTTCGGTCTTCCCTGAATGCTCTGTACATGTCGAGTGTATTTGTACTGGTCGGTAGTTTCTGTAGGACTAAGTTTTCTACCAGAGTACGTTCTCCGCATAGTTCTAGTGCTAGGGTACCTGACGCGTTATTGGGTAATCCCAGCACACGCTTCACAAAGCACGCCTTTACGCGGTCTAAATTTTTGAGATCGCGTAATGTTAGGTGCGGCGCAATTACTGGTAGACAGTACTGGAGTATCGGGGTAATTTTCATATTAGATATTTTCATTGCTGTGTCAAGATCTACGTCTCGAATGTCCCCGAGTAGCATAATCGCCGCCGTGGCCTTTGCTGGCAGTTCCTCGATGTGTTTGCTAAAAGTCAGTCGCGGTGTCAGAAGTACGCCAAGATACGAGAAATAGTTAACCAGCTCAAGGCAAGTACTGTTGATCCTGACGCGATGGTCGGCAGCGGCGTATGAGCCGCCGCGGCTAAAGCGAAGAATCTTTGTCTTAGAGATATTAATTATGAGTCGGTTCTCCGCACACCATTGTGAGGTTTCATTTAAGTAGAATTGTACGTGTACCCGGGATTTGGCTAAGATGACGAGGTCGTCCGCGTAGAAGGCATGCGGTGCTTTCATTGTGCATAGAAGGTCTGCTAAGCCTGCAATGTACAGTATAAAGAGAAATGGGCTTGCAGAGTGCGCCCTGCGCTACTCCAGTCTTTTGTGTAACAGGCTCGTTTATGTAGTGATTTCCGTTTTTTATGGTTAGAAAATTGTGGCTCAGCATATCTCGAATCAAATTAAATAGTTGGCCCTTAATATTAAACCTCTCGGAGAATTTCGAGGAGGCGGTCCCTAGGTACACTGTCGAATGCGGTTTGGAAGTCGACAAAGGCCGCATACGTCATACTTTTGTCTTGTTGGCGTTCCTTACGTGTTCAATCACGAACCGTAAAGCGTCTGCTGTTGACTTTCCTAGCAGGAATCCAAACTGCTCACAGGGCAGATCATTAACCGTGCATTCATACATCCTCCTCACTATGAGCGATGTAAGCAGTTTGTATAGGACACTAGTTAGGGCAATTCCTCGATAATTTTTCGGGTCGATTGGGTCCCCTTTCTTCTTGTAAATTGGCTGTATAAGTATTTTTCTCCATTCGTTAGGTATTTTGCCTTTTCGAGCGCATTTATTAAAAAGCCTAGTCAAATACGGGCCTATAGTTTGCACGTTAGCTTTTAAATGCTCATACACAATAAGATCCGGCCCAGCTGATTTGCCATTTTGTCTCGATATTATTGCACCTATGACTTCCTCATCTGTAAACACAAGAGTTTCGTCTGAGTCATCTCTGGGCGGGAGTGTAAAATCGTTTCCTAAAAGGTCTTTGAAATGTCTGATCCACTCGGTATCGTTTATGAGTGGGTTTCCTGGATCTACTCTATGTGACAGGAGAAGCCACGGTTTATTTACACTGAGCTGTATAAGATTTAGGCGTCGCTGTTGCTCATAATGTTGCCTTTTCTCTCGTATCATGTTTTTAAAACTCGTTTCATTAGCGCTAGCTGGTAAAATCCATTTTGGTTATAATCTCTATTGTTACAAATCGCATATTTTAAAACTCTCTATTCGTGGTCGATCCAGGGTTTGTGCTTGCACGGTATTTTTCTCTCGTAAGCGATGATAGGTGTATAGCCCAGCGAAGGGTTCTCTCGCTGCAGAGTATGTGGGGGTTTAATAACCGGCTAATTCTACAGCTAGGTACTGAGGGCGAGATAGGTGCCTGGGTGCGAGATAAGTCGTAAGTAAGACTACCTTGCAGTGTTTGCGGAATGCTGAGAGTAGTGACCGAAGGCTATGAATTATGACCCCTGGCTGCGGTGCTGACGACAATACAATGACGACTGCGCTAGCGCCGTTCCAGCTCATGTATGTTACTTCTGTATAGTCATTTTCAATTTGCAGTCTTAGTTCTTGTGTCCCTGCTATGAAAGCAGCCTGACGTCTACATTGCTTTGTCAGGTCGCAGTTGGTGTCGGCACCAATTATAATGTGTTTTTCTGTCTAAGTACAAAGTTTAAGACACTCCCCAATGTCCTCAATAATATTGGCTACTTGTCTTTCTGGGGGGCTATATATGCATACGAGATAATAGTCTGTAAGTTCTATTACAACGTGCCGAGCTGTGGCACGCAATAGCTAGCCCATTCTGTAGTTCTAATTGTAACACATACACCCCACTTGGGTCTTCCTCTGCCACTTGTCTTTACGGCTAGACCATGGAATACTTTAAGGTTAGGCAGGGTTATACGTGATCTATCCGTTACAAACGTCTCTGTTAACAGCAGTATGTCGTATTCGTTAAATTCGTCTTCCCCCGAAGATTTCCATAGCGATTCTAACGATTCGACATTCCACAGAAGACATTTTGATCGTACGTTCGATGACATTTGTCCATCTACTTTGCTGTGCGCAGGCTCAGCGTCCAGTCATTTGGGTGTGCTTGATATAGAATTGTCGTCGTTCGGCCTGCTTTGTTTCTCACCTCTGGTAGTATGTTCGTTCCCCCCATAGATTTGGTATGCTTTGAGCTGGCCGCGAAAAGGGTGAAAGCGGATACCGGCCGGCCACACGTTTGGGTCTAACAATTCGTTGTAGACGTCAGCCTTCACTTGCACGTGAAAGCTGTTGTAATATGCTTGATTTAAGCCTGTCAACTTTGTTACTTTCACGTCTGCCTCTGTTCCTACAATTCGAGCTACGTACTCTTTGAGAACGTCAGCTGTGTGCGATAGCTGTAGCCGGCTGACGAAGAGCGATTTCGTTCTCGGCCTTTCTGGCACGTCGTGATCTTCTAGAGCTTTTAGATCAGTCATCTTGTTCGTGCCTTTGTTCACGTGCACCACTCGGCCACGCTTCCCCATAGTCTGCCAGTTGTTGTTGTCACGTTGTCGAGCACGTCCTTTTGGCGTATGCACGTTGCGGTGCTGATCGGCGGGGTTAAAGCGGAGACGGCGCGGTGTGCTAGCAGCTGAGAGTGGTGGTGCGTACATATTATTACCGCTGGTCTGTATAGGTTGCCGCTCTTGATGTCTTAGTTGCTGCTGCTGTTGTGGTGGCTGTTGCGATGACTGTTGGTTTTGGTGCTTCTCAGCTGGTTTTGCGAGACTATTCATTGTAGTGATCTTTTTTGTGAGTTCGTCGATTTTTTTCCACACAGTTACAGGGCTGTTTGGCCGTCGTGTTATTGGCAACAATGATAGTCACTTCTTTCCAGAAGCACGACTTGCAGCTGGTAGAACACTTATTAGGTATTTAGAAGGCGCAATGAGTGTGCACTGGTCTTTGATCTGTTGGAATTGTCCTCCGCAAGTCGCGCATGGAGGTCCTGGATTTATTTCGATGTCACCCCCTAGTAGTAGTTGGAGTACTAGTGCTGAGGATCGCAGCAGCTCTGGTTTCAAGAGGCGAAGTTGGGGTTGGTGCGTGTAGACGTCCGCCACATTATACAGGATGAGTTTAGTACTTACTTGGGCTTCAGACGGGCTCACGGGCCAATTCACCATAGCTGGATCCATAGCTTTCGCGCAATTTTGTGTCGCACACAGGAACCTCGACCGTCCGAGAGCCGCCATATTGGCAGAAATCGTTTATATTGATTCCGTTTCTTACTTTTTTTTTAGGAGGTTTAGGCCTTAAAATACATTTACGTACGACTGAGAGAAAGCATACCAGGGGTTGGTAAGCCCCCTAACATGCCAACGCTCAGACATTGTGAGACTCAGCCACAAAACGGCAAGTCTTGGAGCTTGACAAGAGTCGAGCCGAAGGATTAAGGCAATACCTACTAAAACCCTACATATATAGACGGCAGTGCCTACATATATGTATCCTCCTTAAGATGACCCTCCGACGTGCGGGATTTTTAACGCAGAAGAGGCGGCGGGGAAGTCTCGGAAATTTTAAGTATGTATTTAGGTCCTGCTTGTCGAGTCGCGCCTTAGCAACGACTCTCGGACGCTTTCCACCATTTTCCTTCTTCCTGCCTCTTCCTATGCTTTCATGATCCGTTGAATAGGCTTTGCAGCCGCGTCCCAGTTTTTGACCGACGTAAGCATGTACGTGACTAGCTCTCCCAACGTGTTCTTTCTGGGCAAGCCTCGTCCGGTCTCGGTCCATGCGGCGCATCGCAACATTGTATGTTCCGGAGTGTCCACCTCGGCACAGTACAAGCATTGCGTTGTCTCAGCCTTCCCTATCCGATTTAGATACACCTGGAAATCGCCGTAACCTGTGAGGACCTGGGTCAGGTGGTATGTGAGACGGCCCTCGGGACGATTCATCCATTGGCGAATGTTCGGAGTGAGGTTCTTCACGAGCGCCCCTGGTTGCCTGTTCGGGATGCTATCCCACCCCTTCTGCCACCGATCGAGTGTCACCTCGCATTCTTGTACAAGCTCCCTATCTGGGTTAACCCACAAGTGCCGACGTTCGGCTGCCTTTAGGTCCCAGGGCACTGTCTCCGCCAGCACGAGCGAGATGCGATACCCTCGAATGATACGTAGGGCTCCGATCCGCTGGACCTTTCTCAGGATCTTTTTAGTAGCGTCTGTATCCATTGTAGGCGACATTCAAACGGGCGAGCCAAAAAGGATGATGGACTCGGATACGGACATCAGAAGTCTCCGGACGCTATCTCTCGGGCAGCACGTGTTGGGCAATAGACGGGCGATGTCATTAGCCGCATTTTGAGCCTTCCCAGCCGCAATCCTTACATGAGGAGTTCCTCGCAATCCTCGGTCTAAGTGTATGCTCAGGTATCTTGCCGTGTCCTTTAGTTCAATGTTTACGCCCGACAGCGTAAGCTTTAGAAAAGCACATTTCTTCTTCCCGATGAGTAGAATAGCTCAATTCTTCTGTGGTGCGAGTGTTAGGCCGGCACCTCTCATCCACTTATCGATATCCGCCAGCGCAATGTTGGCGTATGTCTCCGGCTCTATCTTAGTTCTGGCCCTAATTGTCACAGCCAAATCATCCGCGTACGCGACCAATTTTACTCCCGGTGGAAGATGCTGGATGTTTAGCACGTCATCGTATGCCAGATTCCAGAGAAGAGGTCCATTGATTGAACCCTGCGGCACTCCGGCAGTTATCTCCATCTTGGTACGCCCGTTCTCTACCAGTCTATTGCTCAGGTAGTCGGAAACCAACCGCACCAGATATGGTGGGACATTCTTTCGCCGGAGCGTCTCGAGAACCACTTTCCGCCGGATACTGGTAAACGCATTTTTTACATCCAGCAACACCACTAGGAACAAATCCGACGAGATGGCCGACAGAACAGACCTATGAATCCGAACTGCATTGTTGATAATAGTCAATTTTCCTCGGCAAAGGTCCTCAGCCGATCCTCCATGATGGCTTCTATCCCTTTGGCTAAAGTGCCTAACAGGCAGATCGGGCGGTGTGTCCCGTTGCCTTTGGGTAGTAGTGCTACCTCGGCGGCCTTCCAGCTCTCTGGAAGCTTGCCCGTACGAAAGATCTTTGTAATGATCCTTGCCACAACTGACAAATACTTTCCGAAGAGGAATTTCACCGCTTCTGGCGTTTTTCCATCCAAGCCCGGCGCCATTCCAAGCTTAATCCTGTCTGCCGCAGCTAAAATTTCGCCCGTAGTGACCTCAGGGACGTCGTTATCCGGTAAGGTCTCAAATTCTGCTCGATCGAAATGCGGGTGCTGTGGGAATAGAGTGTTAATCACCCGAAGCTTCTCGTCCGCCTCCAGATGCTCACGCTTTACTCCACCTATCTTGCCCCTGACGATCTTGTATGGCTTGCCCCAAGGTTCCGACTCTAGCTTCTCGACCAAATCGCGCGAACAGGCTTCCTTGCTTTTTCTAATGTCTCTTCGCAGGCAACCCTTCGCCAATTTGTACTCAATGCCCAGTTGGCGAGTTTGGTCGGAGTCCCCTTCACTTCTACGCGCGCGGGTGTAGATACGTCTGTACCGCATGCACTCTGTACGAGCCGAGGCAATAGCGTTGTTCCACCAGCGTTGTTCCACCTGGCCTCGGTTTTATTATTCATTTATTAACACCCGGGCTGGGTAAGTGTGTTTATGTTACATCACAGTTTTCCACACAACAATCGATCTAGCGTTTTGCCAGTTCTGCTATGGACCGAACCGCCGGACAAACCGCAGCGTGGTATTTATCACATTTACTCCAGCATTCTTTGCATCCACATTCGTCTTGTGGTTCATAGAAGCCCTCCACGTTGCATAGAACGTAATGAAATCCGTGGGCTGCAAAGGCCGTTGTTAAATGGCGATCTTTCACCCCGCTAGCCCTCTGCCCAGTGCTTTTCATTGCTGCTGTCCCGTAAATTCCTATGTCTGCCTCGCGAATTTTGGTTCGCCAATTTCGCATATAAACGTCAAAGGCGCACGTTTTCTTCAGATTCCATCGTTTTTGTAGCTCCTCTGTCAGCAGTGGGCCACCTTCCAACACGTGGACCACCCTATTTCTGCATGTATCTGAAAGCGCAAAAACCCTCTTTAAAAAGAAAAACCTTACCCCATTGATTAGACGCAATTCGTCTACTCCCACCTTATCCCATATTAGTGAAATGCCATATGTGGCGATGGGCGCTATCTGTATCCCAAAAATAACTACTGCTGCATCGACCGAAAGCTTATGTGGGCATTTAATTGTTGCGTCTGCGATAGTGGCCTTCCTAACCCTCTCCTGGATGTGTGATCATAAACTACTGCCCCTTGTTATTAAGGTGAGCCCTAGGTATGTGAATTTATTAACAAATTTTGATTCCTTTTCCCTGATTTGAAGTACGTCATCCCTGGCCAGACGACCGCCCCTTCGGAATTTCCTGGCCACTGTATTTTCCCAATTAACCTTTAAGCCCATTTCATCCATGAATAAAACTAGCCGATCCATTGCTTGTTTCACTCTGAAAAGGCTACAACTAAAGATTACTACATCATCTGCGTACAGTAAAATCTTGGCCCATTTTCGAGTCCAGCCCGTCCCTATCCGTTTGGGGAGCCTACCCAGAAGAACGAAAAACAGTAGTGGACCCAGTCCATCGCCCTACGCGACACTTGTGGTTTGAATTACCTCCCCCGCAATGCCAACCCCGTTGTCAATCAGCACCGTGTTTTGTTTTATTATTATTATTATTATGGATTATTAACACCCAGGTTGGGTAAAATTATAAACATATACATCAGACACAACTAGTGCTTCCTTCACGTCATTGGGTCTTCTCTCATCTTGCTAGCTCAGCTATTGACTAAACTGCAGGACATGCTGCGGCGTGGTATCTATCGCACTGGGCAGAGCACCTCGTGCACCTGCAACACTCCTGAGGATCGTGGAATTCTTCCGTGCTACATAACACGTGATGAAACCCGTGGGCTGCAAACGCCGTAGTTAAATGTCTGCCCTTATATCCCGCTGCTCGCCAGGCCGTGCTTGTCATCGCTACGGTATTATATATTCCTAAATCGATTCCCTTCAATTTTTCCGCCCACTTCAAAGTATAAGCCTCAAACGCTTTCGTCCTAGGTAAGCCCCATCGAAGTTGTAAATCCTGTGTCATTAAACTCCCCCCCTCTAAGATATGAACTATTCTATTCTTACTTGAATTGGCTAAACCCAAAACTCGTTTCATAAAGAAAAATCTGGCTCTATCTAGTAACTGCAGTTCTGCTTCTCCCAATTTTTCCCATATAAGTGATATACCGAATGTTGCTATTGGTTCTATTTTAATTTTGAAAAGAGCGGAGGCGGTATGTATTGACAACATTTGCGGGCTCTTAATTGCTGCTGCCGCTCGGATTGCTTTTCCCACTCTGCTTTCTATATGTCTTCGGAAACTGCTACCATTCGACGTTATAGTGACACCCAGATAAGTAAATTTATTTACAAATTGTAATACATTGCCCCTAGCTTGAATAACGTCGTTTTTTGCTAATCGACCCCCTCGTCGAAACTTAACTGCTACTGTTTTTTGCCAGTTTATGCTAAGCCCCATCTCGTTCATATAATCAATTATTCGTTCCAGTCCCTGTTTAACCCTAAATAGACTCCTACCATAGATTACAATGTCGTCTGCATACATTAAAGTACTTGCCCACTCACGAGTCCACCCCTGTCTCACCCGGTTGGGTAGCTCTCCTAATAATACTGAAAAAAGCAACGGGCTAAGTCCGTCTCCTTGAGCCACGCCGGTAGTTTGCTTTACTGTTCCCACAATCCCTATACCGTTGTCGATGCATACTATGCTCTCCCTAAGGATGGCCCCCAAAATTTTTAACAGCTGATTTGGAACTCCCTCTAAGGCTAGCTTCTCCATAATTATGTTTCTCGGCGCTAGGTCAAAGGCGGCTTTAAGATCTATAAATACCGCATATAACGGTCTTCTTGGCTCGGCTAGAGTTTCCCAAATCTCGGCTAGCAATTGGCGCAGGGCCGTATGGGTCGACTTGGATTTTCTAAACCCGTGTTGTTCTTCTGGTACTGCGTTTCTGGTTTCTAGGAAGTGCTCAAGTCGATCTGATATTATCCCCGAGAATATTTTATAGGGGCAACTCTTAAGTGTTATTCCCCTCCAAGCTTTCGGCTCTGTTTCTATGCCCTTCTTTTTAGGTATAACAATGAGAGTATCTTCCTTCCACGCTTTGGGCATTTTCCCGGACTTTAGGCATTCATCGAATAGAGCTTTCCAGCATGGCGCCAGTGCCAACGTTTGCTTTAAGTGTTCATTTCTTATCATATCGTTTCCGGCCGCTTTACCTCTAGGCGCTCTTTCAATTGCGCTGACAACGTCTTCGATTGTGATCTCGCGAACTACCCATTCCCGTGCAAGCTCTGTGTCTTTGTCCCAAGGCCCATTGTATAATATTATCTCTTTTGGAGTGGTGTCGGCTCCCTGTAGCATACCAGCAAAGTGCTTAATTAGTCTCTCAGTCTCCACTGGGCACTGCTGTTTTCTTTTATGCTTTAGCCATTTGTGCGGGTGTTCCTCTGCCTCTCGTAACAACTTCCACTCCCGGTTTTCCCAGTACTTCTGTTTCTCTTCCTTGTATGTCCTTTGCGTCATTTTCTTTACCATTATAGCAAACGGCCTCATTACCGGAAAAATCTTTACGTAGTCCCTAGTTAGCCTGTTTGCATTTTTTGCTGCTCTACACCGTTCGTTAAACCAGGGCCTTCCTTTTTGTTCTTGACACGGAACTATTGCACTTGTGATTAGATTTACAAGTTTACGTTCATATGACTCTATGTGAATTTCCCCTGGTGGACACACTTCCCCAACTCCCTTTAAGAAAATCCCACTATCCAATTTTGTTCCGGTCCCCTGCCTACGGCTACACTCCTCCCCACTGCTGCTATTCTTAAATGTCATTCCCATGGGTATATGCCTTCTAAGTCCCGCTCCTTCCCGAAAAGATGTATTTTCCCCTAAGAATGTTATATCATTCACGCTTCCGTCTGTGGCAAAAACGTCGATGACTGACGCTCCTGTACTACATTCAAATGTGTTTAGGCCGGGCTCGCTGACTAACCAACAGCCTATCTCCGTTATAATCTCCAAGAATGCTTCAGTTCGTTCAGAAATTCCCTTGTCCAACCTGGCATTAAAATCCCCCGCTAGAATCATAGGTGCTTTTCTAGGCACAGCCTCGACCCCGAGCATAATACGTTCTGTCATGGTCTCAATAGACTCTACACCTGCCGGTTTTACATAAGCTGCCACAATCTCCACCCCCCTTGACGCTATTGCTACTAAATTTTCCGCTATTATTCCTATTTTTATTTCTCCAATTTCTGCTCTCGTAAATACTGAAACCCCCCCACTTGGTCTACCCCGTCCCTCGCCTTTATGTGCAAGTGCGTGATACCCGTAAAAGCCCCCTAAAGTAAAAGGTTTTACAGCCCAAGTTTCCGTCAAAATTAGAATATCCACTCCTCGGAGTGCTTCCGCGCCTAACAGTTCTAATACGCCATGCCCTTCGCAGTTCCATAGTACTACTTTGATAACTTGCGTAAGCTTTTGTTCCTTGAGTTTGGTCTTTTCCGAGCGTCACCGGGTCTTTGATCCACTGGTCGTAATGCTGCTGTTGTTGTTGTTGTCAAGGAAGTCATTTTGATTCACGGGGAGTGCCGCAGTTTCTTTGGCATTATTACAGAAAGCTAGCTGGATCGACTCAGCCAGCGAGGTAGCATTCAGTATGCTCTTCTCTGGCTGTGCCATTGCCCCGCTTACTGCGCGTATGACAACTGGCAGTACGGATTCCAAGACTTTTAAGATAACGCTCGTTATAGTTTCTTGTATGATTGGAGATAGTCTGCGGAGTACTTCTTCTATAATACTGTCCGTTGATGGTTGTGCCGATATGTCTGGCTGTTGTGACGGAGCTGCCGGCTTTAATGCAATACGGTCAGCTTCCTCTATGCGTGTCGTGGGGATACGACTTCCACCGTCAACTTCTTTTATCCCATTCTTTACGACCGAAGACCAGCTTCGCTTCGTAAAATTGTCGGATGCTTGCACGGTAGATACTGGTACGCAGATTGGGACTGACGGGGCGTCGTGCTGCTTCTGTACCATGCTTCGCGAGGCTCTCTTTAGTTGTTCCATGCGTAGCAGTCTTTGCGGACATGCTCCCCACGTGGCCTCATGCTCCCCGTTGCATAAACAACAGCGGGCCTGAGCGTTGCAATCTTTTCTGAGGTGCTCCATAGAGCCGCACTTCCGACATCTGGGTTTTGGGGCCTTACAATTGGCGGCAAAGTGGTCCAAACTATAACACTTGTAGCACTGCGAGGGTTCATGATATAGTATGACGCCATGCCGTTTAAGCCCCAGACGCACCTCAGCCGGAAAGCTATTGCCGGAGAAAGTCAGGATAACGTGCTCCGTTGCCGACACAGCGTTGGTTCTTGGGTTTTTCGCTTTCACCCGAGTCGCTTCTGTGACTCCAGAGGGCTGCAGTGCCGATAGGATCGCCGACTCCGAGATAGAAGTATGAACCCCGGTGATCTTGCCCTTCACCGTGGATCGTGTTCCGCTTATCCTCGAGGAGACTTTAACTTCTGCTAACTCTGATAGCGAAAGTAAGGTCGCTCTGTCGTCTTCCTTCTCCACCACTATGACAAGTTCACCGTTCTTCGTGAAGCGAGGCTCCTCCATTTGTGTTTTGTTTTAAGATGCTGATGAGCAATCTCAGCATTGCTCCCGGCACTCCCATTTTAGCTAGCTCTTTAACTATCTTATACCTTGGCGCTATGTCAAACGCCGCTTTCAAATCTACAAACACAGCATATAGGCAATTCTTTGGCCTGGACAGAGTATGCCAGATAGCTCCGAGCAGCCCTTCAATTGCTGAGTGAGTTGACCTTCCCTTCCTAAATCCATGCTGTTCCTCTGGTATTCCCCCCCCCTTTCGCCTAAGAAAGACTCCAATTTCCTAGCTATTATTCCTGAAAATATCTTGTATGGGTTATGTATCCACTGTTTGCGCGATGATATCTTTCAACATCGGCATAATCGTTGAAATCACCTGTTGCACTATATCCTCCACTTTTAGCAGCGGCACGTGCTGCTCATTCAAATTATTTTCGACGGTCGCAGGTGGAACACTTCTTAGTGCTGGATCCTTCGGTGGTTCGGGTCTTTGAGGTTTGGATGTCGCCTCGTTGACTTTGATCCCATTTTTGACTACCGAGGACCAAGTACGCCTTGAGAAGTTATCAGATGCCTGTATGTGGCCCACAGGTGTACAGAGTGGTACTAACGGGGCATCCAAGCGCATTCCAATGCTATTTTGAGACGATGTTTGTAATAATTTCATGCGCTTTAGTCTATGCGGACATGGGCCCCAGGTGACTTCGTGTTCTCCAAAACACAAGCTGCACCGAGCCTGGGCTTTGCAATCCTTTCTCAGGTGCTCCGTAGAGCCACACTTTCTAAATCTCGGATTAAGAAGTTTACAGTTGGCTGCAAAATGATCCATGCTGTAACACTTAAAGATGTCGTGGGATGTTGCATGGGTTCCCAATATAAGACGACTCCGTGCCGTTTCAACCCTAACCGACCCTCAGCTGGAAAATTTCCACCCGCGAATGTTAAAATAACCTGTTCGGAGGTCGATACTATATTCGTCTTCAGGTCTTTAGTTTTTACCCGTATTGCTTCGGAAACCCCACAAGGCTGTAGAGAAGCCAAGATTGTAGCTTCCGATATTAAGGGATGCACACCGGAGATTTTACCCTTCACTGTGGATCGGCCTCCACTGATCCTCGCGGATACCTTTACGTCGGCTAACTCCTAAAGCGAGAGTAGCGTGGCTCTATCTTCTTCAGCCTCAACCACGATTAGAAGCTCTCTGCTTCTTGTAAAACGCGGTTCTTCCATCCTTCCTTTGACATGCTTAGCGATCAAGTCACATACATCGTTGAAATGTAGCTCCAAGGAGTTGTCGTCCGTTGAAAATATTATTGCCCGTTTCTTTTCTACTACTACCTTTGACGCACGAGCTCGCCTAGACCGGGTCATCGTGATAAACTCCGACTCGTCCGGAACGTCTTCACCGTCACCGCCGTCCTCGGTTGGCTCGCTTGTGACTCCCACGGTCGCTGAGTGAGCCACTGGCTGGGATATAGGCATATCTTTGCTGCGAGTGTCTTCCACAAGACTTGATGCGGTGCGCTTCCCGCATCCCGCCTTTGGACGGTGCGCCGGACCGCCCGCATCGTTGATTGGACCAGCAATGCGTCCATCCGCCTCCCCGTCCACATGCACGTACGCAGGCACGTCACGTTGCACCTCTTTTGTTGGTGTTCGCTGAATCGGCATGGCTAGATATTGCTGCGCCGCGCCTGTTTACAAACAAAGTACCGTTTGTTTATCATGCGGTCGCTGGGCAGACTGAAATTCGTGTTCGATTGATAATAATGGTACTGGTATCCGGGGAGGGGGAGTCTTGACAACAGCGGCATCGATAATGAGAGTAGAGATAAAGACTGGTGATGATGAGATGAGTGTAGGTAATATGAAGAGAGAGCTAAACGTTGATGCTGCTGCTGCTGATGATGAGTATTGATACGACCGGTATTGTACTACAGTAATGATAATGACGGATGGGGTGGTTCCAATTAAACTTACGGTAGAAGTGGGGGTGCTAGGAGAGACGAAGTTGGCAACTATGATGATGGTATGATGATGTTGAAGACGAGAAACAGTGATAAAGGCGGAGGTAGTGGCAAAAGATGGAGATGATTCCGGTGGAGGTGAGTGATGATGATGACTGTTTTAAGATTTAAATGCGCCACACATGTCGCCTGACTTGAGGTCGTGTCGCCTCCCTGCTGCTAGCTTCCTTCACCTTGAACTCGATGCAGTAGTGATTGCTGAGGTTCTCTTCCTCGTTTAGCACTCGCCAACCAACAGTATTTTGCGCCTGCGATGCCTTGCAGATTAGAAGGTCAATCCGGGATTCTCTTCCCCTAGAGGAGCAGTACGTAGCTTCACCATGGTTCACGGTCACCATGTCCTCTCTGGCTAACCATTCCATAACAGCTTGCCCCCTGCTATGAGTTCCCTCGAGCCCCACACAGACGAAGCAGCGTTGAAGTCACCGGTAAAGATAACTAGCGGCTCCAAGCTGGCCCGCGCCGACATTGTGACGTCCTCAAGTAGCTCCTGCAGGTCCGCTAGTGTACCATTAGGGCTACTATAACAGGAATAGATGCGACCCAGGCCTTTGAGTTCAACCCAGAAGAATCCTTTGCCGCTTCCTTTTCCAACTACTTTATATTTCCAACTACTTTTACTCTCTACGATGCAGCTGGTTCTATTATCGTCAATCGTACATACATGCGCCTTGCGCTTGGCAGGGGTAATGTTAGGCTCGCTCAGAAGGCATAAGTTTGCCCTACGGCGTCCAGCAATCGTTTCAAGCTTATAATGGGCACCTTTGCTACGGTTGCAGTTTAGCTGCAAAATGATGACGTAGTCCTGTTTACTGGCCATTATTTTTTCGTGGCTTCGACGTCCGGCATTGCGTATCGGGAGAGCTATGGGCACGTTTTAGGCGTCCACGCTTATCGCGCAGGAGTTGCGTGAAACCTTCTTCGTCCATGGTGGTTTCCGCGCCAGTGTCTGATACTTCTTCTTGCGTCCCTGCTCCTGCCGGCGTTTCCTGCGCATGCACCTGCTTAGCCTCTTTTGCTATCGTCGCCGCTGTAGCTACCTGCTTATGAGGGTAGGAGAGACTACGCCCCTTTAGGATCCATTCTCTGTAGACGAGACACGTAATAGACCTTGCTCCGTGTCCCTTCACTTCGCACGTATAGCAAGCCTTTTCATTCTCGCAGTTCTTGGCAATGTGGCCCACCTGTCCGCACTTGTGGCAAACCCAACCATCGACTTGTGGGTTCGTGCACTCCCAAGCTTGGTGGCCAATACGCTGACATCGTGGGCAGCACGGGACCAATCGCCACACAACGATGGGGCAGGTGTACCACCCCATTAGAAGTTGGCCAGCGTCCAGTAGTCTCTTAGCTGCACCCGCCGATGCCGTAACCATCACGTTTCGTTTTTTACTACTACGGACCAAGTGCGCCTTGAGAAGTTGTCTGTATGGGTCTTGAAGAACCTGTATGTGGCCCACAAGCGTGCAGAGTGGTACCAGCAAGGCATTTGAGCGCTTGATAATGCTGTTTTGGGACGATTTTTGTAACAAATCCATGCGGTTCAGCCTATGTGGACATGAACCCCATGTGGCTTCATGTTCACCAAAACACAGACTGCATCGAGCCTGGGCCGTGCAGTCCTTCCTCAGATGCTGCATAGAATCACACCTTCTGCATCTCGGTGTAGAAAGTTTGCAGTTTGCTGCAAAGTGATCCATGCTGTAACACTTAAAGCATTCCATGGGGTCTCGATATAAGACAACGCCGTGCCGTTTCAATCCTTACGGTCAGAATAACTTGCTCAGTGGTCGATACAATATTTGTCTTTGCGTCTTCAGTTTTCACCCTTATCACTTCGGAAACCCCAAAAGGCTTTAGCGCAGCCGAAATTGTAGCCTCCGATATTAATGGATGCACACCAGATATTTTTCCTTCACTGTGGATCGCCCTCCACTGATCCTCGCCGACACCTCTATGTTGGTTAACTCCTGCAGCGATAGTAGCCTAGCTCTATTTTTTCGGCCTCTACAACAATTAGAAGTTACCCACTTGTGACACACGGGGTTTTTCCATCTTTCCTTTGATGTGTTTAGCGATAAAGTCGCATACATCATTAAAATAGAGCTCTATGGAATTGTCTTCCGTCGAAAATATTACTGCTTCTTGCATTGCCACGACAACTTTCGGCGCACGAGATCGCCTGGACCGGGTCACCGCTGTAAACCCCGCTTCGTCCAATATCTCTTCACCGTCTCGGACGCCATTGGTTGTCTCGCTAGTGGTTTCAACAAAAGCCTGCGACACACGTATATCCTTGCTGCGAGAGTGTTCCACAAGACTCGATGCGGCGCGCTTTCCACATCCCGCCTTTGGACGGTGAGCCAGACCGCCCGCATCGCTGATTGATTCATCCGCAGCTATATCCATTTGCACGTACGCTGGTTATGTCCCGCTCGGGGCATAACTCAAGGCGTTAGGTCCAGGCTTGGGCTCTTCCACCTAGCCAGGGTGCCACGGCATTATCTCTCTGAACATCCATGACAGAAGTTGCAGAAAATATTTGCCCGCCCTCTTGTCTCTTGTAGCCAGCACTAATCTTCTCTCGACATCGTTAAGCAGTTTCTTTGTGAGCAGTCTAGGCCCCCCAATGTGTCGAACGCAAGGGGTGAGAACAAGTGTGGGTAAGCAATACTTAAGTACTTTCTGTACTCGGCTGCTTCCGCTAGGGCTACCGCGTGTCTAGGACGGGCTGAGCCCGTACCGACCATTGAAGAGGCTAAAAAGTCGGTTACGGTCGCATCCCACACCAACATTTGGCCCCGCTCAAAGGGAGTCAGGGTCATTTTATGAGGTCTCCTTCCATCGTCTCTGACTAAGCCGGGAGGCTCCAAAACGCATGGGTAGCCCGCCGACCGTGGTAGTTTCGTTTTCGAACACAGCGGTCGGGTTCGCAAGAGCTCTTGGAATAGATCGTAAGATCTAAGAACAGAGTCGCTGTCAGCCCGGTATCTGTTGTCAATTCATCGAACGGTGGTCTAGAGCACCCCTAGGCACCCGCTCGAGAAACCTCAGTTAACTATCTGACTTTAAAAACGGAAGATCTTACAAGTGAGTGCCGCTCGGTTACGAAAATCAGCTGTGCAGTGCAAAGAGACAACATCAACACCGTAGCTGCCGGTCATTGCTGCTTCCAGCGACACTAACGGCAGTAACATCACGGTTACGTGTATAGACCAACGGGCTAATAGCTAAGTAGCTAACACCCCGGCGTGCAAAATCATCGTACCGGGTTCAAATCCGGAGTGATTTTTTTTTTTTTGTTACCGCTACACTTGCAGGTAGCGAGATGTTTTTAAGCCAAGCCCCTCAGTGCAAGGAACCGGATAAGGGGAAAGGCACCCGGCTGGACAAAGAACCGGGCGACAAATCGGACGAGAACAAGGGCTCTCACCCGGACAAGGATCTAAGCGCGGAGCCGAACATGGAACAGGGCGACGAGCCAACAGCGGTGGAAGACGTCGGCCCAGAACTAGATAAGGAAGACAAGGAAGACCCGCTTCTAAGTCAACTGGCCGAAATGATGAAGCTGATCGACGACATGTACAGAGTCACCGCTAGCACCAAAAACATGCAAATAGTAGTCAAAAGCTCAACGGAACAGCTCAGGTCTCTTGTAAGAGAAGCAATACGGACAGAAAAGGCAAGACGGGCCGAAAGACAGCGAGCCGCGATCTTAAAAACAGACAAGATCAGCCGACAGTAGAAGCTATTAACACCCTGATCGCTCGTTGCAACACTGAAGACGACTTAAAAGATCTCTTGTCGAGGGACTGGCCAGATGGCGCGTATAACAACGTGTCCCACTACAAAGAGAGCATTCTGAGGGAAAGCCCCCTTCGGGTTCTAATTGCCCGGGAAGAGGACCCAGTTGACTCGGTCACCTGGAGAAACATGGCAAACCAGTTTCAAGGAATAGCGGGGGAGCCTGGAAAGAAAGTAGGCGCGGTCCTATCACGCACTATCCAGGAGACAGGTGATGACGGACTCCCTACCGCACGTGCCTTAGTGGCGATCCGTCTGCCAAAGGATACCACGCCGTGGGAGGAAGGCGAGATGATTGAGAAGGCGGTCGTAAAGGCGATAGAGTTACGTAAAAAACACGAAGCGCTGCAGGACAATGCCCCCATCCCTTGCTACATGACAAGCCAGGGGGAGGCCAAGGGAGTCAATAAGCTCCTCGAATGTATTGCGCGGAAGCATAACATCCAGATGGGGGTCACTCAAGGAAAAAACAGGAAGGGGCAACAGGCGAGGGGGGGAGCGAGAGCTCCGAGCGGCACCTCGATTCTCCTTCAACGGGAGCAAGGGGTCTCCTACGCGGACACGCTGAAGCGTCTTGGCAGTATGGTTGACCCGACTAAATACAACGTGAGGGTGACAAAAGTCCAACGCTTAACCAGCGGTGACATGCGACTGATAGTCGCAGAAACTGCAGAGGGTGGCTCCGCGTCATTCATAGAGGCCCTCACGACCAAGGGGGGGGCACAGGCCTCCAGGGACACCTCAACGCCTCGGAAATTCATAATAAGGGACCTGCTTGAAGGAACATCGCAAGAAGATGTCGAGCAGGCACTAAAGCAAGTAATAGGCAGTGCCGCCCCACTAGCGGTCGAGAAGCCCCAAAAGGGATACCGCGACCGATGGTCAGCTGTGGCCCGGGTAAATCACTCCGACGCCGCAAAACTAACGGAGCTGGGAAAGGTTCCGATCGGGTGGGCGTCCTGCCCTATCTCTGAATGGGTCACAGTGCCTACATGCCAAAGATGCCAAAGAGTCGGGCACCACGCGCGGACCTGCACGTTCGAGCTAGTGGAAACCAAACGCTGCCACAAATGCGGCGATTTGGGCCACATCTCAAACGAATGCACAAAGGCTTCCTCGTGTTATAACTGTGGAGGGGCCGGGCACTCAGCCAACTCCGCAGCGTGCCCAAACTACCGGTCCAAAATAACAGAGGCCAGACGCCAACGCGGACAGCCGGATCTAGCCCCCACGCGGCAGAACAACGTCGCAGCTCCCCCAGCTCCGACACGCCAACAGGAAAACCCGACGGACAACGCCGCAGACGCCTCCGATCAAACAGCAAACACCGCTGAGGACGACGACGGTTTCAGACAACCCTCGCGTAAAAGAACAGTACGGTCACCGCCAACAAACCTACGGGCTGCTAAGTTTCAAAACCGCAATGACGCAACATAAAAAGACTCAAGTAAACTGCTCCAGAAGTCGTGCGTCTCACCAAACACTGGAGGAGATAGCGACGAGAAAAAGAGCGGTCATAGGTGATCGTAGAGGAGGCTCAGACTTTACCTTTTATCGCAGAAGAATGAAACCGCGTTTTAACCTTACAATCCGCAACCGCGAGCACGTTGTTAAACGTTTAAACCGAACCGTACTACCTGACGAAAAGCATTTTTGCGACCACCCCTACTATACACAATATAACGCCGCGAAACCCATCGCCTCAAGACCCTCTTCGATTTTAAAGCACATAAGTTTGACAACCCGCAAACGAGAGCACGCTTCTAGAGTTTTAAACCAGATAGCACTACCTGACGAAGAACTTTTTAAAGACTCTTACTATATAGAATATGACGTCGGGAAGACCATAAACCCAAGACCACCTCCGATCGTACAAAATGAGCCACAAGCAGCCAAGCAGAAGAAGAGAAGGGGAAATAAAAACATAAACGGCTAGAAAAATCAAGATATTGCAGATTAACGTAGCACGGTCGCGAAGGGCTCATGACGTACTCGACGTGACAAAAGAACGAGAGAACGCAAACATCTTGCTTCTTAGCGAACCTAATAAAAGATGGATTGATTGTAGAAGGAGAAGAGACTGTTTTGCTGACAAAAACAGTGACGCTGCCATCTGGGTGAGTCCAGGATACCCCGTAAGGGCTGAAAGATCAGGAGAAGGATGGGTATGGGTAGAAATCGAAGGGGGACCAGTGATCTTCAGCTGTTATATATCCCCAAACTCAGGCAGGCAAGCTTTTACAAATTTATTGGACGGCCTGGGGAAAGAGATAGATAAACAGAGAAAGCGAAGCAGAGAAGTCTTGGTGGGAGGAGACTTCAACGCGGCGGCACGGAAATGGGGAAGCAGAGAGACAACCTCGAGGGGCAGAGACACGATAGAGTGGCTGGCAGATAATAGCTTAATTCTCTACAACGACGGGCTGGAGCCGACATTCGTCCGAGGAAGCCAGGCCACCTTTATAGACCTGACCCTCGGAACTGAACGAACGGCAGATAAGCTTCAAAACTGGAAAGTCTTAGAAGAAGATAGCCAAAGTGACCACGCGTACATAAGCTTTGAGTACAGAGAAAAACACGAACGGCAGGAAAGCAACAACCGCCGTGTAGCGTGGCACGCGTCGAAACTTGACCTGGAAAAGATGAGAAACGAAGTAAGAGCAAGGAGTCAACAGCTCCTAAACAAAGGAGAGGAAATCCGGCCAGAAGCTGTAACGGCTATGATGACAGAAGTCTGCAGGTTGGCGTCCATCAAGAAAGGAAGGACACCACACAAGAACCCCCCAGAGTACTGGTGGACAACAGAAGTAATGTCTATCAGAACATCGTGTAACAAAGCCAGAAGGGCACTTGCCAGGGCAAGGGCAAAAAAGACCAATACGGACAGAGAATGGGAGGCAATAAAAGAGGCGAGAAAGAACCTCAGAAAAGCAATAAACAAAAGCAAGAGGAACTCCTGGAAAGAGTTATGCGAGAAGGTGGAAACCGACATATGGGGGCAACCATACAAAATAGTCATGGACAAGCTACGGAAACCCACGCCAGCGCTCTCAAAGGACTTGGTCGTGGCGTCAGTGAGGAGGCTCTTCCCGACTCATGATGAACCGATTCGTCCGGTGGGAACAGAGAGCGGGGAGGACATCCCCCTGACCACGGCCGGGGAAATTAAAGCGATAATTGAGCGCCTCCCCAATAGAAAAGCGCCTGGGCCCGATGGAATTCCGGCAGAAGCCATTAAAATACTCTTGCAAGAGAAACCGGAGGTCTTTAAAAGGATAGCAGACATCATCTGGACCAAAGGACACTATCCGAGGGAGTGGAAAAAAGCCATTCTGGCCCTAATTAGAAAGCCAGGAAAGCCCCCTACGGACCCAGGGGGATATCGCCCAATATGCCTCCTGGATACGATAGGTAAGGCTTTCGAGATACTGGTTAACATGAGACTGACCGCGGAGCTTTCGGACAAGGGAGCTCTGGCAGACTCACAGTACGGTTTCCGAAAGGGAAGATCAACAGAGATGGCTATAGAACGGATTCTACAAGAGGCCCAGAGGCAGAGAGAACGAAACCAGTGGTCGAGAGAGCTGTGCCTCGTCGTCCTCCTAGATGTACGGAACGCGTTTAACTCGTTACGGTGGCAAGTAGTTATAGATGTCATGAGAGACATCCAAATCTCCAAATACCTGCAAAGGGTAATTGCGTCATACTTAAAAGACAGAGCGGTGATGTACGGAGAGGATGAGTTTCATATGACGGCCGGGGTCCCCCAGGGCTCAGTCCTGGGCCCTCTCCTCTGGAATATGGCATACAACGGAGTGCTAGAAGTAGTCCAGGCGCAGGGAGTACAAACGATCGCGTATGCGGACGACCTCGCCATAATAATCACAGATCGAGACCCGAATCTCCTGGAGCGGAAGGCCCAAAAAGCGCTCAATCAGGTGGAAACTTGGATGAAACACCATGGGATGGAACTAGCACCGGAAAAAAGCGAGGCTGTGATGCTAGTAGGGAATAAAGTCCACACCAAGCCGAACCTGACTCTGAATGGAGTGAAAATTGCAGTCAACGAGACAGCAAAGTACCTGGGGGTCACCGTTGACCGTGCTCTCACGGGAGACGCTCATATAGAAAATGTAACAGAGAAAGCAGGCAAGGTAGTAACCAACCTCGCCAGAATCCTACCAAGATTTAGAGGAGCGTCCGAGGGCAAGCGCCGGCTTCTTGCGACAGTGGCAGATTCCATTGTCCTTTACGCCGCGCCAGTCTGGGGGCCTCTCGCAATGAAAAGGAAAAAGAACCGGAGCAAACTTCTAAAAATACAGAGAAAAATGGCCATACGGGTTGCGAGAGCGTACAGGACGGTAGAGACCAAGGCCGTCATAGCCCTGGCAAGACTTGTCCCCTGGCCATTGCTAATAGACGAAAGATGCCGGCGGAAAGAAGACCCCACTCGAGGAAGGCAAGAAAGCCGTCAAGAGACGCTCCGGAAATGGCAGCACGAGTGGAGCTGTACGCCAGACGACGCCCCCGGAGCGTGGACCAGACACCTAATCCCCGACCTGGTCACATGGTTTAACAGAGGCCACGGGGAGACAACTTATCACCTTACACAGGTTCTAACGGGTCATGGCTGCTTTCAGTCGTACCTGTACAAGATCAAGGTCGTGCAGGACCCAAGGTGTGTGACGTGCGAGACGGGCGAGGTGGACGACGTCACCCACACCGCCTGCTTCTGCCCAGCGCTCGAAGAGGAAAGAACGATGCTGAGCGTCTTTCAGAATAAAGGACGATCAGTAAAAGAACTGGTAGCATGGATGTCCGAAGGCGAGGAAAAGTGGCTGCTGGGAGTGAAAGCGATCGAGAAGATTATGCAGAAAAAAGAGGAACTGGAGCATGAAAGAAAGCAGAGGGAGAGAAGCTGACGACCAGCTCAGCGCTGACTACTACACACACCACGAAGTAAAGTGAAAAACATTTCCGTGGTTCTCTTAAAATAAACTTGCCGTATCACAGTAGTGTGAACGGTCCAAATAAAAATAAAAAAAAAAGCCCGCCGACCGTAGCCCTCTGCTAAATGTTTCATTCAAGGCTGAGTGGCGTGCAATTGTTCCTGAACTCTGCGGACAGGAAAATTCATGGTGACCTAGGGAGTCGACCTCGTCACCGCACCTGCACTAGCTCTACTCCTCAACCCGACTAGCATTCGTGAAGACTTGTCATCCAGGAGGGTATCAAGTTGAGAGCTCGAAAGGGCGTGCAGCCATGCACCCGCACCGGGCGAGGAAACTGCCTGTAATCTCGCTTTACTAGCGGCCGTAGTAGTTCCCACAGTTCTGCCAGCCACGAGCGCTGAAGGGAAAGAGTCTCCGGTAAAGACCCACAGAATGCAATAGCGTCATCCTGAGTCTTTTCAAGCGTGGAGTGGAAGTTTGCAATCGCTTGGGGGTTCAGGATAGACTCAACGCCACTAGTCGCCGAATGTAAGGAGGCGATGCGTGCTGCGACTGAAAGTGAAACTGCTCCAGGCAGGCCCAGTCCACCTCTAGCTACCGGTAAGAAGGCCTGAACTAGGGAATCGCCTCGCAACCGAAGGTTGAGTATAGATATCAACGCAAAACCCATCTTCAAGTTAATTTCCTCTAACTGGACCAAGAAGGCTGAACTGTTGATTCCCCCTGAACAGTTAGTTTAGCCTCGACGCGGAGAAGCGTGGACGCAGGAGGTACAACCCCCGGTAAGCGTCCAGCTGGGGAAGACAATTAAAGCCGATGGAGGAGACGTTAATAAATATACTGCTCGTGTCACCTGAGATACGACCCCCCGGCACCAGACTGTGGATTGCCTTAAATAAGCGTAACATCGAGCCTTCCTTGAAGTCGACCGGACTCCCGTCAGGCTTCTCGTTGTGTCTGAGACGAACCCTGAATGCTCCGAATGCTCCTGAGCTGACTTCATTTTTAAGCCGGTCTTACTGCGTTTGCTCCCGCATCACGGTCTTTTTAACTCTCGCGCTTGTAACAACGGTGAAACCATCGTGACCCGAGGGCTCGTCAACCACCGAGTCAGCATCGATACCCTGTCTTCTTTGCTTAACACTCGCGGATTTGTTATTCAACGCGCTAGCAGGCCTCGATATATCATCGACGGCTGTAGGTGCATTGGTGCGAATGTTCGCGACATCCAGGCTAGCAGAAAGTACAACTAGCCGGGCGGGGGCATTTGGATCCATGATCGCGTTTTACATTCACTCGCAATTGCTTTGTATAGTTATATCACTAAATGTATATATATATATATATATATATATATATATATATATATATATATATATATATATATGTGTATGTATGTCTCTTTGAATATATATATATATATATATATATTTATGTCACCGATGGGTGTATGTATGTCACCTGTATATATACGTCACTAATGTCTTGTATATGTATGTCACCTTCTGTATATATGTCACCAGTGCCTTGTATATGTATGTCACCAAGGCAAAGTAATTGTTTACAAACAGTCGTACTGACGCGAAATGTAGGCGCGTGCAGGCACGCAGAATTAGCCGGTCGCCAGAGCGACTCCACCGTCTAAATTGACGGAACGAGAGCCGTGTTATGACGTGGCTGTTATGGCACACTAGTGATAAGAAGTACACTACACAAGATGACCGATGAACTGAACGGCTCCTCATGGTTAACAAGTGGAACACTTTTCAGTCTTGGACGAAGCGCAAGGTGAAGACGATCCGACTAGGCCACTGCCAAGGCATACGAACCAGGTAACGCTCCACTATTCGTAAGCCACCGAAAACACGTCTGCACACCTCGACGTTCGAAGGCCAAAAAAATATATATATATAAAGTGTGTTGCAAAAAATAGCAACTCATGTTTTTTAGTGATAATTTCGGCTTAGTTTATTTGAATGGCTTGAAATTTTAAGCGCATGATGTACATGAAGAGTATGGTGTTAACTTCGTTGCAATCTCACAATCGGTGCATACAAAAAATAAAAAAAGTGTGAAAAAAACAGTGTTGCTAAATATTAGCAACAGTAACATGCTAACAACACAGCTCTTGTTTGTAGAGGATTGTCGATACTACAGCTGATATTCGATCCCGGGGATCAAATGTCAGGAATATTGTCTAGCTCAATCAATCGTTCTATAGCTGCAAAATATTCTACAGCTTAGTCGTTGTTCCAAATTAACGGCGAAGCGTATGTTTAAACCATGGGTCGTACAAAGGATCTCTCGGATAACGAAAATACAAGAATTGAGGCATATGCTGAGCTCGGTCATACAGTTACTGCTATAGCAACCAGATTAGGACGGCATAACAGCAATATCAGCAGGTTCTTAAACCCTGGAGTGAGCCAAAGGTGCAGACCTAACAGTGGGCGGAAGCCAGTTTTGACTATTCAAGATCGGCGAAGGATCATACAGTTGGCTACTCATGACCAAATGTCATCTTCCAGGATCAGGACTACTTTGGGAGTGTCAATGCACCGATCCACAGTGTACCGAGTGTTAAGTTTTGACAAAAACGTGCGATACGCGAAAAGGAAGCTTATGCCGCCACTGCAACCGAAGCACATTGTCGCACGGCGTGAATTTTCGCATAGATACCAAACTTGGGATAACAAGTGGAAAAACATCGTCTTCTCGGATAAAAAGAAATTTAATCTCGATGGCCCTGACGGCTGTCAGTACTATTGGCACGACTTACGGAAGGAACCTAAATGGTTCTCGAAACGTGTTACCGGCGGTGGTTCTGTGAAATATTAGGGCGCGTTTGGATATAATGGGAAGCCCGATCTAGTCTCGATTGTGGGCCGAAACAATTCCGACAAATACCAGCGTATCGTCGGTTCCCAGTTAGAAGCCCATTTCAGAAGAATTGGGGGACCTGACGCAGTTTTTCAACAAGACAGCGCCACGTTTCATACCTCGGCTAGCACTATAGCCTTTTTTCAAGAACAAGGAGTGCCACTTTTTGACTGGCCGGCATTGAGTCCAGACCTGAATCCCATCGAAAATCTTTGGGGACATTTAGTGAAGCAGATTTACGCAAATTGTCGACAATATGATAATTTCTCGGACCTCAAAGAAGCTGTCCAGCAAGCATGGACTAATATTCCTCCTTTGTACTTACAACAGCTCATTAACTCCATGAAAGACCAAGTTTACGATTTGATTCAGAAGAGGGGACGAAAACCCCGTTTCAAGAATAGAATATGTAGTATCAAATAAGGCATACAGCCCTGCTAAGAATCCAATACGCCGTAAGGCGTTATTGTTGCTAATATTTTGCAACACTGTTTTTTCACACGTTTTTATTTTTTGTATGAACCGATTGTGAGATTGCAACGATTGAACACCATACTCGTGTTTCGTCATGTACATCATGCGCTTAAAATTTCAGGCCATTCAAATAAACCAAGCCGAAATTATCACCAAAAAACGTGAGTTGCTACTTTTTTGCAACACACTTTATATATATATATATATATATATATATATATATATATATATATATATATATATATATATATATATATACTATATATATATATATATATATATATTATACAAAAATTCTGCCAAACATTCACGGACCAAGAGAATGCAGGCGTAGATTGCTGATGTCAGTGGCCGAATCTATAGCGCTATTTGGGTCCCCAGTCTGGTTCAAGGCTTCTTTGAAAACAAAGATAGCGAGAGGGATCTTTGGAAGCACTCAAAGAGTGGCGGCCCTCAGAATTATCCAGGCGTGTCGCACACTCTCCAATCCCTCATCCAAAATTGATTGAGTGGCCGGGTGGAGAACTAAGCCATTATCTCACACAGATTCTCACGGGACACGGAGACTTTCAAACATATCTCTTTCAAATTGGAAATGCTCCCTCAGCGAGCTGTGTTTACTGTCAGGAAGAAGCGGAAGATGACCCGACCCACACTTCGACTTCGACGAACTAATGGAGAACGGAGCCTTGGGAAAGCTGAGGAGAGCAAGATTTCCGCCTACTGTTCCCAGACTCCGCCTCTCCCGTTTGACAGCACTACAACACTGTACGCACCGTGAGGTCCAATGGATGCTAACCACCGAGCACTTCAAAAGAGACCTTGCGAAAACAAGACTTATTTGCAAGCGCTTGGGAACCTCCATTGAGACCGCTATAAGAGAGACCGATTACTGGTCTCAACAACTACACTCGAGTTCCTAAAAGCGGCGCTTTCCGACCCGCAAAAACCTCGCAGCTTTAGATCCATCACTATCTCTGTGAGTGGTTTATGGGACTCCAAATCTGCGAGTACGCTCTTGGGGCTCGGCGTCACGAAGAGGAATCTTATGGATTTTACCGTCTTAGCGTTGCAAGGAACCTTGAGGATATACCGCTCGCACCGGGTCTATTAGAGCAGGGGCTACCATCAAGCAAGAACACGAACAGCTGATTCTTAACCTCATGTGACACCTTTTTACCACCATTTTTATTAAGGCGAGCACTGCCGAGTGTGCAAACGTATTGTAAATGATTAATAAATCATATATATATATATATATATATATATATATATTACTTAACCTCATTCAAGGCAATAATTCAAGGCGTCGATGTTGCGTTTACAGACGACGAGATACGCGAAGAGCTAGCAGATTGCGGTGTGGTGCACGCTCGACGGTTATTCCGCACAGAACACGCTGGTAAAACCCCACTCAGCAAAGTGATCCTGACGTTTGACCGCCAACCGCCTGTATCTGTTTTCCTGGGGTACAAAACCCACTCAGTCATACTGGAGCCTGATCAACCAAAATTGTGCTCCAATTGCCAGCGAGTGGGGCATCTAGCGGACAGGTGTACTCTTCGCAAGGCCTGCAAATAATGTGGAGGATCTGATCATTTGGCGTCCAGTTGCACCAAACAATCGAAATGTGTAAACTGTGGTGGCCCTCACGCGGCCGGATCGCCTTCTTGTCCGCGTGTGGCTTATCTTCGTGAGCGTAACAGGATTATCATGGAGGCCAGAGTTCTTCAGCAAGTTAAGGCAGCGCACCCTAAAACCTCTATTGGCCCTCTTTCCACTTGCAGAGAAGCTTAAAGCTTTCACATCTTAATGCCAGATAACGTGATCCCAAACGGAAGTCTTCGTGAAGACACATCTACACACAGGGCAACATGTCCTGTGTGTAATTGTGTCTTCACGAGGAGGGGTCTCGCCAGACATATATCGGTCAGACACGCCGATGCCGTTAACAGGCCGTCCACATTCCACCAGGCTCGGGCAGAAGACTTTGATGTTAACACACTACTCATCGATATCCAGGCAAATATGCGTCATGCCAAACTGTTACGCATTTTACCTAAATCTGTGCGGTCCACTGTTGCGGAGGAGCTCACTAAGGTCTTCCTAAATGTCGCCAAGGACAACGACCTCTCCGCCTGGTACTCCTTGTTTTCCTTCGCTCCGGTCGTGTTGCGGCTCCCTCGGGCCAGAAAGGATGCTCAATCTCTGTCTGTTTTGACCAGGAAGAACCTACACGACTTTTCGTGGGGATTAAGGCTTAGGGATCTGACACACGAGGGATTAGGACGCAAAATAATGTTGGACGACTCTGTTGGACGACGAGACCACGCGCATAAGCGCAGGGCTGCGGCTTGGTGTTGACCTAGTCGTGCCCCACCGATGTCGTTGTGGTGATTTTGTGGACGCGTTGGCCCATCATGGCCTGACGAGCAGGTCACTCCGCTCTAAATGACACCTTTAGTCGCGCACTTCGATCTGCCGGCTTCCCATGTGTTTTAGAGCCCCCGGGTCTATCAAGAGATGACGGAAAAAGACCTGACGGCCTGACTTTGACGCCCTTTGAGCGTGGCCGCATGCTTGTTTGGGACGCAACTGTAACCGACTCATTAGCCCCTTGGATGGTCGGTGCAGGTGCGGACCGAGCAGGTCATGCTTCCAGGTTAGCTGATGCTCACAAATGCAGGAAATATTCCAGTGTGAATTATCCGCACGAATTTTGTCCGTTGGCGTTCGAGACTATGGGAACTGCAGGCCCCCTTACGCTCAAACTGATTCTTCCGAATTCTTGCGTCAGAGGCTGTCGCTTGACATCCAATGAGAAAATGCAGCGTCTGTTCGGGGCACATTGCTGAACTGGGCTAACCCTGGGTTAGAGAACCCGTAATCACGCGTTCGCACGGAGACAATTGTCCACTCCAAAGTGCTAACATATATATATATAACATTGCATTCAACGGTGTTTACAGCAATTATCTTCTTCCTTGGGCTTACACTACTACGCTGAGGCCGCATATTAGAAGCCATCCCAATTAGTTTAAGCGGATCACTGAATTGCATCTAAAACTTGTTTTCAACGGAATGACCTTTCAGATCTCCGTCGTTTTGTTTATCAATCAAGAAACTTATCAAGTTACTGCAAAGTCCAATAAATATGCGCTACTTGGATGATGGCGAAGTCGGTAGTGATCCAGCAGCTATGGTGGATTTGAGCACGGTGCGCGAGTTTGCAGACACCATTGTACTGTTCTTTCCAACATCCTGACAGCCGGCCCGGCCATTGGCACGTTGTTACACAAGGCTCGTCTGTCGAGCCTCATTGATGTAGCATCGAGTGAGATAGAAAGTGTCAGGCCATCCAGTCGCGAAACCATATCACTCACCTTTAGCCTACCATTTAAACACTATTTGAACGCGAGCGCTACATATTTATGCTACAAGGGAAGCACCTCGTTAACTTTTCCATGCCTTAGCCCTGGAGTTGATCACACGGGGACGACGTTCACAGCAGATGCAACAAACTATATTTTATTTCTCATTACGGGAAGTAAGTAATGTCCGAAGACTGTCTGTGTTTCCTTAGTAGGGGGGCTCTTGATGCCTGTTCCGATGCTAGTTATATTCAATACCTTGCACCTTTGTGTGGGCTCGCGTGTAACAGTAACCACAGTAACATAGCCACCCAAAAATTGACTATACGCCGCGGCAGTGTACGCGTAAAACCGTTCTTTATCTATATCTAGAATCTTCTCGGTTTTCCACTCAACCCGAGCTTACCGAGGCATGTACTTCACTTTTACTGAGTGGCCATCTGCCCAATATACGTCTCCCCTAGTGCTGTTACCGACGTTTTTTAAACGGCGTTTATTACGGCGGGCAGGGCGTAGCTCGAACAGGTCTTTGACAGGGATTTCCCTGTAACATGCAAGCCAATGGCTTAGGCATTCTTGTACGACAACCATAGCTGAAACATCATAAAGGGTTTTGTAGCGACCATCATTAAACGATATGGTCTGGTATAGGCCGTGATGTGCACTCTGCCCACGCAGCCCTAAACGATAAGTAGGAATTAAAACGCATTAAAGAATGGTTCCAGCTCCTCTCCTCGTCCTGAAGCCTTTTGGTGAGAGGTCTTTAGTGGGTGGTGGGAGTGTGCCAACACCACTAAGATAGACTCCCACACTACTTGTTGCGCGTGAGCGTAAAAGCTTTTTCCCTCTCACCAAAAAAGTATGTTCAACCACGGCCTGTTAAGAGGAGCATGAGTTGTGTATTTGTTGGATCTGTAGGCTTGTGTAAACTCTTATAGTGCACAGTCGATCCGTGCTATTATATTTTCCTGAATTAAGCTGAAGGATAGTAACGGCTATGGTTGCTTTTTTAACATTTGAACATTATTTCATGGGATGTCAACTGCATTTTGGAAACAACTAGAAAAGTACATCGCTCTTTTGAATAACGGAGATTTAGACGGGTTTGCTGTATTTTTTTGTAAATTGCGCAGGCAAAAAATAACGCTTAGATAGCTATGGTTGAATAGAGCAATCATCGATTGTCTCTATTGCTTTCTAAAGACTACCAAAATCATGAACATCCAGACACTTATTTTATTTAATTCAAATACACGTTTAATTTGCCAACGGTATATTATTTACGATATTTACATATCACAAACAAATTTTCATACAACTAGCGGTTCGCTCACATGTGTACCGACATTTCCATCATTTTGCCCCAGTGTCCGTTAAGCAGTGCGGGCCAAGACAGCGTCGGTTGGCGGCAATGGCGAAGCAAGCTAACTACTGGCGCCAAATAGAAGATGCCGCCACCCTACTAGCGAAGTCGCTAAACGCGCGGGCAATATGTGAGTATATACCGAGCAAGAAGGCTTAGTGGTAAAGCCTTTGCTTTGCATTCGGGAGGACTGGGTTCGAAACCCAGACCGGTCACTCTCTTAAATTGGTTTGCATGGTTTCCAATTTAGACAACGCAAATGCCGGAGTGGCTGTAAAATCAGCCATGACTTGAAAAAACTGTACACGGGCCTTACGGAAAAAAAATCTAAAAAAAAGAAGGAGGCATGAGAATAAATCCCTCAGGGAAATGAGATCAGAAGTCGTTGGTGTTAGCCAGGCAGAGGACGTGTGTTGCTTGAGCGAGAGAATGGCGAACTCGTAACCGTCGCCGGCCAGTCATGGGGGTGGTGGTCACTACAAAGCCCTGCCACCTTCGAGCGTCTACCACAAGACTTAATCACGTTGCTGGCTGATCAGGTCAAATACCTAAAGGTAGCGGAAAAACCCAGCTTTTGACAATCATTTTAATTTATTTGCAATATCTTCGTTCTTGATTTCATAGTGCATTTATTAATTGTTCACTGAACAGCATGCTGTTCTGATGAGGCTTTGTAGAGACATCTGTTATTTTTGAAGTAACATAACGTAGGTAACATTTATGACAGGAGAACATATGTAATACGATAATCAAATCACTAGCATTGGGAAAGCCATGCAAGGACATTAGTTGCATTCAAATAAGTAGGCGCGATAGGATTATGAATGTGCCTATTTAGTCATACGCCAAGAGAACAATCCGTTTGTTTAAAACATCGTGTGAAACTAAATCTAATCAACAACTTGGCACGAGCACGACAAGAAGAGCTACGAAACTAGATTTCCAGTAAAAGATGCTAAAACCCAATTCCGGTTCACCGTTACCCAGAAGAGTCTAACGCCAATTGAAATGGGGATGGCTTTAAACAACGCTTCGCACCAATCACCCGTAATATCGATATCATTTTTATTTCTTGCGATATTTTTCAAGCACTTATCGGTACGTACACCTAAAAGACCCAGTTTATTTCGCCAGAGAGAGATTCCCAATAGTTTGTAGCTCATTGCTTCCACTAAGAAGTATGAATGGTATTCCTGAGTTGTTCAGTGTTCTTGTTACTATTCTATTAAGCTCTGCATGTTTTGAAGCCATCCCCCATTAATTGAATGCTGTGCCGCTGTAAGAACAGCACGTTTATCTTATTGATTTAGGGTCACTTGTGATATCCCTTGTCCGTACGCCTTCCCTTTCATAGGCCACTAGAACGAATGTGACTCTCAGGTGAGCTGATAATTGGCTGCACTGCCACCAAAAAAATTGGCAGTAGTGGGCATTCCATTGTTTGAGCAGCCGGATGATGCTACCGTTGTGGTAGTGGTAATCAGCGCGGAAAAGCAGACGCCAACCCGCTAATTTAGGTTCTGACATTTGAACAGGTAGGACTGGAAGTCCCCCTGACCCGTCAGGACATAGGTTGTGTGGAAGGTAAGTTTTTCCCAGGACAATTTTGCCATTCTTTGATGCTTGATATAAGTTTCCGGACACTGGCTCCTGGAGCACTCTTCAGGCCGTTCCACTCCTCTTGCCACGGAATGATGCTTTGTCGCCGCTCGTCTTCCTTCTTGAAGGTAGGGTCTTCCCACAGGCAGCGGCGCTCTTACGCAGGGAACCGCTCCGGCGAGTAGAAGCGCCGGCAGTGCTCTCACAACGACGCATCATTATCGGTTATGCCACTAACTCGGCCACGGACATATAGACACGTCGCTTAGAGTGCGCGGGCATGAAGCGTTGTTCGGCGCAACTAAAACGTGCCTTGGAGACTCCGGTCAGGAAATACGTAGCATAAAAAAACTATGATCTCTTCTTTATCGAGGTGTAGGTGAGGTCCGGAAAAAACTACCTTGCTCTTGGCGGGGGCTATGGCAGGCCCCCTTTTTGCCTACAGTACGCGACGCCGACGATTGCTCCCTCTTTACGCATATGCAGCAGCTACGTGTCCGCGATATGACGGGAGAACGAGATCGTCAGCGCAGGCAAGGAGATAGGCTTAGGCCCGATCGAACTGGTACTGGGCCGAAAAGTCGTCGCTGCAAGCTCGGGACCCCGCGCTAGCGAAGAAATGTTGCAGCGCCAAATCGACTGACGTCCGCCGTGGCAACACTGCGCTTGTAGAGGGGCCTCCTCCGTCAGCCGTAGGGTTTCCGGGGATCCCGTAGGCAGTTGTATTAATTCCCGAACACTTATTTTAGTGCAAACAAATCATCTGAGTGATGAATGAGACCCAAGTTTGATCCGTTAGTAGCAAATCATTCGAGGGGGAAAAGGCTCTTAGCAAAATATTTTTTCTCTAGCGAAAAGCATACGGAAAATATACAGACACGAATCAATAAATAAAAGTACTCTAAACGAAGAACATTCTTTGTAGAGCAAGAGGCCGAAGGCAAGCGACTTATATACGTACACGGGGGGGCATCCTGACGTAGACAGAAAATTTGGCTAATTGAAGACTATAAGTACAATGTATTATAATACGCAAATGCAAGCAAATCATAGAAGGAGGTTGAGAATAAAAAGAAAAATAAGAAGACTACTTGTGGATATTTCGCGGTAAGGGCCACACCAGCCACAAATGTAAAAAGCTATTGTACTTGGAGAAATCTAAGGCAAATCCTAGAGTAATAGGCCTGCAAGTGTCCTCAACGCAACCAACGCACGAAACAATGTAGTTTTAATATGAAACTATACATATCCTGCACTATTTTCTAGTAACTTGCGCTAAAGTTTGCTTAGACTCACACTTCGAGTCCAAAGGCAAACCCATGCTCAAAGCTCATTAGCATGGCTTGAGACGCGATGGGCAAAGGGATAATGTGTCGAATATTGATATATCCAAGGTCGTTATCGTAAATCCCTCAATGCTTACTCAGGAGACTTTGCCGAAACCAAAGCGTTTAGAGTTTATAGACATGTTCCCAATTGACGAGGATGTATAAGATATAAAAAATGTGACGTTCACAGAGTTTGCAGAGTTTCTTCACAGGAATACAACATTGAATTTATTCAATAATTGCACATTTGCACACTGAGGCAGTGCTCGCCTAAAAAAATAGTTTAAAATCGCCTCCCGGTGAGTTCGCCTGCTCCTCCTCCGCGACGGACCCAGCTCTTGTGGTCCCGGTGCGCCCGGAAGACCCGTAGGGTACCCTGCATGGCCAGGACGGTTAGGTCGATCAGGTTTTTCTTCGATAACCCGAGAGTCAGGAGATCCTTCACCGACTCGGGCTCCCATACACCGGTCATCGACACGGTGATGGACCCGAATCGGTGGGGAAGCGAGCTGGGAAGTTGATCCCTGACCCCGGGTATATCGTATTTCCTGATCTTATCCCGTCTGGCCAATGCAAGGTCTCTTGAGGGGCCGCAGACCTCGGCGTCCAAGACCCAGACCCTCGTAGGTGTTGTTATGACGAGGTCTGGTCTCCGAGCCGGTGCGGCGGGTCTTCGGAAGGTGCGCTCTCGTTCCACCTGCATTCCTTTAGCACGGAGTAGGCGGGTGACTCGCTCACATATGTCATCGTGGCGCTTGATTATAGGGCGATGGGTGTGATCGCACACTTGAGCGATGTGGGCCAGCGTCTCGACAGCGTTGCACCCATGACGACAAAATTTGTCGTACCCGGGGCGACCCCTTGCGAGTCTGGCACGCGTTGGTAGTGCGTTGATCCTTAACTTAATCAGGTTTATGTACTCCCTACCGGATAGGTAAGGAGTACCCTTGACCCAGTCATTTGTAAAAGGGGTTAGGTGTGTGTGTTTCAGGTGAGCCCCATCGACTGTGTTATGTAGTGTACGAGACCAGTACTCGGTCTCGTGTGCGGCGTCTTCAATGGTCGTGTCATCGAACACACAGAGAGCGCTGGTTTTCGCCAGCTCCTTTCTGTGATAATCGGTCGACAGCAGCCACTGAGTGCCTATGTGGGATGATCTGTTCAGGGCAGTGAGGCGGGAGAGGCGAAGTCTGGGAATTAGTGTACGGAGACAGGGGATGTCCAGACCGCCGTGTGAGATGTGCGCGTATAGGAAGGCGTTTGGCACGCTGTTTTCGAGTTTGAGCCACTGCAATTTCACCGTTCGCCTGATCTCACAGTCTAGTTCTAAGAGGAATTTTTGAGACGGTCGGGGACCAGCGACCAGTTTATAGAGAATTTTCGGGATAAGGAATTGTTTCAGTATTGTTAAGCGTTGCTGGGGTTTAAGGGGAGCTGATGTTAGTCTGCCGAGTAGTTCTAGGAGAGTGGCCTTGGCCGTGTCGACTCTGCCATTACTGTCGAACTCGATGCCGAGGTATCTCCATCGAGCGCATATACCCCTGGCTGGCAATTGCCTCCCTCCAACCGAGAATCCGGGGGTTGACTGATAAAGGCTCGTCTTAACCCGGCTATCATAAAGATGCGAGATCGTAAAGCTCTTATCAGTGTTGATTTCAAGGCCTCTTTCTTTAAGTAAGGGGAAAGCTAAATCTAGGAGTTGTTGGAGGGTGTTCTTGGTGGAGGCGAGGAGGATGAGGTCGTCCGCAAAGGCTAGGCCCATAAGGCGGTTTCCTTCTTTTAGTCGATATCCTAAATTGTCTAAGTTTATTTTCCTGAGAATGTCGTCAAGAACTAGATTAAATAACAGGGGTGACAGGGGATCACCCTGACGAACACCCCCTGGTGGGCCTGATAGTACGACATTCTTTACCGAATTCGAGGAGAGTTTGGGATGATTGGTATAGGCGCTCGATATACTCGATGAAGACTTCCGGATACCCTCTGGCCCCGAGCGTCCACAGGACCGCGTCATGGCTGATCGAGTCGAACGCCTTACGCAGGTCGACCGACGCGATCCGCAATTCGCGGCCTGTGGACTTGGCATCATGAATGATGCCATCGAGAACCGTCAGGTTTTCGAAAGTCCCATCGAATGGGAGGAAGGCTCGTTGAGTGGGGAGAATTTTAATAGATTTTTGGATACGTTTAGAAAGGATTTTATTAAGCGTTCTTTGTAAGTAAGAGCTAATTGAGATGGGTCGGAGGTCACTGGGGGAGGAGGCATCAGTGACCTTGGGGATGAACACTCGAGCCTTTTGTTGGCAGGGGGGAACATCGCTAATGAATAGAATATTAAGGAGACAGCAGACATTCTCTAAGGGGAGTTTACGGAGGGATGCTAGTTTAATCCCATCCAAGCCTAGTGCTTTAGATGTCCCTCGGAGAGCTGATTGCGTTTCTAGGAGGGAGATAGGGGTAGAAACGCAGTTGAGATCAGGGTTGGGGATGTAGGGGTTTGGCGTAAGTGGCGGGGGTGGGGGTTGGGTCATTGCAGTAGTCCAATGCTCTACAACCTCCGTGTCATTCATGTTGTTTATTCGGCGTACACCGTCTAGTATGCCTTGAGCACACTTGGAGCGGTTTTTGTTGTATAATTTCTGTGTGATAGCGTAGTGTTCCCGCCGCAGCTTACGCTTTGACAGCGCCCTATCAGTGGACGGGGGCGTCACAGCTGTGCGCGGGTGTGTTGTTGCGTTTATGTGTTTGTGTAGGAAATCGTTTAGTATTTGGAAGTGTGCCTCACCTTGGCAAATTATATTTGCAAGGTGGGTTAGGTCTGTGGTTGATGAGTGTGGGGGGAGCGTGTTAGTGAGGGCTTGTATTCGCGCTATGATAGCGTCTTTTGGGGAAGGAAACTTGGTTTCCTGTGAGTCAAGGTCGGACCTTTTGGGGTAAGGATCGCCAGATTCGTCGTCGGAGCCAGACGGAGAACGAGTTCGTTTGTGAACAAACTCGTTAACTCGCGCCTTATACGCTGCCGATTTCCGCTGGCGTTTAATCGACTCAAGTGTGCGATCAGGGAATTTAGACAATGAAAGTTTATTGATCTCGCAGGGTGTAGTTTCGCTATTCTCTGATACTAGGGAGGCTTCTAAATAGGCTAATAGCTCACGATCCTGGGGATCCCAGCGCGCCTTTTTAAGAGGAGGCTGACTGCTCAGCTCTTCATTCATGAGAATCGGATGTTTCCGCCTCACATGAATGGCTAGGCCGGATTTGGAGAGAAAACTACGAGAGCAGTCAGCGACTGGGCATATTAAATTTAGGGGGGAGGGACCGTGAGGGGGGGAAGAGGGGGACACCCTGCGAGGGGGAGGGGGGTTTGTGGGAGTAATGCCACTAGTGCCGGGAGTGTTAGCCTCGACACCAATAGCATTATGATTTAATTGGTTATCGCTGCTATTGATTGAGACACCGGAGCCGCTTGGTATAGGTGATGGCTCCTGTACGGGGGGAGGGGGAGTAGAATCGGCTATAATGCTATTACTAGTCGATCGAGAATTAATATTCGGCCGATTATTATTAATATTAGCAGCAATTAGTCGTTGGGAGCTAGTTGGTAAGGGAGCGCCTGAATCGGGAGCGGTGGAGCTATTATTTATGTTGTCATTGTTATTACTAGGTGGGGGGGGGGGGGAATGAGCGAGTTAACTAAACTAGGAGTGTTGGTGGATTCGTTGCCTACCCGTGTGCTGTGGGAACGCATGTGAGACGAGAGGCCGGCACCGGTCTTGCATCTCCTGTCGCAGATCGGGCAGGCGAGATTCCGGGAGTCCATCCTCTCTTCTTTCTTCGGTGGAAGATGAAGTTAAAATCTTTAAAATCTCGTTGATGTTAAAAAAACGCGTGAGCGATGGAGCGTGTCAAGACTGTTGGTCTGTCTCGACACGCGCAGTTGACGTTGCTCTTAAGCACTCAAATGTAAAAAAACAGCCTGACCTCACGGCGCCAAACCGTACACTGTCACAATGTGTCAACACAGTGTATGGTTCAGCATATAGCAACTTGCCTCTAATGTTTGTTCAACCCTGTTCCAGTAACTCCCGCCTTACCTACCAGTCGACATCTTATAGTTCTACAAGTTACCGCGACTCTCCTACTGATTTTAATAAATATGACACCTACATGCAACTATTATATCTAAAATTCAAATGCAGTCATACATCCGACAGCATCTTACCTATATGTTTTTTAACAAACTACCTATTTTTAGCGGAGCCATTAAAACGTCTATTTAAACGGCCTGATGTCGTAGTTTCAGATATTTTCAAACAGAGCACCGATACCCCAAGTTGCATTGCCTGCATAATTTTTGAGAATATTTTAGTCAAACACGTAACCAAATATATGATTGCGAATAATCGTTTTGACACTTTCCAACATGGAGTTGTGCCTCGACGCTCTAAAAAGCGTTTCTCAAAATTGTACAATATTTTACAATATGTTCAATTGACTGATTTCCTAACCCACAAACTCGGCATTCCTTTTCATATATAGTTAGTTCGCCGTACCTCTGTATCCAAACATCACTCCTCTGAATTATGCTGATAGCCCGCAACCTCATAAATTATCGAATAGCCCATTTACCACACTTTACGTTATTTTCTTTCCATCTGGCCTCTATCGCTAATTTGCCCGATATGTCCTTTACTTTTTTTTTTCTGGGAGGTTTTGGGAATGCATGATGCACCTGCGCCACTAGCAGCCTGCATGACTGATCCGGCTGTTCCCCACCCCCTCCCTTCTCACTCGGCTCCTCGTCTCGACCACTCTTCCGAGAGACCCGCTCAAACCTCTCCCGCCTGGCCGTTATGGTCTGGTTGGGCATACCTGGTCATAGATAAAATTATCTGAGCATTATAGGCATTTTTTGAGAATAGTCATGCCGAAACGTTTCCATGGCGACTGTCTGCGGCAAATTAAAGCGGTCCACGAGTTCATCAATAAAATATTGTGAACCCCCGAGCACGTATACTAATCTGTTGCGCGAATTTGACGGAAGGTCAAGTACTCGCTTCAAGAAAGCTGGCTTCACCCCTATTCAACTGCCATTACTGCGAAGTGCTAAGATATTTCCATGTCATTTGGATACCGTAAGCAGCTACGGATGCCACTTTGAGCGTGAATAATGTCATGGCCGTCCGAACGGACAACTGTGTTGGATTTCTGATACCAGCTGCCGCAATAAGCGCTTTTCTACAACGCTCAGTTAAATGTTGTGAAAAGGTTGTACCTCGAGACGAGAAAATTACCCCCAGATAGCAAAAGGTTTCTACGAACTGCACTTATTCATCGTGAAATCGCAATTTATCAGCGCGGGCTCTCTGCCCGCCACGCCGAAACTTTACAGCCTTAGTTTTTGACACGTTTACTATGAGGCCATTCTGCGAGAAATATTCATCAAGTGTGCAAAGCGCAGCCTGTAGGTCAGTACGGATTCTGCTGAATATTATCAGATCATCGGCGTAGAGCAGGATCATGACTGCGTGCCGCTCTTTCATGATGCGTGGCAGATCGCTGAATAGGCTGAATGGGCTGAGATTGTCGCCTTGCGGATACTTAGTCGTCTGATCAAACGTGTTATGCTCGCACACACCATCATCAAGCATAATTTGGTTCGCCTAACTGCGCAGAGTAGAGTAAGCATTCGTGGTCCAACTCTAGCCTGTCACAACTTATTTTTGTGATTGTGATCTGCTTAAGAAGTACTTCGCAGGCTGATAGTGGAACGCCCGGTCCTGAAGCTATGCTGCTCATCTGGAAGAAACCCCAGTGCTGTCAGAAAATTCGTGAGACGTCTTGTTAGTATGCTTGAGAGTAGTTTGTAGACACAACTTCTTTTTGATATCGGCCGCCACGCGGAAGGGTCCGATGGATTTCCTTTTAATTTTGAAATAACTTTGAGAAGGCAATCATACCACTTGGCTGGCAGAGCTCCCTCAGAGAGGCATCTGTTAAAAAGGGACTGCCATATAGGCAACGGGAGATGTCCCGGCCAAAGGTGTTCATTCCTCACAAAACCTGGCCCGAATGGCTTATTGTTTCGTATACTAGCGAGGGCAACATTGACTTCGTCTAGACTAAGCGGTTCATAAAGAGCCGCCGCAGCAGGGTCATAAGTCTCTGTCTGGCAGTCGAACTGTGCGGACGTGTCTAGTTGAGCTCTGTGGTACATACCGGAGAAACTCGCGTTACTCCGGGGTGCCCGGTGCCGGACCTGTAGCGTTGGTGCGTGGAGGCCTGCGACAGAGTTTTGTTTTGTTTTGGTGGTTTTTCGAGGTTTATTGCTCACTTTTCGAGAATAATTGGTTCACACTCAGTATCGGCGATCCCAACGACGACGAAAAGAGAACCACCTGGTCGGCGAAACGGTACACTCTCGCCTCCAAAGGTACTGTACTTAGTAGCCCTCTCTTCCAGATACTAGTTGGGGCCGCGTTTGTTGAGGACAGACGGACCAAGTTGGAATTTTTTATATTTCTACTTCTCGATCACTAGGCTGATACACGTGGGGCCGCCAGTCTCGGTTTCCTGCCACTGGGGGCCGCCATATTGGTTTCTCGGTGAGAGTTGGTCAGTAAGGAGTGGAAAGGGTAGGAGGCGAGGGGATGGAGAGGGAAGCGGCGAGGGGTGGAGAGAAATCGGCGTAGAGGGAAGAAAGCCGGCCCAAGAGGCGCGACGGGGAAAGAGGTGATTATTTACTGCTCAACAACGGGTGAAGAATAATCACCAGCCAGGAAACAGCTGGGAGGGTGTCAGTTCGGGAGATACATATATATGTGTGTGTATGTGTATATACATATATATGTATGTGCATATCTGTGTATGCATTTATGTGTGTGTGTATGTGTGTGTATTAGGATACATTAATATATATTGTATGGTATGCTATAGTATAGTATATGATATGGTAAGAATATTGTATATATGATATATTACGGTATGTTATATGTATGATATATTATATAGAGATATACTAAATATTTAGATTAAATAGTAAGGGGATGGACGAGGAAGACAGAACGGAGACGCAGGGCGTCGAAGGGAATAGGAAGAGGGTGGCTATTGAATCTCCAAAAAGGGGAGAAGCCGCCAAGTGTGCCAGGGACGGGGAGGCTGTGAGAGAAAAGCAGCTCCAAGAGGTCCTTCAAGTGATGCGGCAACAAATCGGGCAAACGCCTAATCTGTGTAAGGCCAGTAACACGAAGATCGAGCTCAAGGAGCTGTCTCAAAAGCTCCCCAGGACCCTAGAACGTCTAGAAAAGGTCTTGGAGGACAGAGGGAAGGCCTACCGAGAAGTTAGGTCAGCTGATGAGGAAGAGATAGAACAGCTTAGAGGTGAAGTCGAAACTCTACGAACAAACGAGTGCAGACTGAGGGTAGAGCTCGAGGGTCTAAGAGAGACCGGGGTACAGGAGAATAGGAAAGACATCCAACGAGAGAAGATAAGCGAGCGGGTAAAAGGCCTCGAACTCCTATGCGTACGCTGTCACGGGGGAGCTAGATAAAGATAGGGCCAAGGAGCTGGAACTAGAAACAGAGGCCACGGAGATAGAAAATAATATAGAAAGGGCAAGCACTCCGGAAGAGCTGGTGAGAGCCGTCAAGGGACACTGGCCTGAGAAGGTGATTAAACACTTAAAGGTCACCACTGACGCCCTCACCACTCAGAGGGAGGTTAGGGTAGCGGTTATCACTAAGGGGTCAGATTCGGATAAGGGTTTAATAGAGGGGCTGGCGGCACAGTTTCCCACGCTAGCAGCGGTGGCTGACATGAGCGCAGGGACGGCCACTGTTCTTAAAAATAGCGACGCCGTCGAATTCTTAGAGGGTTCAGGAAACCAAGCGGCCTCTCAACGGTACTTGGTAGTGGGAGTGATAAACCCGGAAGAAGAACTAGGGACCACGACCCTGGGGGTGCTCCAAGCTGTCGTGGGAAAAGCGCTGGGGCTGGCTGGCGGGGAGAAACCCCCGTTGATGCACGTCACAAGGGAGCGCCGTACACAGACGCTTCTACAGGCTCTGGAAATCTGCTGCCGTAAGACCGGCGACGGCAGTGGCCTCCTAGAGGTTTGTTCGAGACAAACAAGGAAGACCGGAGCCAAACCGGAGACTACCACCCGGGCGGAGCAGGGAGCAAGGAGCACCGTCAGGGTTAAGGTCGAAGAGGGAAAAACCTTCGCCGACACTCTCCGGGGTGTTAGAGAACAAGTCAGGCAGCAGGAAGGCGCCGGGATAACGGTTAGGGGGGTAGTTAAAAGTAAGGAGGGTGACCTTATAATTAGAATAGAGGAGAATGAAAAGGGCGCAGGAGAGAAAATTGCGGCGGCCATTCGGGAATCTGCAATGATGCAGGCCGACTGCCGAGAGCTTAACCAGGGGCAGACCATCGCCCTGTGGGGGATTGACCCACTCTTGGACGGGGAGCAGGTCGAAAGCGAACTGCAAAAGGCCTTGCAGCTTCCGGCCGGCGCCAAGATCACAGCTACCGAGCCAAGGCTCGGAAGAGCTGAAGTTTGGTACGCACTGGTTACGGCGTCCCCGGCGGCGGCAAGAGCCATATGCTCCCGCAAGACCCTTAAGCTGGACTCGAGGTGGTGCAGACCTAAGGAGTGGATTAGGCTCCCCAACTGCTACAAGTGTCATAGGCCGGGCCATAAGGTCCAAGACTGCAAAGCAGAGAGCCAGGTGCCTCGGGTATGCCACAAATGTGGTGAGCCTGACCACCTGGTAGCCAATTGCAAAGCAACGACACCAAAGTGTCTGGTCTGCGGAATAGAGGGGCACCGAGCGGATAGGATGTCTTGCCCGGCCTATAGGGAGCAAGTCGAGCAGCGGCGGGAGGCCCAAAGGGGCGTCGCCAAGGGACAGGTAGATGGCAAGGAGACCCAAGTAGAAGCCCAAATAATCAAGAAGAGCAATAAAAAGGGGAATAAAGACAAGGGGGCTAAAAATAAGAAGACACCCGTTATCCCAGCAGAGGACGGAAAGGGTGATTGGAACTTAGTAGGTAGGGGCCCTTTATCCGACCAATGTTAAAGATACTTCAGATAAACCTTAACCGCTGCAGGGCGGCGCATGACATGCTCGATGAGATAGTACGCAGAGAGTCCATAGGTCTCTGCCTGCTCTCCGAGCCAAACATAGCGATCACCAAGCGGAAGGCAGACTGGGTATCTGACGCAGAGGCGGATACCGCAATCTGGTGGACGGGTTCCGAGAGAAACCTCGCGATTAGGGGCGGGGGGTCGGGGAGGGGGTTCTCCTGGCTGGAGATTGACCTGGTAGGGGTCATCTATAGCTGCTACTTCTCTTCCAACAGGGAGGAGGAGGAATTCGAGGAATTTCTCGAGGAACTTGCCCAGAGCGCGGGGGCACATGCAGGTAAGAGGGTAGTGATCACCGGGGATTTTAACGCAGCCAGCATAGCATGGGGTAGCCGAACCACAACTAGACGGGCCCAAACTCTACAGGAGTGGATGGCTGAAAAAAGTCTAATGGTTCTTAATGACGGAAGGGTCCCCACCTTTTCCAGAGGGAGCCAGACGGCCTTCATTGACCTAACAATGCTCAATGAGGCGGCCTTTCCACTGGTGGTAGAGTGGAGGGTGAGGGAGACGGAGGAGACCATGAGTGACCACAGATACATCTGTTTCACCATCAGTACCCCCGAGGTGGCCCTCGCCCCGCCCCCTAGTAAGAGATGGCAGATGCGGAAACTCGACGCCAAGATTCTAGTGGCTGAAATAGACGAGGGTTGCAAACAACTGGGAGACACGGTGGGGGATGAATATCAAATAATTAGCATACTCTCTACAGCATGCGAGAAAGCTGCTCCCTCACAACACCACGGTAGCCGCCACCCTCCTAGTTACTGGTGGAACAAAGGGATCGCAGCTGCCCGCAGGGCTTGCATTAGGCTAAATAGGATTTTCACGAGAACACGCAGCTGGTTAACGCAAAGAAAACGACGGGTGGGATTTTACGGGGAGCGAGAGACCGCAAGAGCTGAATCCCAATTGACGGAGTACAAGGCTGCTCGATCGAGACTCCGAGGACTCATCGCCAAAAGTAAAGCCCGAGCGGAGAAAGAGCTGATAGACGCGGTGGAGAGCGACGTATGGGGCCTGCCGTACCGAATAGTTATGGCCAAACTCCGGAGACCTCCCCCGAAACTCCCCCCGGATGTGCTGCGGGAGACTGTAACCGGTCTTTTTCCGGCACAGCCGCGGAGAGAAGACGAGGAGTTCTCGGTCACCCCGGAAGACATTTGGTGACGCTGGAGGAGGTCGAACAAGCCCGGAATCGGTTGGCAACCGGTAAAGCGCCCGGCCTAGGCGGAATTCCCCCAGAGGTAGCGAGGCTACTGGTCAAAAGGTGGCCTAAGGTCTTCCAAGACCTTGCCAACAAGCTTCTGAGAGAGGGGAGATTCCCGAGGCTGTGGAAAAGGGCAAGCCTGGTTCTGATCCCCAAACCCGGGAGGAAGACTGGGCCTTCGGCTTACCGGCCCATATACCTTATTGAAGCCATGGGTAAGCTCCTGGAGAACGTTATAGTCAAGAGACTAAACGACGAGATTCAGGAAAAGAACGCCCTATCAGATGCCCAGTACGGTTTCCGAAAGGGCAGATCCGCATTAGGGGCTCTAAAGAAGGTTCTGAAACGGGCGGGTGGGGAGACTATGAAGACCCCTAAAACAAGGGGATTCGTGCTCCTGATCCTCCTGGATGTCAAAAATGCCTTCAACACAATGAATTGGAAAGTAATTGTGGCGGGGATGAAGAGGAAGGGCTTTTCCCTCTACCTCCGTCGAATGATTTCATCCTACCTGGATGACAGAGGCTTGGCTGCAGGGGGGCAGGAGTACGAGGTTTTTGCCGGAGTCCCACAGGGCTCGATTCTAGGACCCGTGCTCTGGAACATAGCTTACGACGGGGTGCTCGAGATCCGAGGTCTCCCGTATGGGGTGGAGACGTTGGCGTACGCCGATGACCTTGCACTCATGATAACGGCCAGGACCGAAAGAGCCCTGGAGAGCGCCGCCAATGAGGCCTTGTCAATGGTGTCCGAGTGGATGAAGTCCCATCACTTGAAACTGGCACCCGACAAGACGGAGGCGATGTACCTAACAGGCAGAAAGAGGACGACCGGCATTAACCTCGTGATGGCGGGTCACCCGATAGAAATCAGAAAGAAGGTAAAGTACCTTGGGGTCATGCTAGACACTGGACTGACCGGATCGGCACACGTTAAGTACGTGGCCGAAAAGGCTCAAAGGGTCTCCCTGAACCTGGCGCGGATCATGCCTAGGGTCGGTGGGGTGGCTGAGGTGAAAAGAAGGCTCCTGGCCTCGGTGGCCGAATCGACGGCGCTATACGCAGCCCCAGTCTGGGGGGACATGGCAATGCGGACGGCGAAAAATAGGGGGGCACTAAGGTCGACCCAACGAACGCTGGCAATCAGGGTAAGCCGGGCGTATCGAACAGTCTCGACCGAAGCTCTCCTGGTCCTAGCCAAAATGCTGCCATGGGACCTCCTAGTGGCTGAACGAAGTAAAATGTATCTAGACGAAGGTCTGGATCTCACCAAGGCCAGGAGTGCCACCATATCGGCCTGGCATGAGGAATGGGCGCAGGTAAGACCCGGTGTGACCACAGGGAGCTGGACCAAGAGTCTGATACCGGACCTCAGGGTATGGTATGACCGCCGACACGGGGAGCTTTCCTACTGGACGACTCAGGTTCTGACCGGACACGGCCAGTTCCAGAGCTACCTGTCAAGGATCAAGAAGGCCATCAGCGATATCTGCGTACTGTGCGACTCTGGAGAAACGGACAACGTAGAGCATACTGTTCTGCGGTGTGATGCTCTCAGGGAAGCACGGGATGCAGCACCAACCGCTGTGAGAGGCCGACCCATCAAGGAGGTGGTCTCCCATATGATGACTTCGGCGGAGGCATGGAGGGAGGCGACGAACTTGTTCGACGCTGTTTTGACACTTAAGACAGCCAAGGAAACGGCCAGGCGGGAGAGGTTTGAGCGGGTCTCTTGGGAGAGTGGTCGAGACGAGGAGCCAAGGGAGGGGGGAGGGGGTGGGGAGCAGCCAGGCCCTCATGGTCTCGACGCACCCTTACAGGACGGATTACAAAATGACATCCCCCTATCCAACCGCAGGTAGACATGCGGGATGATAGTCAGAGATAGAGCTGATTGAAGGAGAACGGCAGAGACGCCTCTCCCACGGCTTCGATGTAATGCCAAAGTAATACCGAGCCTGGGGGGGGGTGGGGAGGAATCCGGGTTTAGTGGGTTTGCGAGTCTCACACTAGTCACGCAGGCTGCTAGTGGCGCATGTGCATCATGCATTCCCAAAACCTCCCAGAAAAAAAAAAGCAGGGTCATAAGACGATTGGCGGAGGCTCTAAGTAGAACTTGCCTTAGCAGAAAGCAATCACTGTCGTACCAGCGCGGAGAGCGCTGCATATCTCATATAGATAGAGTGATCGCCAAGGAGTGCGGACGTGTGCATGTCGAGCTCCGAGAAAACACGCCTATTCGTGTGTGTGCAGGATGGTGAACCTAGGAAGTGACATACCAGAGTAATGCTTGTAACTCAGTGATCAGTTTGGTGTACTGTGTGTGACTATGCGACATAGGCACGAGCAGCTATGAGGCAGTTAGGATTCACACGACATGGTGAAGCAAAACGAAACCACCACTGGACGGTCCATAGCCTCCAAGCGGCACGCCGATGCCATTTAAATTCGAATTCCAACGGCTGCTTAACTAAAATTTGACGTTAGAACAGCTAATCTACGAAATGGCGCCAACAGTGATTTCAATAACTCATCGCGTGACAGCCACAGTACAACCAGACACCGCTTTGCTATTATTTGAGGAGCAGCAATAATAATAGTTGTAGTAATAATAATAATACTAATAATAATAATAAAAATAATAATAATAATAATAATAATAATAATAATAATAATAATAATAATAATAATAATAATAATAATAATAATAATAATAATAAACGGCTGCTCATCTAATGGAAGTTAACACAGGATAACGCTGCACTATATTTTAAAAAAAAAAAGTATCTGGCGTGTCGTATATATAGACAGCATAGCATTTTTAGTGCAATAAGAACATACCAATTAAGATTAAAAATAATGTACCGATCAGGATCGGCTGTTTTGCCTGAGGCGCCGCGTCTCCCCTTGGAGATGAGTTTCGACTATGACACACCGGCTGGGCCCCGCTCAACAAGACGGCGGTCACCATTTTCAACGACATCTACCCAGCCAACTTGTCTTGTGGCACCAGCTATCGCGTGTATATACTGTTGTGGCTTGTTCAGGAGCTCAGAACTGAACAATGATGCATTTGTGTGCATACATTGTAAAAGCAGGATTGAAAAAGAAGTGAAGGAAACGAATACATTTGAGCTTATGGGCGAACAGGCCGCGTGTAATAATAACTATTGTATTAACGTCGGAAAAACGTTGTGTGTTTTTAAATCTGCTATTGAGGACCTGAAGAAAACGATTTTAAGAACGGGCCACGATTATGATGAAAAATTCAGAGCTATTTTTACTAAATTGGATATTATCTCAGCTCATAGTGAATCGAGCGCCGCCAACCTCTCCCCCTCGCCTCAAACAGCAAAAAATGCACCAACAGCAACAACAAAAACAGGCGACCAGACGAACGTCCTACCGGCTGTTGCACGAAGAACCACAGAGCCTTTTGATACTGCAGCAGCAGCAACAATAACATCAAGCGTACCAAACATCGGCCCACTGATTGCTGCAGTAGTGGTGGACAGCACGGCAGCAGCAGTAGCTTCAACATCAGCTTCCCCCGCGCTGATTGACAGTAGTAAAACAGCAGTATTATCCACACACAACGGAATCACAACTGCTGTACGCAATGTCACCGCTTGCACACAAACAGATATCTTCGTGCAGGCAGACATTGATGGCACTGCAGTAGACTCTCAGCCTACCCGAGAATCGTCCCTGCCTTCACCACCTGTCAAGTCCGTTCTTCTGGCCGGTGACTCCAACGTCTCCCGGCTAGCGACAAACGTGCTTGACATGGTGGGTGGTGACGTACGCTGCAATATCTCGGGGCAAGGCGGCGCCACGTTATGCAAGGTGATCGCAAACGTACGTCGCCATATTGCCATATATAACACACAGCCGATGGACCAGCTCGTCATGCTGCACGCCGGGCTAAACGATATCTTAAAGAGCCCAGTCATTGATAATATTGTCGAAGTGTGGAGGCGGATAGAGCGTCAGCTGGATGACCTGGTAACGCTCTGCGAAGCCAACAACGTTAGGCTGACAGTCTGTTCTATACCGGTAGTAACAGGCGGCCCAGGTAGAGACCGCCGCGCGGATTGCGAGGTTGTAAACAGTAAAATGTCGGCTAAATTTAAGAATTCGGCCGTGTTTTATCGTGACTTCTCGTATATCCAGCGCTGTGCCCGGTCTATGGACACAGATGGTGTCCATTTTAACCGCCGTGGAGCAAGTCAGGCGGCCAGGCCTATCGCCCGTGAAGCCGCCAGTTTCCTGGGAGTGAAACCAAATTTTAGGGGACTTAACAATAAGTTCAGTGCAACTCGGCGTCAGCCAGATAACCATTCCTTCCGGGCATTTCCCTCCCCTGCTGCCGGCAGCAGCAGAAACAACTTCAACAGCTATTCCGGGATTGCTCCTTTTCAACACCGTCCTCCACCTCTTCCTCCACCACCGGTTCTCCCCGCCATTTGGCCTCCCCGACTCCACAAAGCCCCTCCACCTCTGCCACCAGTACCTCCATTTCCCGGCCTCTTCCCAGATTACCTGCTGTTTTAAAACAATCCGGACTAAATTGCCGCCCCAGTGACTCCGCCCAAAAGTTAGCATCACTTCCCACTGCGGATAAAAACGTGCTTTCAATGTCCACCTCACCGCATTCCGTCGGAGTTCCCAGGCCCCCAGCAAGCCAGCCAAACCGCGAGAGAGAAAAACTACAATGGACGTCGTCAGGATCGAGACCAAGAAGACAAACAGCCTGCAAACCTCAATGGGCTGCACCAGGCACTTTTCCGCAACAAATATACTCCACTGTCGATGCCGGCAGATCACGAAAGGCAACAGAGAAACCAGCTGAACCCGGTGATACCGAACTCACCCATCATATTCCTGTCGCACTTGGAGCAGCTGAATCTTGCGGTCGAAGCGCTCAGAAATACTATAGTGTACAACCAACCTCGGACGGAAGAAACGATTCACGAGTAGCCGGTGGCGGTCAAACTAGTCTAAATTGTTTTTATCTGAATGCCCGCTCGTTGGCCACTCTAGGCGCTATAGATGCCCTTGCGAATTATTGTTTATTAAACAGCATCGATGTGATTTTTATTTCAGAGACCTGGCTTACTAGTGCAATTAGTGATAGAGAGGTCTCACTCGGTGACCGGTACTCGGTGCATCGAATGGACCGAGGTTCCAGGGGTGGTGGAGTGTGTATTTTAACACTCAAGGGACTAAACTGTCGCCGAATTGAGATACCCACAGGCTCGGAAACCGTAGCGGTAGACTTGCATTATGATCACATTATCATTCGAATCATATGCTGTTATGTCACCAATGCGGACTCCGGCGCCCAAAGAAAGGCCCGCATCGAAAATGTTATAGAAGTTCTAGAATTCTGTCTTGATGTCGGTTATCCTATATGCTTAGTTGGTGATTTTAACATGCCTGACACTGACTGGTCAAATTTGCGCTTAAGTGATGCTACCAGCCCAGAGAAGGCTTTTGCTAACTTCTGCATCATACATGGTTTAGATCAGCTTGTTATGCAACCCACAAGGGAAAACAATATTCTGGACTTGCTTATTACATCTGAGAGGGAGCTCGTCACTGAGCCAGCAGTCGTGGATCCCCCTCTTGCTACTGATCATCGGGCTCTCAGCTTTCGGATTCTGGTCCCTTCTTCCCATTTCTTAGAGTCGGGTGGTGGGTTCAACTTCTGGAAGGCTGATTATGACTCGATCTGTACAAACCTTGCGAGCGTAAACTGGACGACATTCTTTGCACGGTGCGTTGACATTGAGCAGATGTATAATGCATTTATCGATTATATACACTTTCTTATCGAGGTATTTACACCCCAGAGAAACAATAATACTAATCCCAACATGGCGAGTCTTCGAAACCATGTTCGGCGGTTAGAGGAGCTCATGAATGAATTAGCGACTGAAAGCATCTCAGTGAAGCTTAGAAAGGCCTCGACACGGTTGAGAATTCTTGAAGAGTCAAAACTATCTTTTAAGGATGCTAAATCGTTTTACCGCTACGCAAATAAGCGACTTCGAGGTCGTGAGGAACTTCCTTTACTAAAAGTCGATAATGTACTCATTGACAATAACCGAAGTAAAGCGGCGACATTCTCGAAACTGTTTTCCTCTGCATATACACCTCCGGATGATCAGCCGTCTTCACTAACAAATCGCGTGCGTATAGAAAGACGCCAAAATCAAACAATTCATAAGCAGTTTTTAATCTCAATCGATGACATAATTAAAAAGATCAAAACACTCAAGAACAAGTGCAGTTTTACACCAGATGGTATTCCACCAGTGTTTTATAAAACACTTGTGATTTTATCGCCGAACCATTACTGTACATTTTTCAGAGATCGTATTGTGATGGGCAAGTTCCTTCATTATTTCGAAGGTCAATTGTAACGCCTATATTCAAAAAAGGTGCTAAGGATTTAGTGGATAACTACCGGCCGGTGGCTCAACTGTCCATTGCGTGCATTTTAATGGAGAAGTTAATCGTTGATTATATTGAAAAATTTTTAGTGCGTAACAAATTGGTTGACGCCAATCAGCATGGCTTTGCCAGGGGCCGTTCTACAGGGACACAACTTATATCCATGGTCCACGATTGGAGTCTACACATAAATAATCGTAGAACATTTCATTGCATATATTTTGATTTTTCAAAGGCATTCGATAAAGTGAATCACAAACTTATGTTACAAAAATCAGAAAGTATTGACCTTGACTCCACAACTTGTCGATGGGTGTCAGCATACCTTACTGGGCGAAATTTTACCGTCAAAGTTGGTAACGTAGAAAGTGACCCCCTCCCCTGCACCTCAGGGGTGCCGCAAGGATCGTGCATTGGGCCCCTGCTCTTCAGAATATACGCCCTCGATCTCCCAACAGTGATTCCAGAAGGTGTCACTTATCTCTTATTTGCGGACGATTTAAAAATATACTCAGCAGTCGACAATTCCACAAGTATTATTCAACTAGCAATTAATAATATTGAAAACTGGTGTTGTGAGAATAGGATGCAAATATCTGTGCCTAAATGTGCCGTGGTGTCGTCAGATGGCAGTTCGCCACTGTATACACTCGCTAACGATGCAATACCAGTAGTTAAATCTTTTCGTGATCTTGGTGTGATTGTAACCCCCAAATTAGACTTCTCTCAACATATTACTGCCACCGTTGCTTCTGCTTCATAACTATGTAATACCATATTTAGATGCTTCATTTTAAAAAATCCTGATTTCTATGTGACTTTGTACAGAAGTCTAGTATTACCCAAATTCCTCTACTGCAGCCAGGTTTGGGCTCCTTATTTGGCAAAAGATATAAATGCCATTGAGAGGGTACAGGCCAAATTTATCAGACGGATATCGAAAAGATGTAATATTCCTCGTGAAAGCGTATCTCTTGTGCCAATACGTACATTACACGCACGAGGTGATCTATCGCTTTATAAAAAATTGTGTTGTCTCGGGACTGACCAGACCATGTTTAAACATATAAATAATGGACTGCGAAGTGGTGTGAATGTTAGATCACTGGAAGTTGCGCGCTCAGTGAAGATAAACAACACATTCTCGTTGAGAGTTCCACGAAGTCTGCGAAGTCGACATACCTGATGTATGTTCTAATTATATTCAGAGGTTAAATATTTTGTTAAAAACAATGTATACTTAGGCATATATGACCCTTGAATAAAGGTGCTTTTGACTTGACTTGACTTGATATTTAGTGGTGATTTAAAAACTGAGTTTAGAAGGACTCTGATGATCTCAGCTATTGCCTCATCAAGGGAGCCGCGCTGTAGTCTGTCAGGGTTAATTCGAGCAAGCAGCGAAATAACCATGTTGTTATCAAGGCGCTTCCCTACGCCGATGCGTCGTTTAATAGTACTAATCGATTTGTAGCGTTATCTTTATTTGTAGCGTTCTTTTTGTAACGATAATCATATTGTAACGTTGCTGTGCTACGCTACGTCAGCTGGGGGATGGATGTAGACTCAGTAGGTCGGCGACTACAGCGCGAGGGACTCGGGTACGATAAATGACGTGGTGGTTATTAAGCCATGACGAGCGAGTTCTGACATGGTAAAGGGTGTCAGAACCCGCTCGTAAATCGGTCGAAAGTTACCGCGGTTTGTGTTCGTTTCGTATAGGAATACAGAAAAAGTGACGGTTTGACTTGGATTGCCGATCATAGGTCGGCAATCCACCGGCCGACACCGGGAGAGGGAAACACCATCCCCCGGTGTCGGCCGATGATCGTTTGGACGGCGGAGGACGTTGGGGTTTCGGTGTGAAAGGCTGTGGCTGTCTTCTGCTGGCTGGTTGAGACATGTATCGGCCGGTAAACGTTGGGTACGCTGAGGTTTTGGCGCGGACGCTGCAGTCGTTGGACGTGGTCGGTTAGAGCAGATTTGAACCCCGTTGGCGGGGACGCTGTGACCGTTGAACGTGATAGGTTAGGACTTATTTAAATTGCGCCATGATGCGTATACAGTAAACTTGTCACACTATGTCACACAGTCTGGTGGGGCTAAAGTTGCAAAAATGTCGATTGTTAAGCATCCCGTTCTTCTCGTATCCGTTGCAGGTTAGCATCGGCATATTAAGTGGAGGTGCCCCAATCGGTACACACACAAACCGTATGCAGCAAAAGACTCCAACAGGGTGGTAGTCCGTTTACACGGGGGTCTTGCTCCAATCGACAATTGAGATCCGCAGCTAGCGGTATCGCTATTTGCACCGTCTTTGCCACCTAAATCTGCTTAACCCATATGTATGTGTGGCTTTCATAATCCTTAACTAAGGACTTACATGCGTATACATTTTTAACATTCAACCTTCACCATTAAAACGCTAATAATTGCGCCAGAGAGCTTTTTAATAGTGGCTTATACAATTGCAAAGTGTATCACTTACCTTTGTGCCCCTTCTAATCTCTTCTAAATCGCTGCGTTGTAAACCAGTGTGGCATTTGCAAATGCCAACTATGTGTGATCGCTTTTGTAGCGAAGATTTTAATGCGAACCATAAACGGATCGGCTTTCTACGGTGGATACGAAGTAAATGCTAAAGCATCTGTTTCTCAAAAATGTAATTAAAAAAATAGACTGCTTGCCGCGTGGTTGTTTAAGCTGTTGTCGAAGAGTGTCTTGAAGTTTTCAGTCTAAAAACGACAATCTCTGAAATGTTGGAATTTTCAAATTAAGGCAGCGTTGGACGGAGCTTTTAGGAAAAGGGGGTGCATACATGATTGAAAACAAGCACATGTTTCCAATGGCGTCGGCTGGCAGAAACGTCTAGGAGAGAGAGTAAAGTGAATAAATATGTGAGTGGCCGAACACAACTAGAGGGAATTCTATTCGATAAAGTGTTTGTTAGTGGACTATCGGGAAAATGCGGTTGCACACACGTACATCTCGACAAAAAACCTCACTGAAAGCGTGAACCGGTAGAGTGAGACTCCAACCCACGCAAACCAGTTATATATATATCAGTTTTATTTACCATATCTTGTGGAATATCTTTTGAACCAGATGCGCTCGCTGTGTAGTATGTTATACAGCGTGCTGCTGGCTTAGTATAGTTTCATATTATTACTATGGTATCATTATATGTATTTCAACAAATATCCTCGTCTGTCGTGCATTCATAATATTAATTAGATTATCACGATTGTTCTTTTATTACCTAAATACACAATAGTTTGTTTTAGCGTGGTGTCTCCCCATGACTTACATCTTTGCCATTTCGCTAGCCTGAGTTTGGTTTCATTTCATGGCCATAATGGTTTATTAACGAAACCTAATGCTTCGGCTAGGGACACTGTTCTCACTCCTTCTAGCTCGTCGCACTTCAGCACGATATATTCGATGGATTCTTCTTTTATATCACACGCTCTACACCGAACGCTCTCAATTTCAGAGTATCTGGCCGCCAGCATTCGGGTGTTAAGCATACCGGCCCTATAGTCAGCGAACAGCCCGGACGCTTGCGAGTTCGAATAAATAATATATGTTCGGCCGTATACTTTTTTGTTACCTGTAAAATTGCAAAGATGTCTTTCTTCACGCAGCGAGCTGCCAGAAGCATCGGCGGTCTTTGCACTTTTTCGCCCGTAGGGACGGTCGCTGAAGTGTTCAAATTGTATAAAATGAATGAATTGTATTGTAATTATGTACCATATTTAAATGCAATGTTTTTGCGAAATAAACAATATATATATAAAGATGTCTTTCTCTCCATATCCTCTCTCCATCTTTCTTCGGCTGTTTTGTCATTTTTTCATCTGTTTAATCACCTCGTGTTCTTCAAAATCCATCGTATTGCACTTACATTTGCTTCAAGGAATTTTAGTTGTCTACCCCATTTGCTTGTATTTTTTTCGCTCAGTTTTGCTGTAAGTAGTTCGGCCGCCCAGTTTTGTTGTTCCCCACTTGCAGATATGTTTTTTAGACGGCTTACATACGAAATATTTGCTTGCGCTTTCCTTGTCCAGAAGCTGGAGACTCCGAATTCTCCTTCGATAAATTGTGCTGCACATATCTACCTACATTGCATTGCATGCCGGCCAACTGCACGTTGTATTGTGTCCAGTCTGTTTAACATGATTGCATCTAAACTCACAATAGCGTTAGCGTAGGTCACTGTTGGCACAAACATGCTTTTCCAAAGCTCTTTAGCCACCATAAATCTGTTGCAACTCCACAAAGCCTTCTTTTTTACAATATTTTGTCAATTATTAGCTCGTTCTTTTCTTATTGCATGCTCAGCTCTAAAAAATATCTGAACTTTTTTCTATTATAACCCCCAGGCATTTGTATGCGTTTTTATGTTTGATTTCTTTTCCGTGTATCTGTAGCAGGATATTCCCGTAAAATATTACATTTGCACATTTCTTTTCGTTAAATTCCTGTCCAATCTTTTTCGAGCCGTTTCTCCGCATATTGTTAACATTGTTTGCATTTGGTCAAACCCCTTCCGCTAAAATTGCCATGTCGCTTGCAAACAATAGAACACACGGTCGGAGGAATACTATTTCATCATTTCTAGCGTATACCATTTTTACCCCCAGATTCGATTCATACACCTGTCAAACCACCTCCTCAATGTACAGTAAAAACAGTGACACAGAGAAGGGACATCCTTGTCAAAGTCCTTTCCTTAATCGGTAGAAATCAGATGAGTTCAACCCGGTTCTTGCAAAGATGTAGCTCCTGTCATATATTTCTTTAAATATACTGACCCATTCCTGTCCTAATCCACCTTCTATCATTTTGTTCCAAAGAGTGTTTCTGTCGACCGTATCGTAGGCTCGTCGAATATCTAGGAATGTTGCAATTAAGTTCTGTTTTCTAGATCTGGCCCAATAGATACTTTCCGTTAGTACGAAAAGACTATTCTCTATTCTCCATGCTGTTCTCAAACCACTTTTAGTTCTCATTAGTTTCATATCTTCCAGCTCGTCCTGTAGCCTGCTCTCTAAGAATGGCAGCAACTATCCTGCACACAACGCTTATTACCGTTACTGGTCTGCGATTAGACAATTTCGGTTTTCCGCCCCTGGCTTTGGTATGAGGGCGACTCTTCCTGTTAACCATTCTTGAGGTATCTCTTCTCCAGCAAGAATCTTGTTGAATTCACCCGCCAGGCATTCGTACATTGGCGTACCAATATTCTTAATCAATTATAGCAATACCCCATCCTCTTCACGCGCAGTGTTGTCGTCTTGTGATCTAATAACCTGTTCGATCTCTTCTTTAGTTGTCCTCCAGCCCAGCAGTTATGTTCACGTCTCCCGGATCTGACTGAGAACCGCTTGCGCATACTATCGCCCGGCATTGGGGGTCAGGCGGGCTACGAGCTCCGAGTCGTCGGCCGACCCTTCGCGTATCACCACAGCTCACTTCTCCCTTTCCGTCAAAAATCTAGCGTGAACATGCTTGGTCTTGCTATACAGCCTGTATAGCTAATTCTCCTTAATTCGCGTGTCCAGTTCCTCCTCAGTCGTTACCTCCGTTACGGGCCTATGCAGCTCTGCTGCGCATTGCCCCATTTTCTCCTTACTAGATCCTCGATGGTACATAAAGCATTTTTCCCCAACCTCACAAAAAAAAGAGATCCTCGATGCTGATCACCATCCTGCATCCGCTGCAGCTGATTTTTGGACTCTAAAGTGCCTCTGTGGCTGGGATCGCTTCTGAAGCATTCGCTACCTGAAGCTCCGACTCCGGAGTTCAGAGCCTCTGTTAGCTTTTTAGAACATATTGCAGTATAATTTGCTAAAAACTATGATGCCAATTAAGAATGTTAAATTAAGCATAGGTACATGACTCTGCAACGCATAGCCGTTACGTGTAACGCAATCGTAAGTAAGATACCACATGATGATCGTATTAATCGTATTCAATCACATCGTTTTGGGTGCATGTTTTCAAAACTGAATACATGCTTATAAGGCTATCTGCTGTTTTGTCTATAGCCATATAGTGAGAAGATAGTGCGAATATATCGTTAATAATAAAACCCATGGGATTTGCGAATGCTACGTTTAAAATGAATGGTGACGCAGACAAAAACGAGCAGCTTACTAGAAAAGATTTAATATGGAGGCAACAACAGCAAAAACAATAATAATGATTATGTACATCCTACCAATAATAAACACATGAAGTAACGACTATACTGAACATCTCTTATTTAAATAATATTTTTTTTGTTGTTTACGCTTTTTGTAGATTCAGCTATGCGGTTCTTTCCAGCATGGGTGCTTACTGACCTGATGGACATTTGGTGTGGCCCGCTTTGCATAATGAATGTTTCTTCTTGGAACTGTTTCTTTAAAGTACTGTAAAAGTATGAACGAAAATATTATATTTCTAGCTCATAATGTCTGAAGAGTATTGGGCAGGTGATGATACTGGTATTTATTCGAAATATTTAATCTTTAGCAAAACTGTCACAAGCAGGCTGGAATTGAAGCATTCGTCCTAACACTACTCTTTTGCGAAACTTGCGTTTTACAGATGTTTGCGTATGCTCATCATTATTTACTTAAATACAGTTGTGGTACAAAATTGCGTGACGGTTGACGCTAAATCTTGAACACGACTATATCGGATAAAGATTGAGGTCAGTATTATAATGACTGCCGGTGTCTACAATTCGATTCAAGGTCTCTTTATTTTTTAGAAAACAAAACGCCTATTGTGGTGAACCATTTGCCAACATAACAAGCCGTCCGTTGGTACAATTTACTTTGATCGAGCAGAGAGTTCTGCCCTCAGGATATCATTTACAATGTTAAAAAAAATCTATTTTCATTGCCAGCGGCAAAAAAATCGCTTTACATCACGATGGTCGGCTTCTGTAAGTAAACCAAGAACATTTGATAAACAAATGCATTAGGACATATATCACAGCGTTCACTTAGAGGTCTGATGAATTAACGCGGAAACTTCTTTAAGGCATCAATATTACATGATTAGCTAGGCGCCCATACAGCAGAACAGTACATTAGCTTTACGATAATTGTATTGTACAATTTTGCATAGTAACTAACATCCTTTACAATGATTGTCGTAGACGATAAACAGCAAATAATGTAATTGGAATAGGACAAATATCTAGCGCGGGCGCATCAAAAGCACTATCAACCCGTTTGAACTATTGCCTGTTACAAGCTAGCGACTGTGTCAAGGTCCTGGGTGAAACAATGTATGCAAGACTTTCTGGTAACGTGCAAGTAGAGTCCCTCATCCGTCGACTTGCTAGCATCACTTACTCATCAAGATACATCAAGAACAAAATTGGAGCAAATTCATGCGAGCTGCTCAACGACGATTTTTTTTTAGTCACATTACGTATGAGCCATAAGTTTGGCTGAGTGTGGCACAGAGGTGCTTACTTCGTATGTTCCGGGGTTCGACCAGTCGAGACAAAAACAACACACATTGGATATAGAGACCCAGAGAAGAATTTTTATGAACATCTATGGAATTAGGCCGAAGATATTAGAACATGATCGCCTTGGAGGGGCGAAAGAGTCCAGGACATCTAGCACGATCACACTGAAGACCTGCATGTGCCGAAGCAGCACGGGTAGCCAAGCATTTCGCGTTTGAGCTGTCAGGTAGTGAAACCTTCTTTCGGTCAGCTTGCCGTTGTAAATACGTGTATTCGCCGACTACACTGTATATATGTAGCGTTGTGTAATAAACAAATTTAAAAGTCATTTCATGAGAGATTAAATTATTGATCTTATTATGTAGATTATTACAATTATATTTGTTTCACTCAAATTGAGTATAATATACATTTCAAAGTATTATGTAGAATATTCACACATCAAGGTTAGGACCTTACATAATCTAAGCAGACTTGTTATTATCACTAACACTTCAATTCTAGCAATGCAATATTTATTAGTATAAGTAACTACTTATCCAAAAGCGGATATACGGCGTTGCCTCAAGACTTCAAACTGCCTGCATGACCTTGGAGGTAATGCTTTCAGGAAGTTTTGTGACACTAAGATTTTTGACAGAGTAATCTGCCACACATCGTTTTTTAGACTCGTTTTTTAAAGGAAGATTGGTTTTACACAAATTTATAACTTGCATCACTCAAGTAAATATGTGTGTGTATACAGTTATAATGTAATAGTAGTGTAGTCGTAGTACTCTATCATTGTAATACTACAACAAAAATCTGAAGGTAAGTAGTAATCTCAAGACTTTTCAGCATAGTGTGGCAATCGGCAAACTAGAAATTCTGTGTATCAAATTAGAAGTTAGTGTGAAATTAATACTGAACCGCATTGTGGATTTACCGGCGTGTCAGCTAACTTCTGCAAAGATTGAATGACTGAGTAAATTGGTAAGTTCATTTGAAACTTGCAGTTAGTATAACAACCATACGGTATAATCATCGTACACGAGATTGCGGTCTTTACTCTATGGAACCAGGCCCAGGCCATCTGCACGCAGTTGGCTGTTTGGCTGTTTGGTGACGGTCCAGCCGGCTCTTTAACTGCAGGGATGTGGGCCAACTGCATTGCCCGGTAAATTACGTCGCTCACAGCCAAATGCCTTGAGAACTTACCGGCGCTCCTCTTGCGAGCAAGAACATGCTCGTCCGCATAAGACTCCGGTATGTTACATCTAGCACAATTATGTGCAACCAGACTGATTATTCCAAACGCAGACCGTAGACGATGAGCAGTGTGGTATTGTCTAGCATCGTCGTCGCAAGCTGCGGTGAAGCAATGGCCTAAAGTAATTTGCCGCACATTGGATCTCCTCTAGGGTTGGTTGTCTAGTTCTCTGCGCTTCTAAGCTTCAGTACTGGAATGATATAAAAGTTGAATCTCTAGCTAATATTTAAGGACAAGGGAAAATATCAGGAAAGTAGTAACGACGATATTATTGTCTTTTTCACGGTAAATGTTTTTTTGCCTACATAAAGTCCTTGTCGGCCGCGTTGTTGGTATAGTTGTAGCTATTATTGCTGTTGGTTCGCCGCTGTTGGTGTTTGGGTTGTTGTTGTAGTTGTTGCCGCTGCTGCTGCTGCTCTGTGGTTAGTATTGTCTGTTCCGTTCCAGCACCGGTGCGCGGTATACGACGCTGCTGCTATCTGCATTCTGGCTGTTGTTGCTACCGTGCAACAGGCTCAGGGTGAACCGGTCCGTTTGCGCTCGGCAGCGTGGATTGATGCCAGTCCGTAGGTCTCTCTCTCTCTCTCTATCTATCTGTCTCTCTCTCTCGCTCAACCTATCTCTTTCAGTTCACAAGTGAAGAGCAACACGAGGATGACACGAGCCTCTGTTGTTGGCGGTTGTTAGCGGCCGCATATTGACCGCCGCACCTCGTCGACAGATCGATGCCAATAAACGCAACACGCGCGCACCACGTAACGTGGCCACATTCTCACAACAACGGTGTTTTTTCTTCTCATTTACCCCCCCCCCCCCCCCCCGCCTCCTGCCCATTCATGACTAGTTATCTAGAACTACTCGCACATAGCGCTATGCATAGAGATGCTTCTTCACGTCAATTAATGTTTGTTGTATCTTCGCTCAAGTCAAAAGTAGATGCATGCATGTACATATGCATGTCTATCTGTCTGTCTATCTGTACGTATGTGATTTTCTGTGCGGAGACACTTGAACAGCGAGCAATTGTCACAGTGCCACATTCGGCTCGTCTCGTAATGAATGTCTCGCGGTGATGTTCGTGGTGGTAGTGGTGGTGTTGGTGGTGGTGTTGGTTGTGGTGACCTATTGGCATCGTGCTTAACACGAATACGTACGCGGCGCAAACGATGCGCATAGACGACACAAACTACAGCCAGTTCATTTCTATCAAACAAAGAAATTGATGGTCATTAACGTGCGTCTGCTCCTGCTCAAATCAGCATATATATATAATAGCGGCGTCGATGATCGCAGAACGAGAATGGTGTCAATGCCTAATCTGACAAAGCATCATAACTTCAGTCATATCTATAAGAAACGGTGGAAAAGAATGTTCTGTGTTGCGCCGATTTTGCCTAAGCACGTTGGTCATTGCTCACGAATATCATTGCGAGAGGCCGTATACATCTCTCTCGTGATGTGGTCGGTATGTTAGATCTATTACTCTATTCGTCTATTAAATATCAAAGGTTCAAGTAATCTATACATATAAATCAACAACGTGTGTTTTACAGCTGCTGCTGCTAGATTTCGTTTCAGTAGACAAGACAAGTACAGTCACATTTCATCACCATCTGTGCTGAACGACGGCTTTCTTCGAGGCAGCACTTTGCTCGATGCGTGCTAGTTAGTTGGTTAGCTTGCTAGCAGAGTCTGAGGCCTTGTTCAAGCGCGCGTAGATAAAGGCACACACATACTTATGATAAGATATCTGCCTGCCTACGTTGCACCTTTAAGCATTTTGCTGTCAGTCTTATTGCATGTGTGCTAAATGGTTACTTGCTTTGTTATAAACTGCCTTTCCCTTCTGTTTTCTGTCGAAAGAAGCGATCAAAAAGCCGAATTTTTTGGTACTGGCTGGTAATTAATATTTCTTCATAGCTTCTGATACTAAACTTAGAGGAAATTAAGAGTGCAATCATTCAATACAATCAGATTTTACCAATACTGGCTTGTTGGCTTAGCTTGGTTAGGAAACAAATTAATTAATTGTTTATTAATTACAGTGCTATTACAACCAAGTTTTTCGAGAATATAAAAGAACAGCGAATGATTTACAAAGTTGAAGGCGGCAGAAACATCCAAAAAGACACCGAGGCAAAGTTGGTTGTTTTGGAAAGAATTGGCGACCTCCTTATATAGATGAGCAAGGGCAAGCTCCGTTAAGCGTATCTTACGAAATCCAAACTAATCCCTCGAAAAGAAACCATTCGAGCTAAGGTGCCCTTCGCATCTGGACTTAACTACCTTTTCAAATATCTTTGAGAGGTAATCCACTAAAGAAATTGGTCGTAATTATTCAGATTTTTACGATTGCCCTTATTTTTAAATAAGAGAATAATGGTGGACACCTTTTGTCTAGCGGGAAAAACACCAGTAGTTCGGGAACGGTTTATAATATGCGCCAATGGACGAGAAAGAGCGACGGAGGACAGCTTTAGCAATCGGTCTGGGATTCCTGTAGCCCCAACTCTCCAGGAAGCCTTTATTCCAGCCCTCTGTACCTCCGGCGTACTTACTGGCAAAAAAGAGAATGACAAATCTCTCTTAAACCAGGTGGCTTTCAGAGCTGGCTGAACGTTTTCCTTGACTTGGAGAGCCTTTACTGTATTGGGTCCCACCGTAGCAAAATGGTGATTTAGCTCCGTCACTATCTCCGTTGACTCAGTCACAAGCCCAGAACTGGCTTCCAGAGTAGTGGGGAGTTCCACCGACTTTCTGGCTCTGCCACACGAACCATTATTAAAGTTCCAAAGTTTGGAAGTGTCACCCTGGAGTTGCCTAAAGCGCGTCCTATAAAAATTAGCTTTGGCGTTACGAAGTTCACGCTTGTAGCGCAGAAAACTACTATATTAAGCAGACTTTGATTCTATCGACTGTGCTTTTTGGTGCCAGCGGTAAAGCTTGGTAACGCTTTGATGTAAGCGCCTCAACTTTGCTGAAAAATTGAACTTTGGATGCTGTCTCAAATTACTTTGGCAGAAAGTGTTAAAGCATATATTATATTCATTGACTAACACGTTACTGAATGCTTCAAAAGCTTCTTCCGTGCCGTCAGCGTCATACACTTTTAACCAGCTTAAACGGGCAATTCGGTCAAGAAACAAACTGACATGTATCCTTAATAAGGCTAAGGGAGAACACCTTCCAGATAGGAAAACTACCACAGGGTAGTGATCCGAAAATAGCCTGGGGACCAAACGACCGGGCAGATTTCCAGGAAATCCTCGCAAATTCTAATAGCAATATGGTCAATACAAGTACCGGAAGTGGGGCGAGTCACTTGCTTGACGACATGAAAGATGCTTCTTTCAGACAAAAATGATTTATAGCTTTCCCTGTCTGTATTAGCCAGCAAATTCAGATTCGAGTCAGCCAGTACTATACATGGGAGAGCTGAACCTATTGGAAGTACCTCTTCCAACAAATCCAGCAGGACCTCCTTATGCGTGACCCTACTGGAATACATACCGATAATAAACCCTTCAAAACTTCTTTAGATGTACCCGGAGAACCTGTACGTTACCATCATTACTACTCCTAGCAAGCTTAGAGAGTATAAGGCTGTTCGAGCGTATGTACATGCCAACCCCTACTGCCTGTTCACTAGTCTTACGTCCTGAGCCAATCAAATTAAAACCGGGGATGCTATATGCGTCGCACTCGCCTGATTTTAGCCATGTTTCGTTTATGACTACAACGTCTAGTCCAGAACCCTCTTGCACCAGTATGTCACCCAGCGATTCGAGTTGCCCTGACCTCTTGAACCCTCCCGTTCCCACAATAATGTGGATGGCTGCAAGATTACTAAATATTGGTGATTTTACACGCTTAGAGTTACAACTTTAAATTCGGGCGGTCCCAACCATGTCTGGCACTGCCTTACATTTGTAGGGTTGTGTGATACAATGTAATTTAAACTATCTAATGCCATGGTCATGTTATGTATTACAAGGAAGGGTGAAATTCTAGTTAAACTACTTAAGTAACGCTAACAAAGGTGTGATTGCTTTAAAAAGGCTCTTCAAACATCCCACTGCTTGTGGACATATAGCATTAAATATTGTCATGAGGCTTAAACGCTGCAGCCACGCTTGTCTTTGTCCTGGTAGCCTGGAATCCTTGGTTTCAGGAACTTCTTCTTTTTGCCGAACGTCTTTTTAGAGGTCTTCGTTGAAGAGGTAGGCTTAGCCAGCCGATTCGTCGTTTGTTTCTGGGGAATCGTTGTAATTCCCGGAAGATTGATGTTTACCTCTGGACCAGCCGCAGTTTCCACAACCACTGATCTCACAGCCGATGCGTAAGAGAGACTGGAACCCTGCATCGTGACAGGATGTGTAGCAGATAATTTTGGTGTCGATGAAGGGACATGATCAATCACTTTGATAGCCGTGGCGAGATGCTCTACACTGACTTGTTGCAGTAGTCTGCGCTCCATCCGAATCTTTCGCTTCGCAAGTTCGTATGCGCGTAACGGACATAACGACGAAGAAGATGCATGGCCCTTACAATTTACACATATAGGTGCCTTTTTACATTGAGCTGCAAGATGGCCAGTCTCACCACAATTTCTACAAGCTATTTAATTTTTATAATTAGCAGCTATGTGGTCAAGTGATTGACATTTGAAGCACGCTATAGGTGCACCAGCGTACATAACCACTTTATGCTTTCTGCACGCCAGAAATACCTCTGTGGGTGGCACACGATTAAAGCGTAGAATAACTCTGTCTGTAACAAACTCTGCAAGCTGATCTCCAACTCGTCGCTTCCCAACTTCTCTCCTAACTGTCACTACCCCGTCCTGCTTTAGCGCTGCTAATATGTCCTCATCCAAGAAGCCACGGTCAACCTGTGTAATTCGTGCCCAGTTGTTGGCCAGGTCTCTACAACTTGTGGTAACGCGGATTCCAAGAAGCTCTGTAAGGCCCAAAACCCTTTTGGTAACTTCAACTGCATTGGCCCAAACATGAATATAACCTGATTTCAATTCAGGTTTAGTGCCAGGGTGAAGCCGAAACAGCTCACTACAGAGAGCTAGCATGTTGCCCTGGAAAGGCCCGCTGCCAATATTTGTTTCACCGTCACAGTCGTGCTCAATCCTCCGTGCAATTACAATACGGAAAACACCCTTGAAATTACGCACTGTGCTTGCCCTGATAGCCTAAATCTGTGACTGAACTTTTGTAAGCCTCTTCTGTATATATTTATTTATCACCTGGGTCCATCCATTACCCGAAACATCATTCCCAGCCTCTTCATTGTCATTAGCATCCACAATCAGCTGAGTTGCCGGCAACTCAACACTATTAGCGATTTCTTCTTTTTGAGAAACGTCACCTGTAACGTCGTTCACCACAGCTGATGATACTGAGTGCACAGTTGGCAGAGTCCCCGCTTCGAAAACATTTACAGCTGTTAAGCTACTGCTTACTGCAGACACTTTAAAATTCGCCTCTGCCTGCCCTGTTTCCTCCATCAGCTTCTCCTCCTGCCCCTTTGACTCTTTTTGCGGCTCTGCCTTACGTGTATTTACAGCGGTTGCCCCTCTCTTTTTCGTTTCTACCGGGCTCTATTGCCCGTAGCACCCATGATTCGCCGACTAAAACAGCAACGCATATAGCAGACGACCGGTGGAATTAAATTTTGCTGCAGATTACACGTCCGCCGAATCCACCTCTCATTGGATAGTTTAGAGTCTAGATGTAGAAATGTTGCCCAGAGCTGCATTCGCCTTTTTGTCAACAGCCTGCTTAACCACACTGCAAAGCAGACAGCACAGCTGTTTCTTCCACTAATAAACCACCGTTGTATGTAGCTGCAAAGTCGGGCCTCAGCATCGGGCCCTATTGGGACAGACACGACAGAATACTCGCCCCATGCTCAACACAACACAAGGCAAGACATGGGTCACACAAAATCACCAATCTTACACGGAGACCACTACACCCGATGCGGTAACAATATATATATATATATATACATTTCTAGAGAATAAATGTGTATATATATATATATATATATATATATATATATATATATATATATATATATATATATATATATATATATACATTTTTAAACAAAATCGAAGCAAGTTTAAATGCTGAGCAAATTGAAGCCAAGCGCGCAACTCCTAACGCGCCGCTAGCAATGTATATATATATACACCAACGGTCTCCGCAGGATGCGCCCTACGTGGTGGTGCGTAGAATAAGTGAGGCGCAATAAACATATATATATATATATATACTTTGAGAATTAATCTTGTTGATTTGTGAGCCTCACACTACTGTGGCTTTAACAACGCCGCCCAGTGTGCATCGTGCATTTTACCAGTTAATCTCTATTAATATTAAAACAAAAATTACACACATACATATACATACTACACATAGTGATATATACATATATATATTTATATATATCACTAAATATGGGTCAATCTGAAAAAATGCTATATTATATATACTAAATATTGCGCGCATGTCTATCTGAATGGAGGTGTGAATAAACAACGCTGTCATCTCTGGGTAGCCAGATATTATCACGAGATTCACGAAGACTCGTTACATATATATTCTCTAAACATATACTGTGCCGTATGTGAGTCTAGCCTCTGGCTAAAGGAATCATTGGACCCTTCATTTGTTTCACTCCACAGTGAATGGTGAACGTCATCGCAGCATGATCCTTGTCTCGAAATCGAAATCAATCAACCTTTTATTTCACCATAAATTGGTAGATAATTATTATTATTACTATTATTATTACTTGGGACCGCAAGGCATGAGAAGTGGACAGCCGCAGCAAAGCCAGCAACTGCTCTGTTTCAGAGGAGAAGCAACAGCAATGGCTAATGAGTTTCAATGCCCGTGGTGTTCGATGTGCTTTCCTACAAAGACGGGTGTGCAGATTCACGCAGGAAGGACTCATAAGAAAAAGATAACCGAGTCTAGTGGGCCAGCAGTGCTTCAACAGGCCGCTGCCACTCTTAGCAGCGTGGCAGCTGGCAGCCTTCTCCGCACGCTCTACTAGTAGAACCCTCTCCTCACCCCGCCAGCAAGTCTCCAACGGAGGCCCGACACCTGATGATCACCTGCCGCCCTCTTCTCCCCTTTCTCTTCACAAACTACTCGCCAACGCCAAGATGACACGCAAGGTGCTGCGCAGGATCCCAAAGGGAACGAGAATACCCTTGCGCGGACTCTTCCACCGTCTGCTTAAAGACGTCGTGAAAAATAATGACGAAGCGAACTGGACCGCGCTGCTCACCCTCGCCCCAAAAGTCCTCCACGTCGAAAAATAAACCCAGAGAGGCCATAGCTTGGCCAGCGTAGTCATAGAAAAGGTGGCCCTTTTCGGGGGTGCCGCTCTCACTTGCGTGGAAGCTGAGGGTCGAGGCAAACGTATACTGACGGATAAAGCTCGCGCTCTGATCGCTGCTCACAAGCTTTCCATGGATTTTATTGTGCGGAGCGCCATTAGGATCTTGTCTTCCGATGACACGATTGCGCCCGTAACGGAGGAGTCGATTAATGAACTGGTGGCAAAACATCCTCCTGCTCCTGCAGGGGACGTGGTGCCACCGTCCCCTTTCGGTTTGCCAGCGGTCGGGTCGTGCTCAGGCGAGGATGTCGCCAAGGCACTTCGCTCCTTTCCATCCGGTGCGGCGGGAGGCCTCGACGCCCTCACGCCTGACCATCTAAAATGCCTTCTCCCTGCTTACGGAGACCACAACGATGTACTGGAATCACTTGCCAAAGTATGCGACATCATACGTAACGGGCAAGTTCCGGAGGCTGTGAGAAACGTGATATATGGAGGGTGGCTTATCGCTCTGAAAAAGAAAACCGGAGGATACCGACCCATAGCCGTCGGCTGCACACTGCGAAGATTGGCCACAAAGACCCTGCTTCTCCAGGTCAATGTGAAAAGCTACCTGCAGCCACGGCAGATGGGGTACGCCACTCAAAATGGTGCAGAAATAATTGCTCACACAGCTCGCACCTTTCTCGAACACAACGAAAAATGCTGCCTCCTAAAATTAGATTTAAAAAATGCGTTTAATTTAAACAAACGAGGATAGCTCTTGACAGAGGTTTCCAAGCACGCCCCGGCTCTCTATCCAATGATGCACCAGGCATATAGCAAACCGACTCCCCTAATGTTTGGTGAGGTTGAAATTAGGGTATCAGCCGGTTGTCAGCAGGGAGACGTAGCGGCTTCTCTTGCATTTAGCCTGCTTCTGCATCAGAACGTCAAGCAGGTGACATCCAAGGTCCCTTTGTTTTACCTCGACGATGGGACCCTTCTGGACAACGATCCTTCGTTGTTACTCAGAGACATCAAGGATCTCAGAGCGTTCGAGCAATGGAGCGGCTGCAGCTTAACCCATCTAAATGCGAGCTACTTCTACAGGGTTTTGAGGACGAAGAGAGACAGAAGGTGATCGCTGAATTTAACAGCAACCTCCCGGGCATCCTTGTAAAGGATCGATGTGATTTGGACCTGCTGGGTACGGCCGTGTTTCCCGACATGATCGGTCCGGTACTAGCCGAGAAGGGAGAACAACTTTCCAGGCTTCACCAGAGGCTGGGCCATCTCGGTAGACATCAAGCCTACTTCCTGCTCCGGCACGCAATGGGTGTGCAAAAGGTCCTGTATGTACTACGGACCTCACCTGTCTTCCTTCTACCGTCAGAAACTCTGGACCTCGACGACCAGGTGAGGAGAGCCTTGGAAAACATCCTTGACCTAACGCTTGATGATAAGGCATGGACGCAGACAAGCTTACCGGTCCGGCTGGGTGGAATGGGCATTCGTTCAGCCACGGACCTTGCCTTACCCGCTTTCCTTGCTTCGTCGCACAGCTGCGCCTCTGCAGTGGCCGCTATTGCCGGCGGACTCATCTGCCACCAACAAGACGCCGCTCGGATCTGGGATGCGCGTCAGTCTGGTCGTCCATCTGAGGAACAGGTCACTAGGCAGAAGAGGTGGGACCAAATCGCCACTCAGGCTACCCACTTGACTCTTCTGTCGGCGTCCGAGTTAGATGTAGACGGCATTAGACTGAAAGCGGTTTCGACCGACGCCGCCGGAGCGAGGCGTGGCGTGTTTCCGTCTGAACTAGTCGGCAGTAAGCTGACTGATGACCACTTCCGTGCCGTCAGTGGCCTCAGACTTGGCATCGCCATGTTTGAGAGGGAGGAATGTTCGTGTGGTGGAACGGTGGATAAACGCGGCTTGCACTGGCTTGGTTGCACTAAGCTAGCCGGGCTCACGCAGGGCCGCCACGATGCCATCAATAACATCTTCGGGCGCGCTTTCAGGCAAGCCGGCTACCGCGTCACGCTTGAGCCTGGTGGACTGCAAAGGGACAACAAGCGTCGACCGGATGGCCTTACCAGCCGAGACTGGGACCATAATCGACCGCTGGCGTGGGACGTGACTGTTTCAGACACGTACGCCCTTGGCTACCGTGCACTAGCCAGCGCGGGCGTCGGCCACATTATACACCAACGGGAGATGCACAAACGGCGCCTATACGCGCATCTTCTTGAAGACCACGTTGTAATGGCGTTCGGCCTCGAGTCATCGGGCGTTTGGGGCAAGGATGCACTAACTGGCAAAAGAGCTTGGAAATAAGCTATTTGAGGCCACAGCGGAGCGAAGATCGACCGCGTTCCTCCGACAGAGAGTGCCATTAGAATTACAGAGAGGCAACGCCAAGATGATGCTGAGTGATCACCGACACTCAAGCAATAAGAATAGTAGACGCAATATTGTAGATGTTATTTAAGTGATATGTAAGTAATTGTGATACATGCACATATTGATAAAATAAACCCTTGTTCAAAAAAAATATATTATTATTATTATTACTATTATTCCAAACGGAGCCAAAATCCCTTTGCGCAAGCTCTTCCACTGTACGCTTAAAGATGTTGTGAAAAATAATGACGAATCGAGCTGGACCGCGCTGCTTACTCTCTCCCCAAAAGTCCTCCACGTCGACAAAGAAACTCAAAGAGACCGTAGCCTGGCCAGCGTGGTCAAGGAAAAGGTGGCTCTTTTCGGAGGTGCAGATCTCAATCGCGTAGAAGCCGAGGGTCGAGGCAAACGTGCAATGACGGATAAAGCCCGTGCTCAGATTGCTGCTCACAAGCTCTCCATAGATTTTAATGTGCGAAGCGCCATTAAAATCTTGTCTTGAGACGACACGATTGCATCCGTAACAGAGGAGTCGATTTGTGAGATGATGGCAGAGCACCCTTCTGCTTCTGCAGGAGACGTGTGTTGCATATTGGATGGCCGCGAATAGAAGTTTGTATTAACGCGCCATGATAATGATGATCTCTGCCTGTTGGCGACAACCCGTTACAGCACTGTCGGCCACAACCCGCCACGGCACTGTTGGTCACAACCCGCCACTGCACTGTTGGCCACAACCCGCCACTGCACGTTCGTGCACTGTCACGTTGCCGGTCGCCGGCCGTATAAAAGGGGGTGCGCGCCATTTTGTCATCCTCTTGCTATCCCGAGCGTTCGGCGTAACGCACACTCTGCAAACCCTTAGTCCGGCGGCGACCGGCACGTCCGACGGCCTGGCAGCGACAGCGGCGGGAGCGTGGCAGCAGTGCTGCACTAGGGTGGTGAGTGTTGTGGCTGGCAGAGGCAGGCAGATTTATATATATATACATATATATATATATATTGTTAGTTGAATGATTGTTAGCGCTAGTGTAGCGGCAGTGACAAGTGTGTGATCTGTGTGAGTTCCGGCGGTGGAAACTGCTTCGCGCTAACCGCCGGGACATTGTGAGAGCTAGCTAGGCAACAACAATAATAATACGAAGAGAGACGGCGCTGCCGTATCGCTCTCTGGCGTGTGGTGAATTATAATAAATAAGAATAGTGAGTGTGTGAACCCGCGCAAATTCGTCTGTCTTCATTCTACGGTTCCGTTGGCAACAACGTGGTTCCACCGTCCCCCATCGAAGCGTCATATATGGCGGGTAGCTCAGCGCCCTGAAAACGAAAACCGGAGGATACCGACCTATAGCCGTTGGTTGCACTCTGCGGAGATTGGCCACAAAGACCCTGCTTCCCCAGGTCAAAGTGAAAAACTATCTGCAGCCAAGGCAGACGGCGTACGCCACTGATAATGGGGCGGAAATCATTATTCACACAGCTTGCATCTTTCTCAAAAACAACGAGAAATGTTTCCTCTAAAATTTGATTTTAAGAATGTTTTTAACTTAAACAAACGGGGGCTTCTCTTGGCAGGGATTTCCAAGCACGCCCCGTCTCTCTATCCAATTATGCACCAGGCGTACAGCAGGCTGACTCCCCTGATGTTTGGTGAGACTGACGTAGCGGCTCCACTTACGTTTAGCCTGCTTCTGCATCAGTACGTCAACCAGGTGAAATGCAGGGTCCCTCTGTTCTACCTCGACGATGGGTCCCTCCTTGACAACGATCCGTCGGTGTTACTCAGAGACATCAAAGCTCTTTGATCGTTTGAGCAATGGAACGGGCTGCAGCTCAAAATGCCTCTAAATGCGAGCTTTTTCTTCAGGGTTTCGAAGACGAAGAAAGACAGCAGGTAATCGCGAAATTCAACAGCAAGCTCCCAAGCATTCTTGTAAAGGACCGGTTTGAGCTGGACCTGCTGGGTGCGGCGGTGTTCTTCGACATGATTGGACCGATACTGGCCGAGAAGGGAGAACAACTCTCCCGGCTTTACCAGCGGCTGGGACATCTCGAGAGACACCAAGACTACTTTCTGCTCCGGCACGCAATGGGAGTGCAAAAGGTCTTGTACTTACTACGGACTTCACCTGCCTTCCTTCTGCCGTCAGAAACCAGGTGAGATGAGCCTTGAAAAACATTCTTGACCTGACGCTCGAGGATAAGGCATGGACGCAGGCAAGCCTACCGGTCCGGCTGGGCACAATGAGCATTCGCTCGGCCACGGATCTTGCTTTGCCCGCCTTCCTGGCCACGTCACATAGCTGCGCTTCCGCAGTGCCCATTACTGCCGGCGGGTCCATCAGCCACCAACATGACGCCGTTCGGCTCTGGGACGCGCGTCAGTCCGGTCGTCCTTCTGAGGAACAGTTCACTAGACAGAGAGGGTGGGATCAAATCGCCACTCAGGCTACCCACTTAACTCTTTTGTCGGACTGCGAGTTAGATGTAGACAATATTAGACTGAAAGCGGTCTCATCCGACGCCGCTGGAGCGTGGCTCGACGTGTTTCCCTCCGAGCTCGTAGGCAGTAAGCTGGCCGACGACTAGTTCCGTGCCGCTAGTGGTCTTAGGCTTGGCATTGCCATGTTTTAGAAAGAGGAATATTCATGCGGTGGAACAGTGAATGAGCGCGGCCTGCACACGAGCGGGGCTTACGCAGGGCCGCCACGATGCCATCAATGATGTCCTCGGGCGCGCTTTTAGGCAAGCCGGCTGCCGCGTCACACTGGAGCCTAATGGATTGCGGAAGGACGACAGGCGTAGACCGGATGGCTTTATTAGCCGGGGCTGGAACTGTAATCGGCCGCTGGCGTGGGACGTCACTGTCTCTGACACGTACGCCCTTGGATATTGTGCACTAGCCAGCGAGGGCGTCGGCCACATCATTCACCAACGGGAGATGCACATACGGCGCCTATACGCGCATCTTCTTGAGGACCATGTTGTAATGGCGTACGTACAAGACATTATTATTATTATTATTATTATTATTATTTTATTCCATGACGCCCAAAATAGATGTCGCGTTCCCTCTGCAAACGGCCAAAGACCACGCTTGCCTCTGAGAGTGCTTCAGTTTCCTTGCTGAACGGTCCTAGCGTCTCCAGCGTATTTAATTTTTTGGCGTCTGCGTGCTTTGCTATCCACCCCGGCTAAACTGAGCTGCGATGTAAATAGAAAGCCGCGGTTGTGCACAAAACCGTTGCATCCCAAGCTAGGGTCTTCCCATGTGACCATAATGCAATGGTTACCCCATCAGGTCTTTCTTCGCCAGCGGACACTAAACCTCTCGGTTCAAGTGTAGATGGTATACCGGCTTTCCTAAGAGACCTTGTAATCACACTGTTTAGTTCAGCATGTCTGGACGATCTACCGGCGCTCTTCGGGCAACTCAGTGGGTGTAGGCCACTGGAATCCACCATCTCTCCACACAGTTTGCACCGAAACGGGAGCGCCAATTCTATGAGCTGACATCATGCGGAAAGAGTGGGGATCCAGCATAGTGCCGAGCTGAGGCGACGGTAACGCTTTAAGGCAACCCCCACTAAAGTTATCTTGTGTCGCTGAAAATACGGCGCGATCTCTCCGGGAAACAAGCCCCTTTAAGACACCTCTGCTCTTTTTTTGCTTTTGAGCTCATTTAGGTTATATTGGCTGGGATATTCTTCTAAAGGGCCCGGGTCCAGCATGGTTCTAATAGTGTCCCGTGCTTTACTGGTTTCATGTTTTATTTGTGGTCAAACTGCTTGTTCCACTAACGAGGCTGCGACAGTATCAAATCGAACCAGTAAAGCAGCGTAGCAGACAGGAGCTAGGTCAATGGCACTTCTTATTCCCAGAGTACATTTATGTATTGGAAGACTTGCTCTCTGCCAAGTGTTCTCTTCTAAATTGACGTTTAGGACTTCACTAAGTATGTCTCTGATGACGTCATCATACGCGGTTAATTCTTCAGGGCACACTAAAGCAGGACATGTACGCAGTGTGTAGTTAAATCTTAAAGACCCCAGGCTATATCTCCAAATGCACAGCGCAGCCTGAGAATGCAAGCGTGTCCGCCGTGGACGAATTTTGGTAAGGGCTTCTTTATTCCTAGATAGTCTATGCGAAAAGTATCTCCGTTATGCCCTGGATTGCTTCATCTCTCTCCTGAAGCGAGCCCCAGACAGCAGTAATCTCACATTTCAAAGCATTCAGTGTCAGTCCCCCGTCGTCTTCAAACTGCAGCACTCTTCTCAAATCTGTCGCGATGATACTCGCGGGGCCGGCAAGCGTAGCGTCATCTAGATACCACACGTTGAAAAGGCTCTGTAGTTGCAATACTAGATCTGATATACCGAGTCTAAAGAAGAGCGGGACATAGCGGGTCACCCTGCTGAATGCCTGCTTCCGAACGCAATGTTGAAGTTGCGCCCCAGGTTAAGAGTGAAGGATGTCTGCAACTTTGCTAGACCATAGGCAAAAGCTCTGGACTGGAAAACCAATCGCGCTCCTCCGACAGAGAGTGTCATTGGAACTGCAGAGACAGAACGACAAGACGATGCAGAGTGGCCACCGACACTCTAGCAATAAGAATAATGATAAGCATTATTGTTGATGTTATATACGCACTATATTAGTAATTGTGATACATGTACATCTTAATAATAATAAACCATTGTTAAAAAAATGTTATTATTTTCACTATTTTTTAAACATTCTTGCTTTTCGTGTTACTTTAAAGGTTTCAGACTATTTTTCAAACAAACAATATATATATATATACTGCTGTAGCATGCAGACATGATGGGGAAATCAATCACATACTTTTCCGTTGAATTATTCAATCATAAGGAGTGTTAGCGTTTTTAACTAAATGTGCATTATCTCTTTCTCTTTCTCTCTCTCTCCCTATATATATATATATATATATATATATAAAGCGTATATGTTGGCGTATTTACGTTTAAGTGTTGAAAGCGATTTTTAATGTTCCCTTAATATTTCTGAGCGATCCAGAAACACATAATCGTTTCCTCTAAACGCTTGATACGTTTGCCCGTTCCGCTTTTCCATATGATCCTATGGTGGTCAAGTCGAGGTAGCCCGCCGTGCCTAGCTCATTCAGCAACCAGCAGCAGCAGCGCCGCCACCCCCACTACACCCACCACCCACACCCCCCCCCACCACCACCTGCTGATTAGGAAACGCTGATCAGGGAGTGGCGGTTGTGGTCGTCGTCGTACTACTACTGTACATTCATCCACGCATCCATCCATCCACGCTTCCATCTAACTGTGCACTGACTGTCGGTCTGTCTGTCTGTCTGCGTGTCCAACTGTCCGTTCGTCTGTCGACCGTTGATGAGCGCTATTTGAGCGTGCAGAAAAGGCGGAGGAGGAAGACGGAATGGGGACGGGGGTTATGCGCCGTTCTGCCCCCCCCCCCCCCCGCCCCCGCCCCTCACCCCCACTGCTCACGACGGTCCATCATCATAGCGGCGGCGACAGCAGCAGCAGAAGAAGATGACAACGTTTGGCATCGTCATAGCAGTGACTAGCGCAGATGATGGCGTTTGTTCTGCTGCCGCTGCGGCTTCTGTTGTTGTTGTTGTTGTTGTTGTGGTTGTCGTCGTCGTCGTCATTCTCGTCGTGGTCTTTCTCTTTTCAAACAACAATGAAGGCAAGGGCTAGTGGCGGACATTCAAGGCCGCCCCTTCCCGTCAAGGGGCAGAAGACTTGCTCTCCAGACTGACCCGCGGCGGTTGGCCGTTGCCAAACGACTGGTTGACGACAGCATCGCCGGATCGTCGTCGGATGTAGCACCGTTAGACCACGCCAGCCAGCCAGTCAGCCAGCCAACCAGCCGTAACTTGTACAGAACGAATCGGACCAACTCACGGGACGGTTGCGTATCGGCTATCCGATGAGGTTAAGTTCCTTCTGCCTACGAGGCGTCAGTTTTACAAACGGGAAACGTCTTCAGGAAATGGAGCGATGGCCTGTTTAGAGTGGCATTCCACGGAATAATCCCCAACAACGAAAATATTTTTGTTGTTTGTCAATTGTTTTTTTAAGTCATAAAGTTGCAATTTCCGGAGCGTCACCCAACCCCCCGCTGGCATAGCTGCACCCACAGCACTCGGGGGACTGGCGCAAAAAACTCAGCGACACTAGGAAGCAGTCAACACCACTACTGCAAGTGTGTTCGTGGTAGAACTCGAACTGCCGTCACTCTGGAACTGCAGAATCTAGCCACAGACTGCAAAAGGAATGAATGAAGTGATTTGCTGATGCAAATAGTGATACTACTGCGATCAATTCTTCTGCCGTCAAGCCGCCTGCCGACGTACTCCTAATACTCCCCGGTCTATTGGACGTCCTCTAAAACCGGAAGATTCCTACCTTACTTAAGACTGCCGTTTATTGTCAAACTGTGCCTTATAATGCCCGCCGTATCATCGAATGTCGTTTGGTGACTCATTCGTTAAAACGGTTATAACAAGATAGCTTGACAAGTTCAGCACACGCCAGCCAGGAGTCGGCTTTTCTGGCCAAGCCCTGTTAATTTGGACCAGGACAGGGATGTTTGTTTCCTATAATAAGTATCACTCGTTTTGACTGACATTTTGTGCCGTGGAGTGTTATTGTGTCCATTATCACGTGCAAATTGGCACGCATCAGGAACCACGATTTGGGATATTCTTTCGCCGTTTGCCGATCGAAAAAGCGGTAAGAAACGTTGTGCGAGACTACCTATGTATTAAAATTAACACTATTTTTCACTGCAAACTTTTAATATCCTAGAGAAGTAAACAATGCTGTTTTGCGCTAAATAGACTTAGGCCAAGATGCAAAGCTAAAGGGGCAAAACCCGAGACTAAGATAAAGCAGCATGGCTGTAGCCCTATCATAGCCTCAGAACTAACCTGCACGCTGCTCTCAAACTGAAAGCTTTTCGGGGTTTGATAAAATGGAATAGCGGAAAGCTCTCAGAAGATGGTTATAGCTTTGGGACACTTACTGTCTTAGGAATTTGTAGGAGTACTTGGTTTTTCATAGACTCTAGTATATTAAAAAAACATATTTAAGAAGATTCTTAACGAGATTTTTTTCTAGATCCTGCGTGCACTCTATACCCAGCTGTTCAAGATAACATAGAACTAGGGAAATGCTTTGCCTGGACTCGTTGTCTCAACAATGTAAGAAGAGCGCATTACGTCAGCTCAACCGCACCGATATTTGGGCGTTTTTAACTTAGCAGGCCTGGAGCCATCTGCGGCGCGAAGAACCGTGTGTAGAGTAAAGAGCAATAGAAGAAGAGGCTTGCTTGAGGAACATTTATGGATAATAACTTCCTAAGACTGTGGCTCGCTTGAAACTTATAAATGGGGCGCATCAGTGACGCATGCAAACAAACATTATTAAAATATGTTCGTTTGACCACCTCATAGCCTCGTCATGCAAACGCGGTTATTATCGTTGTTTGTCACCTCATTTATGTGTTTAATAGCGATACAATCCTATAAAAAGTAAGACATGCCTATTTTAGGCATCTCTTACCTAGGTCCAGGTATACATCCCTTACCTGCGACAACCTTGCGTACCTGACCTCAAATGTTTGTTTCGTAGTTCACTCTTAGTTGGAGAACATTGTAGTAATTACAATTTACTTTATTATAAATGTCGTCTGTCGTTTTGGCTGCAAAAAGGTTAATGGTTTAGTTCTCTTGCATAAGCAAATAATGGAATTATCATGAAGTCTTCGATGCTTCCTCTTGTATTCTACCTAGTAAGATTCCGTTAGTCATTACTATAATGTGCCCGATTGAGAAAGGCGGCAAACTAACTTACTTCTTCTACTAATATCCTATAATATTTGTAAAGACAGTAACCGCTAAGGCAGTGTTTTCATTTTTTACCAAATTTAGATGCTAACAGAGCAAATGTGGGAAGGCATGTGTTTGTATGCGCTTGCATATACATACCTATGCTCAAGCACGAAAAACCAAACATATGTACAAGTTCTTCTGGATTTGCTGTCTGAATATGATTGACTTTTCTACCAGTCAGGGGCTGGACCACCGTACTAGCACCAACTTTTCTTTATTAACACGCTATGATTATCCCTTTAGATTTTTTCAACGTACATTTGACGTCGGTGTAACATCAGGGATGAGGCATTGTCAAGCTGGGGGTTATCTGAATGTTGTGACGCATTGCGTAACCGGTTTTTAATCTCATTCAGAACTTTTACAGCAACTTCTTTACGAGCGGATTTAAGGGACACTACTAAAGTGGCGGCTACAGATAAATACGCCAATGAATATTTTACTCTTAAGGCACTCATATGTAGACGAAGTTCTGCATTAACAATTTGCTGATGCTCTATAAAAATGAACGCTTCTCGAAAGAGCAAACGAATATGTACTTTTATAGAATGACGCGTGTCGATCGTATTTACCGTTTGCAGAAAAAAAAATATGTAAGTGGATTATAAAGTTATAGGCTAGTAATACGCTGATATGCATAATATTTATTTTTACCAATACGCAGTAGTCGTGTCAACAACCAGGCAGAATTATCGTTTGTGAATGTACTGGGCAATGTGAAAACAGCCGCGTAAACTTAAATACATAGGCATGCAAAGCGTTTTTTTATGATATATATATATATATATATATATATATATATATATATATATATATGATCGGCCATCACCGCTGCTATATAACTCTCTTTTTTTTCTATATTCAGATTAAGGACGTGCTGTATTTGCAAAACTGCATTACAAATGCTAAAGTTTTCGAAAAAAATGTAATTTTATAAAATAGAGTGACTTTACACGGTCACATGGTCATATATACAAGTGTGTACACAGCAAACGCGACACCGGAACCTGGCCGATCGGTTAATAGCCCGGGCCTAGTCAGCTCGGTGGTGTCAATCGGGACGCCTGCTGCCTTGGCTTAATAGGCAAAACGAGCGAAGAGTCGCCACATGAAGCAAACCTCCCAGCGAGAAAACCATCTGTGTTCGCTGCTGCTGCTGCCTTTTGAAGCGGTTAATGGCTTCTGTTCTGGCGTGGGTCGAGCCATCCTCCTGAGTGTGTGACTATATGCTGGGGTGTAACGCGGAATCACGAGGTGATCGCGTTTGATCCTCGTGGTAGGAATAGTGTGGTATCCCCCAAGGAGTGTAGTGACAATTCTCTTGGCGGTAAACTTTGCACATATATGGAGCGAGTCCTTTGACTTTCTCAGACGGCAAGGAGTCGCTTCATACACTTGTAAGCCGGACCGACACCTGTGGACCGGCAGTGAAAACAATCAGAGCCGGGCAGAGGTCACCGATTACCGAATCATTCCAGCACTTTTTGCAGGCCTGGCAGGGAAAGGTTGCTAAAGCCTCGGTCGAGAGTGGGCTTTTCGACATCTATGGTTGCTTAGTGCTAGCTCGGGCGAACATCAGATATAGTTCAAAACAAATATTTTTCTTTAAAAAACAGCTTAATCGTTAAACAAAAATGGTGTAATAGTAAACTTTTTGCTTCGAGGTCTTTATTATTGATATGTTTACAGGAAAATTTTTAATTCTTCTGCATCGCATACTAAACCCTCCGATATCACCAGAGTCGGCTAGGACAAGTCTACGAGCCTACTAATGAAACTTCATCTGACAATCCTGGACTTTAAGCGAGTTGGACGTATTCTCTTACGTATCGATGCCGCCCAAGACGAAACAGATCAAGCAAGGTCTAGCAGTCTCACGCCTCTAAGGGGGCAGGAGCATGGTTGTACTACGCAGTAAGAGAGGCAAAGGCAAACGAGTGTCGAAAATATCCGGCTATAAGGACTGATGATTCTCATTCAAGGCACTAAGCGGGCCTTAACCACGAAAGCCAATTTAAGTTTCGCCAATCCATGTCTTGAACCCAGGACCTTCCGTATGTAAGCTATTGGCATTGCCATTAAACCACCACGTTCAGTTTTTGTTGCTACCCACCCAAACTCATGACACCGCCACAAACGGCATAAACACTACCATACTGACATACTTTTTAAAACACGGTGTGCACTGCCTCGAATTTGATTGCTAACTGTTAGAATGAAGGCTGTACGTCTGAAAAATCTGTCCATACTGCAAAAAAACGATCCTACGCCAAGAAAGCCATGTAGAAATAATCGCCGTTTGATTAGGAATTGGGGTTGTTTACCCATATATATATATATATATATATATATATATATACCACGTATGCTGCGACATCAAAAGTTTGACTGTGGGCAGTCAGGCGCAGGGACAGCATGGTGTCTGCTCAGACTTATCAACGGGTTTGGCATGCTTTATGTCCACGTGTGGTTTGTATGTATCACTGAGTCATTAAGCGATACTGTTTGCACTGCCGAAAGTGGTACAGTCCCCGTTTGCTTGCTCGCTCGCTTGTTAGTGGGGATTTCGTGCGCTTCAAAGGTTAATCGGCTTGCAGAGATTATAACCGCGTATCGCTGTTGTGACTTCTGACGTCACCACTGTGACCGCTGCTATCACTGTCGTGTTGACGTAACAAGTGGCCAACAGACGGTTCCTGTCCACTTACCAGTGGCCACTCACTGTCCATTCATTATGTCAGTCCACGGCGCAGACACAACGCATAGCGGTGACGGACTGTATAGCATATAGAGTGGACGATGCGCCGGCTTATCCATTCACTTCAGATCAGCGCCGGCTATTCATTCACTGTTTTTTTTTTAAATTAAAAAGTGAACAAGAAAGTTTTAAGTATTGTACATAAGAGAAACCAACAGCGCGACAACGATACCACAATATATTAGTATTAATGGATTGTGAAATTTCAGATCGGCAGTATTGATTAACGGCGCGATATATTCCGACATTTTGTCTTTGCTTGAGAATAGCGGCTACTGCTTATTAATAATTTCAGATACTTGTTGCTATCCCATTGCGCTATTCGCTCAGTGGTTTTTTTTGTATTGATTATTGGATATATAGCACTTTGTAATGGTCTGCTATACAAAACTTGGCCGCAGAACTACGACGACGGATATAGTGCGATAAATGCAAACTACGGCGAATACTAATGCGAGGCATGCGAAAAACAGCACCGCATGAAGTATAAACGTGCTTACCCTTACGACACAACAACAACAACAATTCATTTTGGTCGGATTTTGATCTATGATATACAGGGTTATTGATCTTGTTCAATCACCGTAATTTGTTGTTGTAGTGTTGCATGCAACCCAGATAGCACATGCAACCCAGATAAGATAAATGAAATGGTACTCCAGCTTCCCTTCCATTCATCCATTTTTATTATTGCGCCATTTGTCTGACATGAGAAAAGATATATACGCAAATGAATCACATTAGTAAAACATTAAAATACATGTTTGTAGTGTCAGCTAACTAACAGCTGAGATATACATCACTTGGGCAATCTCCGAGATGGCACGTCATTTCACACCGACCGCTGTAACAGTTAATCGTCGGTTTGTGATAAACTAATGTCCGTCTAATGCCTGGCAGGGTTCGTCATGAGAGTAGCGAATGTTAGGATGACATTTCCAGTTATCTATAGCCATTGTCAATGATCCGTGGAATTCAAGATCTAAGTCGAACAGCTAGTTCGAAGACCTAACGTAAACTGTTCAGCATAGAGAATTCAGCAGCCGCCCGTATCGTAAGCAGCTTTTATAATTAATGAGAGGTCGCTTAACAGGTTCGAGAACAGAGGGGATAAGATTGGCACCCTGTAGGCAGCCGTTGTCTAATCTCTTCGTGCTCACATATTTCGTCCTTAAAGATAATGCCATTCGGCTGAAAAACCTTGGAGCTGATAAAGTGCTCTGTATTTAGGTCTACAAAAGCTGCGTGCAAAAACTGTCCTCTCCATTTCGGCATTTCGATACTTCGCTTAACCGTCATAAGAAGTTCCGTGCATGCTGTCAGGACTGATTTCTTACGAAAGCCGTACTGCCCCGCTTGCATGACGTTCGTCATCTCTAGGATGAGAAACACATAGTGGGTTCAGCACGACAAACGTTTTGCAGATGCAGCTCTTCTTGACAATGCCACGCAAGGAGCTGGAACTAATTTTTCTGTTGAAATACCTTCTCTGCCCGCTCTGCGCTCTGCCCAGGCTCAGAATCAGGCCCTTCATAATTTGATAAGTTATCTAGAAATCTCGTAACCACGTGCTGGCATAAAACACTAGTACTTTAAGAGATTTTAGCAAAAAATAGAGGCTAAAAAGCGCCTAACACCCCGCCTCGAATAAATGATTGAGCATCTCCCCACGGAAATGCTTTCGAGTCAGTGGGGAAGTAGTTCAGTACAGAAAAGTGCATGTTTCTTTCTAGAAAAATCGCAAGCTCCTGTATATGCATTTCAAACCTCACAAGGTTTATTTGCTCAGGTTATTAAAACAGTTAAAATCAGGACGTTTTGCCGGGATAATTCTACGCTATTTGTAAGCAGGCTGAGATGTCTCTCTCTCTCTCTCTCTCTCTCTCTATATATATATATATATATATATATATATATATATATATATATATATATATATATATATTTGTGTTCTCGTTCATAAGTGCATAGGAGCATCTTCTTTACCTTTGGGGTCATATGAAAATGAACGCAAAAATAGCGATACAATGTAAAATTCATTATACTGAATATAATGTTGTTGAAGTGCGTATAGCTCGATTGGGCGTTACGAAAGATAAGCGCGAACCCTTCATTGAATTCTTCATCACTAGATCCTTGTAATCTTGTTTCTATAGAAACCAGTACATTGTCTACTCGCAACAAATGTACATTGACTTTAATGCTCAGCAACCTTTAGGGCTTTTTATACATACCTAACGTTTGCCAAATTATTATATTTGTGAGTTTGTCGTCATTTCTATAAGGAAAGTCATTCATGCTAAAGTTTTCCTTGGTTCCGTCTTTCCACGTGTCACTCGCACTATCCTAAGTGACTTCCTATTTGACCATTTCTAACAGGAAACACGATCGACGGCAACGCGTCGTATTACTGTTGCATACGGTGAATGTGGTACAGTCGCATTGGAAGAGACCTTTTCTCCATTTAGAGCTGGCCAGTTCTCTTCTCAGGTTCAATTTTAAAACAGTAAAAATTCCTTTCGCTGATACTTGTCATTTTGGCTTCGCTAAAAAAATACTACCCAAGTGGAAAATCGCTGTCATTTTCAATCATTGTTTTGAATTCGGCAACTTCTTTATCAGTTCCTCATCACCTGGGTTAGATCGAATTGCCGTTGTTGTTTTCATGGCTCGTAAACGCAACGACAAGAACTAGTCATTCCAAGCGGCAAGAAGCGGCTCGCACAGCGCAAGCTGGCAGCTGCCAGCGTTTTATGTGTGCACTGCCTGTGTCATAAACAAAACATGATTTCCGATATGAGTCCGATCTATCGAATAATCCGCCTGGATCATTACTCCGCATAGACGCGATTCTTCTTCTTCGTTGTTCTAGCGGCTGAACGATTGTGCTTCTGCGTGTTGCTGTTCAACAGCGAACCCCACCACTCGCCCTCACTCACTCACACACTCACTCACTCAGGGGCCCAACACACACACACACACACCACGCAGACAGCGTCGACGTCTTCAGTCACTTTCGGCGCCGTGAAAGTGAATCGTGAAGACGCTGCAGTGAGTGAAGCGTAAACTGCCGTCACTAGTACGTCTTCGCCAGCACAAGTCGTGAACCGCCTCTGAGAGTTAGCGGCCATGCTGCTGCCTCAAGGACTGCTGGGGGAAACCCTAGATATTTTAACGTGTCCAGCCCTCGGTACATTGAAGATACAGGTACACCTCAGGCTAAGTTCCAAGCCCGTAGGGAACGGAGGATAGTCTACAATTTAAAACAACCTCCTAAACAAACAAATTTCATTCTAGCACAAATCGTGAACCGTTGGCTCTCTCAAACAGCTTCAACCGTAGCGGCACTTTCGAGCCCCTGCCACAACTGTTGTAACTATATAGTACTACTAATGACATAATACCTACCGCTTGCGATCATCTGTTGAATAGTTCGTTTTAGCAACCTTTGCAAAGTTTGCGTGTCTTCAGAGAATGCCTGCCCTTGGCATACGTTGCGGCTTGGGTCATTCCTAAAATTCAAAGATGTTTGGAGACTTTAAAGCTGTTTTACGCTCTTGTTGCTTATTCGTATACTTTAAAGATTTAGTATGCGCTTTCGTAATTATCAGTTTAGCGTCGTAGTCAAACGACTCTACAGAGTCAGACGAGGTAAATCCTTTACAATTACTCTGACTTGAACTGCTACAGTTTTGAATAATCGACGGGCTCTCGCTATTGATTTCTTAGTATATAGAGGAGTCTTGTAACGTTCCTATCTGCCTATGTGTCTAAAGAGACTGCTCTAGCAAGTGGCGCTCTGTACAATACTTCTACACTCACTTGTTGTGAGTTGATCGATACCTTTAACGCTCCGGTCGGGATTGCCGCAACATCGACGTCCCCAACCGTGAACCACATGCAAGTAAGCACGAACGTTGTTTTAATATCCGCTGATATGTAACATTAATGCTAAATAATTTGCGTTGCGTATATAGATTACATTTTGTTGATTGTCAATGATTGAGTGTCGTCCAGAACTCCCTTAGTGAGTGTCTGAGTGTGTTCGTGATTGTCTGCGTGTTTATGGCACGTTTCTCTCGCCGCTCTTCTACGAGCCTAGATGGCCAGCCGAGGTGACGGCAACTATAAAACAATAGCAGGGCCACGCTCACTCGTCGTATGAAATTCGAACCACTGCATCTAAAATAGTAATGATTGAGTTGTCGATATATATAAGTAGACACCTCAATCATCAATCAATATTATAGGACCAAATTAGCTCAAGACCAGTCATGATAATATATGTCAATTTGTCGAGTGCATTCACTATCCTGTGCAACCCTGTAAAAAGCTCCAATTTACTACAAAGCATGAATCAGCATTTGTTTATATCGGTTGAGTAGTATCCGGCATATGTAGGTCACGTACGTCGCACGTAGGTACATAATTGCTATTTATTAATCTAACCATAGAACAATAGCATTACTAAAAATGCTAGATATATACAGTGCATATAAGTTGCATAATCATTGCATTGCGAAACCATTTCTGGGAGCAGCACAATGAAACGAATAAATCTGGTACGCTTGGACTGCAGAGCATATATGTACAAATGGGTGTTGATCGTATTCCACGTCATGACTCTGAAAGCCAAGTTGGAGTGGCAATAGCAGTAATCGGTTGTGACTGTAGCTGTGTTGTGCACTGCATTACGAGGGCTAACAGATTTGCGGCTTTGCGTAAATTGCACGCCAGAAAGTCAGTCAGTCTAAGCATCGATTTTCGCATCGGATCACATATGGGATGCGCATTAGTGATATCAGCCTATTAAAATCTCATAGCAAAAGGCTAGACATTCAAATCAGTGGGTTCTCCGTGGATTGATACTGGGTCACTGATATTTTGCGGCTAATCTGTGTACAAGTGCAGTACACAAAGGGCCATCACTCTGGTGCTGTATTAGCCCTTCAGAGAACGATAGTCACCACAAGTCGATAGTGCAATCGAACAGCAACCACAAAAGACAGTGCGTAGTGTGGTTTCTGACAGATTGCGAACAAGCCTTGTGGAACTGTATTTGCCCTTTCGTCGCTTTGTTTTCTCAGGCCACTGCGTGGTCAGCGACTGGTTGGTTGTTTTTTTTTTGTAGTAGTAGTAGGATGTCCCATCCATCCACCGTCACGCCAGTCGACATAAATCGAACCCCATGCTATGACGGCCTTTATTATTTGCGTTCAGATAAGTCGTCTATCGTCAGCCATAGCCGGGCGTCTCAGGACTAGCGCTGTCTAAGCGCTACCGACACTCTCACCGCTGACCATTTGATGATATGGGAATATACTATACTATGAGAGACCGGCCACGGTCACAATGACAGCCACGGGAGCTGATTGCGGTTACAGGTTTCGTTCGTTGTTATTTGGCTCGATGCTCGATTTGCCGATTTGTATCGATGTCTGCGCGATGGAGAGTAACAGGGGGTAAGTGAGTGGGTGGGCGGGCAGGCGGGTGTATGGATGTTTGGATAGTAGAGAAGCTGGCAACATCGATATGTGATGGCGTATGCGACGTTATCGATGTTCTTATTAAAGCGCCATACGAGTTGTTGGCGGCATCGGCGACCACTGACGTTCGCTGACGTGCTGACGATGAATGCGAACAATCTGCACGGCGGCATTGTTGGTGGGAGTGGGTTCGATGGTGGTAGTGGTGGTAACCTTATGACAACGTTCCGAGCTAAAGCCATTCAGCCGTCATTTGCGGCCGACAAGATCAAACTGTCATGACCGATTGTAACGGTTCATTCAGTTGGAACGTTTCGTACAAACGGTACGCAGGCTATAGCCATGCAAATTGATCCGCTGACAAGCAATTACTCAGCAAGCAATACACATGCCTTACCTTACAATTACCGCGTACGCAAACGTACATTGGGCTAGGCAACAGCCGATAAATATTGAAGCGATGATAGTTGCCACGATTATGAACCCGTCCCAAGGCAACTCTTGAAAGGCTAGAGCATAACTAGCGGATCCTAACTAAGTCTCCCCGATATTCGTAATGGCGAAACAGACATAATGTAAGAGAGCTGGCTATCGCTCACGTCCCAGACTAGACTATTGTGTCCTGAAAACCACCGAAATAGCAGTACGCGCTGGTTTAAACGGCGTTGTTGCGTGTCGCCCGGACCGTCGTTTACGTTTCTGATATTTGTTAATTGCCAGTACGATATGAGGGTTCGTTTTAGATATCTGTACTTCAGACGGCCAAAATAGTACCATTGGACAACGCCCCCATGCAACGGTAAGTATATATATATATATATATATATATATATATATACTTACCGTTGCATGGGGGCGTTGTCCAATGGTACTATTTTGGCCGTCTGAATATATATATATATATATATATATATATATGCATACTTGTCAACTACCAGGTCGCACAATATTGTTATAATAAAGGACGAGTTGCCCTGAAAACCGATCGAATCGTTGCATCCTGTATTATATGTAGAACCTCTGTTAGCTCATTTTTACCTACTTTGCGGTACTTAATGCAGTTATAATACATCGTATTCACACGGCTTACTATACATTCCCAATTATTGTTTTGAGCGCATGAGGATATCATTAACTGCATTTATCCTTTTTTCGAGCGGAGAGCGCAGTCTGTGATGCAGTAAACTTTGCTAAAGCGAGTGTCGACACTTAGTATATATACAACTTGCTAAACCTACAATGCTTAGTTAAAGTAATATTTATTGAAGTTGTTTGTATAATGTTCCAATTGCAGATTCCAAATCCAAAGCTGCAATAGCCCGCATCCGATGGAATGCACTTGAATATTAAGTAGAGTGCATCAATAAATTGCAGCGGCTGATCGTTTCTATATATATATATATATATTCATATATAAGATTCATTTGAGGGTTTGGTTCGATTTTTTTAACGCTCTGACAACCACATTTTAGACGCTCGTAATGGGCTAAGTTGCCTGTGGCACGATATCGTCTAAATGCATCTATCGTCATCGCGTTCTCGTACTAGATTTATATAGGCATTCTCCAGCAGAAGTATGTAGCAGCAGGGCAATGACAACCACGTCCAACAAATAAAACCAGCAAGGTCGTTTGCCAACCATGGTTGCCATGGCAACGTCCCGTTTCAAACGGTGCGTTACCCGCCTAAACCACCGCCGCCGCTACTAATTTTTTCCGCCACATCAAAACGACAGTGTCGTGAGTCGACAAATGTGTCGTGACCACTTTGATTGTGCGACCTAACGGTCCTGGGCTCTTTTCTGTAAGGTTTTTGAAGAGCCAGATGTTCGCCAGAACGCCCGCTGCCATCGACAAGCCGAAATATTCAGTGGGAGATTTCGAGAATAACGCCTAGGTTATGCCAAACAGTTATCATAAATGGCGTATCTCGTATAGACAATGCAAAAAACGAAGCGGCCATCTTCCTGACATTATATTTGAGACATAACGGCATGCAAGATATTTTGTAGTAAAACTTGAACTTTGACCGTACCAGGTTTGGCTACATTTGGTTGACGTCAAAATTTTGAACACCCTTAAGTGACTCCTGCCGCACCCTAGCGGATAAAAAACACATTTCATATATATGAGAGATGCTCAAATAAGAAAAATACAAAATTACAGTGTACGTATGAATTCTTTTTTTTTGCAAAAGTAATCTCCAGTGACCTAAGCGCAACTATTCGACCGTTTCACGAGCCGAAGAGTTCCCTGTTCCCAGCTTTCCTGCGGCCGTGTCCTTCAGCTCATCGTGCAAATTAAAGCGCCTGGCTTTGAGATGTTTTTTAGCGGACCAAGCTGATGGACGCGGCTACATGTCCGGTTTGTACGGCGGATGCTTAAGCTGTTCCGCGCTTGAACTTGGTCAGTACAATTTGTGTGACCCTGGAGACGTGTGAATACGCGTTATTGTGAAATCACTCCCTCCGTGAGTAGCCCAAGCCGTTTGCTCTTTACAGAGTTACGTAGGCTACGGAGTATCTTACAGTACACGTCGCTGTTAATGGTTTGCCGTGATTAAACAATTCGTTGAGCTTGAATTTGCATTTTTAGGACAGCTTTGATTTTTGTTGAAGGAGATGACGACGCATGCTTCCATTACATGCTGTCCTATACGCGATTCTTTTTTCGCTGAGCTACTTTGGTACCCACTTTGCGCACACCTTGCGGTAACATAACCCGTCTTGGACAAATTGTCCTCACTGTCACTAACGCTGTCCCCTACCGTCACTGCCGAAATCGCATTGTTGCTCGCCGATCACTTCTCGTCAGGTCGTTCACCTTACGAAAAGTTCGACCGCGATTTTTTTCACATGAGTCAAACTCAATTACATTGAGACACGCATTAATATTGATATTTAGTTATCTGATGGTGGTGTGGTTATTAGCGTACACTTTGCTCTTCTTGAAGAGTATATATATATATCAACCAGTATTCCGATTTTGGTTTGCGACTAATATTTTTGTAAAAATTGAAAAAACATCACTCTTTATGTATATATCTATAAAGTGTATGCAATGTAGACATATACAAATGTACATATGATTGTCGCAGTCAACTGATGAAGAGCACCACGTTAAAGTCGAGGAAGAACTTTGGCAGAATGCATTGGAATGGCACAGCGGGTTGGGGGCGGGCAAATTGCCGTTATAGTCGTTGCTGCTAGTAAATAGTACGCGGCATTTCGTCTGCATACAGCACGTTAACGACTAGTTGTTGGCTTGATGCTATACCAGCAGCTAAATATTGAACAAACGGATCATTCATTGATGGTAAATACCTGCGACGGCGGCAGCAGCGCCTTCAACATGCAACGGCTAGTCAAATACAGCGGGATCGGTGCGCCACCCCACTCTCGCACATCGGTCGTGCTTGCTTCACTATAGGCAGCCTTGCCTCGTTGTCCAGCACGACTGTAAATACCCTACCTAAACAGCAGCAGCAGCAGAAACAACGCCGTAGCAATGACCGACCCTCAGCGAACAAAACATTCGCCTATACTTCTGCTGCTACCCTGACAGCTCTTTGTTTCTCATTATTTATATATATATATATATATATATATATATATATGTGCACACAAAACTGGCTTTATCTCATATGAATAGAAGGAAGGATTATAAACGAGTCGAATACCCATTATGGCTATTTTTGTAGGGGTTTGCAGACACCTATTTATACGCTTTTGTGCCATATGCATGGCGCCATTGAGCTAGCGATTGAACTGATATAGGGCTTGAGTGCGATAAGATAGTTTTCACTGTGGACATTCCGACGTTGCCCCTTATTGGCGCAGTTGCGGCCTTTTCGCCAAAAAAGTTTTAGTAGTTAAGAGAGCCTCGAACCATGTAACACTTTTTCGGCTCGATACTATACTATCGCTAGAAGCAAATTAGTGGTAAGTCGATTATATATATATATATATATATATATATATATATATATATATATATATATATATATATATATATATATATATATATATATATTTATTTATTTATATATTGGTTGCCACCAGCAGACGTGGCCCGACCGACCATAACTGCGCTTTTTTCGCAAGGTAGCTGGCCGCACCTGGTGCTACCTTACCTTTGAGACAATTTCACTCCAAGAGAATCAGGACCGATGGCATAACAAGATCAAGTAAACCACGGAGCCCAGATGCATACATACTAGGCTATCCAAAACCTTGTAAAATGGCACGTTTGACCATCATACCAAAACCGGGGTAAACCGCACCGAGAACTTCGTCATACAGAGGAGCGAGAAGACAAGGATGCGCTGTGGGAAAACCAGAACGCTTTTCGAGCCTACCATTCTACTTATTAAGCCACCAGCGAAGTGTTAAACATAGCTAAAGCACAGATAAATGCGCGAGAGCAAACAGGTCCTATTGTCTGGCGTCTCTCTCTCTTAGATTTCAAGAACACAGCAAACATAGATAACATCATCATGCTATCTATGTTTGCTATCAACATGCCGCACCCCTATGGAAACGTACGAGTACTAGGACCCGCCTACACGTCGCCTCTACAACAAAAATCAGAGACCTACGGCGCTCAGCATTGCACGGTCAAGTCGCAGACAACGACCTAAGAGTAAAGGAACTAGCTTCAAGATGCCCCTCACTTAGCTCGCAGACGGATGAATTACTAATCAGAACAGATGTCTCAGAATTAAAATGCTTTTAAGGGGGTTGCTTTTATTTTCTAGGAAATACTCCGTCCCCTACGAGATTGGAAACGCCGCCAGGCATGTTTTCAAAAAAACTCTATATATATATATATATATATATATATATATATATATATATATATATATATATATGCGCGTTACCAGAAAATCTTGCATTTATTGTTGCGTCCAGTACAGTGCTCGCCAAAGACCGGTTGCGTTAATTTGAGTAGGAGTATATCTGAACAAACACTGTCGAAAGCGACTCTGATATCTACCACAAGTACCACAAACTGCATACAGGCATGACCTGTATCCCGTTACTTTCGAAGTTCAAATTAGTTGCACGAGAGCGTGTTGTTGCTATCGAGACGCCTCGTTATTTGACCAGCAGGCGTTTTTTTTCCCAAGAATTTCGTCTAAAACTAGCAGAACACTTATGAAGCGGTAGTTTATCGAGTCGCGCATACTATACCATATACCTGAATGCTTTAATCTACTTTTTGCAGACGATATGATTTAACAAAATACAATACCGCTAGTTTTCCTTCTCTCTGTGTATGATATTAAGCACGCAATAAGCACGAACAACGCGTTAATGGTTGCCTGATATACGTTTGCAGGTACTAAACAATGTCGAGCCCGGTAGCGTGGTGGCTTAAGTCTGCACCTCGCAACCGGAGGAGACACATAGGTGCGCGGGTTCGAACCCCACCGTTGCACATTTGTATTTATGGGGGTCCGTCTATGAAGCAATGTGAATAACAGTTCCGTGGACGTTAAATCTTGGCTGAGGGTCAGCCCGAAAACTTTAGGTACTAAACAATAGTGCTAATACTACTCGAATATATGTCTACAAAGTCAATATGGTTTATTTAGAACTTCTTGTTTCGGCTGCAAGTAAGAGCCAATCTAGATTTTAAGGCCTTCCCTGCCATAGGTAATTCTCTGTTGGCGCATGTAGGAGGTCTTAGGACTCATCAGTGAAAGGTGCCGGGATAATGCAATCCTCATTCGCAACGAGAAAGATTTCGCAGAGCTCAACCTCATGTGTCTTTGTCTTCTATTGTGGACATAAGCAGATCGTATATGTATTGTTGCATCGTTAGCGTTAAGCTGCGAAAGAAAACCCCCTAAGAAGCTCAGTACGACCAACGATTCGCATGCCTTTCCTACGACCGCAGACGCCTTTCTAGACGTCTGCGATCATGTCGCCTTACAAGCTTAACGGGCATAGACGTGTATAGAAACGTGTGTCTGACTGTCGAGCTTTTGTTGGCAGCCGCTCTTTGTGGTTGTCTGGTCGGTGCAGTGTGTGACAATGTCTAGTGGTTGCCCAACGATGCCAAGCGTTCGCCCGTTACAGACAGAATTGTGTGGGGGCGATAGCCTTGAATGGTCTCTGTCTTAATCTTCTTCTTGTGCTTCTGCTTCTGCTTCTTTGTTTTAGTTTCTTCTTCTTCTTCTCCTTCTCCTCATTAATAACTCTCTGTAACTCAATTACAATATTTATCTGCATCATGATCCACTGTAGGCTCTCAGTGAGCACCGAGACGCATCACAAATCATGTTATGTAATAGTAACTCGATGATGTTGCGGCTACGCTACCGATTACGTGTGACAGCGGGTGAGTCCATCTTTAATCGTCGGAAGAAGCGTCTGTCTACCCATCAGCAGACAGGCAGGCTGCCGTCGACAATATCTGCATGGCGCGCCGATACCGAAGCCGGCTAAGTTGATGACTCGTCATATATTCTGCTGTCGGCACCGTCGCGTCTGCTATTGGCTATGAGGCGCAACACGTCGACAAGGGCGGATAAATATGTAGAAGGGAGCGACACGGAGCGAGAAGAAATGATGTGCAAGCAGAGCAGAAGGAGCTGAATATACGTCGAGACACATTAGACGAACGAACAAACGAATGAATGCAAGGGAAATCAAGTATGCGGTTCTACCGGCAGCAGCAGCAGCAGCAGCTGCAACAAGTAACAGGGTGATCATTTCGTCAGAGCAGTAGCGAGGCACCACAAGTCGACAATGGTATTCAATGGCTTCAATGTGCGATGCTCCCTCGTCGGAATCGCAATATAGTTTTGTTTTCGCAATCTAGCGTTTCAGCGCAGAGTGAATCTGTTTGAAGAATGACTAACTAAGAATAATTACCAATAGTTATCGTATACCACTACCACACAGGTCGGCAGAAGTTACTTGTTAATAGGAACGTCATATCTGGTGTTGCGTCGATGGCGTTCTGCGTGTTCAGCAATTGATAAATGTGTGCCCCAACGACCTGTCCAATGAAGTCATCATCTTCAGATGTAGACCCAACAGTCCGATATATCAAACAGCAAATGGCAGGTGGACACAAGATACAGATTTGTGTGCCGCTCTCGTCTGAGTCTAACTGCTACTCGGCAATGAGAGAAGAACACCACAGTCCACGACTAATGCGACAACCTACTGACTGATTCAAACACCGAACGAGAGCAAAATTACGGCAAGCCGTAAAACGAGATTTTGTTTCGATCTGCTTGGTACGTAACAAAACCGTTATGTGTTACGCAATGGCTTTTTGACTTCGACAACGCGGGCGATCTGTACCCTGAGATCGGCTTCAATAAAGAGTATGGTACAAGTTTACATCAAGTGCCTTTCGACAGCGGCCAACATAAGGCGAATATTAACGTTTACATGTTAGACTCGACCCGGCTTCGAAGGCGCGCAACTAATCTGTATACATTTGTTTTAAACATATTCTATTGTATTTGTTGAAAATGTGTTACAGGGTGCAAGCAACCGTAATGTGTGATATGCTGAATCTATGTAGTAAGGACTTTATTTTTTTAATATACTTGTATATACGAAATAAATCAGTCTCATTGTAGAAGGCAGCGCTCTACTATGCTATAGAAATACAATTATTGGTATTATTGTTTTCTTCCTGAAATTGCATACGGACTTGATATTACAAATAACAATTTTGGCATATGCCATATGGCATGAGTAGAAATGATGATCGTTACAAGCAGAGTGAGTTTTTAAGATCAAATTCTATGCAGCTACATGCTTAAGCATTCTTATGAGCGTTTCGTAGCGGAAGCCTGTCCCTTGATTGATTATTTGATTGATGGCTTGTAACGAAATGAATTCAATACTGTCACTACTAGGTGTATTCTTTAATGAAGTCTGCCGCTGATGTCTACAAGCATCGCACATGTTTTTTCCCTGGATCGCTACGTGAAATGGCTCTGTGACCCTGTACTCTGCTATGTTTGAACTACTGAATGGGTCCGTAATAACTTTTACCCTGGAATGTACTTTTCTCTTGCCAGTGCTCTTTCCCTATCCCTCTCTCTCTTTCTCTCTCGATATATATATACATATATGTGTATGAATGTTTGTATATATATATATATATATATACATACATGCGACAAAGCCAAAATAGTAGCTGTGACTAGTCACGGGGTCGCCACTACGTTTATTTGCAGTTCCTGACCACAGAAATTCTCGTGTGCGTTGGTTTGTGCGTACGTTTGTGTATAAAATTCAGCTCACCTATGTTGCATGCACGCGCTGTTAGCCTGTGCTGTTCTTGGGGTTGGGGTACGGTGGGGGGGGGGGGGGGGGAGTGACGGAATGATGGAAAGTACGAAGGAAAAAATGAATGCGAGTGAAAATGTGAACAGCGGAACAGCCGCTCTTGACCTCTCGTCGCGGAACGTCTGTCTCACCAGTCATCGTCAGATGGTCCAGCAGCAGCAGCAGCAGCCACAGCCACAGTCGCAGCAGCATCTGGCCTCCTGGCCACGCCGGAGGGCGGCGGCCGCCGACAGGGGCGACGGGCAAAGCCACAATCTGAAAAACCAACGAAGGGAGGGCGAAGAAGGCGAACAACAACGACGACGACGACGACACCGACAACAACAACAACGACAACGACGGCAACAACAACAGCGGCTGCGGCGGTGGCGACGCCGCATGGTGGCAGACAAAACGACAGACGTCTCAGACGCGCGCACGCACGAATGCATGTACAGCAGCGGCACATTGTCATTGTAATGCGGTGTTCGCCGCACTAGCGTCGTCGCCGCGTCACGTCAGAAGATTCCTAGTCCAACTGTCTCAATGGTGATGAAAAATAGGATAGTGGCGAATTACTGCATACCTGTATTACACGTCTTACAGGCGTAAACCACGCTGGACAACAGAAATATCGCCTGGCTGACCCAGGAACAACCAGCATTGCTGTTGTCGACATGATTGTTATTGACAACAACAGCAACAACAACAACAACCACCACAATGTCAACTACAACTTAGATTTCTACGACGACAGAAAAACACACGCTGTCGCATTTTTTAGCTAGAGAAAGAACGCACTTGATTCGATACTAAAAAAAACTTTGGAATAAGCGAGGTGACAACCTTATGACATATATATATATATATATATATATATATATATATATATATATATATATATATATATATGTGCATATGTATATACATTCTAATAAACAAATATACATTTATAGGCCTAACTTTTAGTCGGACAGGTTGAACATGGTGAGTCCTACACTATCTAATAGATATGTGGATTTGCGTTAATGGATTTTCCCTTTCCCTTAATCAAATATAGCCTCAGCTGGCGATTTTACACCTACGAAAGCGCTCACTGGACTCTTCCAGTAATTTACACAATCTGCCAAGTCAAAGGTGAATAAATTATTTAATAAATAATTCAATTTTTCAGTTTTGCTTATTAATCAGATATAGTATACACTACATAAGGTTGTCTTCATAATGTTTTCTTTTTTTGAAGCAATGAATAAAATATTTACATGTATAAAAAGCAGATAGTGATCGTTGACCAATGAAATTTTCTGGCAATATAGGGAAGCAAGGATGGCTTGGGCAGTTAATGCTTGGTTAAAACCTGGGGCGTTACCATGCGTAGGATTGAACGCGACCCGGGTAAATAAGTTATTCTTCCGTTAATTTTAAATTGAGCTCAGCACGGCCCTGCTGTAACATTCGTCTGCCCTGCTGTTACATCAAACACGTTTAGTGTGAGCACAAAGTAGACTAGGTACGTCAAAAATCTAGTTCCATTAAAAAGTCCCTTACTGGAAATCCCTTTGTTTTTAAAAAATACACCCATATAAAAGTCCAGCGGCGTCGGGTCGCACGAACGAGGTGGCCACGGAAGGTCCGCTTTATGGGAGATCACGCTCTTACCAAACTTCTGCTGTACGGCGCGCTGTCTGGCAGGTTGCACCGTCATGTTAAAACCATATACTGTTTCGTGTATTTTTCGAAGCGTAAGGCCTAAGAGGCCCATCCCTTGTGCTCGCTGAGTGGTTGGGGTTTGCAATTCGTCCGCAGCCACTGCATTGATGTTTTTCAAACTACCGAGAGGAGCACATGGACACCCCGCGCGTGGGGCATCATGTATCAACCCAATTTCCTAAAACGTTTTCGTACATGTTCGTTTCCGAAGGCCGTGCATTTCGACCATGTGCTTCACGGAAATCTCGCAAAGATTGCGTTACAGCACGACATTTTTTTAGCGATGAGCTTCACTCTCCGAGAAATGTCGTTGGTGAAATGGTATAAAACGACGATGTTTACACTTTGACGCCGCTTCGGTATGTGAGCAATATTGGAAGTAAACCCTTAAGCGAATTTTGCCGCACTCATTAGTAATCTTCACAAACCAACACTCCGGACAAGCGAAGTGTTATTAAAATTTTGCTTGGAACCCGCCTTAAAGTAATTGCATACACGGCAGTACTGACAAATTATATTTCAGTATAAAAACTATGTAGCTACATTGAACACGAATGCCAAACAAATGTAGCCTGTTATCCTACGTTGGACTATTACATGTTCGAGGTTCACAGAGCATTTAGCTCTTAGTTTAGTACTGTTGGAAATTTAACTAGCATTACAAGCGCTGTAACAGCTTGACTTCATAAAATTTGATAATAAAAGCTAGTAAACGCAGTATATCCTACTTTTAAACTCCAAAGACCGAGCCGCGTAGAACAAATCTACGCGTTCTTTACCAACTACTATATGAACATATAGATTGTCAAAAGTGCCTACGTGTCCATGTGTGTATGTACGTACCGTATACACGTATCAACCTGAGAATAGGTAAATGTAAATAAGCAAAGACTGACAATTGCAAACATTGGGTCTACAAAAAAGTTTTTGGGGTTTTTTTTTAATGATTCTCTACGGACAAAACCGAAAAACTTTTTGTAGCCCTATAAATAAACTGACGATAAGCCACGTTGTACCGCTTCGAACGCTGCTACTACGACATTACTAATTAAGTACGTTTCTGGTGAGATATGTCGCATCACATTGTACGATTCCATACGAAAACGTCACAAATGTAGTTTTCAGTTTGTAGGGGCGGTGGCTTAGGCGGCTAATGCACCGTTCGAAACGAGGCGTTGCCAAGGCAACCATGGTTAGCAAAACAACCGCAAGTTCGAGCCCCGGCCGTGCTGGTTGTATTTGTTGGACGTGGTTGTCATTGCCCTGCTGCTACATACCTATGCTGGAAAAAGCATATATAACTACAGTACGAGAACGTGATGACGATAGATGCATTTAGACGATATCGTGCCACAGGCAACTTAGCCCATTGCGAGCGTCTAAAATGTGGTTGTCAGAGCGTGAAGAAGAGTCTGGGTGGTGGCAAGTGTTACTGTTTGAGCTCGCCTTTTGCTGCTATTGCCCATATTAGTGGTCAAGCGCTGGGACACCGCGCGTTCACTCTATGATTACTCGAGTAGCATCGTCGTGACTAAGTACTTGACCTGGCTTGTATCAGTTATGTCGTCTTGATCAAGCGGACCTAGTCTATGAATGCTTTTGCTTGTCGTTATTTAAGTTGCTATTCTGCATTGGGTAATTGAAACATGTTCGGGAATGTAATCACACCGAATCGCGTAGACGTATCGATGTTTCCAAGTGCCTTCAGTGCCCTTGCTATGTCACGATTGGGCACCTTGACTGTAATTAATATGTTTTGTTTAAGACCTGCTGTGAATGTTTTCTTCTATGCATGTCGTTGTCGTTCCGAATACATCTAATGCAATAACAACAGCCAATCGGCTTTATTATCCTTGTGAAGGCAGCCGCCAATTTGGTCATAAATCACTTGGCCGTGGGATATACTAGCTCTTGGAAGATTCAACATCAGTTTACAGTGTTCATATATATTTATTTCAGCATAACATCCGAAACAACAACGGCGTTTGTTTATATATATATATATATATATATATATACATACATATATTATGACCCTTTAGTTTATTTTTGAATGCAAAAATGTTTGATGCGTTTGCGTAGTTAGTTATTTCTGGAAAAATGTAAGACTACTACTTATAAATAATTGCGTGAAATAAAAAACAGGTTTCAAGGACTCTATATATATATATATATGTATAGACGAGTATACTTCTCGACTGAAACGTGAGCGTCGTGTTTGAGCTATCATTTTGGAAATCCTGCATAAAAATCGCAGATTACGACGCAATTAAGACAAATATTGACACAACATCTCGTCACTGTAAAGCCTGATGAAAGCAGTCTGTAGAATTTGCGTGTCTCGCTCTACATTTTTGCAGATGTTTTCATCTTAGTTTTGTGAAACACACTGAGGTATCTTAAAGCACTACATCGGTTCTACTTTGTAGCTCTACATGCGATTCATTGAATAATTTCCTTTTCCAATCTATTCTGAAGTAGCTGCTTATGTTATAAATGTATTGCATTCTATATGGGGAAGCACAGGTAATCACCAGGTGCCCGTCATAGAAACAGCCCCTCAATTGTATGTTTGGCCACTTCCCAGATACAATGAGGGGTTATTTTGTAGAGTCTGATGAGATGCTTTGTATTGTGTTTCATCTCCGGCATGAAACCATTCTAGCGGCCGCGCAAAGGACGAGGATGGCAGGCAGTAGTGTTTTCGTCCGCATGAGCAAGCCTGCGCCATGTAGCCAACTAAGACAGTAAGAATCAATCAATTCTTTCTGACAGCTATCTCACACAAATAGCGGTTGATTTTGGCGGTCAAACAGGAAATGCGTAGGAAGCTATTTGGATGCGGTTGCGAGCAATAATATTACTTGACGACGCTGGATCAACACCAATTACATAGACATAAAACCTTAATTGATAGATAGATAGGTTTTATTATTCTCATGAGTGACTTACATTTGTACATAGGTTCACAGCTCCACGAAGCCATTAAATGCTAGTATGGTTTATTTGCTTGTTTATAAACCAATGGCTAGGACATACAATTGGGTTAGAGCCATCTACCGAAGGTTTGAATTTCTTATTAACGCATGAACGATCCAAGGCGTAAGCAAATTTAATCTCTCTTAATTATTAACTAGGACCTGTATATGGGTGTAATATTTTCCTGGCAATGCACCGCTTTGAGGCCCCACTGATGCATCGAATAGCGTGATATATAATACGTTTGTTGCAGAGAAATATAATCATATTTTTGTTGCTGAGTACACCTGCACTTTATATAATGCTATGTAGATTTTTGTATATACGTATGTAAATATATTAATGCATATGTATACGTGTGTATGTTTTTATACTAACTTTAATCTAAATATGCAATTCATGATACTTTCAGGTTGGCAAATTTACTTACCTTTTTTGTTATATATGCTACGATACCTGCTAACCGACCAATCTCAATAATTCTGTAAATATATATATATATACAATAGACCATTTTCGTATTTACTCGTCAATGTATGTGCTTTCTCATTTCACACATTCGTTTGCATGGTCGCACTGTACGGCAGGGAGCGGCTCTTGGAAGCTGTAAGACGCGTTACGCCCTGCTGAGTATCTGATATCTATTTGAAAACACAATCTTTTTGTAATTTAAATTTTAAATTTAGAATGACAAACAGCCTGCAAGTGCGTCGAGCGAATCAAGTAGTGGTTACTTTCGCCAATAAACAACCTGAGTACACTACGGAAAGGCTATATATATTTATATTTATATATATATATATATATATATATAAGATATTTTTCGTATATTACTTACGTATATTATTGTTGTAATATACGAAAAATAACTTATATATATATATATATATATATATATATATTCTCTGTTTTTTAATCAAACATTTGTACAACAGCAAATCAGACATTTGTACGGCTATGTTCGACCTTAGAAGAACCTAACACAAACACACACGCACATATATATATATATATATATATCGCATAATCCCCCATTTAGATGCGTTGACTTTAAATATTTACAACCCATTTTGACGGCTAAGCATGTTAATCGTAATATGTAATATGCATTTTGTGTTGTATGCAATGTTAGATATAAATACACAGAATATATTCTGGTACAAACACTAATTGTATAATTGCACATCCTTTGATTTCAGATGAGGTTCACGTTGCTGCTTCTTCTGCTGTATGTGAAATTTTCACTAGCGGATGATACAATATCTCAAGTTTCATCTAAGGAATCAAAAAGGGTAATTACTTTATGCCAATTAATCACATTGTGTTCATTAATGACTTACGTTATGCTGCGTGTTATTACCTTTATATAAGAAAAGGTCGGGATGTCATTTATATAGGGGTATGCTTTGAGAGGTGAGCTTTTATAAAGTACTTGTAGGCTAATACCTACTCAAGTAGAATATACCCTGTTAGAAATCATCAATTACACTAAATTGCATCGTGTATATAATTTCATAGGCGAATACCTTTGTTTCACAGTCAATAACTGCTTGCTGATAAACGAACAGTAAAGCCTTAACAAACATTTACTTCGCATAATTAAATAGTGTAAAATCAATGTATTGCTTTGTTTGAAAGACATCCTGCAATGTGTGGAGAAAAAGAAATAGTCGTATTGATTACGGTTTGTAAATAGTAAGACTTTGTGAAGTCGAAATTTTACGCCATCGGGTTCTATAGCATTAGAGTTGGCAATGCCGGCTATAAAATAGATAATAAAACAGACTTTCACAAAAAAAGCCTTAATGGGTATATGCATCAAGACATCTAGTTTTAGTAGTAAATTATAAATTAATTATAAACAATTCGGTTTTGTGTTCGTAGAAGTGTCAACATTGTGTGCGTACAGTTATATTTTTTTGCATTATCAAACTTGCATTCCTTTTGGAATAACATAAACAGTAGATTGAACGAATAAGAACTAAAATTATTGTAATGCAAATTTGTGCAATCGAAATAATTTGTGTACATGTTGCGAAGCATATGTGTACACGTGAAATAATTTGTGTACATGCTGTGAATGGTATTATATCCCCTTTTATGTTAAATAAAAGAGCGTTTCAATCAAATATTACGGTAGCGATGACAAGCACGGCCTGGCGAGCAGCCGGATATAAGGGCAGACATTTAACTACGGCGTTTGCAGCCCACGGGTTTCATCACGTGTTATGCAGCACGGAAGAGTTCCACAATCCTCACGAGTGTTGCAGGTGCACGAGGTACTCTGGCCAGTGCGATAGATACCACGCCGCAGCATGTCCCGCAGTTCAGTCAAGAGCTGAACTAGCAAGATGAGAGAAGATCTAATGACGTGAAGGAAGCACTAGTTGTGTCTGATGTATATGTTTATAGTTTTACCCAACCTGGTAGTTAATAAACCATAATAATGAGAGTCCCGTGGATGAGGCTTTATAGATGGCTCCAAGGAAAACAGTTGCCATAGTCTCCCGCATCTTCTAGCGCATTATAGCATCTAAGAAATAGACACCTGCGCCCATGCAACGGCATCCTCCAGCACCGACGATATCCGTGTCGATCTCTCTGCATAGCAATACGTCGAGCTTCTGCGGAGCTGGGTCAGGGCGGAGCAGGACGGGTCCATATGGTCAATATCGTCCGGCTGCACCGACGAGCAGAGTGTGCACGTGCCCATCTGCGGCGACTTTGCAATCCGCACCATATAGGTTTGGAATTGGCCGTGGCCCGTGAGGACCTGGGCCGAGAAGTACGTAAAAAGCCCCCGGCCCAGCCCGTCATACCAACGTCGCAGGTCCGGTATAAGCGACCGGGTTCAGCTCGCACAGGCACTCCGGAGCCAGGCGTGGCACATTTGTGAGCCCATGCATCAAGCGTTGCTGCTTGGACTTGCGTGAAGGTCGTTGCGCCATCCGTCTTACGTTCGCTTTTCTCCCGGGACAGGAAATCATAGAAGAGTTGACGAGCCAGGACGAGAGCCGCCGCTGTGCTCACCGCGCGGTACGCCCAGCAAACCCGAAGGGCCATGCCCCGCTGCGCTGCATGGAGTGCTTGTCCCAGCCGCAGGACACCGTCGTAGGCCAGGTTCCATAGAACTGGACTACGAACGGAGCCCTGCGGCACGCCGGCTTTCACACTGTGATGGCTTTGCCCTGTTATGAGCGTCCTGTCACTTAAGTAAGAAGAAATTATCTGCCAGAGATAAAGTGAAAAGTCTTGAGAGATTTCTTAGTCTCCTGGTCTGCCCTCCGCAGTATCCGGTGGAACGCGTTTATCGTTGGCCGGCCCTCTCGGAAGCCATACTGGTCACCCGATTACAGGAAACGATACTAGTCAACCGTTACATTTATGTTTCCAATAGTCGAATGGCCATGCCCGCTAACTCCTCCGGCTGCTGCCTTACTAGAAGGCGAATTACCCCGAGCGGCACGTCTACGACATCCTAAAAGATGTTAGCTCTCTTCCTGAAAAGAAGATACATCAGCTTACCACTAGTATGCTGGTAGTAGTCTAGTGTGCACTTTAAGAAGCAGTACTTTGAACATGATTTATTTCTGTTCCCCCACGTGTTCTAATTAAATGTAACCACGTGTCTACGCCAGGGTCACACTGATAATTTTACGAAGAACAAGAGGGATTACTTATTTGCTAATCTTTTCCCGTATATACACACCTGTTCAATTAAAGTTACCTTTAATCTGGTAATAAATGGTGGAAGTGATCATTTCATATATATATATATATATATATATATATATAACCTTCGCGTACAGAATAAAGGGAGAGTGAAGCTGAGAGGCTGCCTTGCTACATGATTCTCTGGTTACGTGCCAGACAACCATATAATTGATGATTTTCGATGTTGGCTATATATTTAAACGCATTATTATGGTTCCTACGGGCTTCAATCGTACATCAAAGTAGTTGTCGATAGGATTTGCGTTCACGGGCTGTGATAGTAAAGCTGATAGCAACGGGAAGTTGAAAGCATTCGGCTTGATGTCACTTCTGCAGAGCCTTTTTCAGAAATCTTCTCTGAACACTCTTAACTCCACATATGTGTTTTCACAAATATGGACTCTAGTCGGGCGAGCAATATAAAAGTCTAGATACACACAATTCAACTATACGGACGAAGAAACGTATATACATATATAAAAAAAAAATCACATTTTGTCATCACATCCTAAGTGATGAAACAACGCAAATGCTTAATTAAAAATACAAATGCCGCGTCCTGCGGTGAACGCATGGCCTTTGAGAAGATGGCAGATCATTGCCAATACCAACTCGGCCATTCAGTCATCGGAGGCTCGGGGTAGACGACGACCTACGAAGCTCCAGTCATGTCCCCGTTCCCCGGTCTGACTGGGAACTGCTTGCGCATACCATCAAACGGTCAGGGGAGACGCACGCGAAATAAAAAGCAAGCTCTTGACTTCTCCTGTACAATATGTCTAAAAGCTTGTGACGCTTCGTTCCAGTCGATGTTTATTCCGTCATTTTCTTGATGATGACACGTTTGTTAAAAGCTGCTATGGTCTTTAAATGCTCCAGACATGCGCGCTGCTCCGCCGATGCTAGACATTTTTTAGTACGCTGTGTTCAGGGGTGCCGTCGAGCACATCGCCGCAGTGGTGGCACGTGAGACAAAGGGCCTTTGCGATCCCAAACACTGGAAGTTCCCGTGTTCTGGGTGGGCGTAAAATATAAGTTCTGCCTGCCCCCGGTCGGTTGAGCCATCCTTTGAGGTTTGGCATCAGGGCCGCGCGGAGACTGGCACCTAGAGCATCTTTATTGTAGACCGTTCCACTCCTCCTCTCAGAGGTTGATTGTGCGATGACGTTCACCGTCTTTTTGGGACCCCTATTGGTGGCGGCGCTCGGCTGCCTTCAAATCCCACGAATCGCTCCGGCAAGAACGAGACGCCGCCGCAACGCTAACCGTTTTGCGCCCCCTGAGCCACAGAGCTCTAATACGCGTAGAAAACATAAGATACGTTGTAATTAGCTCACCTAGGTCCCGGATATAGTTGGCGTTGGCAGTATTGCCCCGTTGAGCTGATAGTCTAGATCGGGAGAGCCATGTTTAGAACTAGACATTTCCAAGCGGATAGCTCCATCCCATTGTCACTGCACCAAAACTGATGCCGTCAACTGCGGGCTGGGGTGGGTCCAAGGGAGAAGATTCTAGGTAGTCAGCTTACAAAAGGTTTTTAGCACTTAACGAAGTATAAGACTTAATGTATAAAGCAGAAAGACGGTGCCAGCCGTGACTCACTAAGAGCTTCCGCGCCTTTCACTCGGGAACGTCGCAGCACAGATCCGTGGTGAAACGTGTCAAACACATTATACAAATCATAAATTATGTGTATAACTAGTATCATTTTAAACTGGCGCACGCAATGGAGCATTGCAATGCAAAGAAATAGTTTTCAATACACTTTTTGGGCCCCTTCTCATGCCTCGGTGTTATATTGCACTGTTTGAGGAGATCTAGAACTGCGGCGTTGTTGTATGACTGCTCGAAAATGTGAGTTAAATACTCACATGTTCACATTAAAAATTGATTTTTTAAATGTATTTAGGGGAATACCACCAGAAAACCAGTGTAACTGTGTTTCGGTTTAAGGCACGAGAGATATATGCAAATATCATATTCATGCGAGCCGCGGTAGACTGCAAGATGTCGTCTTAGATATGGCGAAAGTTACTAAAATAGGGTTGAAGAACGATGAGAAATCAGGTTCTAGTAGATCATTCTGCTCTTCATCTGTCGATACCGAGCATCGGCTGTCCTTGGTGCTTATAGTAATCTTGGCCAAGCTGCTCAGACGCGTTGTTTCTTTCATAAGTTTTCGATGAGATGTAGTGTACAAGGCAGATTCGGCATATAGAGAGATGAATGGTTTGAGGCGGGCTACATATGAGCGCAAATTCTAGAACTTCTGGTCCACTAAATTACGAGTGAAGGCCTCGATCAGAAAGCGACAGCACCGTGTGAACTTATTCACACATATATTTTGAACACCCTAGCAGTCTAAACAAAACACACCTCCAAAACGTCGACTCCAAAACGAAACGTCCTCCGCAAATTTTTTTTTACTCTCGGAAAGTAGAAGCAAAGTTGGTTGATTCAACAGCGTTCTTCCAGATGCGGAAAGCCTCAGTATTTTCATGATATATATATATATATATATATATATATATATATTATGCATTCCCGTTTCTCCATCCATTTTTCTGAATTATGTGGAATGACGGGCGGACGTGAATTTGGTCGGGACCTGTGTTGTCTTCTGCTGGGGACTGGTAGAAAATGTACGTTGAGCCAGCTATGATGGTCCCTTCATGCGGAAAATGAGCATTGTAGTTTCTATGGTAGCGTATCATCATAGCATGTTGACAATCGACATTTCAAACTGCGAAAATGGCAGTCGGAGTGGCGCTTTTAACGTATGGTAAACGTTAGGCTATGGTGCACAAGAATTGGTCAATAGATAGATAAAGCGTTTTTTAGCTAGACATTTACGCAGATACACCTTGCCAAATAGCTCGCCGATAAAAATAGCTAATTCACAATATTATACGTTTGAAAACTATTTGCTTTATTACATTGTAATCTGTTTATAAAAGTGTGCTGTGTCATGCAGAAAGCGTGAGTATAAAAAGCTAATCATAGCCGAAACGACTTGACAGTTCCAGCGACCCAATTTTCAAATAATGTGAACAAAATCTTTGCAGAATTGCCCTGTTCCTTCTTTTTGCGACCGTTTAGACTTATATTGTTTACCAACATTTTATATATACATGGAAATTATATACTAGGTTTGACTAGTCTCCCTCGTCTCCTAGTATCAGAAGCAAAATCATGGTTATATACGCTTCTTTTATTATTAATTTTGTCCCTACAGTCTATACACTTACAACACATAAAGTGCGAGTATATTTCCACCATATTTCCACCTGCCACAAACCTTTCTTCAGGTAAAAGTCATGTCCTACTTTATTATATTCGATACACTTAAATGGCCCATCGAAACGTCCTTTATAACCAGGCTTCTTGCACCATTTCCAATTGCAACACGAGTCAAGTATTCTAGGAAAATGCCAGTAACAACAGAAAGCAGCGCCATTAACAGCATTATAGTACGTCTGGAAGCAACTGCTCATTCCGCTTAGCCTTGAGGTTTACCATACAGCCAAATGATGCCAGAGCTTTATAGCATTTTTGTGATATTCACGAAAGTCGTGATAGAGTGTTTGTTTGCGTCGAGTTAGCCCATACAGCACTATCACTACGCGTCATGAGTGTGGTCTGGTAGATGCAGTGAGCGTTAGTGCCGTGATTCAGCACATGCAAAACTTATTTATAAAGCTAAAGTAGACTCCGCTTAGCCTATATGCAAGACAAGCTATTGAGAGAAAAACACCTACTAACAGTATGTTATTATCTTTTGTTCTAAGAGAGAATCTGTCGCGTATGACATATTTAGTCCTTGCTAGGAGTGCACCTATTTATCAAACATTAACAGCAACAAGAATTTTAGAATACATGTCATTTACGTCAATCATACATGCACAATCGCAATAAAACATAATATGACATAAAGCGCCCGTATATAAGTGAACAAAATCACACAATATATATATATATATATATATATCCAGTTATCTTGATTTCATATAAAACAAATGCACTACAAAGTCGCTCGACAGGAGCCGACAGTTACCTAGTTTACGAGCAAGGGTAAATCACAAATTCATATAGCTATACCCACCACTGTGAAAGTCACAGACGACTTGCGAAATTTGACGCACAAGTGCTGTGAAGTGGCAGACAGGTTGTTCGAAATATGTTGGCACAACGCGATTGGTTTGTGCATAGAAAATACATGCGGCAGGCAGAGGTGGTCCGGGCGAGCAGCTGTTGCAGAAGGCACTCCAATAAAGAGAGCAACTTGAACTGGAACCTAACCTGGTCTTCAAGCACTCGATTTGCAACTGGAAGCACAAACAGTCAATACCTTGCTGGAACACTGCAATGCAAGTGTAAAACGGAGTGCTCGTCGGGCGACAAAACACAGTAGTATTCTCTCAACCAGTGTATTCAACTTGACAGACAACTTAATAGATCGAGCCGACATTAGCCAACAAAACTGCAAGCCCAGAGGTAGTGAAGTGAGACAAGAGAGAGAAAGAGAGTACATGACGTAGAGAACAACATACGTGTAACGTTACACCAAGCATAGACATTGTCTCTCTCCTTGACAGTTGGGGGTTCGCTTTTGGAAAAGTCCAACGCCTGACTACTGCGAGCTCTGAGACTTAAGTAGAAGGTCCTAAACATGTAGGCTTGCAGATCAGAGGTCTGTAGGTCATCAACTGTATAGGAATCAACTTACGGGTCATAAAGCCTAACAACGGTAGGAACGGCAGCTTCCATCGGAAGGTGGGTTCCGATAGGGTTTAAGCTGCAACTAGTACAGACAGTCGCTTCCTCCTATTGATTATATTATAGAATCGCCCATTTGCTGTTATTCAATGTAAGTGTAGCTCATTTGTACGCTCGGAATAATGAATAACGGAATAGATTACGACAGTGTAGCATGTATGATAGGCCCTACAAGTCCGCTGTATCCGCAAGACGCTTTATTTGGAAATAAGACCATTACGTCTTTCTACGGCAGTGATAAACGGGAGAAAGTGTAGCGGCAAAAATGCTATATTGTAAGTTAATAAATGCTTTTAATGATTATATCACAATGATAAGGATATAATCTTAGTAATTAATTTCCAATTAACAAAAAATAATTCAAAACTAAATTTGCGTTGAAAAAACAAATTATTTTGTATTGTGATATTGCTATTTTTCTATAGTTTTTAAGCTATTAAAACGAGAATTTTCCTTGTCGTTTTTAAACATAACTTAATTGTCTTGCGAATAATATAACCATTTATAATATAATGCCATGAATGTCGCTACTAATAGGGCAAACAATACCATATTGAGATACGATTATCATATTAAGAAGAAGCTTGTAAAAGCAGAGTTTGTGGAGACGCATCACGAATATTTGCCATTACCCTCGTAAAACATAACCCTTTAGGAGAATGCACATGAAGATTATTTTGATACAAAATCGATGGTTGTTTCATTTATGGTTACCGCGTAATTACGGTTTAGCGTGGAAATTTTGACACTTGTGCCTACATACGCTATGGGTTTGCATTGGATTATCAAACGTGCCACTTTTGTATATCTTTTCACATCGCATTACTTTGAAATAACATAAAACCTCTAATATGTTAATAATATGTTACTGAAAATGCAACCGCTAGATTCTATACACATTCTGCAGCAGTTGCAGTTTGTTTACACGTGTTTGAATATGTTAGCATCTTTTGAACGGTTCCAGCAGCTGCAGATATGCGGCCGACCAGATAATCAATTGAACCGACCGGTGTGTCATAGATAAATCGTCTTAGATGGCCCCAAACTAGTTTCGGTTTCGAACCCAGTGGACGGGACCACTGTTAGTGAACGTTTTAGGCGATATTCATTTGGCTACCTAGAAACGTTTACGCAACTACAGCAACAGAGTCATATAGAAAAAAAACGACGTGAGTGAGAAGTATTAAACGGCATATGATTCTACACAAACTTAATGGTCTCATTTGGGAATTCCAAGCAGAAAATAAGACAAACGGGTATTAAATATGTTTTTTTTTTCAGTAAAATACACGAACGGACAACTTTTTATTTCGGCAGATGAAAAGCTTTAAGGCAAAGAAGTTGTTGCCCTTAATCCAAACTAGCACGGGTATCTTCAGAGAATATGTTGCAAGTACTGTTGCGACTAGTACTTGGTTTCTATATATATCATATTTATTCTCTTTTAATTTTGCGACAAAATGCAATTATTGCATCATGCATTAGCATGTGTATATATATACCATCCTAAAAATACCTTATTTAGTGCTCGAGTTGTTTATCGGCGACAAACGCTGAATGGCAAAACTGCGAGCGTATGCCCAGGAACTGAAAACGACCATTGTTGTTTCACCCGTATGCCTGGAGCAACTTTTTTATTCGCTAGTATTGGATATTTCAAATCGCCGCTATTATTGGCATTTTCGTCTAAGACTGGCTAACCGCGTTAAACAAAACAGAACACGACAATCTCTTATATAGAAAACATATCTGGATAATTATTCAAATCTTTTTTCACATGTGGACGTGTCTCAATCGTCTAATCCACTATCTGATAGAATTTTCTTGCACGATGTGTTATATTTTATTATATTATATTATTAGCAAGCATTAACGCATTTTCCGGCATCTTGCAGTCTCCGCTTGACTAGGGCGGACACACCTACACACATAGCAATTCTAAAGCTAGCTTGATGAAAAAGCAGTCTTTAGTTCAACAAAGAAATGTTAAGCCCCCCACTAGTTGTCTTAACTTAAGCTAACCCCCCCCCCCCCATTTAAAGGCTATTTGCTCCCACAGTTCGCCCTCATCTGGCACCGTTTATCTTTGAAGTTTTACTCTAAAGTGTTTTGCCCTTATCTCTCTCACTCTCTCTCTCTATATATATATATATATATATATATATATATACGAAGACGTATTACACGTATATACCTGCGGGCGTGTTGCACATAGCTGGCGACGAAACTTTGATATTACACTAAAATATTCATGAAAAACCATTGATTAAAATCTTCATTTAAGTAATCTATTGTAAAATTTTACTCATTTTGGTCACACAACCAGAATTTCTGCGAATTGTTGAGATTTTAAGCATATTTAAATTCTATCTAGTTCCATTTGGTTATGTACCTGAATTGCTGCAGCGTCCCTTCCGTAAACGATCGTTCCCAAAAGTTCTAGCATAAGACCCACCCACAGTAGCAGCCACGTTTGTCCTTCAGGTGCAGAAACGTCATTTGGGATCAAAGAAAGTCGATTGTTATCTCTACAGAATAAACCGACCGACGCTGCATCCATGGAGAACAATCACGATATGTGGACATTTGTAGCAATATTTAGATGCATTGAGTGGGTCTGTATGCAACGGAGTTTGCTTTCAAAGCGCGACTGTGTACTTTTGTGCAGAAACTACTAATCATACATTCAGGTGAAATATTTTTTTCTCTATACAGCAACCATATGAAGCCATGTATTATATGCAATGTGTCATATTTACTGACAATAATTCACGTGTCTAATATAGTTTTTTCTAATAGTTACTGCTAGTCCAGTTTGTTCATAACCCAATCTAGCATAGACGTGGTATGGAGAGTGCTAGGATTTGCGTGCAAGTTTTAGAGGCTATAAAACAGCGGTACAGGAATAAAATATATGGTCGTTTTATTCGCTTGAGGGGAAAGGGGGACAGACAGGGTGATGTGGTTCATGAGAGTCAAGGTAAATAAGCTGAATGTGTTTTGGCGGAGGCTTCGTTCACTTCCTCAGATGCACGCACGTACGATGAATGATGAAGGGTCGTTCCGACGGATCCATTTCGACATTTCCCATGCCGAAACAATGATGATTGCTTGACGCCAGCGACAGCTCTGGCGATCAGCAAAGGACGACTTAGACTGTTCGGCCGGGTATCAAATGAAAGCTAAGCCATGCCGTCACGCTGTGTTAAAACGCGCGTATAAGAATCTAATGTATTAGGCAATCTGCTACAGAAGATCCCTGTATGTCAGGCGGCATGTTTGGGAAGCAGCTCCAACAAGGTATTTTGTGAAGTGCCTTTAAACTATTTTAATCAGTTTAGATGAGATATAGCTGCAGCAATGGGTTCCTTTGCAAAAAGCAGCAAACTGTTTGCCTAGACCAGTGTCTATTCATGGAGACGAGTATTTTTGAACCGCCATGAATTCGCTTAATGCAATTGATCAGCGCCAGTTTTACTCCAATTCCTATGGTGTTTATATATTTATATCGAATAGACATTAGTTAAACATCGTAGTTGGTTATTCCGTTTTAGAGCCACCAGCAAGCGATGCAGCTATCTTATTTGTAAACAGCGCTGCTTGTGTTTCCGGACGTGTACAGGTATATACGAAAATATAGAAGAACAACGAAAATCCAATGCTGGTTTGCGCCACACAACGAGAGCTAGCAAATAGTCTATTAACACCACTATTCTACCGACAGGTTTCATACATATTCAGGAACGCTTTGTCAAAGACCATATATCGATCCATCTATCTGAACGAGGTGACGCCCCTTGCCGAAAAATATCTTACTTTAACACATTTTGAGTTCAGATTCGGTTGTTTGGACTTAGGACAATTCCAGTCTTAAATACACTTGAGGTTGTGTGCTTAGCGTCCGAGAAGAGTAAAACATAAGCAACGTACGCATCTTTTGACTCGAGGTTAGACAAGATTGCTATGTGATCACAATGCCCTCATCCCACCACAACTAGAACTTTTTCAGATCACGAATGATCTTAGTGCACCTGGTAACCGCCCACAATACAGTTATGAATGTATTGCTTATTAACCAATATTTGGTTTATGCACATATGTGCTACAGCTCTCCTTTTTGCTATTGTATACTTTGTATGTACCTTTTGCTATATTGCTTTTGTAGACGGTTGATGATGATACAGATTACGCGATTTTCCTCATAGCTTGCATTCACACTCAGTAATTCATGAAATACATAAATAATAACGAAAAACATATGAAATCCATGTATTGCAAACACAGAAAAGAAGTACCTGTTTTTACAACATGGACCCTTCCAACAGTTTGTGGTCACCGCTCTAGTCTCATAAAAACGCCAATCAACATGCGCACATTTATAGTGCCATTCAGCAAGAAACGTTCAGCTCATAGAGAATGTTGTGCAGCTCTTAGGAAAGTATGCAACTGACTAGCTAGACAATATCCAGATGCACAAGGATTTCTCGAGCGGGAGATCTGAAAAGAGGTAAACGCTTGTTTTGACTTATGATTTTAGTAACGCAGGTGATGCAGGAATGTCACGCGTTTTCTGGTGTTCCGTCGAACCGCCTTGGTAAAGAGGAGCAGCTGATACGATTTTTTGGAAATTTTCTTTTCGGTCAGAGATCGTTGTATCACATGATCAGCACTCTTAACAAGCTTGACGCCGGCGTACATGAGAGGATCCATCTAGGAAACCGTGGATCTGACGGTTTGACTTAAGTGGATCTCTACCTCGTCAGCTATGCTGAATTGCGTGCCATGTTCTTCAATCGCTACTCAAGCGTCTCAGTATCCGGCCTTTCCAGTGAAACGTCTGCAGGGCAGTTTGGCTCCGAGGCTGACCCGACAACTGCGTATAACCTAAATGATTTGGCCGCTAATGCTACGGTCTGTGGCGGGATTCCAGCACATATTCAATTGACGATGCACAGAGAACTGAAGCAAATATTTATTGAACTTTGGCCGTGCACGACCGGTCAACCCACATCAGGGCAAATCTCTAAGCCAGGTAGACTGAAGTGTTTAGCTATGTTTTCTACGAAGGCGCTTACGCAATTGATGTCAAAGCTTAGCTGGCAACAGAACGTCAACGATGCGGGGTTATTGCAAATAAAATCCACAGTACTGTTTTAGCTTGTTGTTTTATGTCTGCATTAGTTAAAAAAATCCTTTCGGGGGTGACTCTCAGCCAAGATTTAACGTCCATGGGACTGCTTTTCGCATTGCTTCATAGACGGAGCCCCATAAATACAAATGTGCAACGGTGGGGTTCGAACCCGCGCACCTATGTGTCTCCTCCAGTCGCGAGGCGCAGACGCATGCCACCACGCCACCGGGCTCGACTGCATTAGTCTCGACTGAATGTCTGCATTAGTTGCGGGAGGCTAAACAGATACACTACCGATCTAACAGACGTCAGCAGCATCCCGCGATGTCTGTGACGAAGTTTCTAACATCTTCAAGCATGTAGTATCTTTGCCCTGGCTGCAATTATTAACAGGAGTTACGAACGCAAATAAGGAATGTTCATTACATTTGTTACTCAGTTCAAAAGAATATAGCAGTAATATAGCAGATACGTCTAGATACGTAGAAAGTAGAAAAGGTTACTCTCTTCGCCCCAAACAAAATGTTTACCGCAACTCAAAGCATGACCGAACATACTATTGACTTAATGGATACTAATCACTAGCAACTCATGTGTACTGCTCTTCTTTACTGCTAGTGAATGTGTATACTCGTTATTTCATGGTTATCATCTAGCTATTCTCAGCCCATCGCATCTAATATCGACGCGGAATTTCGTCTGCAAACTGCCAGTGAAAGCAGCTGCCTTAGAAATTTGTCTTCGCGTATATCCCCGGTGTTTGCTCGTATTCGATCACCTAAGTCTTTTATAAATTTTCTTGTACTTCTGCTAACCGGCCCCATTGTTTCCACTGCAATCGGCACGAATTTGTATCTAGGTTTTAACTCTGTGTGCATAAATAAGACGGTGTGGCCGTGCAGTATACTGCTGCACCCTTATTATTATTATTATTATTATTATTATTATTATTATTATTATTATTTATTATTATTTAGTTAATACAATTGTGAGGTATGAACGTTTAAATCATGTTTATCCTGCATTATTATTATTATTATTATTTATTATTATTTAGTTAATACAATTGTGAGGTATGAACGTTTAAATCATGTTTATCCTGCATTATTATTATTATTATTATTATTATTATTATTATTATTATTATTATTATTATTATTATTATTATTATTATTATCGTTACTATTATTATTATTATTTATTCAATGTTTCGGTATTTCCCTACAATTGTGGGATCTAAACGTGTACCCGCCTAGGCTCACCCCCGCTCCTCAATCCATGGAGCCAATGACAGCGGCGGCGTTTCCCCCTACACACTGCGAGCGAGAGTTGATGACGTAGAAACTCACCCTCGCGCTGGTCACCCATGTTAGCACTTATTTTGATACCTAGGTCTTTGAGGAAGATACTTGTGTTTTTGCTGATTGGGCCCATCGTTTCCATGTGGACGGGTACGAAGTGGTATCTTTTCTCTAGGTCAGAGTATTTGCGCTTTTTTGCGATCTCAGCATGTTCGGCAACCCACCCTGACCGGGTAGCGCTATGCATCAAGTATGACGGAGCCACTGTACATGATACCGTGGCATCCCATACTAGACATTTGCCCTTAGACCATGGCGGAATGGTGACGCCGTCGGGTCTTTTGTCGTCTTCGAAGCCCAACCTGGGCTCTAGGGTGCTTGGTATGCCGGCTCTACGAAGAGCCTTCTTTAAAACTGCGTTGATTTCCGCGTGTCTGAGAGTTCTACCAGGGCTCTTAGAGCAGCTTAAAGGGTGCAGTCCGTCCTTATCCACTGTTTTTCCACATGCCCTGCACCCTTAAGGCTCACATATGGGAGCGCCTATTCTTAGGGCGGCCACCGTGCGGAAGGAGGTGTTTTCCAGCATGGTGCCCAGCTGCGGGGCTGTTTTAACAATAGCTGTTTTAACAATAAACTGCTGAAGCGACTATATAAGAAAAAAAAGAAAAATGCACCCATAGGTACCCTTCTCTATGACGAGACGATTCGCATAGCAGTAGGCCTACGACTAGGGACAGACCTAGTTAGCCCGCATCGGTGTTAATGTGGTCACCCCGTCGACAAACTGGGACATCACGGCCTGTCGTGTATCATCAGCGCAGGCCGACGCTCTAGACATGCCGCTATCAATGATACCTTCAGCAGAGCCCTTAGGTCATGCGGTCGTCCGTGCATCCTTGAACCCACGGGCCTCTGTGCGGAGGACGGCAGGCGTCCAGATGGGATGACACTTACACCCTTCGAGCGAGGCAAAATTCTGGTTTGGGATGCAACCGTTGCCGACTCCCTAGCACCTTCTATGGTCGGTGGCGGCGCATCCGAAGCTGGTTATGCAGCCCATCTTGCGGAGACCAACAAGCTAAAAAATGCTCATCAATTGGGTATCCCCACGAATTCTGGCCTCTCGCGTTTGAGACCTTGGGTGCTCCTGGTGTTCGGACCAGACAGCTAATTCACAAAGTCGGCACTATGTCAAATTTTCAATTCAATTCAAGTGCTCCTTTATTATATTCAAAGGGTTGACAATTATGTACATAGTTATTCACAAAAGTCCTATATTCAATATATACATTGTGCAATAATGGAAGTATAGAGAACAATTTACTAGATAATAGAATGAAATAGTACCATTGCGTAACATATTATTATTATGTTTTATTAACACCCAGGTTGGGTAAATTTTAAATAAGTACATCGATCTGAATCAGTGGTTTTCCTGCGTCACCGGATCTTCCCTCATCTTGCGAGTTCCGCTATTGATTGCACTGCTGGACATGCTGCGGCGTGGTATCTGTCACAATGGCCTAAGCATCTCGCGCACCTACAACACTCCTGAGGATTGTGGAATTCTTGTGTGCTGCATAATACGTGATGGAACCCGTGGGCTGCAAATGCCGTAGTGAGATGCCTATTTTTATATCCGGCTGCTCGCCAGGTTGTACTCCTCATCGCTATCGTCGTGTATATTCCTATGTCTATATCCTTTAATTTTTCACCCCACTTCATAGTGTAGGCCACGAAGGCCGTCGTCTTAGGTAAACCCCATTTTACTTGTAATTCCTGTGTCATTAGAGCCCCCCCTTCTAATATATGAACTATTCTATTCCTACAAGAGTTAGCTAACCCCAAAACCCGCTTCATGAAAAAAATCGAACTCTATCTAGTAACTGTAGATCTGCCTCTCCTAAGTTCTCCCATATAAGTGATACACCAAATGTTGCTATTGGTTCTATTTTAATCTTGAAAAGGGCGGACGCGGTATGTATTGACAACATTTGCGGGTTTTTAATTGCTGCTGCCGCTCTAATGGCTTTTCCTACTCTGGTTTCAATATGTTTTCGAAAACTGCTACCATTTGACGTTATAGTGACCCCTAAATAAGTAAATTTATTTACCAAATTTACTGTATTACCCCTGGCTCGAAGAACATCGTCTTTCGCTAATCGACCTCCTCTTCGAAATTTTACTGCTACTGTCTTTTGCCAGTTAATACTAAGTCCCATCTCGTCCATATAATCGATTAGCCGCTCTAGTCCCTGCTTAACCCTAAATAAACTCCTGCCATAGATCGCAATGTCATCTGCATACATTAATGTATTTGCCCACTCTCGGGTCCACCCCTGCCTCACCCGGTTAGGTAGCCCTCCCAATAGTACCGAAAAAAGCAACGGGCTAAGTCCGTCTCCTTGGGCCACGCCTGTAGTTTGCTTTACTCTTCCCACAATCCCCATACCGTTGTCGATGTATACTGTAGTCTCCCCAAGAATAGTACTTAAAAGATTAAGTAAGCGATACGGAACTCCCTCTAAGGCTAACTTTTCTATAATCCTACTTCGTGGCGCTAAGTCAAAGGCAGCTTTAAGATCTATAAATATAGCGTATAACGGTCTTCTAGGTTCCGATAGAGTTTCCCAAATTTCTGCCAGCAACTGGCGCAGGGCCGTATGGGTCGACTTCGACCTTCTGAACCCATGTTGTTCTTCTGGTATTGCGTTTCTGGTTTCGAGGTAATGCTCTAGTCTATCTGATATTATTCCCGAGAAAATTTTATAGGGGCAACTCTTAAGTGTTATGCCCCTCCAAGATTCCGGCTCAGTTTCTATGCCTTTCCCTTTTGGTATGACAATCAAGGTATCTTCCTTCCACGCTTTTGGTACTTCCCCGGATTTTAGGCACTCGTCAAATAAAGCTTTCCAGCATGGAGCGAGTGCCAGCGTTTGCTTTAAATGCTCGTTTCGTATCATATCGTTCCCGGCAGCTTTGCCTCTAGGCGCCCTTTCAATTGCCCTGACAACGTCTTCGATTGTGACTGGTCGAATTACCCATTCCCGTGCACGTTCTGTTTCCTCGTCCCAAGGCCCGTTGAATATTGTTATTTCCTTTGGGGTAGTATCGGCTCCCTGCAGCACACTAGCAAAGTGCTTAATTAATCGCCCAGTCTCCACTGGGCACTGCCGTTTTCTTTTTTGTTTTAGCCACTTGTGCGGTTGTTTCTCTGCTTCTTGCAACAGCGCCCATTCCTGACTTTCCCAATATTTTTGTTTCTCTTCCTTGTATGCTATTTGTGTCATTTTCTTTACCATACTTGCGAACGGCCTTAATACAGGAAACATCTTCACATATTCTCTAGTTAGTCTGTTGGCATCTTTCGCTGCTCTACACCGATCGTTGAACCAGGGCCTTCCTTTTCGTTCTTGGCGAGGAACCAATGCACCTTTTATCAGATTTGCCAATTTACGCTCATATGACTCTATTTGAATCTCCCCTGGTGGGCACACTTCCCCCACTCCCTCTAAGAAGATCTTTCTATCTAGTCTTGTCCCGGTCCCCGGCCTACGGCTATACTCCCTACTATTACTAACTTTGAATGTCATCCCCATCGGTATATGCCTTCTAAGCCCCGCTCCTTCCCTAAATGATGTATTTTCTCCCAAAAATGTTATATCCTTTGCGTTTCCGTCGGTGGCAAAAACGTCAATTACTGACGCCCCAGTACTACATTCAAAAGTGTTTAGGCCTGGCTCGCTGACTAACCAGCATCCTATCTCCGTTATAATATCTAAAAATGCTTCAGTTCGCTCCAGATTACCCCTATCCAACCTCGCATTAAAATCCCCCGCTAGAATCATCGGTGCCTTTCTCGGCACCGCTTCAACTCCAAGCATGATACGCTCTGTCATGACTTCAGTGGACTCTACACCTGCCGGTTTAACATAGGCTGCCACAATTTCAAACTCCCTCGACGCTATTGCTACTAAGTTTTCGGCTATTATTCCAATTGTCATCTCTCCAATTTCTGCTCTCGTGAATACTGAAACCCCCCCCACTTGGCCTGCCCCGTCCCTCACCTTTATGTGCTAGTGCATGATATCCGTAGAAGCCCCCCAAAGAGAAAGGTTTAAGCGCCCAAGTTTCCGTCAATATTAGAATATCCACTCCTCGAAGTGCCTCCATGCCTAACAGATCTAATACGCCATGCCCTTCGCAGTTCCACATCACTACTTTGATAACCGGTGTAAGCTTTTCTTGATTGCAGGATAGGATATTGTTTCTTACGTTCTCTTCTGGAGTCCAAATGTTTGTATTCGGTGCACTCGTGTTCATATTCTGATTCTTGGGCCCAGTCTTTCCCGAGCGTCACTGAGTCTTTGCTCCACGGGCCGTGGTGCTGTGTTTATTGCCATCACTTCTATTTGTTAGAAGTGCCGCAGTTTCTTTTACATTGCCACGGAGTGCTAGCTGGATCGTCTCAGCCAGCGAAAATGCGTCCGCTGAGCTCTGTTGAGGCTGTGCCATTGCCCCGCTTACTGCGCGCATGACTACAGGCAGTACATTTTCTAAAACCTTTGAGATAACCGTCGTTATGGTGTCTTGTATGATTGGAGACAACCTACGGAGTACTTCTTCAACGATACTGTCTGTTGATGGCTGTGCCAATAGGTTGGCTGTTGTGGGGGGGCTGCTGGCTTTAGGTTGATACGGTCTGCGTCCTCTGCGTGCGTCGTGGTCGTAGGAATATTATTTCTATGGTTCACTTCTCTTACTCCATTCTTTACGACAGAGGACCAACTTCGTTTTGTAAAGTTTTCAGATGCTTGCACGTTGGATACTGGTATACATACTGGAACCGACGGGGCGTCGTGTTGCTTCTGTGCTATGCTTCGTGAGGCCCTTTTTAGTTGTTCCATTCGCAGCAGCCTTTGCGGGCATCCTCCCCACGTAGCCTCATGCTCCCCGTTGCACAAACAACAGCGGGCCTGAGCGTTGCAGTCTTTTCTGAGGTGCTCCATAGAGCCGCATTTTCGACATCTTGGCCTTGGGGCTTTACAGTTAGCGGCGAAGTGATCTAGACTATAACACCTATAGCACTGCGAGGGTTCATGATAAAGTACCACTCCGTGTCGCTTAAGCCCCAGACGCACCTCAGCCGGAAAACTGTTGCCAGAGAACGTCAAAATAACGTGCTCCGTAGCCGACACAGCGTTGGTTCTGGGGTTCTTCGCTTTTACCCGAGAAACTTCTGTCACTCCGGAAGATTGCAGCGCTGATAATATCGCCGATTCCGAGATTGAGGAATGAACCCCGGTGATCTTGCCCTTTATTGTAGATCGTGTTCCGCTTATTCTTGATGAGACTTTAACTTTCGCTAACTCCGATAGCGAGAGTAAAGTTGCTCTATCATCTTCCCTCTCCACGACTATGACAAGTTCTCCGTTTTTCGTGAAGCGAGGCTCCTCTATTTTTCCCCCGACGATCTTCGCGATGTCGTCACAGACCTCGTTAAAGTTGTGCTCGAGGGCGTTGTCATCTGCGGAGAATATAACAGCTTCATGCCTGTCAAATCTCACTCTTAGCGGCACCTTCATAGCGCGTAACATTTGCGGTAGTACAGAATAAGAATATATGACTAGTTCATGGTTCTCAACATTCTCGCCAAACGCCACGAAAACATATAATTAATTTGGTCAGAACGTGCAACTACTTTCGACGATATGGTTTGGGTGCTGCGCAGATTGTTTTTGCGAATATTAAAAAAGATGGAAAGTCTATTCGACTGAGAAATTCGTTCGTACAATTTAAAATCTGCTCTCGAGTGTCGTTCCGATATAGGTGGTAAGTAGAGACTGCTACGCTCAACCTTACATCTCATTGCAACACGTCGAAGGAATTTGGACTGCATTTTTTCAATTGCATCAATATGTTTTTTTAAATACGGGCGCCAGACTTCACAGCTGTAGATGAATTTAGGAACTACAAGGTTATTATAAAGGCGGATATAAAACATTGGGCATTTAGTAATAAAACAACGAAAGATCATATTGCATATAAGACTAGCAGATTGAATAGTCTGCGTGATGTGAATGTTAAAATCAAGCTCCGGTGTAACCGTAACCCCAAGATCACGAATGCTGTTTACCCTGGGTATCTCTTGTCCATCAAGTGTGTAAGCGTGGTCTTCCTTCAGACACACAACGGCGCATTTAGGGACCGAAATTATCATATAATTTTTGGCACACCAATCGAAGATAGAGTTAATTGTTTTCTGTAATATTCCTTTCTCGGCTTCTGTGCCAGAAAGCCCATAACGTTTAAGATCATCTGCGTAGAATTTATACTTAAGTGTTGCGGGTATAACGTTTTTAAGATCTAAGATAAATATACAAAATAATAATGGGCCTAGACATGACCCCTGAGGCACGCCGGAGGGACACACCCCATACCGACTAAAACTGTTATTTACCCGCGCACAAAACTTCCGATTCGTAAGATAACTTGATACCCATAAAACAGTGTGCTTGTCTATATTTAAGTCAATTAGTTTATGTACGAGTTTAAAATGATTTACTCTGTCAAATGCTTTAGAAAAATCAAAGTAAATACAATCAAATGTTTTCTTGTTGTTAATATAAATGGCCCAATCTTGGACCATTTCAACTAGTTGGGTTGCTGTAGATTTTCCCTTAGTAAAACCATGTTGCTGTTCATCAAGCACTCCCTCAGACTGCATGAAGTGAAATATATGATCCACAAGTAATTTTTCAAATATTATACACGCTATTGATAATTGTGCCACAGGTCTATAGTTATCAATATTTGACTTGGATCCTTTTTTATGAACAGGCGTTATTACAGATTGTCGGAAAAGTCAGGCACAACACCTTCTTCGTAGGACCTAGCATAAATTAATGAGAGTGGCTCCGTTATAACCTGGGCCACTTTTTTATAAAATCTTGGGGGGGATACAATCTGGGGTACAGCTACATTTATTAGTTTATTTATTTTCTTTAGGATATTATGTTCCGACACAAATAAATACCGACACTTTAATGACGTTGGCGGGGGGAACGTAAGCGCTGGACTCGTCGGACCTGCTTCGGCCACGTAGACAGAGGAAAAGAAATCTTTGAAGGCATCGGCTTTGGAGATATCATCTGTGATAACCACATCACCTGTTTTTAGTGCCGTTATATCCTCTTTTCCCTTTAAGCGCTTATTGGCATACCTAAAAAACGACTTTGATTCTTTAAAATCGAGATTGGATTCTTCTAATACCCGAAGTCTCTTGCTTGCCTTACTCAGTTTGATCTCATACCGCGGATTCGCGTCTTTTTCAATGAGTGATTCGAGACTAGAGATATACTCACGAAGCTTAGTGTTATTTTTAGACCTGCCAGTGCGCTTAGGAATAAGTTCCTCAATCACAGCGTGCATCTGATCAACAAAACGATTATACATATCATCTACGGTATCACAGTTTAGAAAGACATATCTCCATGGCACAAATGCTAGTTTTTTTATAATTTGGTCGTAATCACCCTTAAAAAAATTATATGCTCCCTCCTCAATAGGATGGTATTATTATTATATATATATATTTATATATAAATATTTATATATATATATATATATATATTATATATATATATATATATATATATATTTACATATAATATATATATATATATATATATATATATATATATATATATATATATATATATATATATATATATATATATATTTATATATATATATATATACAGGTAGTTCAATAAGTTCTTAGAATGAGCTTTTTAGAATTCGAGATTGGATTCTTCTAATACCCGAAGTCTCTTGCTTGCCTTACTCAGTTTGATCTCATACCGCGGATTCGCGTCTTTTTCAATGAGTGATTCGAGACTAGAGATATACTCACGAAGCTTAGTGTTATTTTTAGACCTGCCAGTGCGCTTAGGAATAAGTTCCTCAATCACAGCGTGCATCTGATCAACAAAACGATTATACATATCATCTACGGTATCACAGTTTAGAAAGACATATCTCCATGGCACAAATGTTAATTTTTTTATAATTTGGTCGTAATCACCCTTAAAAAAATTATATGCTCCCTCCTCAATAGGATGGTATTATTATTATATATATATTATATAATATATATATATATATATATATATATATATATATATATATATATATATATATATATATATATATATATATATATATATATATATATATATATATATTATATATTATATATATATATATATATATATATACAGGTAGTTCAATAAGTTCTTAGAATGAGCTTTTTAGAATTCGAATTTTGGCACGCTTTCACCGCTAATAGGAACTGCAACTTTTCGACTGCTAGCACTCAATATATTATGGTGATTGGCCGTTGCGATTTCGTTTGATAGCTTTTCCCGTGCAACGTATCGGCGTGATTTTTAAAAATGGAGAAAAAATAGTTTCGAGTGGTTATCAAGCATTTTTATTTCAAAGGTTGGAATGCGACCCAAGTAAAAATTGAGTTAGACGAGACGTACAGTGACTCTGCGCCATGTTTTGCCACTGTTTCCAACTGGATTAATGTGTTAAAAAGAGGTCGCAGGAGCACCGAGGATGAACTACGTCCAGGAGGTCAAAAATAGGCAACTGATGAGGAAAACGTAGAGAAAGTGCGAAACATTCTTGGCACAGATAAGCGAATGAACATTAAGGAAATAGCGGAGGCATTAGGGATTAGTTTAGGCAGTGTGCATTTTATCCTACACGAAAACTTGAAGATGAAAGAGCTTAGAGCAAAATGGCTGCCGCATTTGCTCAACCAAGGCCAAAAAGACGCGTCTGTTTCGGCTTTACAGCGAAATTTGGCCAAGATGTCGAACAATCTGTCGGATTTTTGGTGCAGATTCATGACCGTCGATGAAAGCCGGGTTCATCACTACACTCCCGAGATCCAAGAAGCATCTTGCCAATGGTGTGCACCTGATGAAGGACCTCCGAAGAGGGTGCGGACAACGGCATTGACCGGAAAGGTGATGGCTACAGTTTTTTAAGACCAACGTAGAATAATGCTAGTCGACTACCTTTTTTTTTTTTTTTTTTTTGTGGAGGAGGTATTAAATGCAGTTACGCACTATCGCTACGAGTCTCTATCTCTAGCAGTGTGGAACTCGACCCCAACGGTTGGATGTTACTCCGTTGAGACCCATACCCACTAAACGCACCTCCCCCCTTAAGCTTCACTCTCTGATAGCCCAGATCTTCAGAAAAACAGTACTATGGACTATCAGGAGAAGTGGCGAGCGCCCTTTCAGATCAATTGGCTGGGGTCGCCCAGAGGATCCAGCACTTGTCTAACACCGGCAAGCCCGTTTTTTTCGAGCTGCACTTCTCCATGGATGCTTTCAGGTTGAAGCCGCAGTTGTGCCTGTCTTTCTTTGCACTTTTCATGTTTCTCATGGAGGACTTCTTTTGCCGTCGCTGCTCCCAGTTTCCAGGCCTGCTCACTGGAGACAATGTATTCTGTAAACTTTATTAAGCTGGACCGAGGTGGGTCGCTGACCTCGTGGTGTGGGTCTCCCTCCCTGGCCCATTTCACTCGGACGAGTCTGCTTGCCCTTAACCGCGCAGCCTCCCAGGCCGAGCACTGTAGCAGTGTGTGACCTGGAGTGTCCTCATGTGCCTCTTGGCAAAATACGCATATCGGCGACAAAGCCTTTCCAATTCGGGACAAATACGAGTTGAAGTTTCCGTGTCCTGTGAGGATTTGGGTGAGGTGATAGGTGAGGTCTCCCCCAGGCCTCTCTATCCATGCCTTGATATCTGGCAGCAGTACGCGCAGGGATCCTCCAGGACCCCCGGGGGGGATGGCGTTCCACTCCTCCTGCCATGTCTTAATTGTGTTGTTTCTCTCACAGTCTTTTTCCGTTTGGGTAGGGGAACCTAATTCCCATAGTCGCTTCCTTTCGAGTGCCTTAAGATCCCAGGGGATCGACCCTGCCAGCACCAGAGCAGCATTTGTGCTGACTGTGCGGTACCCCTGGATTACCCTCAGGGCTGCCACCCTCTGGGTCCTCCGTAGAATCTGTTTCGCTTTCTTCGTCTTGAGAGCTGCTCTCACCCAAACTGGCGCTCCAAATAATGCAATTGATTCCGCGACCGTCATTAGCAGTGCCCTTGTGCGGGCCCGGGGGCCATGGATGTTCGGCAGAATCTTGGCTATAGCACACACTGCCTTGGCTGCTTTTGTCGTTGCCTTTTTTATGTGGCTGAGGCCATTCATCGCAGTATCCAGTGTGACCCCGAGATAGCGGACTTCTTTTACAATTTTAATATCCTCGCCGTCAAGCTGTATAGTGAGCGGACGGATCCTCTTTCTCCCTGTGAGGAGTATTGCTTCGCTCTTTTCAGGGGCAAGTCTGAGTCCCGCTGCGCTCATCCACTCTGACGTTAGGTAAACAGCTTTATTCATATTTAGTTCAAGTTCGTCGGCAGTTTTAGCCTGCACGACTATTGCCAGGTCGTCGGCATAGGCTACTGTGTCCACTCCTTTGGGCAGGCCTGTCAGACGGAGGACGTCGTCGTAAGCCAAATTCCAGAGAAGTGGGCCAAGTATAGACCCCTGCGGGACCCCGGCTGTCATTTGGAAGCTGACCTGGCCGTTGACAACTGTTCGTGCTTTAAGGTAGCTAGAAATTACATTTACCAGATACGAGGGGACTTTTTTTTGTATCAGTGTGTCCAGAATTGTTTTCCATGGTAGACTGTTGAAGGCGTTCTTAACGTCTAGGAGAGCGACTAGGAGGAGCTGCCGTGTCTGTATAGTGGAACTTCGTAACGAATCCGCCCTACTTGCAACGCGTTGTATTGCAGTTAGGATTGACCGGTTCTTGCGGAAGCCGTATTGTGTGTCCGAAAGCAGGCCGTGTTCCTCTGCGAAGAGCCTCAGTCTTTCTTCAATTATGGCCTCGTATCCTTTTGCCAGCGCACTCAGCAGGCATATCGGTCGGTATCCCCCGTTTCCCTTGGGAATGAGGACGACTTCAGCACGCTTCCAGGATAGCGGAAAAATGCCGCTTTTGAGTAGGACATTGAAAGAGTCCGCAACTATCTCAGGGTGCTCTGTAAAGAGAAGTTTCACTGCCTCAGGGGGAACCCCGTCTGGTCCGGGGGCTTTTCCGGTCTTTTGCCTGTGAGCTGCGCGTAAAACCTCGTGTGGTTGAATAGACGGAAACTCGGCCTCACCTTCCAGCCCGGGAATGTTCTCATAAATTGCCCTTTCGAAAGGTGCGTGGGTCGGGAACAGCTTAGTTAGTACCGTCTTGGTTTGCTGTTCGTCCAGGAAAACAGGGGTCTTTTTTTATTACTCCTGACTATCTTGTAAGGTTTTCCCCAGGGATCGTCCTCGACCTCGTTGAGGAGCTTTCTATGGCCGCTAGTCTTACTGTCGGCTATGGCTTGCTTAAGTAAAGCCCGGCTTCTTCTATACTCTTGCAATTCTTGATTGCGTGCGTCTGCGTCTCGTTGTTTCAGTTTGAGAGCACGCCTCGCTTTGCAGCACTCTTTTCGTTTGTCTGCGATCTCCTGCGTCCACCAATATTTAGGCGGGACCTTCCCTCGCCTGGGGTGAGCGCTGTTGGTACACGTAGTCTTGCACACCTCTACAAGGAGTGCTTGTAGATCTTCTGCAGTGATGTGGGGGTTGGATAGGGCTTTTATTTTCCTCCCGAGTTCTTTCTTGAACCTTGCCTCGTTTGTAAGTCTGAATCGCTTCTTAAGGGGAGGAATTGATCGAAAGTTTTGAATTCTCAGTGGAGTCTCAATGCAGAAATGGTCGCTCAGGTTTTCCTCGTCCACTAGAACCTTCCAGCTTATAGCTTTTGGCGCGAGGATGTCGTTACAGAACGTGATATCCACGTAAGACTCGCTGCCGTGGCGGTGGAAAGTAGCTTCTTTTCCGTCGTTTAATACTTGAAGATCGAGTGATGCTGCCCATTCTAGTAGAGTTCTGCCCCTTTTATCGGCTCGAGGTGATCCCCAGACTTCTGACGCTGAGTTAAAATCCCCGGTTATTAGCACTCCATTTCCGGTTTTCGTGTCGCGTATCGATTCTGCGAGGTCATCTAGGAAACGCTCGAAATCTTCGTGCAAGCAGTTGGGGCTGATGTAGGCCGAATATATTCTGCCGACTTCTTTTACTTCGATCCAGCAAAACCCATTTCCGTGTCCTCTCTCAAGCACTTGCAAATTCTGTTTAGTTATGATCGCTGTGTCTAGCATAGGGTCTTTGTCCCAAGTCTCTGATTCTTTGGTTTTCTTTCTGTTGGGTTCGCTAAGGGCCATCACGTCAGTTTTTCTTCTCCATGCTATTTCTTCTATCATATCATGCGCCGGCCTGCTTCTATTGCAGTTGGCCTGAATTATGCTAATTTCACTAATCATTTTTGTGCGGAAGAGTCGCGCTGGGCAGAAATTCTAGCCGCGCCCTTGGGCCCTTGTGTCCTCCATTCGTTGGGTCCTTTTGAGCCAGTGGCAAAAGCCTGTTGTTCGGTCGTAGGCTCCTCGTTCTTCTTATTTGGCTCTGCATGCCCTGTCTTGTCCCTGCTAGCTTGCCTCACAGTTTGGCGCTCCTGCATCTTAGTTTTAAGAAGTTGGAGATATTTGGGGCATGCTGTAGATCTAGCTCTGTGGCCCTCGTCGTTGCATACGTAGCATTTAGGAAGTACCGCTTTACAGTCACGGGCTAGATGGTCCTCCTGCCCACAGCGGTAGCATTTCTGCTTATCTGCCTTCTTGTTTTTACATGCAAAGGCCGTGTGCCCGATTTCATGGCAGTTGTAGCACGTGGGCAGGGTTATCCATTCCTCGACTCTACAACTGCTTCCTCCGACGGTCACGATCTTCTTCAGTAGGATTCTGCGGGCTTCAGTCCTTGGTAAGGTGACCAAGCACTGCCAACTGCCTCTGTTCTTAGTAGCCCTGGGAGCTTCCGTGCGAATCTTGGTAGACTCTTGGAGCTTCAGTATCTTTCGAATGTCCTGTTCTATAGAAAGCGCCGTAAGTAACGGGCTGATTCCACGAAGGACAACAGTTGCTGTAGGGCCGCTGTACTGCCTAGTGTCGACCTCTCCGCCCGTCTTTTGTCTGAGGACCTCTGCAAACGTTGTGCTGCTGCCTGGGCTTTTTTCTTCAACTCTTAGGATAATGTCCCCTCCCTTATTAGTAATGACCGTCCCTATTTTTACCCCGCTATTCGCCGTGTTGACTAGTGGGCGCATTTTTTCAATCATGTCTTCTGACGAAGAGCCTGCAGCAGGTCTGATCCTAACAGAAATATATTCCTTCTGCTCTTTCCGCGAAGTTGCCTCGACATCGTGTTGGCGCGGCACACGTCCTTCTCGGGTGATGTCGACTTTACACCCTATCTTCCTACAGCATGCTTCTACTGCATTTCTTATGGTGGGTCCTCCCCATTGTGGAGAAATGTACAAAGCCATTGGGTTTTGAGAGCCAATGTTGTGTCCTTTTTCTAGCGTCTTGTGAAAAGCTGCTAGGAAGCCAAGTGGTGTTTCTTCTAGGCCGACAGCGCCCACCACTAGTATGCTAGTCGACGTAGCAGACGCCTCAGCATCCTGCTCCTCCTCAGGTTCGGGTTCATCTGGGTTTTCTAGCTCGAGCTGGGCGCTATTTCTGAGGATTGCGACTCCTCCTGCCCGTAGAGAGGCCGCTTTTTCCGCCATCGGGAATTGCCCTGTAAGTTTCTTGAGCAGAGACTTGTCCTTTTCGGAGCCTTTCGTAATAAGCATTACCCTGATTTCACGTAAGGTAGTGATGTTGTCCGTAGTGAGACCAGTGGTCTTGTACATAGACAGCGGCCACTCCTCCTTGATGAGGTTTATTAGACTAAACTCTCATAGAATTTGGACAAGAATGTCGCACATTTCGGCCAACTAGGGGTGATAGGCAGGGAGATCCTCTGTCTTCTTTTTTTTATTTAATCTAGTTCTCAACGACATTCTTTCAAAATTAGACGAAACTAATATCGGGTACCAACTTACTGATGAATTCCGCCTTATGGGCTTAGCCTTTGCGGATGATCTCATCCTCCTAGCCTCCACGAAATCCACTCTCCAACGGCTCCTTAATATTGCGGACCCACTTTTGAAATCCCGAGGCCTTGAAATTAATACTAATAAAAGCTTTACTATCTCCCACCTATTTAATAGGAAGGAAGGTAAAGGTTTTATCAATACCGTACCAGAATTTAACGTTGGAGATCGGCAATTGCCAGCTAAAGGTATGAGCGATCGAAGGAGATATCTTGGAGTCGACTTTGACAGCAATGGCAGAGTTGGCTCCACCAAGGATATGCTCCTTAATTTACTCAACAGACTCACGATAGCTCCCCTTAAACCTCACCAAAGACTCATATTTTTGAAAGACATTCTCATTCCCCGTCTCCTATATAAACTGGTCTCCGGTCCCAGACCATCTTACGCACTCCTTAGTGACCTAGATAAAGAGATCAGAAAGGTTGTTAAGTCGAAATGGCTTAAGCTCGAAAACTCGGTGCCGAACGCCTACCTGTACACGCACACAGCACACGGCGGTCTGGACATCCCCTGCCTCCAAACATTCATTCCCAGACTCCGCCTCTCCCGCCTGACAGCATTCCAACACTCCACGCACCTTGGGGTCCAATGGATGCTAACCACCGAGGACTTTAAAAAAGATCTTGCGAAAACAAGACTTCTTTGCGAGCGCTTGGGAACCTCCATTGAGACCGCTACACAAGAGACCGATTACTGGTCTCAACAACTACACAACACGTTCGATGGGGCACATTTTAAAAAAGCACACGAAACGCCATTTGTACATTACTGGATTAAGGGTATGCCCTATCTGGTAAGAAGTATTTAAACCTACTAAAGCTCAGGATCAACGCACTACCAACGCGTGCCAGATTGGCCAGGGGACGCCCGGGCTACAACAAACGTTGTAGGCACAGGTGTCATGCGCCTGAGACGTTGGCTCATGTCGCTCAGATGTGCGGTACAACACACAAACAAACCATAAAGAGACATGACGACGTCTGTGATCGCGTGGCGCGTCTTCTCCGCAAAAGGGGTCATGAGGTGGTTCGTGAGCGAGTATTCCGTCGACCGGGCGCACCGGGTCTAAAGCCCGACCTCGTAATAACAACACCTACCGAGGTCTGGGTTTTAGATGCCGAGGTTTGCGGCCCGAACCGGGACCTGGCAAAAGCACGGCAAGACAAGATCGCCAAATATGACGTCAAGTTTCTAAGAGCGGCGCTCCCCGACCCGCAAAAACCTCGCAGATTCGGATCCATCACTATCTCTATGAGTGGTGTATGGGACTCCGAATCTGCGAGGACGCTCTTGGAGCTCGGCGTCACGAAGAGGAATCTTATGGATCTCACCGTTTTAACTTTGCAAGGAACCTTGAGGATATACCACTCGCACCGGGTCCATAAGAGCGGGGGCTACCATCAAGCAAGGACACGGACAACTGACTCTTAACTTCACGTGACACCTTTTTACCACAATTTTTATTAAGGCGAGCACTGCCGAGTGTGCAAACGTATTGTAAATAATTAATAAATCATCACAATATTTTCTTTATATTTATGGAAGCTAAATCGCCAGGACAAGCTTAGTGTTTTAGGCTACGCTGTTCAGAACGTGAAGGAAAATAACAAGAAAATGTTTCTTTGCCATTTACAAAAACGCCATGAAATGTTTTACACAGATAATCCAACTATGCGGATTATACCCTTTTATAAAGCTTCAGCTATTGTTAGCTAACTAACAGCACAACACACCGTGCAATGTCTGAACGCCGTTATTGCACAGGTACCAGTTGTTATATGAAAGAAATACAACAATAGGCTAGATTCGCGTGTGTTTGAAAGTTGACTTCATTTAAACAAAGCATAAATTAAAATGTCTATATATTTGTTTGCTATATGCATTTTTAATTAACTACACCATATAGACCACAGAAGTGTCATTTCTTCTTTACACATTTGTTTGTGGCATGCTTCATAATCTTTTAAAATCTACCACATTATTTGTAATAAAGTTCCTTAAGGGATCCATAGTAGTTTGGAATCACTTCGTTTTCCTGATGGCTTGAAATCCTATTTTTGTTGAGAATCTCAGTCTTACTGGTCCATAAGAAGGCCTTACCCTAAAACATCACGTTTTAAGAGCATTTGGGCGATCGGAAGCTGAAGATGGAAAAAATTGACACATCAACCGCATACTCAAATTTACCTGAAAGTAACACCGCTGAACAAAGTACAATACTTAAGGTAAGCCTTGGTTAACAAACCAACACTACTAACCTGTATTGTCTCACTTGTAATTAAATTTATATATATTTGGCTTAAAACTATGTGCCATACATTTGATATTCGATGCGATAAACCGATATATGTTCATTCAATCGTTTGCCTAAACTTTATAAAACGTATCTTAATTTTACGTCTTTAAACGTCTAACAACAAAATAAAGACGAGACTCGAAGGACGGAAGCAGAACATTCGGTTAATGCAGACTCGCGACGAGCATCAGAAACCTCGGTAATGCTCACATCCCACTTACGTCAAAAACAAGCTCATACTCAGACGCTGGGTTGGCGTCCCTGCCAACGTGACACGGAATCTTGGAGTCTTCATCTCGGCCGACCTCACCTTCTCCGCACATATCAAAGAACTAGTTAATGCAGCATTTATGCTCGTGGTTATGTTTTCCGCTGTTTCGCTGTCAAGGAGCCTACGGTGTATCTTCATGTGTACAAATCGATTGTATTATCCAAATGTTTATACTGTTTACCCGTATAGCATCCATATCTTTGTAAATACATAGGTATAATTGAAGGTGTACAAGGGGGATTTTTTAAAGAGACTCCACAGAAGATGTGACGTGTGAAAACGGAGATGTGACGGCATTGTATTGCCGTCCGTAATAGACACCGTCAGAAAAAATGGTCGACCGGTTTTAGCTCAACATATAGGCGTAAGTCTTATTGATCATTTCTTTGGAGTGCGGTCGAACAATCGCAGAAGCCAAATAATGTATGGGCCCAGATGAGTTGCAAGGACACAGCATATCAATATTATGTTCGCCTAGCGCGTGGCTAGGGATATTCACAACAGAACGACTGCATGCCCCGCCTGCAACTATTCCTTACTTTAATTTATGAATAAACGAGCTTTCTATTGTATTGTATTCTAAATAGAAAGATCCTCTGTTTTTGTGTTGCGTCTAATAATGCACATCGCGGACGAGTTTTAAACAAAAAGTCGTTCGTATATATGTTTTAACGCAGGCCATGCGTAGCTAATTTATTGCCATACATTGAGTTTGTCATTTAAGAATATAAAAATAGGTAATGCTTCATTTAAGCATAACTGGCACTTATTAATTATTAGTTATGCATTGCTCTAATTCTTACAGAAAAACACGAGAAAGCTCCTGAATCCACTCGCGACGCCGGCGACGGCAACTCCAGTCGCTGGTGAAAACTATAATTTTGGCTATGAGATTGGAGATGGGGGCAACTCGCATAAGTTCCACAAAGAAGTCGGCGATGGCAATGGGCGAAAAATTGGCTCCTACGGATTCACTGACTCGGATGGTCGTCAGCGCGTGGTGCAATATGTTGCTGATGAGAATGGGTTTAGGGTACAAATTAAGACGAACGAACCCGGAACCAACACGCATGAGGCTGCAGGTAGGTGAATTGGCATGCTTGATCGCCTAGTTACCAAAGTGCAGTGTTTCAGTGGTTATTGACCTCCTTTGAGTTATTTATCTTCCTGGTCGGCAAGATGTTTCGACAAACTATATTGGTTAGTAGTTATTTGGCTTTTACACTCTTGGCATGAATTGAAAAAAAAATCCTGATGCATCCGACATATGCATTTTCTGCACAAACGTTAACTAAGTACACGCACGTTAGTGGTTCTTTTTGGCAAAGTAGAAGGTTGTGGATATCATGGTATGCGTTTAAGATGCAATATTAAAGTACGGTAACCATACGAATAAAAAGCGAGCGATAAATCTGTCTTCTATTACGGGGTCCACTGTTGAAACATCGTGCAGTTTTGGACAAACTAACAGATATTTTATACGAGCTTCTTGCATTATAAAACGTGTTTGTATTAACTACACGTCCACTAAAATGAATGTATTTGTTAAATATATACATAGACATTTGTATAATGATAAAAAGCCAAACATTCCTAACTGTTAGAGTTTTGCCTTTCAGCCTCACTTGTGCAGAAACGACCAACGATTGTACTTCTTGATGACAAGGATTCTCCGATGACGCTTCCTGTGAAGACCCCAAAGACCCCCAGCCGCCTGCACGCAACAAAACGTCGTGACAGCTTGAGAACAGCGCCGTCATTCCATTCTCCGGTTCTGCCCAACGGGCCTGTTAGGATGTACGACACAAGCAAATCAAATTATTTCACTGGTCCGGCATTCCAGAGCATCGAGTACAAGCCACACCCAAAAGCTATTCAAATTGGCCCTCTTCTAAATGTTGTCGGAACACCAATGACAGTGCCAATGCAAAGCCCAATTCTTCCTCTGGGACCCGTCAAAATGATGCGCTACGAGCCACCAGGTCAATTTCTGGTGCCGGCCAAATATCAGCCACCAATTCCTATTTTCAACAATCATGTACAGCAACCCAGTGTTCCAGCCTATATTACGCAGCCTGAAAAATTCGAAGCGCTCCGAATTGGATCCGAACAAAAAATCCCTGGAGCTCACCTATCAAAGTTTGCAAAAGGCGCAGATGCAGGTTCATATAAATTTGATCCATCTAAATTTAACATTCTCTCCATGTATCAGACTACACTTCTGCCTAATGGTCCAAAAATGTATGATGGACCCGTGCATGCATACGTTAGAGCCCCTCCAAAGGGTCCACCACCACACCGCCTCATATATGACGAGTCACCAAGGAAGATCCCGTCTCGGCGCAAAATAATTCAAAAAAAGAAAGTACAACTAAATTCCGATGAAAATCTTCAAACCACTGAAAATGGACTTGAGTTAAGTCAGACCATTCATGACCAGTCAACCGTGTTTTACGTTCCAGCGGAACACGCTCCTCCCATGCGGCGAAGGCTCGCAAAGCCAATCTTCAAAAAGAAACGCCAACCACTGCAGCATGGCGACGGTACATCCGCACAAGAACCCAACTCACCACTCACTGGTTCTAAGCCCGTAGTGTATGATGACCCAGTGGGTGACCTGAAGCCGGTACCCTTGTTCAAAGGTGCATCCGTCACTGGTTTCCTGCCTCCATCTGGAAGACTTGCAGGTCCATCCGAAGCGTACAAGCTAGTACGACCGCCCCTAACTAATGAACGACTGCCCACCGACCACTTCAGTTCACTGAAGGCTCATAACATTCCCCAACGCCAGGCCGTACAACACCTGTTAGTTCAGTCACCGCCAACGCCGGACAGCGGACTTCAGCGGGGTGCAGGTCATCCAACAACCACCTCTACTTTGTCGCAGGGTGGTCTAGTACCGCAAAGCCAACCATCCCACCCTGATGCTTCGTCCCCAAGGCGTCTTTTTCCGACCCATTTTGGGCAACCACCTGCCACCCAGCTTCAGCCAGTTCCTGATCCAGCTTCCAATCCATTGATCACGCGTGGTCCGGAACCATTCAAGATTCCATCTTACCCCAAGTTGACCGACATTGAGCGCGCTGCTGCTCTAAGGCTTGCTGAACAAGCACTTTATATCCAACAGCCCTTTAAGGAAGTACCGTTACAGACAACCCAAGGTCAAACAGGGCCTCTACCACAAGCATCCCAACCGCCGTTTCCACAGCGGCCTGATCTACAGGAGGCCATTCAAGAAGTTCCGGCACCAAACTTGAGTCTTCGAAGGCCAGTAGGAGCCATATCGCCTGAAACAGCTCCACATACACATTTGCATGAGTATTTTGCAAAACAAGCGCCAACATTTTTGCAGAATCAAGAAGCAATTGTAAACAAATACACAAATTCCGCCTTGACGGCATCTGCGCCGAATTTTCAGCAGTACAAAACCACCGAAGCCAGCTTTGAACAGGAAGAGCAAAAGACGCAATTCCCTATAACACACCACATACCACTAGACCTATCGCCAGCTCAACCGCAAATAGCCAACGCCCATGGAGGCTCCCAGTCATCTCAATTACAGGCTCAACAGCACTTGCAGTCATTACACGTCTCACAGAACGCCCAGACCCACAGATCGGCTCGTACACAATTCGAGGTTCCATATCACCAAGCACTCAATTTAGTAGGACCCACGCGGTCAAACCAAGACAAGACGGCACACAGTTCACCCTCTCGTGGATTTAATCATCCTCCAACGACTGCGTCTGGGCCATCTCCACAGCACTTCCCTGCATTGGGATCAAGTGCTCTACATCACCCCCCACAGGTTATACATGGTCCTTCACCACAAGACTCTTTACAGCAAGCGCAACCAATTAGTCCCTCGTCGCAGCCCCGCCATCTTAGCACCAATTCTGGACGATTTGCGAATACAGTTCCGAATCAACCATCGTTACTACCAAGCAATCAGAACACGCCACCGCCGTACGCACCACCTCATCCTTCCCAGCATTTACCGCCGCAAGTTCTTCCAGCCCATTATCAGCAGGCACCTGTCGCGACGTACCAGCCGCAGCAACCTTCTCACCAATTTCAATCTTCTCCATTACATGCACTACCACAACAAATCCCTCCACAGCATCCACATGGACATCACCAACAGGCGTTACCCAGAGGTCCCCCACAGCAATCCCATCACCATCTACACCATCAGCCACAGAACGTCCAGGAGAATGCACATGTTTTGCGATATCCGTTTGCATCGCCTGTTCTACAGCAAACAGCATCGCAGCCACTCCATCTTGCTGATCCACAACAACAACAACAACAACAACAACACCGGCACCAACAGCAACAGCAGCAGCAGCAGCTTACTCATAGCCGCCCTGACCAACACACGTTACTGCCGCCGTCTTTTTCTCACCACCTCCAACCTCGTCTGCAGCAATTCCAGCCAATACGATCCCCCGTATCATCCGAACAGTTGCATCACCCTTCGGCGCTGTCTTCAAGTGCAGCTCAGCCGAGCCCGCATTTATCCGCTCCGTACAGGCCATCTGAGCACCTACAGCCACAGCAACCTTCTTCACTACATCATCAACATCTAGATGGGCCGCACTACTCACCGTTTCAAACACCACCTTCACAACTCCAGGTTTCGCCGGCGCAATACCAGACCTTACCCCCACAGCGTTCCCTTCAGTCGCAGGCATCGTCTCAGGAACATATTCTGACGGCACAGACTGGTGGCCTACAGGCGCAGGCCTTTGTGGCCACCGAACCCAGGCGACCCAAATCTTTGGCAGATCACTCTCCTTTTGAGTATATTAAAAAATCATCAAGGTAGAATGACAGACCCATCAACTAATCCTAACATGTAAAGTGTCAACGATTTGAATGCCATAACTGTAGTAACTGTACTGCGACGTAGAGGGTAAGCGTAGTCAATGCACGATCATACAAGCTTAAAAGGTGACTCTCTGGGCAAACACGACACTGTGGTGTTTAGTGCAGCGCTATCCAGGCGCAGAGCCAAGGCCGGAAAGCATAGCTTGTGCCTTATTAGTTGCGAATGGTTTCAGTGGTTGAAGTACGGCGATGGTACATAAACTAATACAAGACCTAACCACGAAAATGTGACTCTCAATTATGATTAAACTACACAATATATATATATATATATATATATATATATATATATTAAAGACGTGCTATGTCCCGTATTCATCAAATTACCGTAGTGCCTTGACGTAGTGCTGATTTTTGCAGCAGACGGGTGCTTTTACGTTTAGTACGGCGTCGTGTCTTGTTTCAGTAGTGTCAATATGGCGCTTGCTGTTAGACAACACGATTACCCTAAAGCGTAACGATAAGGATACCCGTTGTTATCATGATGTTTTTATTCGGCATTGAACTATATACATAAGATAGGTTGACGATTAGAACAACGCCTTATGCCGCTTTGTCGTCATCGCTAATCGAACGCGTAGCAAACTGCAGCGGCGGTGGCGGCGGCGGCAGCAGCAGCAGCAGAATCATCATCATCATCAACAGCGTCGTCGTCACCACCGCGTCTGGAGTGAATAGAAGCGTTTGGCAACAACCGTCAACCGAACGACCGCTGGCCATCGACTGGCGACGATTAGACAGACTGAGTGTGAGGCGGAGGCGTTCCGAGCGAACACAATAATGATCGCCATTTGTTCATCAGAATCGTGGTGCGTATGGATCTGAAATATTCGCCAGTATCGCCTCTCCTAGCTCTCATAGCGCCGTCAAGTACGTCGTCAAATCGGTCAAAACTTCTCTGTTGCTGTCGGTGCTGCTGTCGGCGGCGGTGACAGCTCGTCTAGGCAGGCGACCAGTCGGTCATTAGGCAGCGGAGGCAGAGGCAGCGGTATGCGTATTCATTTCTAAATGAGAGCGCATTGTCAGGAAAGACTACGCTGTAGTACCATTGACAGCGTCGACGGTAACTTATGACCGTATGAAATGGGACCCAATACAGACCATACAGGCGAGAGTCGCTCGCTTGCTCGCTTGAAGACATAGGGAAGAGTAAGGCGCCGAAGCGTTACCAACCGCACGTCGTTATGGTCCGGACCCAGTGTTGCATATCGAAGCTGTTGTTGTTTTTATAAAAAAAACGACTTTAAATTGTATATATATATATAAGACAGCGATCGGCTAATGAGATCAATGACAATGTACAGAGACGAAAAAATGTGGTTGAGCTTTGTGATGACGCTGTCACTATCACTATGCTATGTTCAACCACAACAGTAGCAGGTTCTGAGGTTACGAAACGCGATGGCCATTGTAAAGGATGATAAGGGAACGACAACAACGGATACAACATCGTGACCAACAGCATGACCACTGAGAGCAGCGCAGACCAACGGCTGATGAATAGATGAGCTGGTAAGTGCGCTCACCATAGCTAGCCGCCTCGTGAAAAACATCCGTAACTTTCCTTGGCCAGATACAGTATGAAGAATACGAGAACTGTCAACCTGCCCTCGCTATAGCATTGCCAGCCGGATGCTTCACTGACGTGAAGAAGGTGCTGAAATTCGAACGTTGCCAAGGTTATCAATTGTTTCCTTTTGTTAACCTGCTGGCTGTTTACACCCTGCACGCAACAAGAGCCTTCTTCACGCGGGAGAGCCTCAACGATGTTCTAGTATGCAATCGATACCGTCAGACGGACGACGTATCCTAGGATTTAGAGTCTATGAGCGTGCTCATACAATTACAGAATAAGAAGAGTGACAACAACGAAAAAGGTTCTTTAGTGGAAAGCATATTCAACACTGTGTAAGAGCCCACATGTTTGTGAAGGTCAGTACTGTAATACTGCGTTCCATCTATATAGCCGAAATACAATTTACGAGTACTTTTAGAGTACCTTGCATATATATATATATATATATATATAAATACTGTACAAACTGCAAGTCAATAACACGTATGATTTTTGCTGTTCCATGTTAACCTTTGTTAACGAAGCTACGTTACAAAGAAATGCCTTTTAATCTGTGCTAATACTGCAATAAAAACTGATCAATGTTCAGCTATGAATAGGTAATTTATTCGCTCATGATGGAGAGTCATGCATCAAAATTTGGCTACAGAAACGTTGCGGCTATCTAAAAGAAATATTCGCCGTTTAGTATAAGAAGGATTCTTTAAAGTTCCATTCAAATGCCTACATAACAAGCGTACCCTAATTCACACCCACAATGAAAAACATACTGTGCTAAGTTGTCTAGATAGTCGCAATGAAATTCAGATTCGCACTGCGTGAATGGGTGTCACGCGCAAGAATGCACCATTGTCGGCTTATGCACGCACCGGCTATTCTCCGCTCCGTCTTGATATTTTAGAATACACATAATTTAGCCTAAATGTCTGCATCATCACTGCAGTACAGCAATTTGTTATAGAAAACCTAAATTCCGTATTATTTGATGTACCCCTCTAAAGCCTGAACTCCTTGACGCTGCTATCTGTGTGGGGAGGAATTGCCATAACGCCAAACATGTATATAGAAGCTAATAAATGGTGTACATCTACATGTATTCAAAACTGTAATGCATTTAAACGTAAATAAACATGGATATGTTATTGTGTGTCACCCTTACAACATTTGTACTTACTTAGCCATAAAAATGTACACTCAATTCCAGTTTGTTTCCAGGTTGTTTATGTCAACTACGCCTGTTTGTTAGCTCTGTTTAAGTGCGTAAATAGTTCCAAAAACACAGTTCACAAAAAGGCAACACTAGGTTACTCGACTAACTCTAAGTAATAAAAAAGCGGGATAATGTCATACCAAAAATGATTAAGGTATAGTGTTCAACATGCATCCCTGACTTCATCATACACTCGCTGAACCGCCCGTAGAGACCTTGTGAAAATCGTTTACTGGGATGCTGTTAAGAACGTCATATTTCCTAAATCGACGATACGCTGTCCTGAATCGACCTGCGCTCTATTCCCTCCAAAGGTGTACGTTTTTAATGTCATGTTTGTAATATATATATATATATATATATATATATATCATCGCGTATTATATGCATGGACAGGCAAAGGTGTACGTTTTTAAAGTTCCCGTCTGTAGTGTATATATATATCATTTCGTAATTTATGTTTGGACATGCATATATATCATCGCGTAATTTATGCTTGCACATAATTTACAATACGTTTGCACAGTCGGCAGTGCTCGCCTCGTATATATATTTATATAGAAGATTAAATATATTCTAAAAAGTGTTGTATATATATATACATTTTATATATACTTATATAGAAGATTAAATATAATATAAACGTGTTGTCCGTTCCTCCCGTTGACGATTTCGCATTCGCAGCATTTTACAGTATCCAAGCTTGGTCGGTGCTGGGAGCAGCCGTCAGTCGACAACATGACACTTGTTTGCCTAACTATGCTTACCCATATAATCAAGCGACACGTCGTCATAGCTGCGCTAGTTGCAATGATGGCAGTTATCATCACAGTTGTTGTTGTTGTTGTTGTTGTCATCCTGCTATGTGTTGTTGCCGCTATGCATTCCCGCATACTATGTAGTCGTGTCTACGATGCTTAAAGGTTGTTGTTTCGCGTTTAAGCGCAGTATCTTCATTACAGATCAGCGAGGGGCATTTTTTACGTGCGTATTTGGAGTGGTTACTACTCTCCCGCGCTTCGTTTCGTTGGCGGGGGGGGGGGGGGGGCAGGAGGGGGGCGGTGGGGCTTAAGGTAAAGGACTATACAGGTCCTTGTCCGAAAATGTCGTTGTCATTGTCGTTAGCGTTAGCGCCTTGACTTGTGTTGGTTGCTGCCTGCCCGTATCATTGTTGACGCCGCTTTGGCGCGCGTTGCTGGCGTACGTGTACGTATGTTGTAGACGACAGAAGAACAGAACAATCGTCCTGTTTGCTTTTATTGCAGCGAGGGGTATTGTACTTCGAATCGCCGTGCGCCGGCGGATGGCTCGTCACCAACTCAATGGTCATCACCTTGTCGAGATTATGTGGCGACCGCCATGCGCCGTTCATTGCTCACGAAGCTTTTGACCCGATGACCGTCGACCTTTCAGAGGTGGAGCCACACACAGAGCAAGGCGGAAAGACAACAGACAACATTACCGATGCGCGGCAGTGGCGACATCAATGGCGTATGTGCCCTATTAGTCAGCTAACAACAGTAACCCCCAAGGAGGTGCATTTAGCGGCCGTCGGCAAGACGTTATAAATATAAGCTGACTGTGCCAAAGTGGGGTCCGATGCCCAAGTTGAGCTCTCCTAGCAATAGCTGCAAAGCCGATTGCTAAGCATGAGGGTAAAATTATTTCGTTTGATAATACCACAACCCCATGTGAAATTTGGCTGTCAGGGATGTCTCGATGAATACAAGGTCAGCTGAGGTCTTTTGTTGCGTCCGACTTACTTGTAAAACAGTAATCATTATTAGTAGTAATATGAAGAGTAACAACAAGTAAAGTTTCCTTCGTGCTTTGGCTTGTGCGGTATGAGGGCGAGCCGGGAACCAAAATACAGTGTGCACCATCTAGTGCACTATCGGAGCGGCGCCAAGGGTGGCAGGAACGTCGTAATCAGTTTTCTACACATCGTTATTTTCCGATCGCCGCACACAGATGGCAATTTGTTGTGACCACTGGCATCGTAGGAATGCATGTTTGTGTGTCTTAAGTTTTACCCTTGACGTTATTCTATCGCTGTTATTCACACCACAAGACGCAACCGACATGTCCTAGACGGTGCCATGTGCCCACAACACGTTTCATCATTCCAAGTCTACTTTCCCAGCGCCATCATCGTGGCGGAGTCGCCAGTCAACATTCGACACTGTTATTGCTGCTCGCTCATTAGTTGCGGCAGCGGTCACGGCGATGGCTCGGAGCCGGACCGCTCAGCAGCTATTCCGCTGCTATACAACCGTTTTTGCAATAAGGAACAACCTGACAGGGACAGAAAGGAAGGGAGAAAAAGGGCGAGGCGTCTACTATGTGCCAAGCACTTTGCAGCAGGACAGTTAGTCCCGTTGCAACAGGGAAACGACTGCATAAGGGACAACGTTTCGTGCACTAATAATCGTCTCTCTATTGTACTCCGTTTCCGCAACGCAAGGTCAGACCCGTATAGCCCGTAAGTAACAGGCTTTCATCTTGACAGATATACCCCTGTGATGCACAGAGGCGGCGTACGTATCCTTATATAAATGTATAAATATTTTTATGAGACCGTCTTCACTGGACTTCAAATTTATTTACATTCAGTCTCTCCTCATTGAGCTTAAAATGTCTATAGTTACACATTTTCAACATGTGTAACCATTAAGCGAAAAAAGTAAAATTTTGCAAAGAGACCCGTGTTCGCAATATTTAAATATATATATATATATATATATATATATATAACGAAACGTCAAGGGCATATATATGCTCTGGCGTACAATTGTATTTGTCAGGTGTCTTTAGAAGAATTGTGGATGTTTGCAGTAATCAAAGCCAAAACTATTTAGCCAGCTTACTTGATTGGTACGGAATTACGAAAACGTCAAAACGGATACGCATCGATGGCAATATAAAAGAGAAGATTGTTTATTATGTCGATTAGTTAGATTGGTCGTCTATATGTCGAACGTATGTTTGTACTTGACCATGCCGTGCAATCTTCGGCTATGGTTTAAACATCTTACTAACGTGGTTCGCGAGGAAGTAGCTGTAAAACGCCACGGCAATGTGCGTCGTCATTAGAAAGGTAGACTCAAGAGAACTAGGAAGGACTGCTGTTGAGTGTTGGAACCACTATGCGAAAAAAACTTGCTGCGCCGCGTTTACTCAGATCAATGATAAAGTTTTACGCATAGCCTACTGCTACAAGCAGCTTATAAGAGTGCAGATTTTTTCCCGCTATGGGAAAAAGTTCAAAACTGAAGAACTGAGAACCCTTGCCAAATTGCCACAAATCACGTCTCAGCAGTACCTGCGTTAGCGTGAAGGCTACGCTATTATACCCTTACAGCGGCAACTACGGTATTAGAAAATCACTGTTATTGGTACGACGCGAACTAAACTGAGGAAAGGACCTCAGTTTTCGAATTCTGGCGGAAACTCGATCATACGTAGAGGGCGAAACCTTCCAGCGATCTAGCATCGAGGCACGTAGCAAATCGTGTGCTTCTAGATGAAGTACTAGCTATTATGCATTTCAAATTCTCCCTTACATGACGTACATGAGGTGTCATCCCCCTAATCTCTCCCCCATACTCTCTACCTCTTTCTCACTCTAGTTTTCTCTCGCTTTCCCTCTTTTCACGAATTTTCTCGCTCGGCAATCTATCCGCTACACTACCGCTCCCTCTCCAAAGCAACGACGAAAATGTCGACCATCATCACGATAAACAACAGCAGCAGCAGCAACAACAACAACAACAACAACAACAACAACAACAACAATAACTAAAACGTGGCCGTGTCTATGTGCGGCCGTGTGTGTATATATGTGTGTGTGTGTGTTGGCGGTGGCGGCCCTATGAGCAGTTGATCTATCTGTCAGCGCCATGGCGCTGACCAACAAAGGATTCGTCTTTCCCGTCGCTGTCTGCCATCGGCCATCGGCGCGTATCTGTGACCATTTCTGGAGACCTTTGTCAGTTGACTTCAGCAGCGTGTTCAAGGCAGACCCAGCGACCAGCCGATGGCTTGATAGATGAATAATATATAGATAGAAAGAAATAAAGAAAGATATATAGATAGATAGATAGATAGACGGGTCTACAACGGTCGGCGACGGGCGACTATCGGCGAGACAGCTGCTGCTGCAGTGGCGACAGCCGCAATCACTATTCCGGCCAATTGGTCGTCAGTGCGGGCTGGCTCGATGAGAACGACGACGACAACAACAACAACAACAACAACAACAACGACGACAACGACGCTTGCCAGCAGGCAATGATCGAGCTACCATAACAATACGTCACCGATCGATTGGTGGTGACCACATCCATTCATCCATCCATGCATGCCTTTGTCCACCCATTGTCGATCATAGCGTATCGCATGCCGCAGCTGAGTCATCGACGGAAGTCGATTCCCCATGGTTCAGTTCAACATCATCTAGGCCGTGGAAGATGATGGTGGCCATTTACATACAGCTCTCTCCTCCTAGAGTTCGCTAGCGCCTAGCGACACCGTCTCCGCCACCAGAGCCGCCACGCTCTCCGTATTGTACATAAGAGTTTGTTCAGGCTAACACACAGTAGTACATCGTAGGGCTTTACCAAAATACCCACAATAACGATTTGTTCTGTGGGGAGAAGCTGAACAACGCCTCGACTGATATGATACTCAGTATGGATTTATGTATCATTATCAGCATATTCGCTCTGACGTATATATTAAGTCCTGTTTGCAAAACGTTGCACAGATTTGTTTTCCGTTTGCAGCACGTTCTAATAGAAATCTCGCTGCGTCCCATTCTATCGCGCCTCATCTTAGACGTATCAGTTTAATAACTAAAGAGTCCTCGTTACGATATCACGGATCAACTCAAGCAACCTTGTCCAGCTCCCGAAACGGCTGCATGACATGTCAGCGAAGACGGCTTGATCATTCGGCTGAACCCTGAAACCAGTCACATGGTACAAAGCCTGATTGTATCAGAAGAACAAAGCGCCAACAAGCGATTTACAATACGGCCCAAGATGCTTCTTTGCTGCGTATGTCGTCAGCGAGTAACAGATGACTGAAGTTATCAGCGTACGCAAAATGTCGATTCTTCCAGAAATAGCTGATGAACAAAGCAAAGTGGCATAGTGGCAAAACCATTGCCTGGCATTCAGGAGGTCGTGGTGTAATGTATAACCGGCCAGTCTTAAATGTAAATTCGTGGTTTTCAATTTAGATCAGGTTAATGCCGATGAAAAATTAGGGAAACGAAAACACGGATATAACAGAGCACAGATTGTTCCACGATTGGCAAAGTTCATAATAATCTCTTACTTAAGTTTTTTTCTTTACTATCACGGTGGGCTGAGTCAAATAAATCGTCTGCTTCTGTTTTGTTGCACTACCTTTCTCCCAAAGCATTTGCAGTTGAAACAATCTCGCTGCACAGCCATTGGCCGGATGGCTCAGCCCATTAAACGGTCGGGCTCAGTTACATACGGTTTTCATGAGTGCAGCCGCGTTGCCACTTTGGACGTCCAGCGAAAAAAAGTACATAACACTGTGTTCGGTCATTTCTCGTTAAGCTCCAGTGGCAAGATCTCTCACAACAAATGGGAGACAAAAGCTTGTCTCGCAAGAAAATTTCAATGATTGTTTCGATTTGGGCAAGGCTCAGACGTACTTCTCTTACCCGAGACCTGAATACTGAAGGCTATCGTGATAATCGTTGAAAGACACTGACTTTAAATGTACCGTATGCACACTAATAAACACTGGCATATATCGTATATTAAATCGAAACGTAGATAATCGATGATATGCCGCCACTAGGGTAATGGCAAGCACAAGTGGCCAACAAAAATACGAGTTTAAAGGCTGCCTTCCTTACCGTACGAGTTTTAGCAGTAACGATATGACGTGCCTCTTGCTTGACACTAGGGGTCATTACGTTGTCTTCGCTGCAAATACTTGTGACGACGAATCAAACGTCACGTGTCTTAAGCATCACAAGATAAATAAGACTTGAGGATCTGAGCGATGTTAGTTGACCGCTGCGTGTTTTGTTGCAAATAGGTGGGATAAAGTTGTAACACGATGCATAAAAATTCCACGTGTTTTCATCAAATTAGCCCCACTCTCAGGAACGATTAATAGACAGCTTGTCATCGACTACAACAGCAACGATCTTACTCTGTTATCATGTTACGCCATACACGCACACGATGTTTCCATTTAGCTGGAACGTGCGGTTTTCCGCGTAGTTTTGGTTTCGTCACTTCCATCGTTTCACCCCGAAATAGTAGAAGTAGTAATAGTAATAGTAACAAGGCAGTAAGAAAAAATTAACAAACTTTTTTTTTAGTTCCCTTAGCCGATTTTGTATGCTTATGTTCTTCACGAATTGCTGAAGTTTGAAGCGCCCTTATAAAATAGGCAAGTTTAATGTTTTAATAGCATATATGACGTGACTGAATGTTACATGCAGTCGTGGCGGCATCTCGACTAGCATCGATACATTTATTATATATATATATATATATATATATATATATATATATATATATATATATATATATATATATATACATATACATATATATATATATATATATATATATATATATATATATATATATATATATATATATATGGGGTGGCTCTACTTCTGCACTGGTGCGTACCCGGTTGTTACTGGGTGGGGTATGTCACTGCCAATAACGATTGTAACTGTCACGCTTTCATGCCGGTCTGTGCTTGTAGCGCGGCTTTATCAGCATTGAATAGAAGAAATTTGGCCATTACTGTGGTTATTGGTCGTTCGTTCTAGGCCGGAATACGGCTATTTTCGTCGATCCTGTTCCAAATTGGCACACCGTCTATCCAATACATGAAATGTTGCACGAATGTTTAGAGCTGCGAAACATAGTGGTCCTACACATACACACACATATATATATATATATATATATATATATATACTACAACTTAGCTTACGCTGAAAACCCTAACAATCGCAAGCATTTCTCCTCAACCTACCAACAACACGGGATCTCCCTCCCGCCGGCTTGACAGTTGGCCTCTGTCTATACTAAACCCTTTCTTCCCACTCTTCCCCCAATTATGATACAGCCCCCATTTAAAGAAATCCCTCGACCTCCATGGGCCAATCTGCAAACTGCATTTATCTTCATTAACGCCCATTAGACAAAGATGGCACCATCTTCGCCGCTCTTAAGGATAATACTGCGATGCATAACAATGATGTTATAATGATAACCGAGACTTGGCTTTGCTACAATGTAACAGACAGAGAACTGGCCTTTAATGATCGCTTCATTGTATACCGTTGCGATAGAGAACGCGACGTATGTATTCCAGTAAAAAATCGGTAAAATGATGCAAGGTTGTAAATTATATAGACGATGAGACAGTGTTTGAACGATGATTTTGTTAGATGTGTTGGTATATGCGCGACGAATTCAGGGTCATCAAGCTGCCATACTGATCCCGTACGTCTGGTAAGCAAATTGTTTGATTACGTCTCTGCATTTTAACCTTTTATGAATAGACTCGTCAAATTTGGCGATTTTTAGATTGTTACACAAATGAAGCCGCTCTCGTAGATTCGTGTATCTCAAATGGCCTCTTTTAACTTGTAGGTGAAGTCACGCGTCCATCAACACATGGCGCTGATGCAAGTGACAGAAATAACGGCGATCTTATTGACTTAATTTTACCAACTGACCCTGACATTGTCGATGCCCTCATGTTAACTGAGGCAGCAGTCAGATCGGATCGGATCATAAAGCTCTCACATTGAAGGTTAGATTTAAAGCGGATGTCACAATTAATGACAGCCGTGACTTTTGGAAGACTGGTTACAAAGCAATTGAATCCAAGTTATCCCGAATGGCACTGGCTTGATTGATTTTCATATTGCGATACTGTGGATCAAATGTGTAACCTGTACACACATCACATACATCCACTTTTTAAATACTTTGTGCCAATGCAGTAATGAACTAAACAATGATGTTTAGAAGAACATATTGGTAATCTGGAAACCCTCATTCAAGATCATAGTATGAACTACAACTAAAATTGTGAAGGGCCAATACTAAGTTGAGGATTCTTAAGGAATTGGAGCTTGACTTAAAAAATACGAAATAATGACGAAAGGCACTAAAAAGGCAGGCGTATTCAAGTAGTTTTTAATCTGTATATAATTATTCTGATACACTTCCTCCAATTCGTCATATCCTATACTACAGAACAAGATGTCCAAATTCTATAAGAACAATACACGAGCTATTTTAAGCCAAATCAGGAGTCTACCATTAAAGTGCAGTTTGACTATAGATCATATTTTCCTTATGTTTTTTAAGAAAGTAGCACCAACTATGATAGAGAGGGTCATTAATTTTTAATTGATCTTATGAGGAGGGTATTGTACTAGATTGTTCCGTCAATGTCTGGCCGGCCCACAAGAAGCGTATTTAATAAAATGTAGATAACGACCGACTAATAGCATGTGTAATCTTTGAAAAACGTCTTGTTGATTCTATATTTCAATACCTGTAATCAGGCGACAGACGAATGCTGTAGATTAATATCAACGTGGTTTCGCCAAGGAAACGTCAGCAATCTAGTTTGTCAAACGGTTTTGAGACTGGGTCATATATCTTAATGACTTGGTTTGGTTACATATATTCTCATTTTTCCAAAATGTTTGATGGGGTCAGTCGCAATTAGTTTTTAACTGAATTAGAATACCTTTGCGTAGATAGCCGTTTGTAAAACTGGATTGGGATTTTTTTTGTGCTAGATATATTTGTGTATATGTAAACGACATTATTTAGAAGATGTGTTTTTTGTCCAAAGACTTAAAGTTTCTACCATGAACTAATTTTACTTTGTGTTTCTATTTTGGCTCTTAAATATAGGTTGCATGCGGACACTACTCACAAGTTGTACCCTGACAATTGACGCGTTATGGTCACCCTTCCACTGAAGAGAACGATAGCAACAAGTAAGATATTACAGAAAGCTATAAGCAAGTTACCACAATTATGTAAAAATATTGGTATTTGTAAAGCGTATATAAATAAACAAAAATGTTTAACAAAAAAGTAATATCCATCGCAAACTCAGACCTAGATCTTGGCGTAACCGTACAAAAAACACACAACTCTGACTGAACAGAGTTGGGTAAATTTTTTTATTTGCAGTATTTTTGCAGCGGATTTAAATGACGAGACGGAGTACGTTCAGAAGCAGTGTTCGGCATTAAAAAAAAAACATTTTATACCCATTTATCTTGTTGTTTAGTAGTACCAAAGCTTGCATATTGTTGCGAAGTATGTAGACTCTTTAAAGTTGCCAACCATAGTTAAAAACGCACATTGAGGCTATTGAGAAAGTTCAATCCAAACATTTAATGTTGACATCAGTCATGCAAAGAAAAGTACAAAATTACATGAAACTACACCGCAAGTAAGCCAATATAGATATATCTTCTGCGTACTGTAAATTGTAAAAAAACGCGAACCATTAAAGTATCGTCAAATTTATTGATATCCTGTATGTGTTTAAATATGCATATTCATATGCACCGATATGAATATGGATAGAAGTATGTATATATCCACGAAGGTGCGTCAGATGCCAGAACCGCTGGTAACAGCTTACGGAGTAGAAAACGCTGACCTCCCCAAAGCGCCGAAATCAGGCCCTTGAGCCCAAACGTAAATCGGCGGAGGAAGCCAGGTAGCATACTGGCAGAACGGACGGGTCGCTAATAGTGTCCTCGCCAAATACCACGAGTACATGGAACTTAAGAAGGAGAAAAGTGTAACACTTTTCGAAGGAACGTTTCAGCTCACGACCCGGCTCGGAAGAGGAGCACGTGTCGCCTGTTGTTCAGCCAGGATAAGAAGGCCGCCACGGATGTGGTCGCGATTAAAGCGGCCTCGGCCGTTTTCAACCTCCGTCACTTTTTCTCAATCGAGGGCGTTGTGAAGCGAAGTCTGGTGGCATCGGCGGCAGTCACGCCATCAAAAGCTTGCCGCAGCTCCAAACGCTGTCGCAGTCGATAGCGCGGTCGTTTAATATAACTTTGAGGGTACAGCAATATGAAGTTACAACTAACACCCCTCGATCCCGTGGCCTTGGATAGTGTAGGAATTTTAATGCTTCCGATGGAAACTTGTTCAACTATTCCATTTAGTCTCTGAAGGTGCGGTCATTAGACGCTACGTCCCAGTTGCAGTAGATCTTTCTGTGAACACTTCTCCCGCTCGATCTGCTAAAGATCGCGGACTTCCACAGCGTCTGGACTTGCATAAGCTTATTTAACGGGCACATTAAGTCCTGTTCCTAACGTTGTGAGCACTGAAAGGTTCACGTAGCATTTTAGAGTAGAGATACCGCAGTCGTGTGGCTAGCCTTGCCCATTCAGAAGGCATGGGTCTCGTTTTGACTTAGCATGGCGTCTCGTCCGAAAGAATGGGATCAAAGCAGACTGCTGGCTGAGGCGCAACCGATATTTAGCCGATATTCAGCCCATAGCCTTTTGCGGCTAAGGCGATCTGTCAAAACACATACACTTCAAAGCAGTTCAAAGATTTTTTCGAACGCCAGGAGAATCGCCCGATCGTCGACTTAGAGCATCCGTCATGTGTGTGGCAACAACAGCGCAGTAGCCCGGGTGCCTACACGGTCAGCCCAACGACGCTTGTAAATGATTTCTCGGACATGTTTGCTTCTTCCAGTACGAGAATACCACGTGAGGTGCCGCTGCCTGGGAAGAGAAAATCTTTATCGGCACGACTGAAGCAGCCCAACGCGAAATCAGCACCGCTGCAAGCTTATATATATTTTAACTGATTTGCTGTTACTATCGGACAACGGTAAATACACGCGAATTGAAAAAGATGAAAACATTTGTTATGAGGAACTTACGTTTATGTACCTGTATTGTTTTCTTAAAAATAGCACTACTATTGGCTTTATCTTCACCGCGGGGAAAACAAAACTTAATGGAACGTATAATATAGACGTATATAGCTCTGGACGTATATACTGTGTTAAGTATGTTTAAGTACGAACCTGTTTAGTGACGTTGATTGATTTGGGTTTTGTTTTGATTGTAATGAGAGTAAAATCTAAAGCAGTGGAAAGTTCTCACAAAAACAATATTGCAAAGGCCATTACCAGATGTAGTTCGCAACACAAGAGAGTGTGTTGCGAATTACTACACAAATTAGATTAGCTCCATATTTATACAACTATAACATTCACATTGGGTAAAGATTTCAAGTATATCATAAGTATATACTTATAATATACTCGAAAATTTTACCTTATAATCATCAGGGAAACATTTTTATTCATATAATAAGTATACACTTATAATATACTTAAGATACCTAATGTAAATTTTGTAGTTATATAAATATGGAGCTAATCTAATATGTGTAATAAATCGCAACACACTTTCTTGTGTTGCGAACTACATCTGGCTTTGCTATATTATTTTTGTGTGAACTTTCCACTGCTCTTGATTTTATTCTAATTGCAATCAAAACAAAACCCAGATCAATCAACGTCACTAAACAGGTCCGTACTTAAACATACTTAACACAGTTAGACAGCAATCATAATGTTAGTGGACTGCGTGAAAGTATTTGTGCACTAACATGAGAATGGGTCATTTTTCTATAAACTAATAATATGTTGTTATATATAAACTATTTATAATTTTACCCAACCTGGGTGCTAATAAACCATAATAATGATATATAAATTGTATAACTAAATATATAATAGAATTTAAAAAGATTATTACTTTCAATAAATGCGCTCAGCGCTTGAAACGCGAAACGTCACTGGTGCAACAGCATCAATAACGAGTCAACTTACATTACGCGTTATGAAATTTGTTTATAAACACGAATATTTTATACTCATTCAGTTCTGTTTTCACCTTTCACCCTTTGTCTGAGTAACAAATACCAAGGTTAGATCATGCCGAAGCTATTTTTTTATTGAATGCGATGTAGGAGCTATGAACTAGATTGAGACATGCATTTTCTAAAAATACATGGCTTTTACATCTATGTGTGCTTAACAACGATACAAGTGTTTATCTGTCTCTTTGGATAAAATGAACAATTGTTTGGTCTAATGAAATACCCCAGCATGGTTCAAATGGCTATACCATACGTGGAAAAAAAGTTTCGCTTACATACGATTCTGTTGATAGTTTTCATATGTATATCCATTATGTTGATGTTAACAAGGTGATACGAGACCTCTACCGAGTACATATTGAGGCACTGTTTGGCACGACATCTGGAACAGAGTCTATCACAATGGAGGCAGCCGCATATCTTTGTGGGTTCTGCGGGAGCCTCTTGTTTGACATGTGCTGTATATCAAGTTGACACTTGAATCGGGCGCATATCAACACCAAGCACACCAGTGTACCGAATGTTCACAGTAATTGCATGAATGGTTGTTTCCAAAGACACCATGTTATTCCGTATCCGTCAAGTGCCAGACGAAAACGTGTTCTGGTATTGGCGTGCCGTTGCCAATATTGACAGCAGCGGCTAAGGCTACTTCATCTCTTATAAAAGGTTTCTGTAGACTTCACACGTTCCCAGTAACTCCTCGACGATTGTTGAACTTAATTTTATGGTTTCTTGCATCTGATTGAACTGATTTCCGGTTTATTAGAGACTTAAAATCGAGTCTCAACATTTATAACTTCTTTACAGCCCTTACCCTATTTAGTGTATTGACAGACCTTTTGTAGTTTAATATGTCTTTACACACATTACCTTTTCTCATATCCTTGCGTCGCAAAAATTCATAAGGGACTAGCTATTACGGGCGGTATATTTCGCAGCGGCGCTCACATAAGTATTTCCTTAAGCGCGTCAACGTGATTCTGTGAAGATTCTATCTAAAGCAAATTCTTCCATGTAAACCATGTACTACAAGTCTGGAGATTAAGAGCCTGTCTTTTCACCCTGCCTGCTTCAGCGATTATAATGGGTTCACTTCCACCAACTTGTTAGACCCAGTTCACAAAGTATACCTCGGTGGTCGCCGTTCTTAGAAAGCCAAATCGTTCTCTTAGTGATTGCACAAACTAAGGTAGTTCCGTTAGTAAATGTTCGGTTTCTGCTACTATAGTGTGCTCCTGAGACTTTCGCTCAAAGTATGGCCTTGATTCTCTCGAAAGACTCTCAAATGAGGCAACCTTAACATTCCCATCATCAAGGATAGTTTGGCTTTCCACTTCGTCAACAAAGAGCCCGTAGAGTCGTGGACCAAAATATTTTGATCAGAGCAGCTGTTCAAAATTACAACAATTTATTTATTTAGGTGTGCTGCGATTTGAAAGTAGGCAGATAGTTCTTTATAATGAACGAACGCCATGTGTGACTGATTGCCAGAAACAGCGAAAGTAAATAAAGAAACTGAAACTAACTACCCCGCGCGTGGAGATGGACAAGTCATCCTTGAGCAAGTTATAGGCCGTGAAGGATTTCTGTGGCCGCGGTGGTGACGGAGAAACGTAACTGTGGCGGCGAAGCTGGGACAACCCTGTAGTGAGCCTGTGTTGTAGTGATTACTATGGATGCGTTGACGGTTATATCATATATAGAGTACAAGCGGCACTAGGAAATACAGTGAAACCGTGTGAAAGCTGTCATGTCGCAGCCAATTGCGTTGGGGCTAGTAACGGGTACGTATTATTCCAATAGACACAATACATATGAGAAGTATGAAATTGTATGGCCCCGTTTGTTCTCCATAAAGACATATCATAAACTCTTTGTTTTGCGATTAGTGTATCATAAACTCTTTGTTTTGTTGCGATTAACTAGAGATTTCTTGCTCACTTTGTCTAGGTTTTGCATCTCGTTAAGAGCTGTCTCTCAGTGTCTAAGCGATTAAATAGTTGAAAATCACACTAATTTGTTTTCCAAAGTACGTCTTGCAATGATACGTTGTCATGAGCTACGTCAAACAACAAGCAGTTTGTCTATCGAATTTACGTTGCAGTTTATGCACTTTATGTTTAATATATACGCACTCGCATCTACTAACAGCTTGCCGCCCCCTGTATTATAGTAAAATCATTCTACTGCACCTCTTTCTGATTTTATTTCAAGTTTATTCACTATAAGTTGGTAGTGTAGCACAAAAGTTTACATATCATTGTGTAAGCTAAGAATATCGTTAATACGTGCTTGTAGTGACGGTGTTTCGATAAACGAGCAAGTGAGTATGTGGTAACGTCCGATATTGCAATCGCCACAATATTTACATACGCATTCGTCAATTTCGTAACAATTTCCTCTTAAACACATAAGGTGGTCGTAACTATGCTATGTTGTTCGGCATATTATAGATCTATTTTTCTGTGATGACAGTTTTCATTAATTGCTGCAAAAAGCAGGACTCTCGACATAGAGACCCATTACAAATACCATGTTGCGGGTTTCTCTAAACTCTAACTGAAAGCTTATAAGATTTGTAACTGTGTGACTGAACGGTATCTTGTCCAATACTAAATCCTCTATTAGTGTGCGTTTGTGGCATGGCTTTCTGATTTTATATTTTCGTATACTTCCTTTGAACTAGTTTTCTTCATAAGTGTAGCCCTGGCACATACCTTGCCATCAAAGTGTCCCTTGTAAGATATCTATTGAAGTTTTACAAACAGTTACACTTTACCGAATCCCTTTCTCCAATAAACAAATTGCTTGCCGGCAATCAGGTCCGGTTTGCTTGCATTGTTATTTATAGACGTTAATATCACCCGCACCAATAACGTGCAAGACACGGCTGCGAGAAAAACTGCCCTTTTGTTAACGAGATTACATTTGTGTCTGTTTTCTTATTTACTGGGTATATAATTGCGGTCCGAAATAACTCGAAAACGGCCCTGCCGGCTTACCTTACGCCATTTCTATTTAGCAAATCACTTAATCAGTTGTGTCCAGGGGAGCCGACCACGAGAGAGTTTGAAGAACTAAGGATGCTTTATACAGTGCACAACGAGAGCGCATCCTAGCAGGACACTTAGAGCAAACCTGATTGAGCAGTTCATTTGCGACCTCTGCAACGAACTCGTTAAGTATCAGGTGTTTAGTAAAGCGATATCTCGCAAGACTATATACCAATCAAGAAAACAAAATAATTGCAAATCGTAATTAGAGCCTGGAGGTAAATCGAGCTGATTTTAAAGTTTATTGGGGTGGTCCGTGCAGAAACTCCGTGTGCAACGATACGTCAGAATGGGCTCGCAAAGATCCAGCATCCGGCCACTGTTTTCGTTTCTGTAGAACGGCAGATCTCCACATTGAAATTCAAAAAATTACCACCATCAAGGTGTTACCACTGTGATGTAGTGGTGGGACATCTGAGCTAAGGGTGTTTTATGACGAGTACTAAGAGAAACGGATCAACTGCCGGAGTCCACGCATGCAGTGAAGACTATGGCGACGATGGAGGTGGATAGTGGTTCCGGGGCAACTATTATGCCGAGGTGTCGTCTTGAAGCTATTCGTCGGTCGTGGTAGTTCCATCATTCCGGTTATTACGTTGCTGGTTGTAAGAACTGATACCTCACTACTTCGTAGGAGTGGACGGTATGCTCGGCAAGATTACGAAGGTGCTAAGGTTATATCTGGTTGACGACAATCAGTATCAAATGCACCAGATGGACTATTTTCTAGAGTATCCAAAGGTAACGGCGTCAGAAGTTGGTATACTGCCAGCTCCACACGAACTAAAAAGTGTGGTTTAAAAACCAAAACCAGTGCGCTACAGGCCGCGCAAAGTGCCGTGCGCAATCGCAGAAAAGATAAAAAAAACCTGGAGTTCATACAAGTGAGGGTGGATCGAGCAAATGTAACATAGTGCGTGGGCACACCCTTAACAAATAGGCTAAACTAATGGAATATAAGCTGCCTACATTTCGGCGCCTTCCGAACGGTTTCGGCCAGACAGCCCTATTTTCCAGGATCGATATCACATCAACTTTCATGGCGCGCCTATTCATTCTGAACACCGTAAATATTTCACCATCACAACACGCAACGGTCTTTTCCAGCTGACAATGATGCCGATTGCAAATGTACACGCTCATATGGCGCAACAGAAGATTGAGGCGGTGGTGGATGTAGGCAATCCTGGGGTGGGTGTATTTTATGATGACATACTACAGGCACGAAGAGCAAGAACACATGCTTCAGTTAAAATAAATGTCGTAGTGACTGAACGATTCTTACCTAAGAGTATTGGAACCTACCGTTGGAGAAACGAAGATTCGCACAGCCAACAATTAATGAAATACTGGGGTCTCAGGTTATCAGCCTTCCGGAAAGCGTTATAGAAAAGCCATTGCTCGGTAATACATTGCCGATATTGCGGTGCCGCTCTTCCAACTATCAAAGAAATTCTTCAAATTTAATTAAAACGATCCAAACGAGACAGCTTTCGAAAGAATGAAGAGGAAACGGACCTCGGATATCGCGCTGATGATGTTTAACCGTGAATAATCCAGTGGATTTAGCCATGGATGCTTCACCGGTTGGTGTTTCAGCTATTCTGTTACATCGACCCCTCGATACATCGGAACGACTTATCGCATACCATTACTCTATACTGAGCGACGCCCAGAGAAGGTATACGCAACTGGATCGAGAGGCTACGGCCATTACGAAGGGCGTGAATAAGTTCCAGCTGTTTCCTTTCGGTTGTCGGTTTACTTTAACCGACTTGAAGTGGATAGTAGATGAATTGCTCTACAGAGTGAAAAGGCACCGTATGTAACCTCCAAGGGGCATTATCTCTGTCAGAAACAGGAAAAGGAAGCGGGAAAGCCGAAACTGGCTATCCCACACGTGGAGATGTATGAGTCTTCCTTGATAAGATTGTAGGCGGCTGGGCGAGGATGATTCCTGAAACCGCGGTAGCGACGGACTTCTATATAACAAAATGCACTTGTAAATGATCTTCAATTTTGGAAGATATAGCAAACGTTATGCCTTCAACTCTGCCTTACACTTTATTCAGATAACTTCAACTCTCACATGCACCAAAGAAGTTCACCAAGTATTAGTAGAATTTTATTATTGGACAAGTATCAGTGGCATTTTAATATTCGCCAAAAATCAGTAGTTTTCACTATATAGAACAGTACAACTCTGCGCGAACGCCTGTTACAGTCAATGCGAATCCGGACATCGACTTCCATGCATTTCAGAACGTGGTATCAACAAACAGTGGTATTAACAAATACTGGCCGCAAAAGTTACATGTACAATCTTCATTGCATTTATAGCAATCACTGCTCATATATCATGCAGATAAACTGATGGTACCCGTCACGTGCCATATTATTCTGCAGAAAAACGTTGTTTTGCTGTATTGCCTTCTTCTACCTGGCCAAAATGAACGCCAAGCCTTCTGTGTATAGTTACTGGTTGCAAGGATCATACTTCGCACTTTTCTGTAGTTCTCGGTATGCGGGCAGTGATTTGTCGGTAAAAATAACTTTTCCCCCATGAAGTCTTCAATGACTGTTCCTTCTCTGCCAAGTACACATGTCGTTGACATATATTTTGGCAGTCCGACTGCACGCTTTATACCCATGCATTTAATGTACGCTTTAAAAATGAGATAGTCTCGTCGAGGTAAAACTGTAAGAGGCTCTTGTATCATCAGCATAAAACGGCATAAAGCGAGTATGGGATTTTTGCCAAGTAGGTTTCAATTAGACGCTTGCTACTAGACAACGAGTGTTAAACTTCCTATTAGCAACAGCAAAAACTGTCTGCAGTAATAATCAGCATTACACTAGACTTTGTAGTGTCTGGTGTACGCGCTAAGTTAGTAGCCGCAAAGATTAAGTTGATAACTGTGTTCCGCAGATCCGTCATGGTTCCCTCTTTGCTTCGTTTTGCCCATGACTAGGTGCCTTTACAGTGACTTAATGAAGCTGCGTTTGCTCGCTGTTTTCTAACTGGTTATACAATCACAAAAACTAATATGCAAAACTATGGTTCGATCATAAACATTGTGCTTGTTTAATCGACTACTCAAGTGTACCGTAACAACTTGGGATGCGAAAGCATGCGGCAGTTTTTGCTTTGAATAGCCAAACATCAAGCAACTATATTTCTGCATATTCACAAATTCGCGTTTTTGCGTATCGTTCGTGGCTCTGTCTACTCTACTAAATAAAAATAAACGACTGAGTCCCCCATAGTTGACCGGGTACAATCATATGAGATCACGTCACCAGTACGATTAACGGTAAAAAATACCTTGCTTTTTTATCGAAACAAATGTTGTTAGTTCAGGCCGGCAATCGCTATCACTAGCTAAACAATGTTGCATTTTTGTTGCGATTGATGCACAACGCTAGAAATACGTAACCCTGTGTTTGATGAACTCTTCTTTCTGATACTTGCTCTTCTTTCCCTGAACCAGCCATGACTGGTGGTCCCATCATTTGTCGGTTTTAGCACATACATGTGAAACATCCTTCCCTTCCCCCGTGTCAGTAAGGCCGCCCAGACATATAGGGCCAATGTTAACAGCGTAAGCCAAATCTCTATTTGCCTGCATATGTTTCACCGCTATGCGAGTATCGATTCGAATAGCGATTTTCCGTTATCGGCTATCGGCCGTTAGCTCAACAGATGGGGCCTAACATTTCCGTACCTTAACCGTAAATAAAAGTACATATAAAAAGAAAGTGATTGCCATTAATAAGCTGTTATCAGAAGCTGAAATTCTTTTACAGCAGATAGATGTGACTCCGGCGACGTCAGGGACAACTCATGAATGGTTCCATCTAGCCGGCATCATGAATTGAGTGTGAAGCACAATAGATTGACTCAAATGCCAAAACCATATTTAGCCGGTTATTGTCTGTGTAAGTGACTAGCCCCATATTTGTCATGTGCTAATGTGCGAAGCCTTGTCTTAAAAACTTTCTCGCGATGACAAACATTTCGAACGAGTCGAAAAGATGAGCAACTCACAGTATTGACTCAATGATGATTCCCCCTACATACATATATGCGCTTCTTACGTGAAACATTCCCAAGTGAGACTTGGTATATTGCTTATTGCACATCAGTAGATAAGTATTTGCCTGGTGGTAATAGTTTGAATAATACGCGCACTCGCACACTTGTATGCGTACGCATGCATACGTGCCTGATAGTAGGGACTCGAAACAAAAAACAGCTTATTTAAAACGACGAGTAAGATTCTATTATCGGTGCCAAAAAATGTGTGGCGCTGTATACGCGGACGTTGACAAATACGTGCTTTGCCGTTAAAATCTATAACATATTTTGTAAACTTTAAAAGGTGTATGGCCACTGTACGGCGCATGATACTTGATCAACTGTTCAAATTATCAATGCCAATGCAGGTTATGTGTCCAGAAAGCAGAACAAAGCAGCCATGCATGTTCATCGAATTGACTCATATCACAAGCGTATAGTTTTCTCAATTTAAACAAGCCTTTACGCTAAATAATATGACACATATGTACATGCATTTTCGTTTGATCACTTACAAAAGTGAATAGTTTGTTATTACGCGTACATATTGTATCGCCTGTGGCATTGCGTCCTGGGAGGCACAACTCGAAAGGCGGAAAATTTGCGGTAATTTGACTAGAAAAGCACTACCATTTTACTATCCTGGTTCAGCAACAACGACTCCAACGATAAACCTATTTGCTTAATGTTGTTGTTGCCATTATTGTCCTCTTAGCCATACATTAGTAAACATTTTTTAGCACATTTTTTCATAACACGCTTTTAGTTTAGGTAAGCAAGTGTTTGCATTTTTTCCGCGTCTGGCGTTAGTTAATATCCAACCTAAAGGCGACTAGCGTCATATTGTGTTCGAGTCGATTCTTCACAGACAACGGAGAGAAGAAACTTGCAAAAAATATTGCATGACGCTTGTAGCGAGCCGTAAAAAACCCGCAGACATCCTATACTCTACCGGCCTGCCTCACTAAGACACTGGTGGAACGGAGAAATTGCGCTAGTCCGTAGACGCTGCATCTAGACTAGAAGAAAGCCCACAAAGGCAAGGCGCAGCAATATGGATGAGGCTTGAATCGTACAACTTTACTATGAGTTTAAGCGCCTCAGGACTTCTTTGTGCAAAGCTATAGCGGAGAGTAAGGATCGTTGCTGGAGGGAGTTCTTATTAGAGCTAGAGGAAGACCAATGAGGTCGGCCCTACCATTTGATGCTCGTCGTACCAAAAGTTAAAAAAAGGAAAATCTATTCCTTTATGAACGTCTCGGAGTAATTAACAAGCATTTCCCTCAACATCCTTCATTCAGGGCTCGATCCGAGGACCCCTTCTATGGAACCTGGCATACACTGACGTCTTACGTTTAGACGATCTTCGAGAAGACACTAAACTGCTGGCATACGCAGACGATCTCGCCGTAGTGGTCCAATCCCGCTCACCCCAGCAACTAAAACTAAGGGCCAACGACGCCCTGGCGGGGATCGCTGGCTGGATGAGGGAGTAAAAGCATCCTCCAAAGTTGGCCAAGGAAGTCTTTATCCTTGATACAAACTCTAGACGAGCGGGGATCAAGGTTGTCTGTACCGCCCGGGCACTACCCACATACGTCTCACAGCAGAAAAGACTACTAAGGTCTCGTACAAGATAGCCCGGCTGATGCTAAACAACTACGGCCCACGGGTCAAGAAGACGCCATAATATATCGGTGACTGAGTCTCTACTTTTATTTGCAGCCCCGACGTGGTCATCAACCGCACTATCCCTAGCCAGCAACAAGGCAACGCTACGCAAAGCCCAAAGAGTGGCTGCTTTGCGGATTACAATGGCCTATAGAACAGTCGGCCGTCCTTGTTCTGGCTAGTACAGTATCCTGGAACTTGAAGGCAAATAAGCGATGCCGCTTGTGGGAAGACCCAGGAAACGAGAGGGCGAAGGAAAGGAATATAACCCTTGACATTTGGCAGGCCGAATGGGACTTCGTTCAGAACGGAGCGCCCGGGTACCGGGTAAGGACTCTGATACCGGATATCAGGGCCTGAGCGTACCGGCCAGGTGGCGAGTTGACGTTCTACATGACTTAGGTTCTCACCGGACACGGTGATTTCCACTCATACTTGTTCATAATTGGGAAAACACATCTCCATTCTGCAAGTACTGCTCAACCGAAACCTAGGAGACGCCTGAACGTATCTATATATGTTCATATGAATAAATATGAATTTCGTGGCGCCCAAAATGGGCTTCTAAGCGTGCGGGTCTACCTAGAGCTGATGACGGTACACTTAGGTACGCTCATACAGCTTATGATTAAGTCACGTGACGACTGGACAGCATTGTTCGCACTGTAAAGAACATCCTGCGAGCCAAAGAGAAGAAAAACCGTTATTACATGACACTATTCTGCGGGGCATCGTTTGAAGTTATGCTTTTGCAGCTCCCGCGGGGATTAAGACATGACTGTTTTTTAGTGGGTCGGAGCCCCACACTACCGGCTCACACTTGCAGACGAGTTCCCTGCGATAGTGTCTGCGTGTGTGTACCACATTTGCCAGTTTGTCACTTAAAAATGAAGAGAGGAAATGGCAAACACGAGCTTGTTGAGATCGTTGACCCCAGTGTTGGTCACAAGGTCGTCGAGGTCACAATATAGTGCCTGACTGACAATACCTAATTGAAGTACACATCGACGATATAGCCGTGGAAACCGGGAGCGACGAGTTTTTAACTTAATAGCCTGAATACTCCTGTCATCACTCAATCGTGTCGTCAATGCCCCCGGATCGAGCCCAAAATGCTCACAGATCGTTAAACCGCCTCAATTTCCGCTAGCCCGGCGCACAGACACATTGCTCCAGCCACGTATGCTAGGCAACGAGGCGTTAGGCTTACCAACTAGGTCTCATCAACTAAAATTACATTGTGGTAGACCAGTTCACATGCGAGCCATGTACAGTATTGTCTCAAATGAAGAGTACTTAGGTGACCTAACTAAGTTTTTGCAATCTGTATAATAGGCTTTTAGATCATCACTAGCTTCAATCTTATCTCCGGATATCCGCATCCTTCAGTCTATCGTTGACGTGGTATTCTCCGACTATTTCCCAATAGGATTTGCGCTTACAAACATGACATCTTTATCGTTCATGACAACGATCGCTGCGAGTTTCTTTAAGAGGTTCGATGAAGACAGCCAGTGAGGGTTTCAAGACGCTGTAACCAGAGTGGACTGGTCATCTACCCTTCACTTAACGTATTCCAACGAGGCTTTTAAGTTATACAATGGTAAGCTTTGGCTGCTGTATGGCGATTGTATCCCAGTGCGATAGCAAAGGGATTCGCAAACAGTAAGTCGCTTACCATGGTTCACTAAGTTTATTGACATCTTAGCGGCCCATCTTGCTGTCTTATTCAATATCTCAGTCATAAAGAGTAGCCCGCGCCAGAGTCGGTTCTCGGACCTTCCATCTTCATTACCTTATCATCCTAATTATATAAAAGTACACGTAATCTTCAGCATATTGAAACCAATATTGAGAACGCCATATCATTATTTCAAAGATTAGGTATTGTCGTTAACTTGACGAAGACGACACGCGTTCTGTACCACAACCCACAACGGCATGAAAACAGGTTTTATCTACCTGCGGCTCTGTTACCCTTTTCAGCTCCGAGGCAAAATGCCTCGGCATTGTACCACACGAACATATAAAATGAGACAGTCAGGTGAGCTCAGGCAATGATCGAACCTTCTTTGAGGAACGCAAGTTGAGAATAAATAATAAAACATATTGCGCTGCCACAAGAAGTCTTAGGGAAACCCTAGGTTCCTCAACATGTGCGGTCCGTGGTGCATTGACGATATACCTCACAAGATTCCAAGCTCGTAAGAGACGGAGGATGGCTTGGAAATAAAAACTATTTTCGTAAAAAATGTGTGCTTTTAATTCTAGGCGCCAGGGCTTGCTAGGCCGTGGTGAACTTACTCGTGTGTTTAAGAAGAGCCTTCATGGGCCTTCTTGTACGTGTCTACAAAGCGCTTGTGGAGTCAATTCTAACTTACGCAGTTACTCTATGGGGCACCACATCTCAACGACTTTGCACTAACCCCAGTACGATGGCGCTACGAGAGTCAACTCAGGGTCCCCGGATTCAGACTCACCTGTTTTCGGCACTCCCTGGCCTACATGATATCCACTATTTAGAACGAGTTACCATTAGAGCTTTAAAATGTAGGTGGGCCGTTGCATTGAAAGGAGAGCCTCTCTTGAAGCTATAAAACGCCGAAGCAAGTGACTCATAGCAAAATCCTCTACATTTTATTGGGTCCGTTATTTTGCGGTTTTATTGCTCAGTTCATACACGCTAGTTTGTTCACCTCCACGAAATACATTATTGTTACCCTTGGTGCTCATTACGCTATTGTAATTACCCATATATATATATATATATATATATATATATATATATATATATATATATATATATGATAATTTTGTGATTATATACTATCCGTTTTAGTTATCAATGAGTCGGGGCGCTCATTGATTTGATCATTTGTACAAGTCTGTAGTTGGACGAAAGATGACATATTGTCTCAGACTGAAAGTATATATTTATATATATAAATATATCTATTCCAAATACAATATATGCTAGTCGTGTGTAAATTCATTACCAAAAGCATAGTCAATACAGCCTAATATATATAAATATATATATATATATATATATATTATATATATATATATATATTATATATTACGTTATATATTAATAATGTATTACGCTTTATTCAGAAAATGCTTAGTTTGTTAACATCAATCGTTGCTCTCCGAGGGAAACATATGGTTCAGATTCGCGTTGTCGCTACAAAACTCTCGAAGAATATTTTTCTCACTGCTCTCTCTTCAAACGATATCTGTTAATGTTATGTGTATTTTTTAGTAACAGATATCACTACACCAAGGTCTCTGATCAGTTATTTCATAGCAAGAGGATGGCCACCGATGGGTTATTGCATTCGGACATGTACAACGCACTTTCACCGATGAGAACTAACCACCGTTTCTGTTTCGGCAACGGAGAGTCGTTTCTAATGTACACCGATATAAGTTTTTTTTTTAGATTTCCGTAAGCAATGCCCACGGATTTCCATGCAGTTTTCGGCATTATACCTTGCTAAAGTGGAACCATTTTTAAGAGTGCGGTCGGGTCTCGACCCGTATCCGAATGAAGGCAAAGGCTTGCCCACTAAGCACTTGCTCGGATTTACATTGGTAAGTTACATTGCATGTTTTCAGGAATGATATACTCTAGCGAATTTTTGAACAGGATTAACATTAGTGACCCAAGGAAGGTTCTTAGGGCAAGCAAAGGTGGTTTTTTGCCTTCTGAGACAAATAAAATCCTTGCTTATCGGCGTTTTGATTTCCCTGCTCGTGCCCTTCTAAAATGGTAGGCCACTTGCCTGATCAGATCCGGTGCAACCCAGAGGCCAAGGTAGCCAAACCACGGAAGTACTTGTGCTTCAGAAACCCCTTAAAGTTTTGTCTTTGTTTGTTCTAAAATCGTAGCAGGGTCGCAACGTATAACTGCGACGTTTACGAACAAAACTTAGGTGTGCTTAAAGCTAGTTAACGGTGACTAAATATTCGCAGTGATACATGTCACGTTTGGTTGGATACAATTGAAAACATTGGCTATGATTATAATAGAGTTATATATATCAGGAATTTTGCCTTGTCGAATACATTCATTGTATAGTTTTGTCACATTAGGGCATGAAGCGTCAATATTAGACTTCAGGTGTTCATGAAAAATACGATCGGGTCCTGCTGATTTCCCGTTTTGCTTCGATATAATTGCGGTCTTGACTTCGTCCTCAGTAAAATCAACAATTTCTTCTAAAAGGTTGTAAAGTGGGCTACCCACTCTTCGTCATTTATTAATGGGTTTGAGGGTACTGGTCTCCTTGGAAGAAGTAGCCATGGTTTCCGCACGCTTTCCGAAATTAGCACTTATGGGTTGTTGTTCCTCGTAATGCCGTTTCTTTTCTTTTTTCTTACTTCTAAATATTCGTTTTAATTCCGCCAGTTGTAGAAGATGAGTTGACGTTGTGGGTTTATACAGACATATCACTTTCTTCATTTGTCGACCAGAGGGTATACATTTTAGACCATACCGCGGACAGCTAAAGCCGTATAGAGTATATAATGCAGCAAACGATACGGGAGCTAGCATTGGCGCCAAGCGCTGCAGGTCAAACGATGACAACAATAATAACAATGACGAAATTGAAACATACAAGTAGCTCGATATTACGCCCGGAAATGGGAACGAGATGTCTTCATCAAAATGTCTTTTTATGGAATGTAGAGTCCCTAAATAGTCTGTACCGAACGTCAGGAGGGAGTATGTTTACTGAATATGACATATTATTTTTAACCGAGACATTTGAAACAGATTTTACATGCACCCCTTTTATAAGTCATAAAATGTTTCATGGACTAGCGACTAAGTCAGAGGGCCGAGGACGACCAAAGTGGGGCGTGTGCATAGGCGTGCGAACGAAGGAGCATGCTAAGCTTTTTCGTAGCACCGCCAAGCAGATTGTACTAGAACTAATCGATTACTATCTTATATGTGTTTATAGCCCACCAGAACGGACCGTCCATCAAATAGTACAGAACATAGGTAACTGCATGGAAATCTGCACAAATGTAAATCAAAATACAATTATAGGTGTGATTTGACAAAAGAAGGTGCCAGGCAAGAAAGTTTTAAACCTGCATTCAACGAACTTGGATTAAGCATTCATAATAAATGCAGTGACCCAACATATTTTAGCTGGAACGGATACAGTGCGGTCGACATTGTTTTATCATCGATACTACAAACGGTCGAGGCTATCTTTGATATTACCGTAGTACAATCGGCACACCGTAAGCACTGTCAAGTGAGTTCAAATTACACCGAAGACAAGAAATGGCGACACCTATAATCAATCGACCCTCTCGCTCATTGGATGTCCATATACTGGAACAAGCACTACAAATGGCCCACAGCACAGATGATATAAACTATATTGAAGAAATGATTAAGTGGTCTATCCACACGGCTGCAGAACCAAAGAACGTGAGACTGCAGAGACACAAGCCGTGGTTTGACAAGAAGTGTCGACAAATATATATATATATATATATATATATATATATATCGCCCTCTTAAGGCCTCATCTCTGCATCGGGCGGTTGTTTGTATGTGTAATGGCAGAGTTCGATTTACTTCACGAGAGGTAGGAACTGAACTATTGCCGAGGTGAAGCAATAAAGGGAATCCGCAAAAATAACCTAACAAAGGATTTAATCACCTAATTTCCAGATTTTTCTTTTATCTTTCGGCGTAGTCTTTGTGGAATTCTGCACACTTATTCTAGTGGTATCCTCCCTCTTTATACTTTTACAAATATAAGAAGCATCGAAGCCTTCAAAATACGCATCCACAACAGATGACCTCTTCATCTGACGAAAATTCCATTGCCCCGAGCCAAGTCTTGAAATAAGAAAGATCAGGTTCGGGAATAGAAAACAAGTCACAAAATGCGAAGCCAGATCAAATATGATAGATGGAGTTTCAATTTTAACTTTTTTTATTTGTAGAGGTGGATGATGCTTTACGCACACCCTCCGATGTCAATGGAGGGTAGTATGGGACTAAACGCCGGGGAAGGGTAGTTAGTCCCGCACTACCCTCCATTAACATCGGAGGGTGTGCGTAAAGCATTTTCCACCTCTACAAAAAAAAAGTTCATTGTGCAAACGGTTCAGAAGTGTGGAATGTATGCTCCTGTGATTGCCTGACTCTTATGTAAGTAATCAGTAAAGATAGTACCTTGGGAATCCCAAAACGCAGTGGCCATCATCGGACAGACCGACGAAACAGTTTTTGCCTTTCTCGGCAATCATTCACCTGACGCTATACACTGCCTTGACTGATGTTTCAAATTGTGTGTACAGTGGTGGATGCAGGTGCAATAATCCACTGTCATGAATCGACGCCAAATGTTTTGTGAATTGAGCTTAAACGTCACTTAGATAACAACACACACTGCTGTGAAATGTTTTTCGGTGTGTCTTTTTGATCGATGGTTAGCATGGCCATTGCGGCACCCACCTTGACCCGTTGCGGCACCCACACAGTTGTTTCATTTTTATTCTTTTGTGTAGTATATTATGCACCCCACCTACTGAGATGTCTACGATCTCAGCTGTCTCAAGCACCTTCATTCTGTGATCTTTTATGACGATAAGATGGATGGTTCCAACCATTTCTCCGATTTTTTTCCGCTAGTGCTCAGTTAAGATGATTGCCAAACGTAATCTAAATGTCACTGTTGCCTGAAACCTGATACGTGATACTGTAAAGTGTTACTTTCTCGTCATTTATCATTCCTGAAAATTCTGGTCACTTATTAAACGACCTATGCATATGTTCCAGACTCCGACACGGGCATAACCTTCTGACCGCCTTATGTGGCGCTTGCGGTCTTCTGTGCTGCTGACGACTCATTTTCTATCGCCGATAAAGACGAGTAATCGTAAAAACCAATGTGTAAAGAATGTCGAATGATAAATTATACCTACGCACAGCCGCCCACGCACACACACCTAAGTGCACTGAATTGTCGTCGGACCTGCTGTCCTTGCAGTATATTTGGTTAATTTTAATTGCCTGATGAGCGATGTTAGACGCACACCAATCACACGACAGAACTGTAATCTTTTATTATCACCATTGCCGGTAAGATACTCACAATGTGATACACAACGTGTAAATAATTCTACTCAAGAATTATGACGCATTAACGTTGGAAATAATACTGTTCAATAATGTGACGCATTGCCTGAAAGGAAGCCATTCAACGATTATTATTAAGTTTGTTAGAACGGGATTGTGAGAGAAAGAGTTCTTAAGGTGATTTCGATGGGGATTAGTGGTACTTGAATTTGTGTGAATCGGCCAACGTTATCCAACGTATGCAGGTTAAATTTCACGATTACAATTTGGCTGGTACAGATCACAATTACAGGGCGGTCTAGAAAAAACACAATAGTTGATATATATGGTTATAGGCTGCCTGTAAAAAAGCATGTTAATCAAACAACCGATACACTGATTGAAGTTTTGATAATAGTTTTGACTAAAAACAGTTCATCACTAGTTACTTAGTGTAAGAAGAAACAATACACATGCCTTTAATCAGGCATAAACTTCGTCAATGCGATTTTCAGTCCTTATTCATGATCTGCTTCTTCTAGCCATGCAACACTGGTTGCCTGCGATAACACAAATAACAGCTAGATTACTAATAAAGGGTATTGCATTAAGTAAGCTCACTTGTTATTTACTGCAACGCGAAGAAAATGTACGACTTTCTCAACACTTCGGCGATGGTAGAAGAAACACCAAAAGCAATATACTTCGCCATTTTTAGTATAAGGTTTTTCTCACGTCTGCGGATGTGTGGTGTGGTAATTAAGCCATATTTTCAAGCGAACAATGATTTATTCGGCAATCAATTTATAAAGAGCAAGCACTACTTATTATTGAAACTACATATTTTTAAGGAAAGTCGGCTGATCGGTAGGCACTGCTCTACGCAATACCCGCAGTTAAGGCCTAATTCATGAACGGCCTTCCAACGGATTACCTTTTACGCATTTAACGCACTAACGTTAAAAATAATACCGGTCAATAATGTGACGCATTGCCCGAAAGGAAGCCATTCAACGATTATTATTAAAGTTGTTAGGACGGTATGGTGAGAGAGAGAGTTCTTAAGGTGATTTCGATGGGAATTGGTGGTACTTGAATTTGTGTGAATCGGCCAACGTTATCCAACGTATGCAGGTTAGATTTCACGATTAAAATTTGGCTGGTACAGATTACAAATATAGGGCGATCTAAAAAAAAACACAACAGGTATTTTATAATAAACTATGGCCTTGACATATATTGTGACAGACTGCCTGTAACAGAGCATGCTAATCAAACAACCGATTCACTGATTGAAGTTTTGATAATGGTTTTGACTAAAAGCACTTTATCACTAGTGACTTAGTGTAAGAAGAATCAATACATATGCCTTTAATCAGGCATAAACTTCGTCAATGCGGGATTCAGTCCTTTGCTTAATCATGATCTGCTCCTTCTAGGCATGCAACACTGGTTGCCTGCGATAACACAAATAAAACCTGGATTACTAATAAAGGATATTGCGTTAAGTGAGCTTACTTGTTATTTACTGCAATGCGAAGAAAAGGTACTACTTTCTCAACACTTCGGCGATGGTAGAAGAAACACCAAAAGCAATATACTTCGCCATCTTTAGTATTAGGTTTTTCTCACGTCTGCGGATGTGTGGTCTGGTAATTACACCATATTATTCAAATGAAGAATGATTTATTAGGCAATCAATTTATAGGATTAAAGACTACTTATTATTGAAACTACATATTTTTAAGGAAAGTTGGTTGATCGGTAGACACTGCTCTACACAACACGCGCAGTTAAGACCTAATTCATGTAAGGCCTTTCAACGGAAAACGCTCTACTAACAGCCGCATATTGTATGCGCATGCTTTTTGTTCTAGACTGCACAGCTCATACATTATGCGGCCCCATACGGGGCCGTTCTTAGGGTCAAAGGAAGACATCAAGTTGAGCTACTAAATCAATTGGTTTACTTCAACTACGGTTGGCCTGCCGTCTTACATAGACACCCAGCACGTAGTTCAACTCCGCCGATTCCTGCTCTCTCGTCAGCTACTGCTGCTGGTGAAGCACGTGCAACTGATGCCCTTCCCGCAGCAAACACTAGAGGGTGCTATTGCCCTACCCGACATATGTATATATATCTTACTTTGGCTTCAAATGAAAATCACGTAGTAACGAGTTTTTTTTTTGTTTCTCACCTGCGCTCAACTAAAACAAAATAAGCCAAAGCAACATAGATTAATGTGTCTCATTGTAGGGCAAACGTTATCGAGATGAGCTGTCTTCATATAAATCCGTCGGTAGAATAACAAAATCGAATTTAGCGAATAGTTCGGGGCTTGTGTCGTTACGCTATTGATAAACCAAAATATCAGAAAACGACGTCAACGTATTTAGTACAATCGAGTTGTCGCACTGCTTGTGCCAGATTTTCCGAACATTCAATACAACGGTAACGATAAAGCTGTTGTGCTGTTTACAAATTAAATTCAGTCCAAATGTTGTATTGTCAAGCGACAGCGGGTTGTTATTTCGTGGCCTACAAAAATAACCACACGCTCAGGGCTTCGTAATAACTATTCGGTATCTGAGCTATTCTTCCCTCGAGACTAAATATAATCTGAATAACCCTATTAGGCCCTCAACATTGCATCTGAATCGTCCAATATCGCTAGCACTTCTTCGGTACATTCTATGAAAAATCCTGCCGTGTGATAGAACAGAAAATGCTTCTGTTAGAGATAAAGGGAAATATGCACATTGTAAAATGCAGCCGTTTATGTTGTTGGGGATAATCGACGTTACAGATTTTTATAGCAACACATTTAGTACACTGAAACACAAGTAATTCGAAATTACCACTTTCATTACAAAAGAGTGATTCATTGATATCGGATATTTATTAGATTAACATTATCTCAAACCCCCGAAATATATTGTCGTAAGGCTATTAAACATATGAGTATTACACATACAGTATAAGATTAAGTATATTCAATATATATCTTGATTCGAGGAAATACGTATGCGTATTAACGCTACATTAGGCAAAACGGATAGTGAGGTTTACTAAACCGATCTGAACCGCTGCTAACTGAATCGGAGCTTTTTTTTAAATACATTTTTGCAGAATAGATCGAACTTATTTTTGCTAAAATCATGTGTTTTTTTCTGGGAATAGGATACAATAGCAAACGTTATTTTGATCTCACATTCAATGACGATGCATTTAGACCTCGTCGAAATTGCTTTGCCATTGCTAAATGTCATGCCACTGCGGGAGGAAACTGAATATGTATAGACAGCATACAGACTTAGGCATTCATCTTTCGAACAATACATGTTAATGGCGGCACGAGAGCTGAACATCTCCAGTCTTTGGACGGCTACTAAAATTCCCTTATAATGAAAAAGCGCAAAATATTTTGTCGCTAACTAAAATAGGTACCTATAACGAAACTTCCCCTCCGCAAGTAAGCTTAGGGCTTATATCGATAGCACTTTTTTGATAGGTTTTATGAAAAAACCCCGCGGTGAAAAAAGGCAGAGCATGCTTCTGTTATAGATAAAGAGAAATATGCACATTGTAAAATGCAATCTTAATCGTTTATATTGTCAGGAATACCCGACGTAACAGAATTTTTTTTAACAAGAATTGCACACATTTTGTACACTGAAACATAATGACTTCTAATCTGCCGCCTCCAAAAAAAAAACTGATTCATCAATATTCGGATTTTTAATAGCGTAACGCTCTTTTAAACCCCCTATATATATCCGTAAGGCTCTTAAACATCTGGGTATTAAATATATATATATATATATATATATATATATATATATATATATATATATATATATATTTCATACTTCGAATAACAAACGGATTCGGGTTATCAAAACGGACAGCGAGGTTTACTGATATGATCTAATCCGCTACTAACGGAATCGGAACCTAGTTAAAAAAATCCAGAATAAAACGAACTTAAATCTGCCAAAGTCGTGTCTTTTTTCTGCGTACAGAATACAATAGAAAACATTATTTTGATCTCGTATCCAATGACGATGCATTTGGATTTCGACGTCTGTGTAATTATTTTGCCATTGCTAAATGCTAGACCACTGGCGGAGGAGACGGAATATGCATGGACAGTAGACAATTACTTATATATATTATTTGCCATTCCTTGTGGAATATCTTTGAATCAGATGCACTTGCTGTGCAGTATGCTATCCAGCGTACTGCTGGTTTCGTATAGTTGCATATAATTACCATGGTATCATTATAAGTATTTTTACAACTATCCTTCGTCTGTAGTGCATTTACACATTAATTATATTATCACGCTGGTTATATTACTACCTAAATACATAATGCCTCGGCTAAGGACACTGTTCTCACTATTCTTTGTTCGTCGAACTTCAGCACGATATGTTATATAGATTCTTCTTCTAGATCACAGGCTCTACAACGAACGCTTTCAATTCCCGAGTATCTAAAGTTTTCGGGATGACCCCCAGCCAAGATTTAACGTCCACGGAACTGTTTTTCGCATTGCTTCATAGACGGACCCCCATAAATACAAATGTACAACGGTGGGGCTCGAACCCGCGCACCTATGTGATGTCCTCCGGTCGCGAGTCGCAGCACCACGCCACCGGGCTCAACAATTCCTGAGTATCTGGCCGAACGCTTCTGAGTTCGAGTATATAATATTGTTTTGACTGTATTCCTTTTTTGTTGCCTGTACAATTGCAAGGATTTCTTTCTCTCTATATCCTCTCCCCATCTATCCTCGGTTTATTTATCAACTTTTCACTTTCTTGGTTATCTGTTAATTTTTGTTATCTATCACCTCGTGTTGTTCAAAATCCATTGTAATGCACTTGAATTTGCGTTCAATGAACTTTAGCCGTCTATCCCATTTGCTTATGTTTCTCTCGGTCAGTTTTGCTATAAGCAGTTCGGCCGCTCAGTGTCATTAGCTGTTGTTAATGTTCTTCTTGCCTGCAGATATGCTTCTTGGACGACTTACATACGATATTTTTGCTTGTTATTTTCCTATTGCACGTTCAGCTTCAAAAATATCTAAAGTGTTTTCTATTATAACTCCTAAGTATTTGTGTGCGTTTTTATATTAGATTTTTTTCCTGTATCTTTAGCGACATTTCCCTGATATTGCCGTAAAGTATTCTATGTGCACATTTCCTTTCGTTGAACTCTAATCCAATCTTTTCCGCCATTTCTCCGCATATTCTTAACATTTTTTGTATTTGGTCAACACCTTCCGCTAAAATCACTATGGTCTGCACACACACTGTCGGAGTGACACTATTTCAGTCACTTCTAGCGTACACTATTTTAAAATCCAGATTCGATTCATGCAACTGTCGTGCCACTTCTTCAATATACAGTAAAAACAGTGACACCGAGCAAGGGACATCCTGGCAGAATTCTATAACTTCTAGAAATGAATTTGCGTTCGACCTAAGTCTTGCAAATATGTAGCTCCAGTCATATATTTATTTAAATATATTGAGCCATTCCGGTCCACCTTCTATCATTTTGTTCCAAAGGGTGTTTCTATCGACCGTATCGTAGGGTGATCGGATATCTAGGAATGTTGGCAACTAAGTTATGTTTTCTACCCTGGTGCAATAGATACTTATGTATTCATCTTTCGGAGAAATGCATATTAATGGCAGCACGAAAGCTGATTATCTCCAAGCTCCATGCAGTCACAAAAATGCCCTTATAATGAAAAAATGCAAAATGTATTTGTCATTAGATAAAATAGTTTTGACACCCAAGGGGGACCCTGTAAAAAGCCAGGAGTAAGAGGTTCGAGTGATACAATAGTCGAGACGAGGTGCCCAGGGGGTAGATACGGGGGAGCAGCCAGGCCCTCGGGACGTCGACGCACCCACTCAGGCCGCCTAAATTTGGTATTGCTCTCGCCTATTCGGCGGGGAGAGAGCAGAAGAAATGTTGACGGCGGACGGCGCGGAGACGCCTCTCTCGTGGTGTCGAAGTAATGCCCTACCAATGCCGAGCCTGGGGGGGGGGGGTGCGGAGGAACACGGTTGTAGCAAGTGTGAATCCTACACTAGTCACGCTAGCTGTTCGTGACGCATGTGCATTAGCATTTACGAAACCTCCCAAATAAAAAAAAAGATAAAACAGATACCTATAACGAATGCATTCCTCTGCGCAGGTAACTTTAACATGACTTAGATGATAATGCTAGACGTTTGAGCACCTTTGTGACACACCATAGAAAATGCAAATATCACTCTGAGGTCACCCAACCTTGCGTGCAATAAACCTAGATAAAAACTCCTCCTTTGAACGTCCGACTAATTTCCCCTTATGGAATATGCACAAATCAAACTCAATAAACATCATTGCCCAATATTGGCAGAAGCAGAATAATCAACAACCAAACTACATGTTAAGCATGAGAATGCAAAACACAAAGTTCACGTATTTTTATATGTCCGTGCCACTTTATTTACCCAGTTAACTACGTGGAACTCATCGCGTTACCGTCCTGGGCTGCCAAAAAAAGACATTGTGGTAAAAAGTCAAATGCTGGTTTGTCGCTCGTGGTAATTTTAGGAGCAACCGAGATCGCGTCCAACGTTTTCCTTTCGAATCTCCAGATAGTGTACAACACCGATGGTAACTCCCCACGATACTCATTAGCTGCAGTTCCAAATTTTTTACTGCCTTTTTACTGCTTTATTTTTATTAGCATTTTACTATTACAAACAAAATAAGCATACGGACAGTTTGTGCCACTCATTTTACTTTGTTTTATAAACGTCTGTATACATTATTACAACACGCCCAATCCTGGGTCAGAGAACGTGGCTACACGTTCGCACAAAGGCGAATGTTTACTCCAAGATGCTAACGTCACAAAGTTGTATAAATATACTATATAGAAAATGTAATTGAAAAATATGGTTACGCTCTCTCCTAGTGACTAGACGCCCGCAAGTCATTTAAGAAGCAAACAGTGAGATCTGGAAAACTTAGACAAAAAAGATACCTTTCTTTTGTAGAAGAGGTATTGAATGCAGTTATGCACTATCGCAACGAGTCTCGCAATTCTATCCCTAGCAGTGTGGGACTCGACCCCAACGGTTGAATGTTACTTCGTTGAGACCTATACCCACTAAACGCACCTTCCCCCTTAAGCTTCACTCTCTGATAGCCCAGATCCTCATAGAACATTACTATGGTCTGAAAAAAAAGACATACTTAGCTTAAAGGATGCGTATGATATGATATTTATTTCAATTATTATTTGTAGTTGCTCGTTTGCGTTGCAACTTCATATAGCCACATGTCTAGTGCAAAACATATGTACAAGTTATCCGATTTCATATATTATCACCGTACTATCCCGTATTCTTACAATTTTGTAGCTATGGGTTGTGTGCATATTGTATAAATAGTTGCGGTTTAATCAGGCGCGAGTAAGATGAGATTGTGCGTTACCGTTGCGTTTTTATTTAATTGATCAAATTATGTGAGTGTCCTAATCACTGGGCAAATTGCTCCACAATGTAGCACCTACATTACAAAGTGCGAACCTCGATTGTGTTCTTGTGGCCGAAGAGACAATGACCAAGTAAGATGTCTGGCTTCGAGTGTTTCAGGTTCTTGCAGATTGAATAGGGCCAAACAGGTTGGGTAGTGAGCAAATAGAGTGCGCTTCATTTCAACAATGATGGTTAATTTGATTAATTATGAGATTCTTTATACTGTTCTGTTGTTACTGACCCGCGCTGGGGGAGACCAAAGACGAGGGGAAGCGCCCATTTCTGAGGCAGATGAAGTAGAGTTATATGATACGCATGGGTAATAAACACGGATAGGGTATTTCACTTGACTATATATATACTTGTAGAGAGTTCTGCGTTCGGGTATACAGTAGCTTTAGTGAGTCAGGTGCGTGCCCCTCTGGAGTTCCTCAGGGATCAAGCCTCGGCCCACTTTTATATTGCATATTTATTTTAGATCTTAAAAACGTTATCCCTGATTCGATAACCTTTAAGTTTAACGGATCAGCTAACACTGCTGGTGAAAGACAAGTTCTACAGAGTGCAATTGAGGCAGTTAACTTAAATTATGTGTGGATAACGAAATTTTTATATCAGTGCCTAAATGTGCAGTATTGTGTTTAAAGGGAGCCCATAACTACATGCTGCATGGTGAGGCTATATATCCCTATTTTAAATAGCATTAGGGACCTCGGGGTTACAGTGACACCGGAACTGGACTTTAGCGCTCACATCACACAAGTCATCCGACAAACTTCTCTTATATCTAATACAATATTTCGCTGTTTTATAATTAATGATTGCAATTTTTACATAACGCTTTATACCAGTTTAGTTTTTCCTAAATTTACGAATTGTTGTGAGGTTTGGGGGCCTTACTTAGGCAAATACATTGAAGCAATGAAACGTGTACAGAGGAAGTTAATTCGTCGTGTCTCAATAAGGTGTGACATTGCCCAAAATTCGATTGTGTTAAGCCCTGTTTGGAACTGCAGTCCAGAGCGGACTATCGCACGTACAATCAAATGATATAATCATAAAATTTAGTTAACTATTTTACCATTCGTGTAAACAATCTTAGAAGCGGCAGCACCATCATCTCGTCTAAACAAATTGCAAAGACGGATCGCGTAAATAACATGTTTTCATGGCGGATGGCTAGGGCACCGAGAACTCAAAATCCTTGTGGCGCAGATGTCGGCACACACGTAACTTGACTGTTCTTTGATTCTAGGCAACAGTTTGTAAAATTGAAATATTGTAACACTTGACAAAATATAAATGTGCGTTTGATTGATATATATATATATATATATATATATATATATATATGCCTGAAGGGGTACCCCTTCAAAATACACGAGCGTGTATGCAAAATTTGTGGTATGGCTAATAATGATAGACACAATGTAATATACAGTACGAAACCTCACAATTCAGCAGCGACCACAGCAAGAGATGCACTGACGTTGTATAAATAACGGTGACAATTCTAGAAATAACATCAATCCACCAATTCAATTGGTAAATAAACAATATGATGCTGATAAATATAGAACATTTGAAGTTCCTTCAAGCGCCATTTAGAGACGCTTCACGTTTAGCTTCCTGCGAAGCAAACAGTCGTTTCCTCCCTCCCAGTGGGGCCAGCCGCATCGACACAGCTAGCTATGTTTGTTGATCAGCCGTCGACCGGCGAATCAATCGTCCCGCGGCCATCAGCTTCGAACATCTCAAGTTCGGTCGCGTTCGTTTTTCGTGTGTTCGCCGGTTGAAATGCAGTCGCCCAGCAAGTAAATCGAATCGGGCAGTGATTTATTCAACTGACTGATTTACTGAAAATCTGCCATTGGAGATGTTAGTACGAATATTACAACGAAACGGTAATGTCATCCACTGAACGGTTCCAAACACATTCAGTGTTGTACCACCAAATTTTTGACCGCAGTCATCTTATTATTAGTATCAATATTATTTTATTAGGGATTGAGTGTGAGTTTAGAAAGGTGGGTTCTTTAAAATGGTGTGGTGCGCATTGTCAATCATAGTCAATCAGACTCTCGTATTTATTACCATTGTTATTTGCTTATTGTAGTAGATGATGCACATTTATAATATATATATATATATATATATATATATATATATTCGAGTTTTTATTTAAATTGCTCTTAGCTGCATGGCAGGATTTTAGTGTCGGGCACTATTTTGGTGCGCTTTCTGATGTATTGAGTGTATATTCTGCAGGTGAAAGAAGTTTGTATTAGACACCTTAATTAAGTCCAGAGAATACGTCCAGAGAAGCTTCTCGGTAGAAGAACAGAATTTGGAGTTGTTCGCCAATGGACACGCCCAGAGGCGGAGATGATGTCAAAGATAGGCGGCCCAATGGTCTTGGTGTCACGTCGGCCAGTGGAGGGACGACCGCGCTGGGCTCAAATCATGCCATCTCGTCATCGTCATCATCGTCAACGGCGGCGGCGGCGACGGCGGCTGGAACTCCCGTAGGTGGCGTTATACCTTCTACAGGTGAGCCAGTCTCAATCTACTTTCTAAAGTAACACACCAAAAAGCGTTATCCACGGAAATGCTGTTACCGCTCACGCAAAGTTCCCGAATCGTTCTCTTGGTCTAAACAGGTTTTGCAGTGCCGGAACGTTTTTTTTCGTGCTCACTTGCAAAATGTAAATGCTGACACGGCTAACCACCGAAATGCAAAAATATTGCGGGTACGAATGCTAGCAAACGAGTCCAGTAATATTTAAATGTAGGCTTGCGATTAGACATCTGAAATCTTTACTATTATATATATATATATATATATATATATGCAATGTAATTTCAACATCCTTTTTTCAATAAAGGAGACTGTATATATATATATATATATATATATATATATATATATATATATATATATATATATATATATATTGGTTAACATGTGTCTAGGTGGAGCGGCCAACAGAGATGACGTCGTGACAGAGGAAGGGTCCAGCACCGAGTCCGATGCAGAAAGACTTATCAAAGAGGCAGCCCAGACCCTTGGAGCCAGGTACAAGTTCCGAGTTGCTGTTCCTTTATTTAAAAGTTTGTCTTCTTATGTTTATAAAGCCTACCGTACTGGATCAATAATACGCACTTTAAGCCTGACATTATATTAGACCCATGTGCACGTAAGTATGTATATATATATATATATATATATAGAGTGAGAGAGAGAGAGAGAGGGGGGAGAGAGCGAAGACAAGTAAGCAAATAATGTCAAATGCATGAAATAACGTGGAGTGTTTTTCCTGCAGACAAACGAACCAGTGCTACTGTGGAGGGGAACGTACACTGGGAAAATTTGAAATGCAATGCGTCGGATGTTATCGCTGGTTTCATGAGGTAGGTTAAGGTATATTTATTATATCATAACCGAGTTCACCTGGCCTGCTTCGTTACCATCATAATACAACTTTGTAAAAACATATACTTACTCCGATCCTGTACAGGCAATGTCTTAAATAAATGCAGCGTATTCCTATTTTATACTTACCGTATGCAATAAATATAACAGAAACTAATTAAGTTAGCTTCCCATGAAAATCAGTTTGAAACGCTTTTTACCGCTGTTATCGCCTCTCGCCGATGCGGATGTTTACAGGCTTGTCTCAGCATCACTGCACCATCAACGCTCCCATTTACAATTAACTATGCCTTCATCTGTAAAAATTGTAACCCAACAGGAACGGAAAATTTTCAAAAGAAACAACCAAGTACGTATTGATTAATCTCTTTTGCTAGTGTTTGTTAGTACTTAGATTCCTATAAGTTCTGTATTTGCTAACTTTTTCGTACACTTATTGCAATGACAAGGGTATTCTTATTTTGGCGGATTAGAAATGACCAGCAGGCATTTTTTGAGTTATTATTTAAATATATTTTTTTTAAATATAAAATATTGGATATTAATAATGTTAAATTTTATTAATTACATTCTTGTTTATGTTCTCGTCTAACCTATTGCGAACTTGCGTGCATACGTTTGCACGATTTTAAGTGGCAACTTGTTTCTTTATTGATCGGTAAGATCTAATTCTGCATGTTTGTCGGCGGTGTTTTCTATCTTCCAAAATGCTGGCGATAGCAATGCCTCGGAGATTGCATTTCGAAATTATATTTTAGAGTATTCTAAAATAGTACGCATTCTCAATGTCTGGAGTAATATGGAGCAGATACAGGACTTCTTAAGCTAGGTCTTATTAGATAACATACATATTTTTTAGTATTTATTTATTTGTGAAGTAGGAACGTGTTGTGCATTCCGATTACCATTATTACTCATTAAATTGGGGTCGACATTTTACGCAGACATAGAAATAAGCCCTTCTATTACTGCAGGTTTCAGGGAGATGTGCATTACGGCCGTAGCGAGTCTGCAGTTTCGATCTCGGGAGGACGGAACAAACAAAAACATGTTCTCAAGGTAAGGAGTTTGCGTTATGCATGATTAAATGTCAAGCATACGTCTGTTCATGTTCTTTGGACCGGTTCTGTCAACACAAAAAGCAAGCTTTCAATAATAGAATTGGAGTTAAACGTTTGCTTTCACTATATGAAGGTGTACTAAACATAAATGAATGTCGATATGAATTCTTAGTTGAAGCTAACATCTTTGAGGCTGTATGGCTTTTCTTATTAGGGATAAGGAAATCATTCCGTGGATTGACCGCAACTGGGAGAACCTTACATCTGTGCCGCGGAGAATTAAACAGACCTGGCACACCACCATTCTCAAGACGATGGTAAGTTGTAAATATATATATAATATTTTTTTAATGTTTGTTATAGGGTACATTTTGTAGGTACTTCTCTTGTCCTTAAGAGTTTATGTAGTGCAGTTTCCGAGTCATATTTTTGTTATAATAAGTGGTTTAATTGTGAATAACATCGGTTTAGTTATGTATAAAGTTTGGAGTGAAGTTTCAGGGGTTGTCCGTTTGATTTTGTATACCTTTATTTAGCTACCTAGTTCGACGTTGTAGAAATCTGTGTACTATATACGCTTGACTCGCAATGCATAATAGCAGCTCTATGTGGATTGCCTGACACTGGTGTCGAATTAAAATGAGGGCATCATTTTAATTGGGGCAAAGAAGTGCCCTTCTTTCAAACTAACTCTAGACGACCAAGAGATCAAGGTTGTCAATCCCGCCTGTTATTTTTAAATGCACATGGACAGGGGGGGACTACGGGGCACACCCCACATACGTCTCGGAGCAGAAAATACTACTAAGGTCTTGCACAAGATAGCCCGGCTGATGCCGAACAACTACGGCCCACGGGAGTCAAGAAGGTGTTTTATGATGTCGGTGGCTAAGTCCATAGTTTTCTTTGCAGCCGGGTGTGGCCGTCAGCCGCACTATCCACAGCAAGCGACAGGGTACACTCGGCAAAGTCTAAAGAGTTGCTGCTCCGCGGATCACAATGTCCTATAGAACATTTAGCATAGCGACCGTCCTTGTTCTTGCTAGTACAGTACCCTGGGACTTGAAAGCAAATGAGCGACGCCGCTTGTGGGAAGACCCGGGAAAGGAGAAAGTGGAAGACCCTCGACAGTTGGCAGGCCGAATGGGACTCCATTCATAGACGGAGCGCCCGGGGGCCGGGTAAGGATTCTGATCCCGGACCTGGGTGTACCGGCCAGGTGGCGAGTTGACGTTCTATATGACTCAGGTTCTTACCGGACACGGTGACTTTCAGTCATATTTGTTCAGAATTGGCAAACGTTAGTTTTCCAAATTTTTAACAAACTAAGGATTTAGTGGGTTGGAACCCCACACTACCGGCCCACACTTGCAGAGGAATTTCCTGCATTGGTGTCTTCGTGTGCGCATTTTCCAGTTAGTTCTCTAAATAAAAGCTTCAGGTGGATTATTGTCGTATGTGAGATGTTTGAAATTACGAGCGTTGCCTTTCAATCCATGTTTATTGTCATTTATCTAGCAAAAAAGTTCGTTTGCTCCGTTTGTTTTTTATCATGTATTGTTAATTTGCTGTAACGTTAGCGTCGAGATAACATTGGTAATGTCTCATCATGGTAAATGTTTTCTTGCTTTTATTGTTTCGGTGCTGTATATATCATACATTCTACAGCAAAAGGAAAGTGCCGTGTTCCTGAATCAGGACGACGTGTACTTCGGTTTGGTGGATGGCGACCTGTTCCGCCTAATGCCTCCGTATGATTCACAGTCAAAAATGCAACTCCTCAGAACGCAAGATCAGCAGCTCGCTCAACAGGCTGCAGCCCAGCAACAGGTACTTGTCGTTGTATAGCTTAATGTAGCCTTCAATTGGTGTTTCAACCTGCCTCCCATCTGTTATCCTTGTATTGTCGGATTTCGCGAATATTATCGTCCCTATGACCCACTTGATCGACATTTTTATATATTGGATATGATTTTTCAGGCGCAGTCGGCTGGTAGCGGTGGGGCACCCGGAGGCCCCGCAAAAAGAGGGCCTAAAAGAAAGCTTCCAGATGGACAAGGACCTAATTCATCCAGCTATGGGAGAGTAAGTATGCAGTAAAGCCTTTTGTTTGGCTCATTTACATATATATCATCAGTGGCGTTCCATTGAATCAGATTTGAGCTAATATGCGTGCTTTAGTATTCCTGGAGCAGTTATCACACAGTAACTTGCTCGAGATAATTTACCCTTTGCTTGCTTCGAGCTCATCGTTCTATACTCCATTAACATTATATCTTATTAAATTAAGTCCATAACAATATATCTTATTAAATTAAGTGAAGTTGAAATATTTTTGTTCGCCTATAGTTAAATTCATTTAAGAGTGATTTGCATTGCTAGTCTGAATTTATCACTGGGACTGATAAACTGAGGTAACCTGCATTTCAGAGCAAGGTCAAGTCGGATTTGGTGATGCCACGTTTACCGCCCGGCGGCTACCCGCTCGAACATCCGTACAATAAGGATGGGTTTCATTACTTTCTTGCGGAACCCGATCCCCACGCGCCATTTCGACAGGAGTTTGACGACAGTGTCGACTGGGCTGGCAAACCAATTCCAGGATGGCTTTACAGAAAACTTGAACCCGAAAGGGTAAGCGTTAAAATTTTCACACTAGACTCTTCGAAATAGAGAGCGGTTAAGTATGTATCGGTAATAACAAGTGAATTAATTTACACAATTTAGGATATATCCTCCATAAACCTTATAACTTCTTTGTTCACTATTACCTAACCAGCCAATCACGGGAGTGTGTGAAAAGAAAATTAGATGCCACTCTTGACAGTCAAATAAAATTTAGAAATCCGTAATACATGTATAAAGAAATTTTAATGTATAAATTTTTTAACAACCATTTAACATAAATATGGACAAAATATGGGTTGCTTAAGGCAAATTAACCGATGTACTTTATAAACGCATTTATGACATCTATACATTCAAATACATTTTTGTTAACCCACTTTAAAGAAATTTTGAAACAACGTTTATTTATTTCCTTTATCTAGATGAGTACGTATCTAAAAATGAATAAATTAACATGCTTGTATATCTCAAAGAATCCAAAACTTTGCAACGGGGTTAGTTGTTCTACTTGAACAGCTCACCAGCGGCTATATCGACGTTTTTTCTTGTGTAAAGCTGATAGTTGTTTTTCACTATGGCATACACCAGGTTCAACTTGCGATGCACGATCGGGCTCCGCAGCTGAAAATATCGGATGATCGTTTGACGATCACAGGAGAAAAGGGGTGTGTACTCTCATATAAGAATACTTTTACAGAGTTTTGTACTGGTTAAGGTTAGCTTATGTGGCTCGGTAATTATGTTTTTCATAGAATTTATTTTGATCAAATGTATTATAAACTTATGTTGCAGATTTCCCCGGGACGCTGCGAATAATGAACGAAATTATGCTTCTTAGCCGTGTTTTTCTCTGTAGGATATGATCTTCTACACGAAGCCACGACATTCTAAATTTTGAGGTTTTAGGTTTGATATGTGGAGCTTTTTTTGCACACGCTCTTTTAGCGTGAACGTTTTTGTTGAGTCCTGTTAAAACATTTAAATTCGAAAAAGCTCGAATCCAAACAGGCCATTGAATCTATTCCAAGGAAAATGTATTGGGTAGAAAGTATACAAAAATCGTCGATTTTTCAGTCGTTGCACAATGATTTAACTTGCACTATTACAGGTATTCCATGGTGCGCGCAACCCACGGTGTATGTTCGGGTACTTGGTATTTTGAAGCGATTATCAGCGATATGCCTGAAAACTCGGCCACCAGAATTGGGTGGGCAATGTCCTCGGCTAATTTACAGGTTTGTCACATGTACTTACTTCTGTTCATTATGCTACAGACATATATATATATATATATATATATATATATATATATATATATATGTAGAGAGAGATATTTCATTTTGTGTGTACATGGTGATTTTGGTGATAATCTACAGGCCCCATTGGGTTACGACAAGTTCGGTTACTCATGGCGAAGCCGCAAAGGGACGCGATTTCATCAATCGATTGGAAAACACTTCAGCGACACGGGCTATGGAAAAGCCGATGTGGTTGGATGTCTCATCCATCTTCCGGGCCCGACGCCGCTGAACGATCAGGTAGCGTTATAACCTCAATACTGCTATTCAAATGCCTGCCTTCAATTGAAGTTCTATATATTTATGGCGATATTCCCGTTTTTGTTGTTTTGACTAATAGACGTAAATTGTGCTCCATATAGGTCATAGGCAACCATATATTTATATTATAAATATAGTTCCTTGGGTCAGTTGCAGCTCTCTCTGCGATTCTGTGAATGGGGTGAGAGTGTTAGGGTTCCGTCTTGAGGAAGAGCGCACGGCCGGTCACAGGACCTTATGGCAGAATATGTAGCGCCGTACGTTTTTCAGGAGTGTAGTAGAGGTTTTGAAGGTCAGGGAACTCAGCCATACCCTTTCAGGTCATCATCTGTTCCGCTCACTTCAGACTCCTTCGAAAGGCAAAACTTCGAAAGTTTTGAGGGTGCCTAAAACCAGCTTGATCACTTGCTTGCGTCAAAAAAAGAGAAATTATGGAAGGATGGCATTTTTCGTTAAAGGGGCTTTGAACAAAGGTTATATAGGTTGAGTGAAGTGGCAGGAGGACTGTATACAAATATATATATATATATATATATATACAGGGTATTCCTATTGTGTGTCCAAAACGCTAGGGTATGGTCAAACTCGGCGAGAAAATCATTTTGCCAATGGAAAGGGGGAGCGGAAATGCTCCGTATAGGAATGAGATAATTTTTTGTAATTGTTATTTTAGGGGGGCTGTTCCGACATACTTTTGCAAAATACACGATTGTGAGAGATTGCATTCTTCAATTGAAAAACCGAGCACACCGGCGCATTCGGGAGAAAATTCTACATTTTTTAAAAACTATACCTGACCTAAGCTAGCGCAATGACTATTGTGATATTAAGAAGAGATTGCAAAATTATAATTTCACTTTTGCATGTTTAAACTTTAACGCCCAGGTTCTCAAAATTTTTCCATTACGCATGCAAAACTAATACGTCCAGACGAACGTGCATTTCTAGTAAATCATTTTGGTACCAAATTGGTAGAGCTGGCGTCTGTAATTGCAGAGTAACTCAAATCTACCTAAGACCATATCGGGTGTGAGTGCACACATGCAGCTACTATAATATGTTTGTTTTCTTTGTCAATTAAGTCACTCGTCAAACCTGTAGAAGCTCAAACAAATATTTATTTTACTTTAAATATTGCTCGAACGAATGCCCGCCAGCCAATAAGCACATTCTGTATCGATAGCAAAGCTCGCGTTGCACGCGTTCAAAGATTCCAGGCGTCTCCCGAATGGTTCCACCAGCAGTTACTATTCTGCCGATCAGATCCATAGGAGACTCAACGGGAGTTGCATAGACTAGATTCTTTAGGTGGCCCCAAAGGAAAAGTCAAGACTGGACAGATCAGGCGATCGCGGCGGCCAAGCTTGTGGACCGCCTCGGCCAATCCAGCGATTAGCAAACGGCTCATCCAGATAATTCCGTACCGAGAGGGCGTTGTGTGCTGGAGCACCATCGTGCTGGAACCACATTCTCGATGGAACACTCTGTGGAATGTTTGCCAAATGTTCTCGCAGGGTTGTGCTCAGAAACAGGTTGTATGTTGGTCCATTCAATTAATCTGGAAGTATATGAGGTCCGAAAAGATAGTTGCCCAAAATGCCAGCCCAGACATTCACGGAGAACCGATGCTGGTGTCTATGCGGGCGGGTCATATGCGGGTTCTCCGTAGACCACCAATGCGCATTGTGTGCGTTGAACACACCATCTTGCGTGAAGGTCGCTTCGTCGGTGAAAAGAACAAAAGCAGGAAATTCCACATCGGCCGCGGCTTGTTGCAGAAACCAGCGACAGTAATGAATGCGTGGCTGGTAATCAGAATCCCGCAAGGCTTGAACTCGCTGCAGCCGGTATGGGTGCAGCCCTGATTCATTTAGCACCCTGTGAACAGTGGTACGACTTACACCGACACTTCTAGCCACCTGCCTAATGCTTGCAGAAGGACGTGCAATTACTTGCTCAACAATGTGGTCCTCCGTATTTGGGCTTCTCACTGTCCGCGGTCGTCCCGCTTCGTATTGACGGCCTTGAAATGGTCCAGTTTCGCAGAGCAAACGATGAAGTCTCGAAAACATTTTCCTGCCAGGTATCCGTCGATTTGGGAAACGCTCTGCGTACAACCGATGTGCAAGACTTGCGTTACCGTCTGCTTTACCATACATAAAATGCATGTCAGCTTTCTCGGCATTTGTGAACTGGTCCATCACGATACACGTGGCACGCGCGCCTGCACTTTGTAATAGAACTAATTGGAGAATGTAGACTCAGCTAGGCGATTACGAGAGACTTACGAACGATGACCGAAAACAAACGACGTACGTCTAGCGCGTAGCGCAGCCGAGCGAAGAATGGATGTTAGGCCATGCTTCCTCGGCCTAGTTATTCATTCAAGGAAAGCTGTAGCGCTCGTATAGTAACAATGTTAAACAATGGAATCGGATCTTCTCTTTTTCTCGGCTGAAAACCCTGTATATATATATATATATATATATATATATATACATATACCTGTATATATATATATATATATATCCTGTACCATATATATATATATATATATATATGTATATATTGATGTATATATATAACTTAGATTGGTGAATTTGTTTTACCTAGGTGAAGCTTCCATCCACTCTTAAAGATCGCCCGCTAGTAAAATTCAAGCAGTACCTCTACTACGAAGAAGCAGATAAGCCGCAGCTTGCGGCAAAGACGCTGGAGGCTCTTAAGGGAGCAAAGGTAAACGTACTTTGCTACTGAACAAATACGAACATTATTTAATTCCGAAAACAGTGTTGGTAAAAAATGGTATCAAAATAATGGACGTTACTGCAAAAGGCACATCAAATAATGACCATGTTAGTCCCACATACAAGAGCATCTCTGGATCTATAAAATCTCTACTAAATATAAATTACCTAAATTACCTCATTACCTAGAAATAGTTTAAATTTGCTGAACTTCTCTCTGGCTCATACCGTTAATGGTAGTAATCTGACGCCTGTTTTTGATTAACGTGTGATCAGATCCTCTTCTTCCGGAACGGTCGCCTAGAGGGCGTCGCTTATGAAGACATCTTTGGTGGCGTCTATTACCCTGCCGTATCCCTTTATAAGGCGGCGACTGTGCGACTAAATTTTGGTCCACGCTTCAGACATTCACCTCGCGGACTCCAAGGGGATACAGCTAAATATCGCCCTGTAAGTGGCTATATACACATTTATATAGGAGCTGAATTGTACAGAAACACAGTTTATTTTATATTAAGGCAACTTGAAACTGTGCCTGTAAGTGAGTACTTGAGATTTTTAAGTTGCAAATACAGGAAGACTGTTGATGATCGTTTTGCCGTCCTATGTGCAATGCGCGATTTGTCAGTCCAATTTGTAAAGTCTCTTAACTATGATGTTTCTATATGTAAAGTGAGAAATTTCTCTAATATGTAGCTCAGTTAATGCAATTTTGTATATAGTCTAAACGATATTTTAACACATTCTTTTGTGCATTGCGTATGGACTCTGACTGTATTAATATTTGCAGATGAGCGAGGCTGTTCATCAAAACATGGTTGAACAGACCATGGCTGATATCCTCTATCTTGTTGAAAACGAGGATCACTTCAAAATTGAAGCGCTCAACTTTTAACTTCCCAGCTAAACTCATCGCTACATGCTGCTGTGTCTTCTGTTTAAACTGACTTTGGGAACTTTTTCCAACCGGAGCGGCCGTGTTTGATCTGTCGGCGCAGCTAATTGCGTTTAAAGTTGACACAAATAGTCTAACGATTACTTTTTTAAATCGAGATAGGACATTACGCGAGGTGAAACGAGAACTTGCAACGGGAAAAAACGACGGAGAAGGCTTGTAGTGCCTATAATAGCGCGAGCAGCTATTATACCTGAATTATACGCACTGCAGTTTTTGGGCTTGACTCAACCCAATGTTTGTGAAGGCTACGAATACCAATATTCTAAGCAGTTTTGGGTCATGGCTACCTATGCCAATTGTATATTTTTATGCGTTTCGCTCGCCTCTTTGCATTAGCTAGCGAGCACTCATCCCACTTCCCGTTCCTGGCCGTTGACTACATGTTTTTGCCGCTACGATTATTATTTTCAACAACACCGTATCGCGAATACATAATGATTATATATTGTATATTATTATATAGATATCGAAAATCGCTACTGTGCCGCTTGATGTCGATCAGACAATTAACCACGTTACGGGTTAGCTATCTGTTCCCGTTACATCACGGCGACCGCGGCGACGTCGAGATAATTTTGTTTTACTATTGATGTAGTTTCTCTATGGTAGTAATGCTGAGTGCCTGTCGGCAACCATGCCGGTGGGCTACATTTTATGCCCATTTAATGCCCCATGCCCCACTCCCTGGCGGCTTCGTTGCAACAGCTATAGCAGCTTTAAGCATTTCAGCATTTAGGGCGTTCCTTTCCGTTGTTTCCTTATGTATATAATTCTGATCAATTCGAGGCCTTAAATACCGTTGGTCGGAGTATCCATGTTATATTAATCGAAATCGTGCTGCACATATTAGTGAGGTATATAATGGAACTGAATATATCATATGTATGTATATATATATATATATACACGGGACAACCAGCCTTAACTCTACTGTAAGACTAGCCAGCAACATAGTCAGTTGAATCAGAGCGCACCTGCATTACCCGACGCATAGATTCACTGGCTGTGATGATAAACACGATATATGCCTAAATAAAATGCATATTAACTAAATGTTCCTTTTTGGTACACTGTGTGATTAATATTACACTATGTAATTTCTGTATATACAGCGACACACTTTATATTGACTTCTAGAGTGTTGTATTGCAAAACAAGATTATTTTCTATGCATTACTAATAGATGTCAGGACTTATATGGCCTGGTCGTAGCTGACATTTTTTGAGGAAACGAATGTTCTGCACACCTTGACGTCAGGTAGAACTTTACCTTAAGTCATGTGCTCTCTACAAACTTTTCTCTTTGTGCAATGGCGATTGCCAATGTTCGCGGTGTTTGTTGATTTGAAGTCTGGATTTGATACCGCAGCGCAGACATTTATTCTGGTAAATAGGGATACGCAGCCCCACTGGAAGGCATTAGAGATACTCAAGCCTCTGGTCAGTTTTCTTCAGGAAGGAACAGTTATATTAAATGACGGTGTCCCCGAGCGCGCCTCAATTAAGTAAAGTACTAGGGTTGCTCAAGGAGATAACCTCAGCCTACTACTCTTTTCCGTTTTAATTCCTCTGGGTAGCACTCACGAATTGTCATGAGCATGGCACACCGCAGCAGGACTCCGCGCTCCACGGAGTACTTGCAGCACACCCATAGTCTACCACGAACACACACATATACGGAACATAATCTAGACTGAGAAGCGAAGTTGTCGGACATCGACTCAGAATTCTACGAAACTAGCACTTCTGTCGGAAACTAGAAACCCTGTCAAGAAAATTAGCATCGTCTTCTACACATCATAATGCACGGTTTTCACCGCAAAGTCCGCCTTCTCAGCACATAACCGAAATAGTGGAGCCTCAGCCTCAGATTATTAACATAGTTTTCCATTGCTTGATTCTAACAAGTCCTGTCTACACTCGTCTCTAAGTCGCCTGTCTTTCTATGTTCATGCACATGTTAGGCACGATTATTCGATATCAAATCAAACAACATACTGTAAACAACAATAATAATTACTATAAATAACAACGCAATCGAACAAGCCTAACCGATTTTACTTTGCCAGCGAGCACAACAGAGGCATTGCTTTACTCCGTTGTATATCGTTCGACAGCCTTTGCCGAAGCAACTGGGCGGCCCTTTCTTTCCCTGTCGTGATCTTCAACATTTGTGCTAGCTTCGTCAATAGTCGTTCAGTTAAAGAGCCCGGAGCGCCAGATTTTGTGAAAGCCACTTTACTAACGTTATGAGTTTCCGCCGCTCCTGCATACTGGCTCATAACATTCCTCTCGGCCGCTCATGGTGAATGTGAGTTAGTCACCATAGCGTTCCAGGCAAAAAGTCGGCTGCGTTCGAGAGGGGTGAGGCACCCGGTAAGGTTTCTTATAATCGCTCCTGCAAAGCCTGTTGGCCCGCATGTGCTTGGGCAACCCGTTATCCTCAAAGCTAATGTATCGTTAACGTCCGCATGTCTCAAGCGAAAGCCTTCGCTCAGATTGTATTTTGGGCCTTATGGTTGACACGCTCATTTATTGATCATAAAGTAGGGTATAATACCATTCACAGCATGTACACAATTATTTTAATTTTTTCTAATAATCTAATATCACTTAGTCTTGGAGGGTTCCACACCTGGCATTCATGCATTAATACTGGCACGACATGGGATTTGTACAGTTTTAAATAGGCATAAACACTTCTTACAACACGCGCACGTAGTCTACGGTTGCACAAATATGAACATTTTGCGGCAACGTGTGTAACTTGCTCAGTGAATGTCAAGGACGTCGAGAAACGCACATTAAGGTGTTTCACATACTCCATTTTTGTTAGAACTAGGCCGTCTAACATTTAGTTGTTTTTGAAATTTCTAATACCGAGATGCAGTACTCCACACTTGTAGTCGAACACGTTTAGACCCATTTTTGACAATCACACAATAGAGCGAACACGTTTAGACCCATTTTCGACAACCACACAATAGAGTCCTTTAGTACACATTGTAGCACGTTCGCTTCATTATCATCCCGAGCATGCATGTAAAGCTTGATATCATCGGCGTATCTTACATATTTAACCGATTTGGGTATGATGTGTTTGACCTGGTCGATAAAAACATAAACAAGAGGATTTCTAGTATAGTACCGTGCGGACAACACGTAAGAACACTACCTTATCTCGATAATGACTCCCCGACTTTCACTGTGAATGCCCGTTCCCTCAAAAAATCAGAAATCCACTGGAGGATTTTGGGGACAACTCCTTTAGATGGAAGTACGGAGATGAGTAGATTGTGGGGCATAGTTTCGAAGGCACTCTTGAAGTCACAGTAGATGACGTCCACGGGGAGTCCCTTACTAATCCATTGGCCTGCGTCGCTGAAGAAAGTAAGCAGACAATCGGTGGTCGACCGGCCCTTGCAGTAGGCAAAGTGCGTGCTGTTCAGCAGATTCTGTTACTCAGCACTGCTCAGGCGGTCCATTGTTCAGTCGTTGAAGCGGGTCAGGCTGTCGGTCTTGTCAGCCAGGTTAATCCCTCTTAGCATTTATGTCAGGCGGAAAGCTGAGAATGAACTCCTCGCAAAACATAAGCTTCTGCGACATGCGGCTAGGCGAGCCGGTGCGGGGTTATCTTTGACCTTTCTAACCACTTTTGTAGCACCGATAAAATACATATCTGCAGCAGTGATACTTCCAGAAATTCCAACTCTTCTGTGCGTATCACTTTACAGCCTTTGAGGAGGGTTTCGGCCAGCAAGTCAGAATTGGCATTGATGGGTCAATGAAAGGCCGCTAACCTCCTCAAAATCTTCTGTCAGCTAAAATCGTGATTGTATTGCTGGTTAGGATTTCGTAGTCAACGTAGCAGATGTGTTCAGCTGGCTCTTCGCGAGCCAAGCCCCTTCCTCTTATCTCTAGTCTAATGCCAATTTCTGAGTTCAAAAATAATATTAGTATTAATACCGAGTGAAACTTTGTTCCGTCATGGTAATAAAAATCATATTTCAGCGTCATCGTCATGAAAGATGTTACAAGGCTGCCTATATCGTTCGCATACACCCTTTGGAAAATTTGCAATTGGAGAGAGATTGGGTTGTCTTGGATATGGATAGTCGGGCAGAGCGCCTTCCGAGAGTAGCGGCCGGGGTTCTTTGTCTACCGTCCTTAAATAACTCAACTTTTATAAAGCAGATTTCGGAAATTCATGATACACATGCCTCACCGGCAGCAATCAGCGATTAGTGTGGGATTTACCTCTGATCCGGTGCAAATCCCGTAATAGTGTGCGTTTAATTAAGAGACACAAAATGACGTGTCTCTTATTTAAACGCACCTAAGTCTGATTGCGTGCGTTTAATTAAGAGACACATCATTTTTTAAATTTAAGGTTGATTTGTATTAGACAAATAGTGCCTTTTGTGGCAGTGCATGACTTCCTATGATGCGCTATTTCACGAATGTGTACTATTAAATCACTATAATTAATTTTAGAGCTGTGACTCGTTCAGAAGTCATCAACAGTTTATTTGCCAGTCTGTCTGCCAGACAAACCGAATTCACCGCGGCCTATTTTATTATTAAACTTGCGTTTTATAATGTGAAATGTTTCACGTGATAACAAAGGCGCTTTAATATGTTGTGTAGAAAGCAGATGCAGATTGTAAACGAGTTTGTGTGTCAATTCACCGATCAGCAGACCTATCCGAGAAAAGACGCTGTCAAAATAGAAAAGATAGCATATATTTTACATCTTATTTGTTTGAGCCAGCATGATTGGGTAGCCAACACGATATTGATTGGCAACAGGGTTGACATAAGAGGTTCTTAGAGACGCTATCGGTCACGGCATCTGCAGAACTATCGGCCTCTTTGTCCGTCTTCTCTAAACATGCCTTTTTCTATGTGGGAGGTTTTGGGAATACATGATCCATATGTATTACAGGCAGTAACCAGTGTGGTGCAGCCCTAGACCATATACCCTGGTTCTCTGCAGCGATGGTATACTCTGGTCGCTGCCTTCAATTTCCTACAGTCTAAAGCGCTTGGACCGGGTTTCCGGCACTTAACGCTATCCAGAGTCTAATCCAGTTGTTCGCGATATTCACGTATGAGTTCGGCGGCAGGTCAACACCCGTGCTTTTGGTGACCCTTCTAATTATAGCCTCTTGCCCCGCCTCGCAGATGACGTGTGTACGGATGCCGTGGAGAGTTTCGGCAAAAGTATTTTCCTCACCACAGTTTACACTTACGGGTTCGCCAATCTCTCAAACAACAAGAGGCTTGCTTCGCACCAACGACTACTACTGACTCATTTATTTGCATGCCTCCTTATATGTTACAGATTGGCCGCGCATCCAGTGACTTCCGGCATCTTCGCTACTGAGGTGGCGGCATCCTCTGTTTGGCGTCATGTCTTTAACTTGTTTTGCAATTGCCGTTAATGCCGCGGTTATCATCAATTCCCTGATGACCCGGACCTCCCTTCAGTGCCGCAAGCTCCTTTTCCACATCCAACCCGGTCTCTTCCACATACAGGTTATTACACAAATCTCCCCTGCTTTACAAACTGCCGCATCAGCTTTATCGCATCCAGTAGTTGCCTTTCTCGTTCCACTTCTAGGTTTCTAGATCGATGAGTAGTATACTCGTTCTATATATATATATATATATATATATATATATATATATATATATATATATATATATATATATATGTATCAGATATTACACTAGATCAAACCTAGATATTATAACTTGTAAATGTTATATATACTGAGATCTGTACTACTATGGTGATATTCGTACCTAGAAATGTACTGTTATGCTAATATATATATAACTTTCGTTAGACGTGTAGATTCTATTTAAATTAGTAGGCTATGTTAAGTACTGTGCGGTGTAATACTTCGTTATCTGCTTATATATTTTGCAATACACCGTGCACCTATAATATATACAGAACAACTTTAGTACTTTGTGTACTCATCCTCTTGTTAGCTTAGTTAGCACGCCTTGATATATATATATATATATATATATATATATATGCATTTTATTTACTATTTCTTATGGGAAATTATTTGAATCTGATCCGTTTGCTGTGCAGTATGTCATACAGCGGCTGCTGGCTGCGTATATTTTTCACTACGACTAGTTCATCTAGAATTAAACCTCTCTGCATGCATATATTATTAAATGTAATTCAAATTAGGTTTCACATGTTTTTTTCTTAGCCCGTTTGGCTGCTACACAACGCTTGTATATTGTTCCATGCTTTCCTCTACCTGATGCTGCTAGTCATATTTGCACATTTTTTGCTTTTCTGCCTCTTACTTACTTTTTCTTAAAAGTGCGGCTCAACAAACATAATCCGCTACCATTTCCAACATATTTCCTTGCTCTTTCCTGCATTGCTTACCTTCGGCATCAATTTAATCGTTCAACATCAGTTTGAGTCGGCACCAGACTCACTGCTGCATTAGCAGTATTTTTCCGCGTGCCTAGAATTAAAAAAATACACTTTTAAGGAGGTTGTTTTTAACCTTAGACTATCCTCCGTTCTCTACGTGCTTGAAACCGCCGTATGGCATATCTTCAATGCACCGAGGGCTGGACTTGCTGAGATATCAAGGGTGTTCCCAACAGTCCTTGTGGCAGCATGGCCGCTGACTCTCAGCGGTTTATGGTTTATCATCTAATCTCGATTAACGTCACTTAAAAATAATTCTATCAACACTTGGGATCGAACCGACGACACTTCGGCAGACCACAACCATGACTAGCGCACCAGTCCTCTAGACCACGCCTTCCTTGCGTGCCTAACAAAACGACACCGTTAGCTCATTGGCTGAGTGTGACCCTGAAATGGGGTGCGTTTTCCACGCAGAATCGAGGTGTTTCGTGGTAGGACTTTATTTGTACTATCATATAGCATATTACATAGGATATCTAGGGAAGTAGCTTATGTACGCCACCAACTTTTTGCCATCGTGCATCTTTTCTCCTGTACGCCATCGCAAGACACAAAATAGGGGTTAAGATGGCTCCTGAATAACCCCGACGGTTAATTCGTGTGCGGATTAGTCAATCAGGGTGTCTATCGGTATTTAGTTTGACAACAGTTTCGTACATCTATGACAAAACTAACACCTTATCCATCGAAATCATTATGACAACCCAGATTAGCGCGATAAACGCGCTTTCGAGATCAAGTCATACGACCAGGCAAAAGCGCCTATTTCAGTATTTCTAAATTACTAGCAATGTGTTCACATGGTTGCTGATCTCAAGGTCTCATAACTATGACTTATGTACTGTAGGGGGCATGTCGTTCAAGAGAGACAGTGCAACCGTTTTTGCGTAAGGGCTATGAGGCGTGAATATTTACAAGTCTTCAGCCTCCCGCCCAACCTTTTGAAATGTATGTTCTCATTCCGAAGCAAATCACTCGAATTGTAGTTTATGCGGCATCCTCAGTCTAATTGAGGATTTAGATAATCCTTTTTTAGGATTTAGATAATGCGGATTGAGCGCACGCTCAATCCGCATGCGTCATTTCATGTGATATTAAGCAATAGAAGCATCCTTTATGCTATGTTATGTATTCCATTTTGACCTCGAACCTTCGTCGTTTAGTCTAGTGTAACATCGATCGTTTAGATAATGCACCGATTTTTTGTCCAACGCTGTGCACTGCATGGCGTTTGGCACACCTCTGCAGGCAGAACCGGCAGGTGCACAACTCGTACTCCTCGTAAAAGGCTGCGTTTGAACATATCAGGTAGTGATTACCATGCACCTGGCGACTGTCACATGCAGGACCAGACCAAAGGTGCAATGCATTAAAAACGTTCAAAACATACCTCCGTTTGACTGTTCGACTTTAGCCTCCGACTCCGAAATAAAACATTTGTAAGGTACGGAACGCAGTATCTTCAGCCTTAGTTAGGATTGTTTCAGTAGCCGGTTGACAGCCTGACCTGTGTATAACGTCTCTGGCAGCCAATCGTCCTCCGGTCTTGAATTTTATGGCTTTGGTCATTCTGATGTTAATTCAAGTCCCTTCGAGACAAAGAACGCCTCTATCATAGAGGCAATGCGCTTGATGACACCCATGTCGCGATGAGCGACCACGATATTATCTGCATACATCGCCACCATGGGTTTTTGGTACTTCTGTCGGACGTAACCAACAAGGTCAGCAAGGAGAAGTGTAAATGAGTCGCATCTTAGCGGGTCTCCTTGCGGAGTTCCCACATTTTGCTTAATCTCCAATACACCCTGCTTACCGTCTACCAACGCGATGCCCTCCTCCCCAAAGAAACTTGCTATTATACTCAGGAGTGAGCTACCCACTCCTGCTGGTGAAAACTTTATAAACGTAGTCAAAACTGAGATCAAAATATCCAAACCAAATTTGTGAAAACCTCATAAACTCTGCAACAATAAAAGAAAGAACGACGTATGGGAGTTGGCGTATTTTCACGGCAAAATAGCAAACTGTTTTAGCATTCAATTCTAAACTGCAACGAATAAGGATGTTGTACACTGGCAGCATAAGGTCACATCAATGATTGGACTATAGGAAGCATGGCATTACCGAACATCATACATTTCTTAACGAAAACACCAAACGTTCTATTCGTGTTACCGGCCAACTGCTTCGGTATAGGTAATGTTAATCTGCTATATGCACGTAGTAAGGCTACCTACAGTAGAGTCATTTGAAACTGGGTAATAATCTTGTATTATCTCGCTACCGACCACTGAATCGGTCACCAACATCGCACGTAAATCAAAATATAACTATGACCAGATAGTGCTAGAGCTCAATAGGACTGATTGGTCCGACGTGTACGCTGTAGATGACATCGATGAAGCATTTGAGTGCTTTAATGCACGAGTAATGGCGTCCGTTAACAGCAACAAGCAGGAACTTATAATTAAAAGGAATCTTGGGGTACCCAGGAAATCCTGGGTCACTCAGGAATTGCTGACATTGATAAATGAAAAAAATGTGGCATTTAAGGAGTTTAAAGCTAATCCAGATAATGCTGCGAGGCGAGATATATTTAGGAAGTTAAGGAACAAAGTAACCACTGTTTCTAGAAAGTGTAGGCTTGATTTTAATGGAAAACTGGTACAGAAAAACATTCAGGATAGAAGAAATCCCTGGAACGCTATTAGACCTGTTCTAGGTGGCGTACCGGAAAAAAAGTGTGTGAAACTTAGAGTTAGAGATACTATGGTGTCCGATGAGACTACAGTGGCAAACTTGTTTAATCAGTATTACTCAACGTGTGTGACTGCCGACACGGAATGCTCTGAAAGATATGTTATACCTGAGAATTTTCCTCGTGGAGCAACAGAGATCTCATTCCAACCGGTCCATACCCTAAGAATTGCACATCTTTTACGCAAAACAAAGATTTGCTCAGTTGCACCTGAGCAAATACCATCCCAGGTATTGCGAAGAGCAGCCGATGTTCTTGCTGACCCCGTATCACATCTGATCAATTTTTCAATTGCGGCCGGTAAATACCCCAAAGCGCTTAAATTATATCGCGTCATTCCGCTTCTTAAATCTGGTGACAGACTCGCAAAGGAAAACTACCGTCCAGTCAGCATACCGGCCCCAATCTCTAAGGTATTTGAGAAATGCGCATTCGAACAACTCAAAGACCATCTTGATCAACACAATGTACTCAATCGCCGACAGTTTGGATTCCGCCCTAAAATGTCCACCACCGTCCCTGTTATGAGCTTTGTAAATGACGTCCGTCAAAGTCTTGAGAAGAAGAAAACGGTTGCTGCTCTATTTGTTGACCTGAGAAAGGCGTTTGATATCGTCGACATTAATATTCTGATTACCAAACTAGGAGCCTATGGAGCTGACGAACGTGTTCAATCGTGGGTACGTTCTTTTATGTCAGAAAGACAACAAATGGTGCAGATCGGGCAGAAGTTTTCAGATATCGAGAACATATCAGTTGGAGTAGCTCAAGGGAGTATCGGCGGCCCACTGCTGTTCAATATATTTATCAACGATATATTTGAAGTACCAAAACACGGCCGACTGACCCTATTTGCTGATGATACCACAGCACTCTTTGTCGGCGATTCCCGACAAGAGGTAGAGCAGATCATTAAAGAAGACCTTAAGCGACTTTCAGATTGGTTTAGAGCCAATGGCTTGTCCGTGAATTGGTCGAAAACCGGTGTTATCCAGTTCTTATCGCCGAGAGGTGTCCTAAGTATGAACAATGAGACATTTCAATGCGGAAACCACACTCTTAGGATGATGAATGAGACAAAATTCCTAGGCGTTGTCCTGGATTCCCGGTTATCGTATAAAGCTCATACAGATCACATTCGTAAAAAGATTGTAGGGAGCATTGCTGCTCTGTTCAAGAGTCGTAATATTCTGCCCCGTGATTGTCTGCTCGCCATGTACTACGCCTACGTTCATAGTTATCTGACTTACGCAGTCGAAATATTTGGAATGACTTATATGCGTTTTTTATGCCCCATACATCGCTTGCAAAAAAGAGCCTTGCGCGTAATATGGGGATATCCACCATGGGAGTCCCTTCGTTATAAATACGTAGAGATGTCGATTCTGCCTTACCCTCTGCAAATAGAGATGTCTGTCGTAATAGAGATCAAACGAATTTTAATGGGACTTCATCCCAACCTGCTCAATCTTTCCCATTCGACATCAACCATGAACACAAGGGGATCACACACACAACTTCTGATCTTGTCTACAGCTTCATGTAACCAATCTCGTTTCTCAATATCAAATCTCGGTGCCACATATTGGAACAAGCTCCCCGCAGATGTGCGCGCAACCTCTTCTTTGACAATATTCAAACAAAGTGCGAAGCAATACTATTTAGGTACCTTACTAACATAAGCCGAACATGATAATAATTATAATGACAGTAAATAAAATTATAAAAAGACATGCAATATAAACACTCCATACTAGCCTTTGGTGGCTTTGAGGAGCTGTGAACCTCTGTACAAATGTAAACCACTTATGAGAATAATAAAACCTATCTATCTATCTATCTATCTATTGCATACACAGCCTCATCATCATCATTTTCTAGGTTACACGCGCTACTCGTGTTGTTTTTCCAACATTTATACAGCAGCGCGTTACTTTTGCCTATGTGGGCCACCAACCTGTAAAATTGGCATGAATGAAGGAAGTTAAGTGTTATTTTGCCTTATTTGGAAAATGTTACATTTTGCAAACACTATTATGATATGGCACCGGCTAGACGAATGCAGCCGATGCCAGGTATATAACAGATTAGTTGTATTTTCCTGTTCAGAAAGCCGTTGCATTTTGCTCTGCACCCCCATTTGTGCGCGTTGTGTGAACACTTCCAGCGTGCCGACACGAAAACATCATAAAAAGACAGATCATATTAAGCAGTTCGCTGTATCAGATATCAATGTCGGTTACGTCAGAGATCAATGCGCAACCTGTAGTCGCTTTGTGACAAGAAGGAGCAGAGACAGGTAATATCTAGACGGACAGGTGTGCGGGATCGACTCCCTCATCGCAAGGAGCAGGCCCGGTTCTAACGGTCAATTGTTCCAGGAACAACGATTAGGACGTCGACGACAATCGAAGGAAGAGTGGGGGGGGGGGGGGGGGCGGGATACATGAAATGATTGACACCTTAACGATTAAACAGGTATCTCCAATATGCCGCGGGCGTTGGTCCCGCCTGGTTGTGGTTCACGCTCCTTGAAGAGGTCCATGAACTACAAGCATATATATATATATATATTGACAGCCTTGCTGGACGGAGTAAGTGCCACGACAGGTCGCAGAACTTTTGTTAACTTCGCTGCTTCCGATGGTGACGTCATGACAAAGCATGCAATTACGATAGCTCATTGTGACGTTGTCGCGCAACGCATCAGATTGTGGCCTGAACGACAACGATTAAGCTGGCTGGTTGGTTGGTTGGTTGGTGTTGGTGTCAGTAGTGGCTGGCGGTTGTTGGGGGCGGCGGGTAGTGCTGCTGTGTTGACTGTAGGCGCCCGCCTGACCGTTCTGCCGTTGGGCCTTCCGGTTGTTGCTTAGCGAGGGAGCCGAGGGTGTGGCTAGCTGATCGACGCTTGCCCCTACTGTGACTGATCCGACTACGCCATTTACGACGACAAACTACAACCTGCTTGTGTGGCACCTGTGAGGTACCTGTGAGCAGTGATGCGACGCTCGATGACGACACCCGGCCAGCCGGCCGGCCGGCCAGCCAACACCCACCGACCGGTGCTCAAGTAAGCTAGTAAAGCGGCTGAGACTGGTACCGCCCGCCACCAGCCAAGCATGCTCCAGCATCGGGAAGCATCACGAAGAAAGGGAAGAAGAAGTCACCGGGTCCACCGTCCACCCACCTCCTCCTTTAAAAGGCCCTCAAGTGATGTCCATCGCTGCACATCAATGCTAACGGAAAACTGCTGCACCAGCAGAGCGCGTGAAGTTGCAGAACAAGAAAAGTACGCACATTGTCGCTCCACAACGGTGTGTTTTTGAAGGCCCAGTTGTATCCGCTGAGGATTTCAAGAAGCAGAAGATCTCGTGATCTCGATCGATCGATCGAAGCTTTCTCTCCGCAGCAACAAAGACGTTACGGTGGCGCTAACGGTGCACTAGACCGCATTATATGAAATCACGTTTCAAGAATATCGAAACTTCGTTAGTGTTCCACGCCGTGCTCTGTTACGTTTATACGTGCTCTCGTTCTGAGGATCTGCACAGCGGAGTAACTTCGACTTGACATACTTCTACTCATCACTTTCCTCGGAATCGGGCCACCAGAATCTGCGGCCATATCCGTATCTGCAGCACGACAATGGCTGCTATTCGAATCGTCTCGCTTGTGCTGCTTTCGATTGCGGTTATAACATCGGCTACTCAGGTACACAGAACATACCTAACTTTATTCTAATAGAAAGTCGTTTAAGTTCGGATTGTGTGTCCTCTAGTAGTATTTTCTGAATATATATATATATATATTCATTTGCAATAACATGGCAATTTAAGATGGTACATGATTACGATATACTTCATTATATACAGTTTGAGCTACTTACTAAGTGTAATAGCCATGCACAATGTACACATGCCGGCTAGTGCATGTCCTTCCATCCCAAACCTCCCTGGCGAGGTACACATCAAACTGCGCTACCTCTGCCGAGGCTTTTCACTTTTCCCTGGCAATCCAACAAAAATTGCTGAAGTGGTCCTGTAATAGGTGAATTACGCCTGACTCTGATATTAAATCTATATCAATCGTATCTAGTATCTAATATATATATATATATATATATATATATATGTACGTGCACCAAAAAAGCCTGACTCCACTCTAGAGCTTCTCGAACAACCCATTGAAATACTACTTTAACGATTTCCCTGAGCTGTATGTATTTACATTTGCTCCGTTTGTTAAACGAAAACAATCTGATTCTTAGTTTATTAAATGTATGTAGTTTGTATGGGTGTCATGCTTTTGACACTCAAGCATCATCAGAGTGCAAAAATATCTATATACATCATCACATTCATTTCGCTCATATTGAGCATGTATACGAACTATCTATATTATGTGTCGCATGCAAAAGGTGGCCTATGAATAACGATTCTTCTTAGCAGGAAACCAATTGCAGAAAAGAAACTACGCTTGATTCGATAATTTTGTTTCCTACAGCACAGTGCGAGAAAACATCTAAGCACTACGTCGCTTGGTAGAGCAGAGAAGTGTATCTGCTCTAGTGAGCCTTATGTCTTGGAATTAAACAGTCAATCGCTTACAGAGACTGATTTGGGTCGTTGTTGTTATGTTGTTGCCATGAACCGTTGGCCAAACTGCGGCGATGATCGATTCACCTATAGGCTGCAAGTGGAACGGGGACAACACCGGTTGTCCTTCAAGCTCTGGAGATTCTCAAAGGCGCTGACGATGTCGTTGGGCGGGTGGCGAGGATTGGCGGTATCGGCGGCGGCCTCACTCTTCTCCTGCCCATCTTCCTCTGTATCGGTATCGTCTACTTCGAGATAGCATTCATGAAATGCATTCTACATCATCTAAAACATCAATTATTTTTTATTGTAATTGAGAACCTGTTTTTTCTAGCAAAAATGAGCACGTGGGGACAGGTATAAAACCAGCATGTTTGGGTGAAAACCAAAACCGGCACGTGGGAACAGACATGAGAACTCTATTTTGCCTGAAAGTTTTCTAGAATATTTATGGTCTAAGTTTTCTAGAATATTCACCCCAAGAAGCCTTGCTTCGCGAACTTGCCACGCACTGAGTGCGCAAAAGATGGTTGTTTTGATAGTAATTTCGAGCGAACCGTTAGCAAACCTTGACTAAAGTAGTATGACATTTTACTTAAGCTACTTGAACTTACTAATATATATATGTACATATATATATATATATATATATATCGAGTGACGAAGTAAGTTTAGCTCATGATTTCAATCGCTAGATTCGATTTAATTACGATACATATTGATGCCGAAGATTCGATTCGATAAGCGTCGCTAAAGGTGACGTTTGATGCACGTTTATGCATATACACATATAGTATGCGTATTGACATACATACATATAGCATACGTATTATGTAATTTGTTGGTTTAGGTTTTTTCGCGTTTATCATCCCGTTCTTCGCAATCCTATTTCTCGGAGCGACCACATTTTCGGGCTCTGGCGGCCAGGGCTGGGGAGGGGCCGCTGGCCTCTATCCGGCGGGCCGAAAGATGGTTGACATGGTTGTGCCTGGCCTTCCCCTATCTAATGAACAGCTCGTGCAAGCCATGACATTCCTCGACAAGGCGTTCACCGAATTCGGGTCCAAGGTTAGTCGCTTGCGGCATCGCAAGGAAACATTTCGCAGATGATCTGCTTTTTAACGATGCTCGTGTAATTCGTTTCTGAGGTAGAATATAATCACCAACAAAAACTATTACTTTAGCGATTCTGCATGAACCGCTACTATATGCTACATGCTTAGAACTTTATTAAAGTATTAGCTATGTCTGAATGACAGCAGGGGGTTTCTCTTCTATAATTATACTAATCTTATGTAGCCTATAGTGATGAGTATTTTTTCGGATAATGCAATTATGCTATAAAATACCGCAACTTTCCATGAAAGTAGTTTTCCAATGACTTACTCCTATATCAACTGACGTATTGCTTTGTCATGTGTGTAAGGTACTGAGTTCTTCCATGAAACCACACGGTAGCAAGGCTCCTGGAAGCTTCAAGAAGAAATCTGCCGGCATTCAACCGAAATCTTTGGATGACATCGGTCAAAGCTTTAATCAGCAGCAGCAGCAGCAGCAACAACAACAACAACAACAACAGCAGCAGCAGCAACAGCAACTCTTAAAACCTGTACATTATGCGACAGCAACGACAAGTTCAACTACAAGTCCTAAACCAGAGATGCGCACAGTTGAATAAATTTCCGTTCCGCTCAACTAGAGGAGAAGTGGCGACTTGACCAATTACGGCTCGCCTAACAAGGATCGAACTTGTCATCAAGCATCTTTGGCATAACTGACTGATAATTATATAGGATGTCGTCAGCGCATCGTCAGTGGTACGATCGGCGATGTCGAATTCGCCTGGACAATGAGCACATGCTCTTCGCACGCGTTTGCGCCGTGATGCGACAAGAATGAGGGAGACAACATCAACTCGAAGCTCTCCCTTACTCAACCTCTCGTGATTTCATTCCAAGAAGAAGATCATACCGTTGCCGCTGATGTTGCTACTGTTAATCTCTTGGTGTTTTTACATCTGCGCCTGTGGTGCGGGCGCCCATGTTCACTAAATAAATACATTCGCTAAATGTATTGCTATTGTGTACGCATTTAGCGCTGTGCAAGTCACCACTATACGAGAGTTCGCATCGCATTGTGCACTTTAGGAATCTAAGCTAGCAACACATAGCAGATATATTAAAACTAAGCATTTGCAAACCCTCCGTAGTCAATTTCCTTGTGATATAAACTTCAGTGGAAAACTACAGAGTAGTAGCAGGAACAGAATAGAGCAAACACCAAAACTACATCATTTTGCGACCGAGTTTGTCTATATGCGTTAGCTCATTATAAGAACTGGAACGTTGATGTATACGTACTTGATAATGTTGTGTAGCACTGGCGCGATGTACGTTTAAGTGTGTTCGTCGGATACATGTTTTGATAAAGACAACGCCTTAGTATACAATCGTTTATTCGGCTTGTTTATTTGATCTATATATATATATATATATATATATATATATATATATATATATGCTGTTTACCGTACATCTGGGTGGACTACCAGATCGGATAAAGGTGGGCTGGACCCGAGTGTGGGCCAGAATCTCAGTATGTGCAGATGATGGTTCATCATTGGTTGCAGCATTTTCAGGGTTGCTCTAAGCGATGGATCTAACTGGGGAAAACAGAAGCCATGAAATTTCGAAGAGCGGTTCGCCTGGTCAGGTTTATTGTTGAGGAAGGTTAAATGCAGTTACGCACTACCGCTGCGAATAGGAAATATCTCTTGCCACCTCGAGCTGTGTGATCCTCGACACGCGCGGAGAGATGTTACGCCGCTGAGACCCAGACCCACTAAACGCGCCTCCCCGCTTAAACTTCACACTCTGATGGCCCAGATCTCCATATAGCCGTGCTATGGGCAAGCAGAAGTGGCAAGTGATATATCGGATCAATTGGCCGGGGTCGTTTCCGGGTTCTTTTATCTGTCAGGCGCACTTTGTCTCAGCCCTTGCGAACCCCTTTGATTTAAAATTGTGCTCTCTTCAGCCGCGTCGGCCTCGAAAATATTCTGTCTCTTCCTACATCGTCTGTGCTTTGTTTTTCGCTTCTCCTGTGCTACTTTCACTCCCAATTCCCATGCCTGGGTAGAATCCAGGATGTACTTCACGAATAATTTTAAACAGTTTTGCGGGAGTCCTGAAGTTTGGGTTGTGTCTAATCGCCACCGCTCTGGCCTCTTCCCATGCACGGCATCTGAGGAGTGTGTGTTGTAGACTCTCTTGCAGGGCATCTTCGCAAATACAGACATGTTTCTGATAGTGGCCTTCCCTATTCGGTAGACGTATGATCGGAAGTTGTCGTGCTCCGTGAGAACCTGTGTAGAGTAGAAGGTTAGGTCCCCTTCTAGGCTTGCCATCCATGCCTGTATGTTTGGCAACTGTTTGGTTAGGCTCTTTCCGGAAGCGCCGAAGGGAATGGAGTCCCACTACGCTGCCAGTCCTCTAAAGTGATCTTTCTCGTTCTTTGTCGCTCTCTGTAGGCGTGCCAATATTCCACATGCATTGTCTCTCGGACGCCGTAAGGTCCCAGGGAGTATCACTGGCAAGGAGCAGAGCTGCGTTTGTGCTAATCGTTCTGTACCGTTGTATTACCCTAAGGGCTGCGATCCGCTGCGTTTTGCGTAAAATCAGCTCTGCTTTCTTTAGCTTAAAGGTCGCTCTGGCTCATACGGTAGCCCCGAAGAGCGCGATAGACTCTACTACACCATCAGTAGTTTTCTAGTTCGAGCCCGAGATCCATGTATGTTTAGAAGTATCCTGACAATAGCATTTGTCGCCTTGGACGCTTTTTCCATAGCATTCTATATGTGCCATAAGCCCGTCATGGACGTTCCCAGCGTGACCTTAAGGTAGCGAGCTTCTTTCACAAACTTAATTGTTTAACCAGCGACCTGTATGTGCTACGGTCAAACTCTCTTCTTGCAAGTTTAGAGGATGATCTCACCTTTTTCTGAGGCGAGTGCCAGCCTTCATCAATTCCGCTGTTTAGTGCAAAGCTTTGTTTCTGTTTAGTTCGAGCTCATCCTCCGTTTTAGCCTGTGCCACGACCGCTAAGCATTCAGCAGCCAGGCTCCATAGCAGTGGGCACAGGATAAAGCCCTGTAGCACCCCGGCTAGCATCTGGAAGACCACCTTGCTGTTTGAGATTGGCCTCTCCTTTGGTATCCAGATATCACTTTCACTAGGTATGGCGGAACGTTTTTACGAACAAGCGCGTCCAAAGTGGTCTTTTATGGAAGGCTGTTGAAAGCGTTCGTCACACCCAAGAGGGTGACCATGGCTAGCTGTCTTGTTTAGGTGGTGGATCTACGCACCTGCTTAGCTCTACTGAGAACCCTGTGGATTGCCGTTAGGACCGATTTTTGTTTACGGAAGCCAAATTGTGCTGCAGGCATCCGCACGTCTCTGCAAACAGTCTGAGTCTTTCTTTGATGATGGCTTCATATCCCTTGGCTAAGGCACGGTACTCTCCATTCGCTTTAGGGACAAGGACTACTTCTGCGTGTTTCCATGCTGTCCAGGATTATTGCTCTTTAGGGGAGCTGAAATGAACTTTGTAAACAAATCTACGTACGTAGAGATTACCTTGTCTACAAGTGGTAGCAACTTTGAAACGCACGCCAGGAGAGGGTCTCAGGAAGGCCACCATCGCAGCTACGGGGATTACATGCCCACATATGCATTCGGTTCACGCAGCAGTCGCTCATTTCGGGATACAGATAGCAATTATTGCCGAATATTGCTGGGAGTGGAGGAGTTGCGTTTAATTATATGATATTTATTTACCATTCCTTACTGGATTTATTTTACCATATTATTACTATGTATCATTACATACGTCATTGTCACCCCAAGATACTTGTACTAACTTTTATAATCCAATTTGTTCCCTTGTACTAGAAGCTTCATTTTCCCCTAACCCCATTAAATACTAAAAGTGCGCTCTTTTTTCATTAGACGCCATGCCCAGTTCCTCCGCTGCTTCCCCACATGCATTCAACATTTGTTGAACTTCGCTAATGCCCCGCCCTAACACTACCATATCGTCAGCAAACAGCAGCATGGGTGTCTTGATATATACACCATTTTCCCTATATGCCATCCTAACCCTATTAGTCCTTCGCGCTGTTCTCTCTATACACATAAAAACAATCACCGATGACAACGGAGAGCCTTACCTGATCCCCTTTACAACTGTTAACTCTCTAGATTGTTCGGCTGGTATTATTATTCTTACCGTGTTATTCCTGTAAGTTTCTTCTAGCAACACCACCTAGCTTCTCTCCAAACACTTCTCTAACATAATTTGATACAACTTTGTTCTGTCCACCATATCATATGCTTTTTTACGATCTAAAAATCCTGCCACACACTCTTGTCCCTTTATATGAGCACCCTTGAGGTTTCCAGAACCTGCCTTAATAAAAAATATGATCATCAAGCGTATACCCTTTTGTAAATCCGCACTGCCATTCTCCTATTTTCCATTTGACTCCATAATACTCCGCACTTTCCTCCTAAACACCTGCATAAATATTCGATACGTTATAGGGGTAATTGTGATTGATCGCCTATTTTGTAAAGTGTTGTTATCTACCTCCTCCTTGGGAAGAAGAGAAACTCTTTCCTTGCGTTGACCCTCCGGAATTCTGCCGCCGTTTTTGGATTCATTCCTACGCCTCCGATCTCATCTGCTGTGGTTGTAATATCTATGCTAGTTCTTGTCCTTTCTACACTGTTCACGCTAGTCGTGAAAAATTGTACTTGTAACGCGGTATCCATTTCATCCATTGTGTATGTTCTATCCTGGACGCTATTTGTCATCATTGTTTTTTTCCTGTCTGACATAGTCCCAAAACTGATTCCTCGCTGGCCCTTGGGGCCCCCAACATCCTGTTAAATTTCCCTTAGTTGCATCTTATACTAACATTTGAGTTACCACGTTATTGGCTTCCTTGTAATTTGCCCAATACTCTCCTGCCTTGTCTCTGCCCTTTCCTATTACCTTTCTATGCTCCTTACTCCACCTTCTACCCTCCATTGTTGCCTTATTTATTTGATCACTCTACCACCCTCGTTCTCTTCCCTTTTAAACTTCCTTCTCTATCTTACAGCAATTGTCATATGCGTCCTTTATATTAATACACATCTCGTCTACCAGTCTTTGCCCATTTGCCACTAAGAGCTGTTTTATGTATTCTACTTTCTGCGCCCATTTGTGTTTATCCAAACATTTATTTTGTACAAACCGCGCTCTGGTTTCTTCTTCCTCCCGCTCACGTATACCCAATTATAATCACTTGCAACATTGTATATTTTCTCTCCATCTATCCTGATTTCTTCTACTTATTTATCTTCTTTACCCTTCGCCAATACATAACCTACGTATAACTTTTTATCGCCCTGTGTGTACGTATATCTCCCTTCTACCCGCGGGTCCAAATTAAAAATTTGGGCCTTGCTCGATTCTGCTAGTTTTATCAGTCTCCTGCCGGCTCATGCCTTTCACGCACAATAAAAACGCAAAATAAAATCCGACACGGTACCTAATTATATTCCGGCATAACACTGAGATCACATTTCATAGACCCGCCTATTCAAGAGTTGTTTCAGCCAGATGTGCAGCTTGACAAGCACAATGCTTAAGTGGACTCCAAAATAGGCTGAAAATTATTGCTTAGACTAGCCGATTTTCAGTTTGCATTCTATCCTGATGCGGGTAGTACCTCCACTTTATCGGGGCTACACTACACTTCACGATGCAGTACCAAAAGTGTGACGTGACGATTTAAGGTTTTGGCAGTGCAGCTGCTAAGGATGCATGCGGGTCCACAATACATCAACAGGATATTTTGTGTTTTGCTTAACGACCATGACTTAACGACCATGAATAAAATGATTCACGGAACGTTCGCCGTATTCCTCAGACTGTGCATTTTCAGACTACATTTCACAAATACTCACAGATAGCGATCCTGCAATCGCGGTATAGCAGTTCATCTTCAAAAATAATCCGGAATCTAAGTGATTGTTTGCGAAAAGTCGTTGAAAACGTAGGATAATAAAACTTTGATATGAAGTAGAACTGCCTGCTCTATTATATGCCAAACCTATGTGTGGAGCAAAGCAACCAACGTGTGTGCACACTCACACATACACCCAAAATATTGCAGTCTCGTAATATGGGCGAACGGATGGCTGCAGTCAGAGTGAATTGGTCAAACATTTGGGTAGTACTCATTGTAGTAGAAGTAGTCGTCCTTCGCCACACCGGCACTTTTTTTTTGAGGTTCGGGAGAAATGCTTTATGCGCACCCAGTGCAGATGTCACTATCCGGGCGTGTAGAAACGCGTAGGTAGTGTGGGACTCCCCGATGGCATGGGGTTACACACCAAAAGACCCTAATCTTCGCATTTACCCTCCAGGTAAATTGTTTGCCAGTTCTTTAACGCCACACCGGCGCCTGTAACCACCATACAACACAACCACTACCTAGGGTGGAGTAGGGGGGAAGGGCTAACGCCGCCTTGTAAATCCCCATATCCCATCAAAAGGGTGGTGGTAGTGGTAAAAATAACAACTTGCTGAAAAGCCAACTACTACTACTATTATTATTGCTAGTCGTAGTAGCCATGCAAGACGAAACAGCGCCAGAAGCGTAACAAGCCGGGTCGAACGAGCGAGCGAGCGATCGAGCCAGATGACTGACTGACTGGCTGACGCAAAAAGAGACGGACTAAACGAAACGACGGTGGCGAGTGGACAAGTGCGAATGGAGAGGACGCACGTGTCTGCCACTACACATTGGGGCGGCCAGGGCGGGAGGAGGGTGGGGGGGGGGGGTGACAGCAGAAGCAGCAGCAGCAGCGCGATGGAGCGCGCGCGCCACTCAGCCAGTCGAAGTTCTATGAAGCCGGAGGCCGTTGGCCGGCGTCACCCGTCGTCGTCGTCGGCGTCGTCGGCGCCGCCGCCGCCATGCGTCCGTAGGGCGGCAGCCGGATACGCAGCAACAATGATAAGCGCCGCCGCCGCCACGGCCGCTGCTGCGACCACTACGACTACGACTACTATTACCACGCACGCATGAATACTCGGCGCATGCGACGACGGCCGGGATGTCAGCAAGTGACCGGTTGGTTGGTTGACTGCTTGCTTGATTGCGACGCTGGTGGCAACAACAGCAACGAAAATGGACGAACGGACGGACGGGCTGATAGACAGACAGGCAGAATCTCTATATGAAACAACGTCGTCTTCTTATTTCATTGAATGGCGGACCTGACGACGACGACGACAACGACGACAACGACTGTCCACTAAGGCATGGTGGTGACTGTGGCCGCCTCTGGCCGCCGTAACGACAACAATTGGCCATCGTCAGCCGCCGCAGCCGCATCATCATCATATTCTTGTCCTTATCGCTGCTGCTGCTGCTGCTGCTACTGCTGTTGCTGCCACCCACCACTGCCGCCACTGTTGCTGCTGCTGCTACTGCCGTTGGTTTGGCCAAATGAGTGGGCTATAGCCGCTGACGGCTGAGGAGATACGATCGCCGCCGCCGCGTGCGTGGTGAGAAGTGGTAAGCGACCGGCCAACAAACGGACGGACGAAGGGAGAAACAGAGCGACGAACACAGCTCAAGAGGAGCATTAACTCTTCTACGATAAGGTTAGTTCACGCGACTTTTGCTACTCCGACTGCTAATGCTGCTTGCTGCTCCTGCTGCTGCTGCTGCTGCACTGTTCGGTTAAGAAAGTTAAGCTCGCTGGCCGACGACTGAGCAGGCGGCCGCCGAGCTCCATGACCGGGCTAGCCGCCACCGCAAGCGCCCCTGCTGCTGCTGCTGCTGCCGCTGACGCTTTGTAGCTGATTCCGCTGCTGGCTCTGCTGCTGCTGCTGCTGTTGTTGCTGCTGGCGCTGCCACTTGACTGTATCTGTATATATCTGTGCTCGTTCGTCATCTTCGTCTTGCTCACTCACCGTTGTCGTCACTTTGTTCCCTCTCCTCGAGCGCCCGACTACGACAACAACAGCAGCAAAAGGGAGAGAGAGAGAGAGAGAGTAGAGTCACCGTGTTCCATCTCTCTGACGTTGTTACATCATAGGCATTAGCCTAATTAGCGAATACGACGACGACACCCACTACTTCTTTAAGAAAAGGACTTCTAGTGACCACCGGTAGTGAAGTCGTTTGTCGATTCAAATAGGACAGACAGCCTGTTTACTTGCCGAGTATCTCAGTGAAGAAACTTTGCTCAAGTGTGATGTTGATTGATGTCCGTGTTTTAACTACTGCTGTCCTCATCGTCGTCGTCGTCGTCATCATCATGTTCGTTCAAGAAAGAGACGCTTTTCCGAAAAATCCTTCTGCCAACATCCTTGAGTCCTTTCCACCTCGAAGAGAAGACTCATTAAACCACGTTCCCTGGAAATCCGAGTTTAGTGGATCTACTTAAAAACGGCAATCCATAAACGGTTGTGAAGACGCGATCGATACGTCTGACCAGCAAAGGCATGCCTGGTAAACCGGCACGATTTCTTTAATTTTGAATATAGCAAGTGCAACGAGATAATGGTTAACGTTGGAAGTTGTGCTTACTTCAGTGAAGTGCACCATATACGATTTGCAGTGGCATCCGCATTGTCGGCTTATATTAACGGCCATATTATACAGAGTTCCGCGGACAGAATAAATCACTTGATGACTTGTGATCAAAAAGAAGATTGCGTCGGCGACAAAATCTTCAAAGAACGGAGAAGATATACAGGTAAGCTTGCTTTTAGTTTGTATGTTTCATTTAAGGTATTGCATTTGAGGTGTCTTACGGAAGGCCCCGTTCTACAAAAGCCTTAGGCGATCGCACACTGTCGTTCGTGGAACATTTCAGATTCAGATGTTTGCTAACAAAGCGGCACTCGTCAAAGAAGAGGCTGGCGACGTGCCGTCGCATGGTTAGCTTGTATTGCCATTTATAATGAGAGACTAAGATTGGATTTGTATTTGGGGTCCGACGAGCACTACGAACTTATGCTGACAAACGAGTCGAAAGCCGGGTATAAATCCACTAAAAACGCGGGAATTAAAAACACGTCTGTTAAGACGAGCCTTCTCCAAATACCTAGAAAGTGCGTGCTTAGCAAATTAGCAAAATGCTTGCCCTATAACTCGACCGAATATTATGATCGGCGCATCATCTGATGTGTTCCGTTAACATCACCAACTTCGCTTAACACTATGGTGCCACCGTTCTGCGGGGAGACAATCTCTCGTTGCGTATTCATTCTGCACTGCCCCTATTAGACTAAGCGTGCGCTAGCTGTTGATCCTGCAGTTTGCTCATTAAAACCAATTGCCTTCGAAAACAACAAAACCTATACTCTTCAAGTGTCTGTTCACAATCGGTAGAGCTGAGTAGCACAACAATCAAGGTCATCTGTGAAAAAGAACAAGCGAGTAGGTTGCCAATTTGAAACAACTCAAAGCGACATTTTTATTCTTATTACTATGTCTCTCTTTCTCTCTCTCTCTCTTAAGCATATTAAAAATGCATAGTAGCAGAGACAGAGCTGCTAAGAAAGGACACTATTGCTCCAAGCAAATTATTCCGGGCTACAGAAGTTCGTGGGAGTTCAACTCTTGCTATTTAAGACAAATAATGTATGATAGTAAAGAAAAAAGAATATGATTGCAAACGGCCTATACTTTAACGACGCAGACCTACCTGAAATACGGTGAATAATCGTAGCAATATCAACTTCGTGGTTGAGAGACATACTGATAGTCCCTGAATATTTATTTTGTCGAGACTGGTTAGGATTGTCGAGTAAACAAAGTAATCGCCCGAAAAAGAACTTCTTTGATGTGCAACAAGTGTGTGTATGCCAGCAATGCGGCCAAGTGCAGATTGACCGATGACGTTCCTACGAGGTATTGTAGCAAGCCTCTTTTAATCCCAGTTGCTACAATTATATATGTACTCAACTGTTAATACTTGACCAACGTATCGAGGCTATCGAATGTTATTTGAGTTCGTTCATGTGTATGAAACTCTGTCTATGAAAGAAAACGCAGGTATACACATTAGATAGACACACAGATAGAAACTAATTATTAAAGAAAAAAATCGAATATACCTGTTTGGGCGGAAGTTTGTTTTGGTAAAAGATGCAAAGTGTTTTTGCACATTTGTCTGCAAAGTAACAACTGCCAGACTCCTGCATTACGCAGTATTGCGCGAAGCTCTTAGAATCGATATCGAAAACAAGGAAAATGTTGATGCATTGTTTCGCGGTTGCCTATGCATTCAACTTACCTACCTAGCTTTAGCGATCTCTATGAAATGTACTAGGGTTAACAACGCAAACGAATGTGAATCCTCTTGAATCCGTGTCAATTACCGAAAACTCGAAACTGCAAAAATGCATTAGCAAACTTGGACGTTCTCCCTCGTTCAACTTTGGTGTCGTTGGATAGGCACTGTCGTTAGATAACGGCTTATATCGTGGACATCGTATTGTATCAAGCACTCTTTACGAAAAGACGTACGAACGGACTTGCCTTCTGTACATTTTGGAGTGGTAAAAAAATCGTGGCTCGTCAGCATCGCTGGTGGCCAGGTATCGATGGCTCTCTAGAGAGCGCCGTTAGAGGGTGTTCTACCTGTCTACATACATCTAACGAACCGCGCACATGTGCACGCATAGGAACCAGTTGAAAGGCAGTCGCAGCGTATACGTATTGACCACGAAAGACCACCAACCAGCATGGTGTCTTATCGTTGTAGATGCATATCCCAAGTAGGTAGACGTATCCAGCGTCGCGCATAGCGACCTCTTTCATATGGCTACAAATGGTCTAACTTGGCGGATAGCTTTTAAATTCAATGCCTTTACGATTAAGGAATCAAATATGAGTGCTGCATGTGTTCGCGCATCATCACTCTTTTTCCAGCAACCTTTATGCGACCGTTTATCCCAGCGTAACGAGAAGCAATAGAAGGTTGGATCTGAGGAAAATAAACGGCCTTGAATCAGCCTGGGAGAGTCTGTGGCTGCTTGCGATTACGGAGGCTAACATACTTGGTTCACCCGACGAGTCCAAAGGATATTGAGAAGAAGGCATTTGCTCATCCAAACATCAGATGCGAGTATGATTAGACGATACACTGACCAAAGACGTGAAACAGCGGTCGGAAAAAAACCTGACTATACTTTGCAAGGACATTTGAAACTGACCAGCGACTGCAACAAAACCAAGCGGGCCGAGAAGAAGAACCGAGTGGGTATGAAACACCCCCATAAAGACCGAACTCTCATGAAAATCTGAATCTCAAGGCGCATCAATAGACAAACAACTGGCGACAAGAGAGTGCTGATTGATTTAGCATACGCTGAAGATTTACGAGAATTAGTTTAATTACATTATGTACATATGGTAAATTACCATGTTTTGGTTAGCATGAGTGATTTTTTAAGCACATTTGTTTAACTCTAGACTATGCTCTGTGCCTCACGGGCTTGGTTTCGCGGTGAGGCACATCTTCAAAGCGTTGAGTGCATGTTGATTATGTAGGGTTTCCCCAGCAGTTGTCATCTATTTTCAATGAGCATCGCTCAACGCTTAAGGATAATTCAGTCAACGACGGGAATCTAGCCGGCGACACCCCGGTAGATTACAACCTTGTCTAGCACATTAGCCCCCTAAACCACGCCGTCATATATTGTTGCCAGATTCGGGTATGCCGAGCGGTGGCTAGCTGCACCAGCGGTAGCTTCAACATTCATTCAGATCTAACTTATCTCAAAATATCTCAATTTGAATCCTTGTAAAATTAGCATACATTGATCCACTGGCCGCGCAAAGCCACTAGATAACGGCGCTCGCGACTGGCAAACAAAAGCATTTTGTTGGTGCTTCCAAGAATGAAAGGCAGTGACTGGTGAAGATAGTGTTTTACATTTCGAGCTGGAAACCTGACTTATATTACGATAGGTCTACCGAAGTGGATTGACAATTTCATATTTAGCGAACACACAAATTTACAAGGTTTTTGATATGTTGGAACTTTGCATAACGACTAACTTAAAAGTCAAAGAAAATTGGAACTTAAGAATACTTATATATATATATATATATATATATAACACTTCTCCTATCGGCTCGTTGTACTATTTGAAGGAGAGCCGAACTAATAGAGAGTGAAGCTTAAGGGGTAGGTGCGTTTAGTGGGTATGATCTCGGCGGAATAATGTCCAACCCTTGGGGGTGAATCTCACACGTAAAGCATTAAGCTCTTCCTCGCCGACGCCCTATTGCGGTTAATTCATATCAATCTGCCGTATTGTTGACTAGCTATATGATTCTGACGAAGCTAAAATATGTTTCTGACGAAGATTTGAAACGTAAAATCTTGTCAGCGATGAAGAGGGGCAAATCCAGGTGCAAATGAGAATACGTTTGGCCTCCCCTAGTTTTTAATCAGTTTTCGGGAGCATCTCTGCAGCCACCGCATTCTCAACAATTATCCAATTCAATTTGTGGAGGGAGGAGAGCTTGGGCACTCTAGATTCTGGGCTCCCGTGGATGAAGCAAAAGCGGTACAAATTATAGAGGAAGTGATCGACGAAATATAAAATAAATTAAAGTAAGGTGTAAAGGTATCCCCCATTATTCTGCAAAAGACAACAGTTGCAATAAATGATTTTCTTTACATTGCTCTGCTATTACTGACTCACTTGTTGCTCATTAAGCTTTAATGTACCACTAATGTTAGACTTCCAGTTTATTTTTTAGCTCTTGGTATGAAATTATAAAACTTTCCAAATATGCGTGTTTATGTTTCTCCGTTTCCTTCTCTCTCGACACATTTCGCTATTGCGTTTTCTGACAACTGAGACCACGTAGATACGAAAGAGTTACACTTAGGACACTGTCATATAATAAGCATCGACCACAGCGCATGGATGGTATCATCACGTCGTTTGTCGTCGTCCCATCCAGTAACCTCGAGGAGAATTCCATTTAACAGCTGCTCCTGCTTTTGTGAAAAATGTGTGAATATCGCATTAAATTTGTATGCGAATTCGCTAGAGTCTCTTAAACAGTAAACTGAACTAGTATTTTATTTAAAAGCCCGTTATTTAATGGCAAGCTTCGATGTTTGGTACAATCGGCCTAAGATAAGTGGAAAATGGTGAATAAGCTACACGATGCTCATTTACAAATATATTTTTACAAAAAGCAATCATCATCGTATATTTTCGCCGCATCGTTTTAGTTCATCGCATAGTTTCATTGGTTAAAGGAGACTACTCCTGCAGAGATTAAGAGCCACAAAAGTACTCCTCATAACATGTTGCATAATATTGCTACTTTATTGATGTAGTAACACGTACTGTATTAAAACATCTGCCAATAAGAAGTATTAATTAAGTGTAAGAAGTGTTAATTACTATGAAATATCGTTGATTAAATGAATGTGCCAAACATTGCTAACAACGAGTTGTGCTAGTGCAAAAAAAGAGTTCTACTTGATTTAGAATATGGCTATTCTATGTTCCTCTCAGACAAAGACTTCTGGCTTTGCGCATTGCACAATAATGTAGGTTCCATATTAAGACAAGATAAAAGCTTTTATTGCAAGCATAAATTATATGGGTGGAAGTAAATGGTAATAGCAGTCGGTAACAACGAGTTGGATTTCGATGAGCCCATTTGGCAACGAGTTTGATTTTGACGGGCCCATTTTGCGCTATGCAAGCAGGCCATTGAGAGACTTAGCGCGAGCCACAGCTCTCGATATCCTAGTAGGCTAGCTTTGTATGCTTTTATTAGCTAAAGGGTCAAACAGGCCCTTTAACTAATAAATGAATTGGCTAATGGAATTTTGATACTCGCGTTACATTGTATCCCTTGTTTCGTCTTGCGTAGCCATTTCGTTCATATGCAGCTGTTTAGGGTGTCGACCCTTTCCACTAGATGACGATTTCGTCAGTGGCCCTCTCCAATTCTGAGGCGTCCGGGAGTCGAGCAGGTAGGTACCCCCTGGGGAGTCACGGCTGGCTGAAGGCACTCTCATGCTTACATCGGCAAGACGACTTGCGCGCGCCCGTTCACACCTCGGATCGTTCGAAACAAGATGGCTGCCCCCAACGTAGCGAAGTTGAAGACAATTTCGTGGAATAACAGTTCGATCGACAAGCAGTTCGATTGACTGATGCACACGACTGCTTTGACCCGAGCAGGTCTGTCTATACAGCAAAACCGAACAACCTGCTTTCGACGAGTCGGTGCCTGCATGACTGTACCTGTGTGAAAAAGTGTTCGTGCACAGAATTAAATTTATTCGGCTATTTCTGCGGGCTGTTCCATCCATCAGCAGGTCGAAATAGCCGAAAACCATCTTCGAGTTATGATCTCTCACAGTTTGTTACCTGCCTTCTGTCTCCCATCAGTGACAGCAGCTTAGGATTGTTCGGCTAACTAGGCTCCCTCAGTCAACGTCGCCGCTATGGAAGAAGCAGTATGGCGAAACAACCGTCCCCACGGAACAGCTTCTTCCAACAATTGCTGCTGAAATCCTTCGTCTTGAGTGTCGCGCATGTCGTGCAGTAACTTATCGTCGCTGAGGCCCAGCAGAGCTGGCCAACGAATATTATCCAAAGCGTTGCTGACCAGTTCATCAGTGAGTCGCTGCGTTGGTACGTTGAATGCTTGCATGGAACGTTGCATACCACGCGTCCAGTTATGAGTTATCTGCAATTAACTACAACAACAACTCTTGCGAGGTGCTGACTGCGTTGTACGGCTGCTCGTTGTGACGTGTCGCCTCAGTACTATTTTGCGTTACAACAAAAGTTATTACTGTCTACGGTGTGAATTGCATTGCGTGTCGCGTTGCAAACCAATTTCAACCAAGTTAAGGAAAGTCAACTACCATCGCCCTCAATGCGAACGCAATGGTAGTCAAGTACAGGCGCCTCTAGCGTTCTGGTTAGTAGCATCGCCACACATTTTGTTTAACCCAAAGAAGTATATATATATATATATATATATATATATATATATATATATATATATATATATATATATATATATATATATATATATTGTGTCTAAACGTGCCTATTAAAGCAATTGTGCGCAATCAAGAGGTATTGGTTTCTGTAGCTGAACACCCAACGTAGATTGTTATTCATGTCTAACTTGGTTAAGGTAAGTGTGGGAGTAAGTTATAATTGACTGTGACAGAAAAAAACAACGAAGTGCAAAATCGCCTAATAACAGTAAAATGTATCCTTCTTTTCTTATGATTGCTATATTATATCTTTTATCGATGCTTAAGGTCAAGTGATGCTGGTTTGATTGCAACCATTGCAATGTTGGCGAGAGTTTAAACAACAATTTAAACATTTAGCACACTAATAGTTTCATCACTACGCGAAAGAAGAAATACTTGACTAGAAACAAGGTACACAAGATAAAATAACATAACATACGGACAGTAAAAATACTGTTAATTTACCGTGTATGCCGAAAAGTCCCTTATTCTAAGAGTTTTTAAAGAATCTTTACGTTAGCTCTAACGAGTAACAACGCCAAATAAGGCAATTTTGCAATATCACAGGAATCGTATACGTAATTATTATGTCAACAACCAAATAGCACTTATGTGATCTTAGCGTGCCTAACATACAAGTTGTTTCTTGGTAACGCGTTCGTAAATTTGGTCATTATATGCGTGTCTATTCATGAGTCAAAATATTTAAAGAGCGACATTTAGGTTGCTGTTAAGAGACAAGTCTAGGATCAGAGTGTCGGTATTTACATAGAGTCGAGATGTTCTAGTCATATAGCTGATTGGTTATCAAGCTAAAATAATTTGGAGTATCTTTGCTATCGGTGGGGTGGGGGAGAGTCATCTAATGAAATCTTGTTATTTTGGGGCAGTTAGTAGCCTAAAGTTTCGAAAATCGGATCATATTATTATACTTTAGCATACACTTGTAATGAAATTACCGCAACAACTAATCCCTGTGTTCCAGCATCAACCAAACCAAAATATGTGTGCGGCGAACAGGGGCGGCAGTTTAAACAAGAATTTAAACACTTAGCACGCCAGAAGTTTCATCGCCACGAGAAAGGAGGAATAATTGACTAGTTACAAAAGATAAAATATATTAAATACGGGCTTTTTAATGTACCAGGTTGTTTTGCTGGTAAAAAGCGAAATAATCATCTGACTAAAAGCTACGTGTCTTGATTTGTGAGTCTTATCAATACGATTAGGTCACTTGGTCAAAAAAAAAAAGACTGGCTATGTGACCTCCCTTAATCCGCGCACGCAGTATTATTATTTTTACGTTGAATTTTCCAACTTCAAAATTGGCACTGAGGTTTGATTGACTACACCACTCGTTGTTGTATTAAATATAAAGTTAGCATATGCTTATTCTACAACAAAAAGGAAAATATAAGACATGGTAGAAGTTCAACTAATGTGGCTAAACCGCCGTGTTGCTTTTAGGTTATTAAGCTATGGCCTTGGCTGGAATGAGAAGCAGATGACAGTGTGGAGAGCTACGGCTCTCTCGTCGTCTGAAACGACCAAAGCGACGCCAATTCATCACCATCTCGACAGGCACCAGCGAAATCCAGGCTGTCGTCACCTCAGCGCAAGGCAATGTGGGGGTCGGGTCAAGCCACCGCTGCTGAGAGAAGTGGCTCTCCTTTGCGAGGTCCCAGAGCCGCTACACTAAACTGGAAACGCCACCATGGCTGCTATTCTCGGCAACGATGTGCTGCTACCAGCAGAACAGAACGTCTACCTATCTGGTCTCCGATACAACCCATGACCAGCATGAGAATTCTTCATCTTCTGTTGCTGCTTCTGGTCGCTGGAGTCATTGATCTGTCCGCAGAAGCAAGCGGCGTTGTTCCCAGACGCAAACACTCCACTGGTAATAAGGTAAGTAAACAATACAGCCCGCCTTCGTTCAAGGGAAGAGAGGCCACTAAGTATACCGAATTGTTTTTTAATACAGACTAAAGTTATCGATGTTGTATATATGTATCTTTATTTGAAATACTTTTTTTTTGGAGGAGGGTGAATGCTATTTGAAATACTTGAGATTCATTATATATATATATATATATATATATATGGCCTTATGATTTATTTTTCATGTTAATATATTCTAATTTTGTCGTTACGATCATAAAAAAACATTCCGAAAAATGTACATTTTATGGGATTCATTTAGACAAGGCCAATCGTTAATCCGAGCACGCTGGTATGTTGATTCCAGCACAGATGGCTGAGGGGGGCGGGGACAAAAACATTGCTCCCTAGCATCAGATTGACCGATAGAGCATTTTGCAGGGACGTCGGAGTGGGTTAGGTACCACACCTAAGAATTTTACTAAGTTATTGGAGTCTGGCATCAGGTAACAGAAGAGGCGAGTGAGGGGGTCTCAACTAGAGAAGTGATGAGAGCCATTAGAGCACTACGCAGAAAATCCCAGGATAGCAATGTGACTAAGAAGAAACACTTAAGGAGACGTTACTACTGGTCGAGCCCTATTTGACAAAACTATAAAAGCGGAAGATTCCGGATGCTTGAAGGTGAACAACCTTGTTATTGGCCCCGTAAAGAATTCGGGACTAAGCTAGAATCATGGAGGAGATAGCGATACAGAGTTGTTCAGAATGTAATAAACATTGATAATGGTGTAGAACCTCTGTAGTTTTGAATACTGTTAGACGATTTGTCGCAAAACGTAAAGCTAAGATGGATGAGGTATTAGGCTTATGTATGCAGTCGATCTTGTTAAAAATTTCCGTGATTTGGCATCACATTTTTTACCTACTGGGCCCCGATAAGTTGGGAGAAATTAGGGACAAACAAGCTCTGCGTATTGCATGAGGTGAAGTCGATAGTTTGGTGTTAGAAGGAGCACCGTTGTTAATCGTGGATTTGCGGATTGGGGCTCGGATATAAGAAGAGTTTTGGAATTATATAGGAAACATTGCAAAAACGAAGATGAACCACTCAAAACGATACGTTGCCATGGCAACCATGATTAGCAGACCGACAACCGCAAGTTTGAGCCCCGGGTTTTCTAGTTGTTCTTGTTGGATGTGGTTGCTGCTATATACATCTGCTGTGTAGCCTATGTAGATCTAGTAAGGAGAACGCGATAATGATAGGTGCCTTTAGACGCTATCATGCCACGGGCACCTTAGCCTATTACGAGCGTCTAAGATGTGGCTGTCAGGCATGGGCCTATATATATATATATATATATATATATATATGCTGTTCAGCTGCAAGGACGATTCCTTGTATGCTTTGAACTTCCTCACACAGGTCGTCCGTTTCCCCTTCGCCTATTGAAGCCAATATCTCTATGAAGTTTCCCCGTTGGACATCTAGAAATAGCTGCTGCAGGAACTACCGGCCGCTCGAACGGTCATCACTCCCCCTTGATATCCTTTCCGCCAGCTCCGATAAAAATATACCAGTTGATTTGCCTCAGAGGCGCCACCGTGCAAGATGTAATTGAATCCCATACAACACCTTCCCCATAGGGCTGGGTGTTACTCTGTTTGGCCGTTTTCCACCCGCCACGACTAAGTGAGATGGTTTTAATTTAGCAGGAAAACCGGCCTGTTGAAAGACGCTTCCAATGGTTTGGTTGAAGCGCTTGTGTCGGAGAAAGCTTGCCGGGATTCGGCCGCGTGTCAAAGAGAGTTGGTCCCTATAGGAAGAACTGATAATTCATCCACACAGTTAGACAGTTGTTCTTGGCAGAGCTTTTTGCCCAGTCGAAAAATAGCACATATTTAAAAGTATTTTGCATGTACCAATCTTCGAACCCAACAAGGCCTCCAACCAGCGCGAGGTGAATCTTTTTTTGGCCGCTAGCATGGCTTGCTTGTTCTTCGACCGTAGCTGCTGACTCGTGTATGGCTCTCCACGCACTGCATTACATCCCTTAATTATAGTCCCCGATAGAACATCTTGAAACTTGACTCGCATTTGCTCTTATAGGCTCTAAAAACCTGTAACGACGTGTAGGCAGTAGTTGATTGACGACTGAATAGACGGGGTGCAGGGATGACATGTCACAAGGATGCGCCAGCTGTGTCGGGCCTACACAGCTGGTCTACTGCTTTCCAATTCAAGTACACATTTTTTGCCCGAGTAACACCAGCTTGTACTTGCTGTCAAGTCTTATTCTGGTAGACTTGCCTTTAGATAGGCTCTTTTCTCTTAGGATAGACGACTCTTGTTCTCCACAGATAAATACCTCACATGTGTGGCTATTCGGTATCACACCACTTTCTACCGCAAAGCGTTGTACTCGTCCTAAAGCAGCCAGTACTGTGCACGGTGTATTAGTTAGGATTACATTATTCAGATAGCTAGCCGTAACTTCAGACGTAAAAGAGTCGGTGAGTTGTTTTAACGTTAAACAGGAGAAAGCAGGTCCTGCAGGGTTTTCTTGCTAAAACCTACATACCAATGTGATGACTCCTCCAGCAGAGTAAAGGATGGAATCACGGCTATATGCTTGGTGCAAGTGCGTATAGCCGCATGTGCTTGAATCATCTGGAGAGCTAAATCCCGCCGCACTGAATTAAATGCTTTCTGAATTCCAGCGTGACTAATATATTTTTCTCGTTAATGGGGTATACGGTCAACCGCACTGAAGCTCGAACAAAATTAATAATAGGTTTGGCTCTGCTCTTTGCTGCACATCCCAGTTGTAAAAGAAGTAGGGCATCCCTGACTTAATTTCGGATTCTAATGCCAGTGGGGCCTCGGATCTAATCGTAACCTCGAGCATTGACAGGTGTTTGTCCCTGACTAAGCACATGATCATATTATCAACGGACTCTACTACGTCGTTTGCGACAAGATGTCAAGATGTCTCACAGCTGCCCTAAAGGCGTCGTGGGAGTCACTTTAATAAGCACTTTTAACTGAAATGGGGGGGGGGGGGGCGAAAATGTCTTGTTTAGGAAAGATAGTGCAATTATAATTAGGCGACACATTAGGGATGACCAGATGCTTCTGTTGCGATTCTGAGAAATGTATTGGATAGAGGAGCCGAATATACTGGCGTGATCTCACTCTCAACTCAACGTTGGTTAGCGGAAGGAAAACAGCCGTATTGAGGAACACTTGGAAACATTAAGATTCTGGGTTGTCTATTTTTTTTTTACTTTTCGTGGTTGATAACTTGAACATTTAGCATTGCAGAAATAAACATTTATGGGCGTATTTTTTCGGCATCTTCTCCTAACATTTGCCGTTTAATAACCACGCTTCAAATAGTAGTTTACTTACAAAGAAGGTACCATCCTTCTTTGGCGTACACTTGCTTTTTACTGTTAAATATGTTGCATTCTGCTAATTGGCCTTGTTAATGCATGGAAAAGAACGTAATGATAAGTAAACAGATCGAGGAATGTAAATGGCAAACCTCAGACATTAGGTTTGTCCCTCCACTCATTATTTTCAGTAGTCCTTCTTTAAAGACGCACTTATTGTCATTGTGAAGACAGTTTTTTATTGTCAAGAATCTATTAAACTCGTGGTAAACATTCTGCAAGCGACCCATCTCTTTCGCTGTAGTTGACTTTATTATTTGAAGTTTATATGTTGATTCATAAAAGTTTAAAATCAGGAGCACAATTCAGAATTTGTATAGCTTTAGATAAAAAAAAAAACATATATATATATATATACATATATGTATATATATATATATATATATATATATCCGAAGTACATGACCCCCCGCGAAATGATATAAAAGATTTCGTGGAAATACATCCTGTGTTCGACCCAAACGTGGGAATTGGGAGTGGAAGTTGCACAGGAAGTGCTAAAAACAAAGCACAGAAGATGCAAGGAGAGACAAAATCTTTTTGAGGCCAGCACGGCTGAAGAAAGCGCAACTTTGAATCAAACGGGTTTGCAAGGGCTGGGACAAAGTGCGCTTGACAGGTGGGGGAACCCGTGAGTGACCCCGGCTAATTGATCCGATAGGGCACTCGCCACTTCTCCTGATGGCCCATAGCACTGTTCTATGGAGATCTGGGCCATCAGAGAGTGAAGCTTAAGGGGGGAGGTGCGTTTAGTGGGTATGGGTCTCAGCGGCGTAACATCCATCCGCTGGGGTCGAGTCCCACACCGCTCGAGATGGAAACTCCTTCTCGTAGCAGTAGTGCGTAACTGCATTTAAACCCTCCTCCACAAAAAAAAATATATATATATATATCCTTATTGAATGTATACAGCATTTTCTCACAGTTGTCTCGTAATCTCACATTTTGTCTACCTATGTCGGGTAATAACAGGAGTGTCACAAATCTTAGTCATTTTGTTCTCACTCCGAAACAAGACTTCTTCGAGTCCTTGCTTTATTAGAAAACAAGTTGTTCTTTTACGCCTTTTGAACTTATATAAGGATGTTTATAATCTTCTGTCAAAGAACGCCTCGATTGCGGCTTGAACGGTACTCTCCGGAATTTTCTCCCACTGGCTCTGAATGGCTGAATTAAAATCTTCTAACCTAAGACTTAAGATCTTTAAAATTCCAGACAGAAATATCTATGGGGTTGACATCCGGCGAGTATGGGGGGCATCCCGAAAAACTGTACCTTGGCACGTTGTCTCGGAGCCACTGTTGAATTTGCTTTCCTCTATGGGAAGGCGGAGAATCCTGCTGGACTATAGGGTGTTGCCGAAATGTGGTCGCGCCCATGATTCCGTAGAATTCTTTAGTACCGATTGGCAGTAAAGGAGTCATTCAGTTTTCTTCAATGCGGTACGCATGTCGTCCTTTTTTCGGCGTTATAGCAAGTTCATGAACCTATTGAATTGCCAGGGGCTGGCGGATCTTCTATCGAGGCAACACTTCGGTTGCGGCAGCCTATGTAATAATTTAATGTTTTCAGATTAAAATATTGCTGTAATTTTTGCCAATTGCAGTTTGTTGGCCACAATTATAACGTATCACAACATAACGTTGCATCCAAATACAAACGCTAAATATAACCTATACTTTCCTGCTTCAATATTAACGTCAGCATTCAGGCAATATACGCATAGATATGCATATTTGTTCAATATATTGGTCACGTGTGCGTATTTATGAGGGGTTTATACTCCAATTGTTGCTTGGCGCGTTCTTAATGATTACAGGCAAACATCGTGCTGATCGTGACCGATGATCAGGATATTGAGTTAGGATCAATGAACTACATGCCTCACGTGCGTCGCCATATTGAACGTGAAGGCGCCTATTTTCCTCATGCGTATGTAACTACGCCAATGTGTTGTCCTTCGCGCAGCAGCCTCCTAACCGGCCTTTATGTGCATAACCACAACGTCTACACGAATAACAAAAACTGCAGCTCGCCACAGGTTTGCGTTCCGTTACCAACGATATGACTATAATTTATATATATATATATATATATATACATTTCGTTGCAGTATAGCTAATGCATTATCGCTACATGTTTAGATGTATGGGAAGCACATTTAATACCGAAGTTGTTAAAAAATATGTATTTTATATTTTTATCGACTTGTCATCTAAGCCTTTGGTTATTCTAATATGCTTGATTTGATAACGTGACTTATTTTAGTAGAGCTAAGTAATTAAATGTGTCAGTACTTTATACAGAGCCTTCCAGAATTCGCCTAACGAACTTTGGAATCTCGGCGAAGAAATATTTTTTCCAATAGAACAAGGGGGGAAATGCCTTCTAAAAATGGTAAATTGAGCGCGAAAGCCAAAATATAAGAATTGCAACTAATTTATTTTCTTGAAAATTACCTTCAATGCAATATTTGTTCTGCTTTGAGATTGCATTTCAGCAACTATTTTTTTCCAAACACGCAGGTATGAATGATTTGTCAGTAGGATGACTAGAGCAATCGCAACCACAGATTTAGTGAATATATGTCAGGATAAAGATCCTGGTACAACAATTTTTCACATTTCGCACACATTTTTTTTTGTTCTATTGGAAAAAATAGTATTTCACCGAGTTGTACTAGACCACTATATATATATATATATATATATATATATATAATGTGCGTCATTCGGCAAGTTAGGTAAAAATAATAAAATAAAGGGCATTCAGAGTATTTATCTCGACGTGGTCCTAGAATAGAAAGCTCTTTTATTCACGTAATAAAGGATAAGGAATGACTGATCGCAGGACCTGTGCAGTTGTTCTGTTGTGAATATTTCTGGTCACGCACAAAAAATAGACGAAATTTCGAGCCAAACAAAAATACTGAATGACTAAAAACGCAGACTATTATCATGATTATATACGTTTATTACACAGTGGCAAAGGACCTTCGAACCCCGCACGTTCGCTGCAGCCTTGCAAAGAGCTGGATATCAGACAGGCTACTTTGGAAAGTACCTCAACGAGTACAATGGAAACCACGTACCTGTCGGCTGGAAAGAGTGGCTGGGACTTGTTCGGAACTCCAAATTCTACAATTACACCGTTAGCGTGAATGGAAATAAGGTAATTCCACAGCTGTGGCGTGAATAGCAAGGCATAGCGAGCAGCTGAACCATTTTCTTCTAAAGCCAAAACGTTTCTATTGTTAGGACTTCTTAAGCCAAAACGTTGCTATTGTTATAGAGTATGTGTTATCATCGCAAGGAGATCAGCAACACGAATTAAAGAACTGCTTAACCTGCTAAGCATTTTTAATTGGTCCTAATTGTTGTAATAAATCATAAATATGTCTTAGGTATATTTAGTAACACAAGTAAGAATAATAATAACCTGATACGCAATTACGCCGAAAATAATAATAGGGTGTAATAATGGCCTTTCCACGCTAGCGAGAGCTCTTTAATCATGCAACCGTTATAGCACATACAATAGGACAGCGATCTCAATAATGACATGAACTTCGTTTGCACCACTTATAGTTTACTAGTAGCCATGACCCTCCTTTAAGTAAACTTAAAGACCGTTTTATATTGTTTGCGGATTCTTCCATTGACCTCATTTCATAATTATAATAGATTATTTAGTTCAACTGGCATTTTTCGATTATTCGCACCGCACACCGTATTATATTATAAAAGAGCTATCGGACAATGCAAACTTTGACAAGAAAGTTTTGTTTTCACAACTACGTTTTGACTATTACATTTAGTGCAGTCCAAACATATTTATCTACGGCCATTAGACGCATAATTCAGACCCACGAACTGTGCTTTTGGTAATAGGCAATTATGTGTGCGCTTTTCAAGGTAAAACATGGCGACTCATATAAAAGGGACTATTTTCCGGATCTCGTCACTAATCAGTCCCTTTCATTCCTAAGAAGGTTGGTAATTAATCGTCAAGTTTTTACGATTCTACGCGTATAGTATAGAGAGAGCGATTGGCTCCTTTCCTCTTATTTTAAGGATCTAAGTATATGCCTGAACATATACTTAGATCCTTAAAATACGATGGGAATCGCTTAATCTAGTGATTAATAGTTTAATATTAACTATGTGGTTAGCGGAATGCGGTATAATTTTATGTTTCGAGTTTTTTTATATACGTTGCAAAGTTATCAAAAATACTGAGACTTCGTCGTATTTCCGGACAGATGTGTCGGCTTAGATACTTCGATTTGAAGAAGAAGAAGTATATATATATATATCCTACATGCGTATTTATTAACCCGAATGCGACGTACGATAGAACCAATATCTTACACTGGGAACTTCATCGAATCTTTTCTTGTTTCAGGTCAAAACAATTCTACCCGAGCCGGCCAGTTCTTATGGTGATGGCTTTTCCAGGCCCCCATGGCCCAGAGGATTCAGCACCACAATATCAGCATCTTTTTCGTGATGAGACTAATCATCGCACCCCATCATGGAACTATGCACCTAACTACGACAAGCAATGGATTCTTCAACATACTAATAAGATGCAAAACATCCATATCAAATTCACTGACATCCTCAACACTAAACGACTACAGGTCCGTTATCCAATCCCCTATATATATATATATATATATATATATATATATATATATGGAAACGATGGCGATGACTCTGGCACGAGTAGTCGCGTTTTAGATCCCGGCGCGACGCACACCGCCTTCTGAAACTTTTCTTGCATAATTTGCGTTTCTAGACGAAAAACATTTTGCTTCTAACTTAATACAGAGCGGCCTTTTGTATGTTAATTAACGCATTTCTGCTGAGCACTTACAGAAAGCCTAAATTGTAAAATTTTTGTTTGCAGACACTTCAAACTGTGGACGAAGCGGTGAACCGGTTGATCGAAGAACTACGAAGACTAAATGAGCTGGATAATACCTTTATCATCTACACGTCAGACCACGGTTACCATCTTGGGCAATTTGGACTCGTCAAAGGGAAAGCGATGCCGTTTGAGTTTGACGTTCGAGTACCCTTCTACGTTCGAGGACCGAAGATCTCAAAAGGTGTGTTGTGACTTTGTGTGTGTCTTACGAGTTAAGTCGCTTAGGCTTGTGCTTTCTATTACCCTATACTGACGCCATGTTTGCGTGCTTTGACTTTTTTAGGTATTCAAGTTCCCGAATTAATCGCCAACATTGATATTGCGCCGACACTTTTGGAGATCGCCGGAGTTCCGGCGGATGTATCCATGGACGGCAAGTCAATTCTGCCGCTGCTCATGCAAAAGATGGGACGACGTGTAACGACATGGAGGGATTCGGTTCTTATTGAAAAGGGTAAACTAAGCTCAAAGGAGCGCGAGGCATTCATCATGCAACCACTTGCTGGCGTCGGCAACAGCGCGCACCACAGCGGTAGCAGCGCCAGCTTTAATGATGCTTATAGTAATAATAATAATAATAGTATGTGGAACCTGTCCTCCAAGTCATCGGCATCAACACGATGCCTTCCTGGCGGCAAGTACCCCTCCCCTTGTAAACCCGGACAGCGTTTCGAGTGCGTACAGCAAACCGGAATGGGCGTATCTGATGATCAACACGGGACGTTGGTGCGATGCAGCCAGCACAACCGGAACCGCAAACAGCGCTGTCGTTGCAGAAGTAGCTCTAGTACTAGCTATCCATTTCCCACCAATGTAGGGTCTTTCAGCAGTCGCAATAAGTTCGTCATGGACGACGATTTACGGCGCTTTCATACTGGCGGCTTTCGTCGAACAGTGGCTGGCCATCGTCGGCAACTGGCGAGAAGCCGGAGGGAGTACCTGATGCAGCGAATGTCGTTAAGACGTAGCCCCCCAAGTATTAGGCTGGGGGCCATCGACGAAACCTTCGAGGATCGTTCGGGTACCGGCAGCAATGACAGTGGAACAGGTGGGGCCAAAGAACTGGTGAGCTGCGTGCAGTTCTCTAAGAACCAATCGGTCATCTGTCTTGGCAGTGAAGATGAGGCGTACACAGACCCGCTTTTGTGGCAGCAGAAAAAGGAACGAGTAGACGTCCTCATTAAAAGGTTTCGTCATAAACTCAACCAACTCAAGGGGTTACGGACGACGCTCCGACGGTACCGACCTCCTGGGTCGAGAAGTTCTTTTATGAGCAGCAGCAATCAGAGACATGCCAACTCCGCGGGTAACAATGCCGATAGAAGCGACTTTGCTACAGCAGATGTTGACGACCAGGGACTTGATGGAGCGGATGATGTCATGGCCCGGTGTTCTTGTCGGGAACGGCTGACGCGAAAACGGCTTCGAAAGAAGGAAAAATTCGCCAATACATCGTGCAACACAATCGCCCAGGATATTGACAAAATGAATTGCTTCAGTCATGACAACAATCACTGGAAGGTATAGTGGAGCTAACTTAAGATTTGAGCAATTTATACAGTAGGTTAAGTTAAAAGCTATCGGTATTTGTTTTACTGGCATTATGCGGTAAATATACAAAGAGGATCCCGTTTTCCACGAAATAAATGATATTCCATGTCATTTATTTATTAGCCTATAGTACATACAACTTTAGACAGCATTATTGCTTTCTATGATTATAGACGGTAATTTTTTTTCTAAGTAGTCCTTAAGTGTTTTCTGTGTTTTTTAAGATATAGTTTCGATTTTCTCTTTGCATTTTTGTTATCATGTATTATATTTTTTGTTCCATATATATTATATTTACTGAATAATATAACCTTTGATAATCGTATTGGTTAATCGTGTACTATTTAAATTAATATCATATTTAATATCGATTAGATGCGTTACAGGGCATTTTGCTTGCTATGGAAAGCATGTCCTTGTTGTAAGGCAAAACAGCAATAGTTACTTTAAATATCTAAATTTTGTTTAGGCAAGTGTACCCTTTTTGCGGTAAGCTTTCATGGACGGTAGCGTCTAAATGAAGAAAAATAACACTTCCAGCGAGTTCACTCTTTATTGGAAAATGCGTTTCACGTATTTTAAATGTATTTTTTGGTTTCGAATTATTGCAGACGCCTCCACTATGGACCGACGGTCCCTTCTGTTTCTGCCAAAATGCAAACAACAATACGTTCTGGTGCGTTAGAACAGTCAATCGAACCCACAACTTTCTTTATTGCGAATTCGTCACTGGCTTTACGAGCTTCTACGACCTTCGCACTGACCCCTACCAATTGAAGAATGTCATCGACCGAGTGCCACGCCGAGATCTCGAGCAAATGCGTACATCCCTTAAGCGACTTAGAAGGTAAATTCTTAGACAACCATAATCATAATCAGAGTATCTAGTTAAGTCAATCCGAAAGATATGTTGGTACCAACCCGTTAAGAATCAACCTGGAAGGCACACCGTTATATGTATTTATGTATTATAGAGTAACTGGCATTGTTAGGTGTGTTTTTTGAAATGTCGGCTACGGCTCTGAGTTGTCTGCTATGTCATATATCTAAGCTGTCAGGGCTACTCTAGGATTTACCAGGGTTTCGTAAAGTGATATCATTGTGTTTGCTATATGGATTCGGGCGAAATGGACAGCAATTGGTTCAATTGGTTTGCCATGTTTCCTTCTGGCAACTTAAGCCTTCTGAATGAACGACGTTCTGAAAGGCTTATTATGCTCGAGGAGGCTTGCGCGAAACCGTAGAACACAATTCCCGAATGACTATGCATGAATTCGCCATGGACATCGGGGTGTGTCATACAACTATCGTCGCTGCGTAGACATGGCATCGTCCACCACGAGTTTCTTTCTAGTGCCCAACGATAGACACGGATGTATACAATGAACAGCTCGATCTAGTTTTTGCCGTCCTCTTAAGGAAGACATACAGTCTCCTGAATACAAAAGGCGTTATCTTCTACCAAAATAACGGGCCTTACTACCAGCCTCCGCAAGGTAGTAAGTTTCGATCGGGAAATTTTGCCATAACCACCGTACTCAGCAGACATCGAACCGTCGGACTACCACCTATACTAATTTGTGCTGTAGATGGATTTCAAATTTGTATGCGCCAAAAAATATTATTTTGATTATAATTTGCACTAAACCATAATCTAATCTATGGCATTTACGAGACACAGCAAGCAATTTGTAAGCAAATTGATGATAGATGGATTACCTCATGTCAAACGTGTATGAAACTACTAGTGACATTTAAGCAAACGCGTAGAGAAAATATCCTATTAGACCGCCCAGATAGAAGCGTTTCTTTAAATGTACAGGTCTTACACATGAGCGATGCTGAATGGCAGCCCGAACAATTGAATTGCCGAGCTGAAAATTTTTGGCGAGTCTCTCTTTTACTAAAATAGAAAACATTTTTAAGAAGGTTTTTCCTAAGTCAAGACTATCCTCGATCCTACTGCCTTGGAATCGCCTATCATGAACTATAACATCAATGTCTAGATACTTAGGGTGTCCCCAACAGCGCTTGTGGCAATATGGTCACTGACGTTCAGCGGCACGGTTTTATCATCTATTCGCAATGAGCGTCGCTTGATTGATGAAAGAAAATTCGGTCAACATTGAACGCTTTCGCTGAGGTTCTGCCCGGCTGAAAAGGATAATTCCGATAATTCGGTTGCTCTAACTTCCAGATGTAAAGGAGCTAGGGAGTGTACAGTACGATATCGCCCGTCACGAAGCTTGCAGCTGGCTCACCATCCAGGCAGTCCGGACGTGTCACCGGCCCGACCGTTTATTAGTGGGCCCTCATTTTCCAGCAAACATCGTCCCTTCCCGCAGCACTATCCAACCGCGTCGACTACCCGATACGACAGTCCTAGCAACACCCATCACGGCAGTGGCAGTGGTGGTGGTGGACACAGCAATATTACGATGGCAATTCGGGACAACCTACTTCGTAGAAATATCAACACCTTACCACACGAGCAACATGGCAACAATAATGGTGACGGCAGGGACAACAATAACAGCAGCAACCACAATAACGAAAGAACTATTAACGAGCGCCATGATGATAATGATGATGATGATGTCGATGATGACGATGATGAAGTTGATGACTTCAATGAGGGCAACAGCGGCGGCGGCCAGCGCGAGGAAGGAGAGCATGTGGGAGCTGACGAGGATGAGGAATAGCATTAATCGCGTCGCAAGTAGAAGCAACAGCAGTGCAAGATGTGATAGGCAGCATTCATCCTAGGTTTCTGACCTACCTATTAATACTAGCCGTCTTATTTAGACGTATTTCTGTTTGTATTATCGTGGGGTTCGTCTTCACATAAAAGTGACAGGATTTTATGTGTCGCGCTTAAGTAACGTTAAATGGATATACGTAGTACTCGGCGACAGTCACTGATATGGCAGCTGGAGCTAAATCCATTTACCTAGTTTAATTTATTGGCCAGGTTTAGTCGAAAGTGTATCGTTCATGTAAATTGTTTTTTAGTGGAGTAAAGTGCTTCACTTTAATCTTTACTTTATCTAGACTTGCCCATATAATTGCTCAAATATTTATTTTTTGTCTGCATACTTGTCTGTACAAAATGTTTGTATATGGAGAGTTGAGTCATTTATTATTAATACATTGATTATTTTATTACCATTCCTTAGTTGAGAGAATTGTGGCTATTATGCGATTTATTATATTGAAAATAGTTACCATTCGAGAGCAAATTTGTGTAGCGCTTTTTGTTCTGCATAATCTAACTTGTGGTTGGTATAATGAAACCTTAGGTAATATCTACACATTTAATTGTTAAATCCTTATTGAGGTGTTCCTTATTGAGCAATTCCACTTTTGCATTATTTAAGCAGTGTAATTGTATTGCTTATACATTACATCAAAGTGATACTTAGATAACAATTTACCCAATGCATCATCATTATCCATAATTTGATTTTTATAGCAATACTACGTGCAGTAGTGATACGTCTAAGTATAAGCAAAAATATACGACTCAGTTATAGCCCCCACTGACATTATGAGTGATAAAACAAGTCTAATACCATAATGAATAAGCTACGTACACATTGGTCAAACAAGTCTAATTACATAGTTGATAAGCTACGTACACGTTAAGGTGTTTAAAACTAGTTGTACAAAGTTTAAAGGTAGCTAGTAAATACTTTAATAAACAGTGTTTTTTTCTTATCGCGTGTAATAGTTGTGAGCCGAAGCGTATTAGCGAAGAAAAATAACACGTTTGTAGCACCTTCCGCTTATACATTTGAATTTAACATGTATATTGTCATATACTTTAGGAAACACAAGCATTTTTAGATCAAGGCCTGCCATCAGAAACGCCAGTAACCTCAATACAAGCTAGGCTAGCTAGGGATTACCTCGTCACCTTAATCGTCAGGATTGCAACATAGCATCTGCTAGGAAATCCCATGAACTAACGTATTTTTATTGCAAACGATCAATATTTTGTTCATATATGATATTAATGAAGTATTATTATGCTCTTCTTCACGGAGACGTTTAGGCGCTTATTTTTCCAGGCGGCGCTAATCAGTCAACAAATTTTACGCAGCATGTCGAAATGACTCTTTTTCACTATACCCGCAGGTGCCCTCCTGCATAATCATAATGTATAACCAAGTCTGCCTCTTATTTGTTCATCTACCGTTAGATGCGTTCTGATTTCTTATGAAGACACAATTAAGAGTGTTCTTTAAATATGTTTATAAAATATATTTTTAATATATTTATAAAATTCAAGCGGTCTTTGATGCAAGACACGCGCTGCTCGTTCGATGCAATCATCCAGTTTTGCAAGAAATAGAAGGAAGGCTTATGATTTTTAGTTACAATTCAATGTATTTGGAGAACATATTTGTCGACAATGATCTCATAATAAATTTGTCTATACGACAATTGTAATTTAATAAACACTAATAAGCTTACAACGCGGAATGGCAAAACATATACCATATGCCAGTGCGTGTGAGGGCAAAACGCTTATCTCTGATGACGCGCCTCTCATAATTAAGTACAACATTTCTTCGGTAGTCATACACATGTTGGCAAATGAGATGTATAATAAGCATTGTCTTATCGAAACAATCCATATAATGACAACATATATACGTATATGTATATATACATGTGTTAGATCTTTGTTTGACTGGATTGTTGACCGTTGTGAGTGAATTGCGCCTAGCGCTATGCTATATGGAGTGCTGTTCAGTGGAGAGGTATGTACAGGCGCGACCACTACGAGGCACTCAACAGTCGACTCGCTGCGGTCGAGCAACCTCTACAAGTGGTCGACCAAAACAGTGTCAAATGGAACAGGCGAATCAGTTCCCAACGGCGATATGTTCAATCTACGTGAAATTAGATATGTGAGCGTACATATATAGAAGGAATATGGTAGAAGGTTTACGCAGACATAAATATAAATCGATTGTCGTTTTTAGCTACAGTAAGAAAAGCACTTGTTAATCTTAGTCGGGTCTGATTTTTGCTAAATTTAAGGGCAAAATGTGCTTAATGCGTTCACGATTTTTTTTTATTTTGGCATATATATATATATATATATATATATATATATATGCGGAGTCCCAGTTATGTAGCGTTATGTAGATATATAAATGTCGGAAAATATTTCCATATATGACGGAATTACCACAAAGGCTGTAAGTGTTTTTAATAATTTGAATAATAAATTATTTAAATATTAGTACTACTCTTACTATCTACCGATCATGAGCAAATTATATAAACTTGATCTTGAGGTCGTTTTGAAGTTTGCTCACTGATATAGCGGCCAGCTAATATACGTGTACGTTAAACGATACTGTTGTTTCCCGTTCTCTAAACGTAATCATGGTATTCGATAATGTCTAAATGCACCCATCGTTATCGCGTTCTCGTTACTGGATTTATATTGGCTCCTCCAGCAGAGATATGTAGCAGTAGGGCACTGACAACCATGTCTAACAAGAACAACCAGCAAGGCCGGGGCTGGAACTTACGGTGGTTGGACTGTTGTTCATGGCTGCCATGGAAACGCCCCGTTTCTAACGGTGCATTAGTTGCCTAACTCACTCAAGTCATACGCAAAGCATATGCGGGCACTATCCACTAGGATAGCTGAATTATCTTTGACTGACGGATATGAACACAAATAGTTAGTTATAGTTGTTGTATTCTATTGGTCTATGCAATCATATTGTGAAGTTGTAGCAACGCACGCGACAATAGTATGTGTAATATACAGTGCATTCATGGAAAACGTGAGAACACGAATGTGGTTTTGCCAAATAAAGTGCTACTGCCATTTAAATTATGCCTTCATTAAAGTAACTTCGGGGCATACTGGTTCGGGGTGTCTATTTTGATAATGTCCATTTTAATATGGTGCCTGGAATCGCGGCCTCGTTTACTTACTGCTTATCCAGGGATTTATTTTGGCGGAAAACTCTCCCGAGCGTTGGCCACCGCCAAGACATCGCATAGCTAGCCAGGATTACACCATGACTGGCCATGGAAAATGCTAGAGTATGAGTCACGGTCATGTCCCAGACTAGGTTTCGGTCCGTCTAGAAGGAGGTCAGGGTCAGCCTATCAGGCCGTTTAGAGTTGTCCGGGCAGAGCTCTGTGGGATCGAGGACATATGGGTATCCAGAGACGATCTGAGAGCGCGTGACAGCGCGTCGTTCAAGACAGCGGGTCGCGCACCCTCCACTCGTTTTGCCTATTACGCTAAGGCAACAGGCGTCCCGATCGGTATCTCCGGGGTGACTAAGCCCGGGGCATTACCCGATCGGCCCGTTTCCGGTGTGCAGACACCTTCCCCGTACGGAAATAGCCTTAACAGCCCTCAAACAGACCACGACCATATGACAATAAGTATTCGTCGCCGCATAATTTATATCGTATGTCTTACGTCCCATGCCCACCAAAAGAAACTCAGGAATGTTACTATCGGGAGTTTACACATCAAACTAGCTTTCTATTGGCGCGCGAAGGTACCCGCAGCACGCGTAAATCGCGCGTCACAGGCAACAACGCTGGAAAGAGAGTTATAGTTACTCCCGCAAGGTCTGTCCTGCATAAGTAGTGTAGAAGAATGATAGGTCTTATGCAGGACAGACCGTGGTGATAAAGATGCTACGGAAATTGAGCTTGGTGATGGCGATATCTTTGCTGCGGAGCTGCAAGAAAACTCAGTGTAAACGACTACTACGGTAGTGCATCCTGTAGCGAATTCCAAATGCTAATCGGAGCTAACTGTGTCGGAGAGTCATCCTGGGAACACTTCAGCAGGTACAGTAGTCTCACGGCGTTCCGCAAGGAGAAACACCTGCTTCCATCGCTTTCGGTGTGCATACAAATGATTTACTCACAAATTATCAGAAAGGGCAATTCCGTTGGAATGTGCAGCATTCTAGTTCAATACCGCCATAAACAAACTTGTAACTTGAGAAACTATAAATAAACACGTAATTTGAGAGATCAGTGCAGAGCTGGTCGAAAACGGTCTCTTTCCCAATGGCACAAAATCAAACTATGTAGTTTTAAGTCGCCAGGATACCTAATTTAGAGAGCTTATTTAGATACGTACGCAGAATTGATAGGATAACATGGCATCATGCACGATTATACCACTCAGGAAGCTTTTCCTTCAAGTGCTATTGAAAGATAGTATACTGGATAATTACTTAGTTAAAAGCTTAAGACAACCACTGGTTCAGTTCGCACATAGCAAAATAGTCTAAACGTACCAATAATTCCACATTTGCAACAAGCAACCCTGCAAAATTAAGCAAATAGATACAGCTACATAAACACAAAAACGAATAATTAAACAATACATAAAGTCACTTTCCTCGAAAGGACTCGACAACTGTTGGCTTACTAAGACGCTTACAGCTCCTCCGACTATCAACTAACAAATACCAGTGTTTGCGCATACAAGTATGTCACATGCTTTGTCGAAATATAGAAGCAAAGACATTGACCAAATCGCCTGAAGAAAATTTAATACATGTCACCGATGTAAAGTGTCGACAGGGTTTCAAAGCCTAGGCTGGACCCATTGAGATAGCCAGCCAACCTCCGCCTAACGGGGCTCAGCCCTAGCAGAATATAATAAGTATGGCCACATCATTCACGAAGGTGTAATTGTCGTACCTAGATATTGGTTTGCCGAATGCAGTGCATTGAAAACAGGTTTAGACCTGATATTTGCTAGCGATAAACCGTGTCTGGCACACACAACAGTTTCGTCCCCAGATTATACATAAAGGTTACTTAGATAGATATAGATTCTAGATTAGTTAGATCTGCAACTTGTATATGCAGTGTTGAAAATTGAATTACTTTACCGCGCATTTACTACTTACGTGGGTAAGAATAAAGAAGACATGTTTTTCTCATTTTGAGACAAGTAATAAAAGTGAAGCAGAACTAGACTAATCACACAGAATTCTGATTAAACTATGCAAAAACCAAAAACACTAAATGCGATTTTAAGACTTCTTCTTACCTTACATACCTAATTATCCACGTGATATTTTGCCGTAACAAATTTCTCTATAACTTCGAGTTGACATGTGGTTGATAATTATGTAGTTGATCTTTTCTGTATACATCCGAATTATGCATGTGTCAAAACAGTACATTCTAAGTGCTAGAACTGCGCCTTCCTGACCCGTTGAGCCCCGTGGCGTGGTGCATTCGCGTGCGCCTCGAGACTGCAAAAGACACATAGGGGCACGGGTTTGAACCCCACCGTTGCACATTCATATTAATGGGGTCCGTCTTACGAAGCAATGCGAAATCAGTCCCGTGGACGTTAAATGTTGGTTGAGGGTCAACCCGAAAACGTTTTGGCTCTTCAAAACCTCTATTATATTTGGGACAAACAACAAAACGTGTACTTGTGTTGTCAATGTTTATATATATACCCAATTTTTGTTTACCTATGCGGGCTTTCCACAGTGAGAAGCCCTTAGAAGTAAAAGACGGTTATTTCTAAATCTATAGTTAAATTCCCTTCTGTTGGTTTACGCGGATGTAACAGAAACGATGCCAGTACACGTTATTAACACATTGCAAAAACCAGACCGAGCAGTTGAAGCAAGTCTCTTCCTTTAAACTGCAGGAATCATTAAGGGTGAAAATTCGAGCTGACTGCTGTTCATGGTTTATAAATATGGCTAACCTACCACACAAATAGTAGGTTCAAAAAAGTAACACCAAGGGTTCTGAGGAAGAAGGTCTTGTGCAGCTTCCGTGTGGGGGCGCAGGGAAGCTGCGGCTCCCTGCAATAGATACCAGGCCGCGGTCTGTATGGCTGTCTAGGTGCTACGCAGCCTACCCGTAGGGGCTGTTTCTTTATTAGATAAACGCAGTGTCATCTAGTATAAATTAAATTGATAAATCATTAAATAAATAAAACCCCTACATGTAATGCTATGTTGACTGAAAATTGAATGTTTTAAAAACGGTTCAACGAGACAGCAAACTACAACTACAACGGCCAAAGTTACCAGGAGACCCAACTTGGCTTTCCAGAACGTTATGTGCCCACCGCCAACGCTAAGGTAAGGCATTATATTTTGCAAACATTTCGTTGTTATGAAAAGTTTTGCCAGTATCGAAAAGGTTAGGGTGTTTTTTAAAATATAAGTTACAAAGAAATTCACATACACAAATCACAAATGCAGAGCACACAAATCACAAATGCAGAGCTTGCATTGATACAGCTGCAATTGCGGATTTTCAGACTACGCAGCTACATACGTGGATAAGAGTATGCCTTCTTATTATATTATTTTCCTGAGCGGTAAAGCCACACCAAAATTTCTTAGATATACTCGGACTAAGATAAGTTTAAAAACTTTTTTATCCGCGCGTTTCATACAAAAGGTAGAGCCAAAAATCACTGCGTAGTACCGTATTTTAAAAGTTTGTGCTGAGTGTATGAATTTAATGTTTAACGACTTAAACATAAGATTGCCATTTTCTATATAGCGCCTACAATGACTTTAGGCGAAATGGTTCAACGCAGTTGAGGCTATGCGAGGTTTTGCCGACACGTGCAGCAGCGCCGAGAAGTAAACAATGTAGCATTCAAGAAAATTGTCATTGCAGGCTAAGTAAGCCCTTAGCTGTCGATTTATTCGTATATCGCGTCAGTACTAGCACCTTTGCGTCGTCCTCGATAAGAGAGTTTGAGCAGTTAGCGCGGCCAATGGCGCAATTTTCGTAGATCACAGACATTCGTGTATTTGCTGTAGTCGCTCTCGGCCTCATCGTTCTTGTCAGGTGAGCTCAGCCACCAGCTCAAGCAGCCTACAGATCCGATGCGTCGGAACGGCGGCGGTGAACAGTAAACGCGTAGTGAGCACAGCAGCAGTAGCAGAAGCAACAGCAGAGACAGCAGAGACAGAGCTCACAGCGACAGCCGTCAGCGCGGAGTCAGCCCGACAAAGCATGTGACTGACTGACTAGCTAGCGACAAAGTCCGCACGCACGCACGCACTCGATGAACACAGCGTGAAACACACTCGTGTGTTAAGTACTACTTACTGTACGTCACACCGCCACAGAGAGAAACGCCACAAAAACCCGTCTATCCAGGAAATAATAGTGCCGAATCATCTTGATAGCCTAGCATCGTGCGGCGGGCGGAAGAGTGAATCAAACCAGACGTATCCGCCTAGCCTCGTTTGATTTACTCAATCTTCCCTAAAGAGCTAGAATTACCTAATCCCGAATTGGCGACACACCTCTTAGAATGAATGCCTGCTTTCGAGTCATACGGCTTCCCATTCTAATATGATAAATATAAACAAAAGTTATGCATCAAAAGCAGGCGGTGAAAGTGTTTCGGTTTTTTACGATAATATGTTTGGACCAAGTGCAAGTGAAACGCTACGGTGGAATACCGTGCTTTGCAGTTAGCCCAGTGGACTAAATAATAAGGATGGACTTTAGTCTTGCTAGTCAAGAAGAAGTTGCAGTGAAGTCTTTTGGAAGCAACGCAGCAGTGTGTCTGCCAGAAAGAGTTCTCGAGGCTGGACGCCTTTAAGGAAGTGCCAAACTGGAGAATACCATCGACGAGAAAAAGCCAGGCATCAATGCTAGGCATTCAAACACAAAGCTCGATACTCGATGCAGAAATGCAAATTATCTGTTGCAAATGGATACGATTCTAGAAGCATGCAAACATCAAGTAACGACACTGGTATAATCAAACTACCATAGAACTAAGTTGCTACCTAGACGTACCCTAGGTTATGTTTGCACAGAATGCCATCTTTAGCCGCACGTTGTGCCGTCCGTGCCACTAATAAGCGCGCCAATGTTGCACATATATATCAGTGTTGACAATTTCGAATTCATAAAGAAAAGCCTACGGACATTCTTGTGTGTTCTCTTATAAACGCTACAGGCGCCATTCGTGTGTTCTCTTACGAACGCTACGAGCTTTGCCAAACGTGGCCTTTTCAGAGACGCATCTATCTAACGGCTGCAGCGTTTGTTACAATCTGCGCACTATTTTACCTGTCGTCAACCGGTTCTACTCGGATCAGTATGCATTCAGGCGTAACCTGTATTGTTGGTCAGTGTACCGACAATGCGTCCGGTGGTGAGATACAGTGCAGTGAGGACTTCGGTTCTTCTCTCATGGTACGGCCAAGTGGACATGACAGCCATAGCAGTCAGGCTGACTTAGTGAGCGAAACGGAAAGCCCAGATTCAAGACGACAAGCTGGCTGCTGCTCGTGCACCTCAATCGCACGAAGCATTGGCGACCTGTCAGCAGTGCCGACGGTTGCGGCCGTCGCCAGTAGCGTCGAACCGCTGGACGAATGCGAAGCTCGATACGATTACGGTTATGGTCAAGATTGCATCGGCAATGCCAAAGCAACAGGTCAGGAGAGGGGGGTCACTAGGTTCACAAGTGGATGCGGCCGCACTTACGGCGATAAAGACGAGGCTGCTGCCTCGGTTGTCTCTCACAACGCCACGGTGGAAAGGAACATACGACAACGACGACGACGACGACAACGCCGTGCGCGGGTTCACAGTGTGCCCACCGAAGGTCGTACAACCACGATGGCCAGTAGCGGCGTGGGTGATAATGATACAGCGGCCTGTCTGGCAATCGCTTCAGTTGCCGAAGCCAGCACTGGCAATGTGGCTTCAAAAGGCTGCCGCTTGCGGAGTAACTCCGACGGTGCGACTGTCATTCGACGATTTCTCGTCACACGGCTCACCGAGCCTGAACAGGTAGAGGAGGAAGAGCCCGATAGCTACTCTTGCTCCGGCGCTTTCGAGGACCACGACGAAAGGGACAAGAAAGCCACTGCTGTTGTATTGCCAGTACGCGGAGAAAGCCGAGGCCCATATGACATTACTTGCGGTTCGTTCTCTGTTCCTCGTTCAGCCTCATCTACCGAGCTGCCAACAACGGTGATCAGCCCTCCAAGCATTGCTCCAAGGGATATGCCATGCGTGCGACGGAGTATTCTCAAGAAATCGGCTCTACATACTGGTGCTGAAACAAGTGTTGCAGACGCATCAACAGTGTCACTGCGGCCTATCCTAAAAAATAGCGTTATGAGTGACAATTGTCCTCCGAAAGTTGTTGTAATAGTAACTGATCCCTTTGGATGTGAACACAAGTGCGACGATGATTACGCCGCGGACACGGTTGACAATGCGTCCTGCGGTTCCGAAGCCGATGTTCCGTCGAATTCATACGTTTCCCACTCCTTCACGTCGCCGCAGTCATACTTAGTCACTGATAAAGCTCCCGACGAATGTGGTGTGGATAACGAACTAGAAAATCTAGACTCTGTGCAGGGCTCAAAACTGAGTAATGTCGGAATTCCAATGTGCGATGCTCGTGCTTTTCGCCGGTCAGTATCAGAAGCGTCTGGAATCCGACACCGCAAGAAGGTGTCGTTCAATTTAGCGGACGAACACATTAAGAGTAACGATATCTTGCTTCATGCAGATATGGAGCTGGACCAGCCATACCAACAGAGGTTTAATAACCCCGGCTTAGATGAACGTGTTTGCAAATATTTAAGTAAAGCCCTTCAGCTTCAGAACAAAGCCCCTATAGGTGTCTCCTCTGCAAGTGCGACGGCCGCATCGATCAAGACCACTAGAACAGTTCCTCAAGATAGCAGTGGTGATATGGCAGATACCGACCTCGCAGTGAAGCCTATTGCGAATACCAAGCCCGCAGTGAAGCCTATTGCGGATACCAACTTTCGGCCGACTTCTCCCGACGAGAATACCGCGTGTCTTAAAACGTGATTTGAGTGGATAGCAAACGAATGCACTCGTGTTTGTGCTCGACTGAGATACGAAATCCATTTTACCGGTACAGAAAGAGAGAGAGGCGCGCGCGCAAATTACTTGAAGACTGCCGTATGTCCTCGTATTTCGGCGTCCTACTCGGCAGTATTATGGGTTAAAAGTACACTGCATTCGTCTGACTGTGGTGCAAACTGAAAATATTGTTAGTGACTGAATAATATGCTTATTGGGAAAACATGCTACTCACAAGCTAGGTATACAGCAAAACGATATTCTGATATATACTTCACGCTGTTATCTATAGCAAATATTTGTTATAACATTGATGACGCGGATTATGCGCATTAGACTGCAAACAGCACCTGCAATACGGACCTATAGGCATTATTGGCTTTCTCTAGCAATAACAACGCTGTTCAGCGCGGCTGTTCATTTTTATATATCACGCAGTCATTCGAGTGCATCCAACGACGATCGTGGCGAATTATCGCTTTTCCATGTGGAGCACGAAACCGAACACACAGGCACCATACAACGTCTGTGAAACATGAAAACTTGTCAACCTAGATAAAATAAACTAATAATATATTTATGTACACTCGTCTTGAGAGACAGAATAAACTCATGTCTTATTAATGTGTATCACATATATGTTATGTATTCTACATATATTACTATATTATATTTTGTAAGTATATATACACGCACGAGTACGCGCAAGTATGTCTGAACTTTCCTTACGAGTCTTTTAATACGAGACTTTTACTTGCGTGCAATTCTGTACGTGGCATAAACTAGCAGTTTTTGTGGTTCCCCCGAAGCGGAGTCATTTTTGCGTTAGAGAAATCATTATATAGAATATGTATGTGCATTGTGTCTTAATTTATATTTGTTCTTGTTTACAAATTATTGGTTTACATATTGTGGGTAAAGGGAAACACAGGTGTGTTTTTGCTTGAATAATAAAAATTGTAATTATCTGCGCTTGTCTGCTCAGTATCTGCATGAACACGGATGCCAAGATGCCAAAATATAAATTAGAGCTGAGGCACCTTTACTCAGAGGAAAAGACTCGCAGTGAGCTAACTCCTGGAATCCTCATCTTTAAAATTATTTTTATGCTACATGATAGCTGCTCCGAACTTCTGTACCACTGTACCAACTACAACAGGGATTAGGATGTAGCCACCTGGTGCACTATATAGGTAGGATACAACACAAGGCTCCATTCTGATTGCGGACACCGATTGCTTGTCTAGCGATGTGGAACCTAAGCAAAGTCCTACCTCGGGAGTGCGCCAGTTAATTAAGGGAGCAGAGGAACTGCAGAATAAGTTTCGTGGAAGTTTCGTCTTTTAGCTTCGTCGTCGTTCGCCACGGAAGATAAACGTCGGTGACATTATTGTCTGAATAGATAGCCCAAACAGTCAGTTCACTACTTCTAACCTTGCGATAAAAACATTGGCATTTTATTTTCAGTATGTGTATAACGATCCCCATATATACCATATGCGTAGCAATATAAGATAAAATAAAGAACCTAATATAAAGGGACTCATATAAATAAATGTCACTCAACTAGCTGTTATTCAGAGGCAAACGTCACACCGCCTGAGGTCATTTTAGTTGACCTACTGGCATTTGGGTGAGCGGCATCTGGCTACCATTTGGTCCGTAAAAGAACCCTGTCTCGTGAATAAAATTTACTTTGACAGCAAATTTGGTTGATTACCAACTAACTAATATCAACTCTATTAGTATTGCAGGTGCCCTGCACGTCTGATTTAGTTTACGTTCTCACCTGTTGCTCTCGATGATTAGTGTACTTTTCAATGCTTTGGATATCTGACCGGATAGATTTGGTTGAATCTTACTTATAAATACCATCTTATTTAACCACTTAAACTGGATCTTTAAACCCTATTGAAGGTGTAACACATGGATGACCGCCATGGACCGACTATCCGAGGCGCTGAGCAGTTGGTCAGAATACTCAATACGGATGCTGAACGTATTTAAATTTTTCTTGTTTTGGAATCTATCATATAGGAACGGGCTACTTTAGTCGCATCTTTAAATGCTCTAGAAATAATATCGGTTCTGGTGTACACACAATGCAGACAGGTTAGGAGCCAAGCAACGTACGCCTAGAAGGACGTTAACTAGCACCTACATTAGGTTAAATAGCTTAAACACTAGAACGTCTCTTATTTTCCTCGACAATGGCTCTTAACACAAATATAAATATTCGAGCTGACCACAAAAGTAATCATTGGGCCTATATCGGTGACTTTGTTTGGATGAACAACGGGTCAGTGAAGTGTTTGTCGTCGTTTCATAAACAGACTCGTAGGCTCAATTACGCGGGTACGTCAAAGCCCTTCAAGGCGTCGTCTTCGCTGACGAGTCATATCAGGACATGTGGACCGCGGAATATGAATTTGCGCCCATCTGTAGCTACGTCAGAGTTTCCTACCGTATCGCATGCAGATATGTTTTGCGCAAGCGTTCGTGCCCGCTAACCTCCAGCCGGCATGCTATTAGACATAACGGGGCGACTAATATTAGCAGCAATATTGCCTTAAGGTTTAGAGACCTATTTATATATTTGCACGTGTCTTAAGTCGTCAGTCAATAACAAAGTGTAGGTACCAGAGGCCATTATTGTATTTTATTATATTGGAGGTAAATGACTGACGTGGAGACAATGATAGTTTGCACAGCACGTTACCTAATAATAATAATAACGCCTTCCTATCGGAAACGGAGGTCTTGGAATAAGAAGAGCCACAGCTCTAGCTGCGGTGTGTTATGCTGCATCCCTGAATCAATTTGGCTTCCTGGCGGAATCACTCATTGACGAAGAAGCAAAGATTGAACTACAAAAGGCAGCAATAGTGACGGATACCACAGTCAGGAGTCAACTCGACCCCGGCCTTCTGAGAGAACACGTGAGTCAAAATCTTCTCGACGCTTACAAAACTAAGGAGTCCGCACGAGATATAACATCAGCAAGAGAGCGTGCCGTCTTTCTAGCGGCTCAACATCCCTTCAGCGGGGGCTGGCTTCAAGCGCTGCCCTCCTGTCAGCTTGGCACCATGCTGGACCCAAACTCCTTCCATATGGTGTCAGCCCTTAGAATAGGCGCCCCCGTCTGCCAGTCCTTCTCATGTCTGCGATGCGGCCAATCTGTTGACTCTCACGGGTTACACCCGTTAAGTTGTCCGAAAAGTTCCGGCAGAATTACAAGACACGCTGAACTTAACGCGATAGTTAGAAGAGCTCTTAGAAGGGCAGGAATACCATCCACCCGAGCCGAATGGTCTTAATGGCAGCAGTGAGCTGCGGCCTGACGGGGTCACCATCCCGCTGTTCTCACACGGAAAAATCCTTGAATGGGATGTACCGGTTTTATGCACGGCGGCCTTATCGTATTTACGCCACAGCGCCGTTGAGTCGGGATGGGTAGCAGAGCGCGCGGATCCTGAAAAACGAAGGAAGTATCTCGAGCTATCTAGAAGCTTCCACTTGGTACCCATTACATTAGAGACGCTCGGCCCTATCAGCTCAGGTACAGCGAAAATCCACAAAGATATTGGAAAACGAATCGCCGCAAAAAAGGCCATGTTTTTGAGACAGATGATGTCTTTGGCCGTTTGTAGAGGAATTGTGGATTCCATCATAGACGCCATGAATTGACAGAAAACGACCAGAGCAGGATGAACCTGGCATAAACGTTCATACCCCACAATTGTAATAGCTGAATAATAATAATAATAATAATAATCCCTTCCCCGCAGCTGGGTACCATGCTGGACAACACCTCATTCCGCATGGTAACAGCTCTTCGAATAGGTGCCCCGGTTTGCAACCCCTACAGTTGCCGCGCATGTGGTACCACAGTAACTGAGGATGTACTTCACCCTCTTAGCTGCATCAAAAGCCATGGTAGAGTTTCTAGACACGCTGAAATCAATGCAATTATAAGAAAAGCCTTACGCAGAGCTGGTATACCAAGCACGCTCGAGCCCAGATTAGGACTTCATGACGACAAAAGACCTGACGGTGTAACAATCCCGCTATGGGCTAACGGCAGATGCTTGGTATGGGATGCTACAGTGTCCTGTACAGTGACGCCCTCGTATATATGCCATAGTTTACTATGAGCGGGATGGGTTGCCGAGCGCGCAGATAATGGGAAAAAACGCAAGTACCAAAAACTGGAGACAAGTTATATTGTAGTGCCAATATCGATGGAAACAATAGGCCCGGTAAGCAAGGGAACCAAGAGATCCATCAATGAGCTGGCCCAACGGATTACAGATCTCACAGGGAATCGGCGCGAAGGCGAGTTTCTACGGCAACTGCTGTCGCTTGCAGTGTGCCGAGGAAACGCCGGCTGTATTGTCGGGTCCATGGAACAATATTTAGGAGTTAGGAAAAGACAAGGAGTACACGTTCACACCTCACAATTGTAACATGTAAACAATGTTAATAAATAATAATAATAATAATAATAATAATAATAATAATAATAATAATAATAATAATAATAATAATAATAATAATAATCTAAGTATCAAATCGCGACTGAGAAAGCACACAGCCACAGGCTGGTCTTTATACAGTTCAGTTGTAACCAGAATTGTAGTAGCACATTCTTAAGATAAAAAAAAGTTTTGTTATGTTTCGACCATTCCTGATTATTTCTATTTCATAGGCACTCGGATTGACTTTTAGACCGAAGGGAAGTGAGGATGAACAGAACTTGCGGTCTCTGACCATTGACATTGCTATTCCTGCACCGTTGCATGGAATGAGAAGCGAACGATCTGCGAAGAACAGTGTATCTCAAAACGCAAGTCGGCCCCCGCGCGTTAACCCTTATAGCAATCATTATATTTTTGTTAGATTTAAGGTTAGAGGGAGCTCCACAGACACCGTGATTAGTCTGGCAAATGCCAGAAATAGAGAGAATTACGGGGACGACATAGACCGGGAAGACTGGAATAGCTAACGCGATAGAAATTTTCCAAATATGTGTGATTTTGGGTTGTGGTCTTCTTTACAGTGCAATTGATATTTATAATAAATACTTATAAAAGACGGCCACAATATAGCGCACGTTTGCAGTATCCTTTGATAGATGTATTACATCTCTGCTTGCATCAATGCGCTGCTTTGATAGAGTTTGTTGTGAGATCCAGGCACAACATATCTGAAGAATATATGAACTCTCTTCTTACAATGTACTTACGACTTACTCGGAAAACGTATCGTAACAATACACAGGACAGCTTTCTATAACGTTCTTAGGCTTGACGGCGTTGGCGAAGAGCCGCTTCTGTGAGTAACCTATAGTAATGCCTGTGTGGTGGTGTTTTTACAAGTGAGTTGTAAAGTCCCTTGAGACGGTTACTCTTCTTGCAGGACAAAGTTCACACTGCGCTTTTCCAAACACACTCACGTAGACACATGTACCCACTCAATTGGTTGCTGTTGTCACTCAGCTGCGCGAAAGCGATAAAGGGATTCCCGACGTGTTTCTTCTAATGTAATTTATATCCACTGGAAACGTGGCCATAGCAATGACGGGACTAGCATAAACGTAATTATTGTGCAGGAGTATAGATGATCTAGGTAAACGTCTTGGTTAGATAGAAACGTAAGCCACTCAGATTTTCGCTATTTATATTTATTGCTATGTAGCAGATATTGCAAATCACGAAAACGCGTTTGAAGGTGTTTTCTAGTTATTTATATTTATTTATATGCGGCAAATATGGAATATCACGGACACCTATTTAAAGGTATTATTTATCAGCAAGGTCAGGGATCTATACCTTCTATATATAATATTATATTTTTACTAGGCAGTATTAGCTATCGTTTTTGCCAAGATAGTGTTCCCGAAGACTTGCGGTGACGTCCGGTATGCCATGATGAACCTGAATGTTCCGACCCACGGGTTTCGGCGCAGGCTGTTTGCGGCCAAGTTAGAGCACAATATCCGCCGATGAAATCTGTATCTACTTAAGAATGTTTACTTCAGAACGGGAAGATGCCACCAGGGGGTGGACCACACGCGGCAACAGACCTTCTAACAGGGTAAAGAGGCACATCTCGACCGGAAAGCTTTTAAGGACCGTTTTCTGGTATAATATGATATGACGTGCATTGGTTTTTAATTGTAGTTTCTCATTTGTGTTACAACTCCATATAGCCACAGGCTAGTGCTAAGCATATGTACAAGTTACAGTAAGATTTTATTCATTATCACCGTAGTATCTCATGTTATTGCAATTATGTATCTATGGATTGTAAACATGTTTACATAATTATGGTTTAGTCAGACGCAAGTAAGGTTGGAGAATGCGTTCTCGCAGTGTTTTTGAATTGACTAAGCGATATAAGTGTCCTAATGTCACTAGGCAACTTGTTCCACAAGACAGTGCAAACCTTGTGATTGTGTTCTTGTGGTCGAAGAGACAATGAGCAAGTGAGATGCCGAGCCTCGGGTGTTTTGGGTCCTTGCAGATTCGATATGGCCAACCAGGTTGGGATGGTGATCAAGAAGAATACGTTTTATTTCGACAACTTAGGTAAATTTAATTACGTGTGGTAACGGGAGCACTGAGAGTTCTTTATATTGTTTGATTGTTATTGAGACGCGATGTGGTAGACCTAAGACGAGGCGAAGTGCTCTTTTCTGAAGCATATGAAGCGGAGTTATATGACACGCATAAGAAAGACCGTACACCTCTAGACCATATATAAGGTGGCTCTGTATACGCGTGGTACATTGCCGTGAAGCATCGGCGGGGAAGGATTTTACGAGTGCGGTATATGGCGGCTACGCCACTGACAACTTTTTCCTGACATGTTTCGCATGCGCCTGGAACGTTAGATGTTCGTAGGAACAATACCCAGGAACTTTGTTTCAACTAGCATATCAAGCATGCGGTCGCATGCAAAAGCTTTATGATTGATTGATGAGCGCACCCACCTTATAACATTTTAATTTGCCCTACAAGTAGAGAGTTTATTTTAGAGAATGTCTAGATCTACGGTATCAAACGCCTTTCTAAGGTCAACAAATACCGCTGCTACAGTCTTCTTTAATTGTACCTGTTTCCGTATTCTTCGGCAAAATCCATCACAGGCACACTCGTCGACAACTTGGGTCGAAAACCGAACTGCCTACCATGTAGGACGTTATGTCATTCGATAAAGTCTCTAAACTATTCAATAATGCAATTTTCAAAGACTTTTGATATGGGCGTGGGAATGCTGACAGGTCTATAGTTGTCTCGGCATAGGTGATCCCGGCCTTTAAACAATGAAACCACACGGTATAGCTTTAGGACATTGGAGTATACTTCTGTTCTGATGGAAATATTGATAATATAATCAAGAGGCGGTGCGAGTGCATCCGCAGCTCTACGGAGAACCTGTGATGGAATCTGTCCGGAGGCGGTGGAGCATAGTAATGGTTGAATATGTTAGTTAGCGCAGTTTCACCAGTGACGAGTTCTCCGTTTACAAGTTGCTTTGTGAATTTTTGCTCCTGGAGACCTTCAAGTACAGATCGGATTGTCTCCCAAGGAACTCGCCGGCTATTAATTCTGTCTGTAATAATCTTGCAGTTCGCCTCCATTCTACATTTGCGTGAGAGCCCTGTCACCCTGTTCCTGAGCATACGATAGGTTTTGCATTTGTTATCGTGTGTGGGGTCAGCTCTGTGTATTTTGTACGCCTGTTGTTTCTCCTTAATAAGCGCATATAATTCCGGTGTCACCCAATTGTTCGGAACTGCGTTCCTCGAGCCAGTATTCTTGATCTTAGTTCTATTACGCTTCACCTCCGACATAAGTCTTTCTCTAAACAATTTAAATGCCTCGTTGACGTCATGTAGCCCGTGTCGGCCGTCCCACATAGATGACGACAGTTCGACGATTATAAGATCATAAGTTAGGTTTGAATTTTGGACACTCGTTGGCTGCCGACGGCTTAGATTTTAGATTCATAAATGTGGTGAAATGGTCAGAGAAAGTGGTCGTAAGAACGCCGGAGGCGATAGGGTGAAATATTGCAGTAAATATGATATATGCATGTTTCGGTGATACGTAGGCCATGGGCGGTGTCCGTACAAGCGACGCTGGTTGGCAGACCAATAATCTTGCGAAAGTTGTATGAGTGTAGTAAGTCATTTAGGTCAGTCACATATGACCCGCCCCTGTCTAACAAGTCAATGTCCGCGTCACCAAGGTAGATTGTGTTTAGTCTGTCCGTTGCTGGGAGTAATTCTTCTAGTACATACAAGAAATCCAAGGGCCTCCCCGACGGTTGCCTGTAGAATGACCCCACAACGGTGCTCTGACCATCGACAAACACCTCAACAAAAATACTTTCGCATCGGGAGTCTGCCGAGAGGAGTAGTTTGAGATCGTTCTGCTTGCGCATCACATAATAATCTCCACCCGGCCCATTACGGCAATCAACAAATTGGTTATAATTATTAAACTGGAAAGCGGCTGCCTCCTGTTGCGAGAAACGAGTGTTTCCGACAAAGCAATAAAGGACGGCGGGCAAGGAAACAAAAGACTTAGCACCATTAATATTGCAGTGTATTCCGTAAAAATAGTTAGGTTCTATTCTAAGCTCTGTGACATTCATTATCTGACTTATTAGCTGTCGTATAATGTAAGGTATGCAAAAGATGTTCTATTAATTGACGGCATAATCATATGAAGAGAATATGCGCCATATGCGCCGTAGACGAGTATTTTTGGTCTAAAGATTCTAAATATTTTGCTCGCGGTAGACTTATATTGAACAACAAAAGGTACGTAGCTTTCCTGCGTCAACTACTTGTATTCCATACTACGAACTCGTTGATCCACCTAGAATTTCCACCACCAACAAAAGTAATGCATCATAAAATGTCTGTTTCTTTTGGTGGCCTTCTTTTTCTCTCTTATTGTCGCTACTATATTTGTCGACTGCAGCCATACCTATTAAAGACGAGTCTGCAGCGTTTGTCATCGGATAGTCGGAGCATTGACACTATTAGTCATATGTGAAAACACATTACTGGACCTGAACAGTATTTACCAGTTGTATAACGTAAATATTTACTATTTACGTTCTTTTATAGCGTTAATATACGTATATATCACTTATTTCACCTAGAAATATAAATGTAAACATATGCTTAGATATGTTTTATTTGTTAAATGGTTTAAATTTATATCACGGATTTCATAATATATTCATAATAGTCATTTTCAACGCGCCAATTTTGTGAGCAATAAACTTCGGTGTTCACCACCATGCAATTAAATGAAGGCGCCGACCTTATCCGTTCTAGCCGTGCTTGAAGTGACGCACGTCGTCCGCATCTGTCTAGATTATATTGTTCGTTGCAATGTTTGCATCTTGGGGTATTGACCCGCCTCTCCCCCCACACTTACACCCTGAGTATCGGGCTATCAGCTGTCTTAATGAATCAGGAGAAGATTCATTAAGTCAATACAGGGATTAGTGCTGAAGCAATTTGTACAAGTCAATTGCTTTAATGAGTCGAAGAAAGCTGAAAAAAGACAACACCGAAACAACGACCGAAAGTTACTGTGAGTGGAGCTCCATGAAGCTGGATGTTTTCATCGATGTCAGGACGCAGGCCGTGCGCCCTGAGCAGGCATTCGTCACGAAAAGTCGGATGGCAGAACGTACAGGTCACATATTGAATCATTAAGCTGCAACACTAACGTGTCACCGAAATCGATTATTTTTTGCACATCACCAAGGAGATAATCCAGAGTTCCGTCATCATTTAAGAACCACAGCTTAAAGTTTGACTACATCATGATAAATCACAGGGCGATAAACAGACGCGAACTCTCGCTTGAGAATGTCTGATAAAATTCCACGAGAGGACGGACGTCTTCTTTGTTAGCGAGATTCGTTTCTCGCGATTTTTCCATCTTTCAGAAAAAAAACAGACAAAAGTGTTTTGATTCACACAAATCGATGCGTGAAACCATCGAAGTGAATTAAGAAAGCATCGAAAACACGATCTACCGCCTCAAAACGTTGTATAGAAATCGGTACAAATAACGTCCAAGTGTAAATAATGATTACACGTTTCAGAAGAAAAAAAAAATCAACATACATTTACTCTATCATAGAAGCTGTAAAATGCATTGAAATTGCCCCACTTATATGTGGTGTGTGATATATGCATACTATATGCCTCTACGAGTATACCATAGATCTGTATTCGTAGAGCAATGGCAGTATTAGGCCAGGTCAGCATACTTGGGGCGTCGATGGGGGGGAGGCGCCTCCGCTTTCGCTTGGTAGTCCATAAAATTGTACGCCAACCACGCCATTTGTAGGCGTGGGGGGTAGTTGTGCATTGTAGGGTTGAGTACGTCAAGTCGTCGGGTAGACAGTCGGCTAGGGGGTGATTGATGGGGGTCAACAGGCCTACGACTCGACGCCTGACTGATGCGTACGAGTGATGACTGAGTAAGTACTACGGTGGGTGAATTGGTGAGAGCCCGAATCACGATAGATTTGAGTTGGTACTTGCCGCGACCGCTGTTGTTGCAGTTTCTTATGCGCGACACCTGTGTGTTGGCAACATCATCATTACATCGTTCTTATCACCGTCAGGACCGGTACTGTCAAGAAAATGTCTGCACGAATGTCAAACGCTTGAGGTTTTGAACCTCTGCACGTACTTGCCACGTCTCTGGCATAACGTTAGTAGGGACGATGACGACGACGACGACGACATCGACATCATGATGGTCGGCACCATCTTCACCCATGTCAGCTGTGCGTCAGCCTGTACGGCATCATCCGGATGCTCACTCAGATCGCGATGAACTGTCGAAATCCAAAATTATTCATTGTGCGAAGTGAGCAAAATTGAACTGAATTGTATTCTCTGTTTACCTATCCATGTGACCGAACAGTAGTTTGCGTGCGTCCAGCAAAGGTCAGTACACACATTGTTATACAATTATCATCATAAGAGTGCGTGCGATGGCCGATGATAGAGGGATCTGTCTTAGCGCTTGTTCACAAAATAAGGTGTGTTATACAAGATGATAGTTGAATCTACTGGTTAATATAGACCGCTTGAGTCACAATGTTTCAAACGAATCGAAGCAATCGTATTTTACTCTTTGCATATTTGTTTGCAGGTAAAACTCGCTCGACAATTTGATGTACAACTTGTAAATCAGCATGCCCATACCCCTACGACCGAGAACATGTAAATGATGAATTGTCATCATTTCAGAGGATTGTTTGGAGGTACATGCAGAAACGGGGGTGCGGGGGGGGGGGGGGGATTAAGGTACAGCGGTGGCGGTGGCGTATGAGTATTTGGCCAACGACCGCAATTGTTGCAAGACCGCGTGGTGTCTCTTAGTTTAGATGATATTCTTGCTGTCTGCTGCCACCTTCTCTGTCGCCAGTCAGTCAGTGAGTCAGTCTGTCTGTCTGTCTGTCCATTTGATCCGCTAGGCCGGAGGGTTTTGGGGGGGCAGATTGTTGATGCGCACGAATCAGTGAGCGGCCAAGCAAACAGATGCCGACGGCCGACACACCAGACAACCAACCTAGCAGTCAGCCAGCCGAATGGCTTTTCGTAGTTGCAGGATCAAAACGGAGGAAGGGACGAAAGGGGAGGGAGGGAGGGAGGGAGGGGGAAGGAATTGGTTGTGAGGAGTGAGAGAGGGAGGGAGGGAGGGAGGAGAATAGAGGGTGGCAGGGTGGGAGAGGGTAACTACTAACGCTCAAGCAGACGCCAAGTTAGGAAGAGCCTGAAGCAGCAGCAGCAGCAAATGGCTTTTCGTGTGTCGGTGCTGCTGCTGCTGCAGCAGCGGCGGTGGTTAGTTAGTTGGTTGGTTGGATTCATGTGGCCGTTGTGGATAGTTGGTTTGCGGTGGTCGCTCATTGTGTGGATGGCCGGCTGGTCTGTATGAACGTGGTGGGTTGTTATTGCTGTTGGATGTTGGAAGAAGCGGTTGATGTGGTGGTTTATGATGATGATGATGATGCTGGTGATGGTACCGGCAGCAGCAGCAGAGGCATTACAGAGCAGCGGAGCGGGGTAGTGCTGCGAAGAGGAGAGAGGAGGAAACTGACCCGCCAAAACTAGTGGTGCATTATTGAATGAACGAATTTGAAAAAAAACACCTTCGGCAGCGGCAACAACGACGACGACAACCCGCCGCTGCAACTAAAGTATAGAAACAATACGCGGCGATTAAGGATGGCACATGTAGGGCTTCTCTTTACCTCTACCGCTGCCATCAGAACTACGAGACTACGACCAGAAACAGCAGCATCAGCAGCAACAGTTGTGCTGTTGTTTGTGACGCGTTTGGTGGGCGGTGGGCGGTGGGTGGGTGGGTGGATGGGTGGATGGATGGCTGAATGCATCTTCTCGTCGTCGTTAGGTCCAGCCACTATCGTAGCAGCAGCAGCAGCTAGTTAGTAGTCGTGGGTTGGTCGAAGGGGAGAGACTGTACGGTCTGGAACATGCGAGAGTAACAACAAACAAGCACAACTAGGAGGGAGAGGAGAAGCTGGACAACAGCAGCCGCGGCAGCAGCAGCAGCACCATTGTTCTCGGCTATTGGCACCGCTGTTGCTGATTAAGACGACAGCAACAATAACAACAACAACAACAACAACTGTGGTGGTCCAACAACAGAAGTGGTAGCGGTTCTCCATTGGCGATCGTCGACCGCCGTGGCTTCATCCGGTGATCGTCGACGGGTCGGTGGGTCGGTCTGTGATTGCCTTTATTGTTGTTGTTGTTGTTGTTGTTCGCTGCTAATTCTTCACCTCCCGCACCCCTGCCTCAATCCCCTCCCCATCTCTCTCTCTCTCTCTCTCTCCGTTTCTCCCACCGTCCCTTGGTGTTGCTTAGAGTGTTGCTGAGTGCCTTGTGTGTTGGCCTGTTCGGCCGTCGTTCGTGCACTGTCCGTCCACACCACTGCCGGATGACGGCGGAGGCGGTTCCGAAAAGGTTCAACACCACCACTATCAAACAACACCACCACCAACAGCGACACCCGTTCTTACCCCCGTACAGAAGCGATCCCCACAGGACATCAACAACAACAACAGCAACGTTCGTCTGCTCCTCTGCTTCCACCGTTGTGCGCTCGCTGGCTGCTGTTTCGTCGTCTTTCGATTGACTCTCGTCGTCGTCGAACTGTCGCCGCTGCGCCGCTTACAGCGAGACTTCAAATGCGGCCGACCGACCGACCCCGGTGGCGAGCGACGGACGTCGTAACTGAGTGACTGACTTCTTGGACAACAACCAAGGGAAAGAAGAAGAAGAAGAAGGGAACCAACAATCCATCTCTCTCTCTTTTGCTGCCATCCATCCAGTCAGTCGTTCATCTATTCCGCTAGATTGAGGGACGTACATACAAACAGGCAGACAGACGGACGATGATCGGCCGGCCAGTAGGCCGACTCACCCTCCCTCGAGAAACTCGACGACAACGACAAACAAAGGACTGCAGAAAGCTCGTTTGGATGAATACAGCCAGCAGCAGCAGCAGCAGCACCAGTTGAAGCAAGCAGCAAGCTGGCTGCACCATCGCACGTAACCAAATATTGGCTGGCAGGAAGGCAGGCAGGCGTACCAATTGCAATTGTTCGAAGAAGCACCAGTTTACTCGGCCTTACTTGGCCGAAGGACAGTCGGTAGGCCAAATTTAGGCCGCATGTTAGTGTGCATGCCCCTACCTCAGCCCCCCCAGACCCAAACTACCCCCGCCCCGAAGAAGAGTTAGTTCGTGTAGAAGATGCATGTAGTCATCTCATCCCCAAGTTGCGTATCATCATGTGAATATAGTTCGTACGGATGTGTGTTAATGTCTGTGCGGATGTGAAGCATCTCTGGTCGTTTTGGTGACGGCAGCGGCGGCAGAGGCGGTAGTGGGTGTTCAGCCGTTGTCTTGCGTGTCAGTCTCACGAACAAGTGCACAAAGGCTAGGGGGAGTGCTTCTCATATACTACCACAACAACAACAACAACAACATCAACCGCAGTTACTGCAGTAACGACAATCTTTACTCGGATACATCTGTACCTAGGTACATACATCTATATATTCATATAAACATAATTATATACAGATACGTACATCTGTATATACTTAGAAATGGTATGATGATTATGATGATGACGATGATGATGATGGCGGCGGCCGCACTGTTCCAACGCTGAGACCGCGGTGTGGTCGGGTGGGAAGCGCTTTGCTGCTTTGCGTCGTCGATGGTGGGAGAGGTGGAGACGACGACCCCAACTTACCCACTACCTTCACCACCACCACCCCCCCGCCACCCTTGTCTGTGGTTCCATTAATGTGTCTACCTCTCGATTTATCTACCTACCTATATGTTGCCAGCCAGCTTGTCGACCTAGCTTGACGACTGGGAGGAGTAGATCGTTCGGGCAATGCCCAACATCATGACAGGCAACACCGTCGGCGCCGCCAACCATCTCTAACCAAGTACCGCCCTCCACCGAAGGGGCGGTGTCAACCACTGTGTCAGCAGTACGACCAAAACCCGATCAGCAGCAGCAGTCTTAGAATCTTCTAGTCGAGAGTGTCGCTTTAGTTGTTGTTGTCGTCGTCGTCGTTGTCGTCGTCGTCGTTGTTGTCTAGATAGGTTGTTGCCTAACTGACTGCTCAGCTGGGACGAAGATGTGGTTCGTGTTCGGGCACTGCACGCGCGAGATATAGCCGATCAACAACTACTACTCATCGTGTCATTGGTCACCAGCAGACAACAGACAAATTTGATCGGTCGACAAACAACAATCCTATTGTCGATGTGCCCAAACAGTTCAGCGGTAGCAGAACGTGAGAACAAAACCACAGCCTGATTGACTGATTGCCGTCAGTGTTGCCGTCGGTGTGCTGTCGACGCCGCCGCCGCCGCCGCTGCCGCCGTCGATCTGTCTGATAATCGTGACGAACCACGATCTCGGTCTATCGATTGGATCTCGGTCAGCTAGCAGCTGGCTTGCAGTGGCTTGTGTACAACAAGTTCGTACGATACTGTATGGTGTATGGCGGCCCGATTTGCGGCATTAATAAGAAGCTACTCTGCCTCATGCGTTCACCGCCGTCGACACGATTTCAACAGCTTCATCCGCGGATGCCCCGAAGAGCAACACAAACCGCCACGAATCGCAGTTGCCACCAGGCATCTATCTATAATCGCTAGTCGTCGCCTCGAAGAACTGCGAGCCTGGTCAACAGCTTGCTAGAAGCAGCTGTGTTTTGCCTCGCGGTGCTGACGCAAATAGTTGTACTAGCCGTCGACATACTCATTCGCGACTGCAACTACAGCTGCAACAGCAGCAGCAGCCACCACCACCACAGTAGTCATAGGCGGCTCAATACTTCGGCAGCGAAAGAGCAAGAGAACACAGACAAACAGACAGAAGCCGGCGACAAAGAATCAAACGCTGGACTCGTCATTCTTTGCGACAGAAGAGCATCCAGAACGTGTTTGCAATTTGCACCCGACTACTGATCAAAACGCCTACGTCGAACGAGAGAGTGGCTGCTCCGTCCGTCCGTCCGTCCGTCCCCATAGTCCCCCCCGTTGCTGTCGTGGCATTTGCTGTTGTCGTCGCGGTGATTGTCGGATCGGCCGCCCTCAGCTGCTCGCTCAGATGTGAATGCACTCCGTCCGCCGTCGAGCGTACCACTACCACCATTACGACCGGGTCGTTGTCACGCAGACAAGAAACACAACACGACCAACGAGAAAACATAGCTAAATAGAGAGAGAAAGAGAGAGAGAGAGAGAGAGACGTTACGGAGAGTGGTTGAGAGAGCGAAGAAGCGAGGGCGTAAGTGTGCCTGCGCCCCCCCCCCCTCCTCCGCGCGCCCGTTCTCTCAGAGGTGGACGACGCCAACGCCAACGGGGCGTTGCTACATGTGTTTAACCAGTCGTCGCTAGTAGTCACTGAGTTAGTTGGCCAGACCGTGGTGAAAAGTGAGTGTAGGTGCTAGGTAGATAGATGCTCTCGTCGTCGAACGTCGTCACACTGTCTGTCTGTCGACTGATATACGCTGACTGATATCATGCGGAGGAAATGACATGATCCCGGCTAACAAGTGACTTAACAACATACTGAGGACAACACTGCAACCTCTGCTGCGAAATACTGTAAGTTGTTTCTGCATATATACATATATATGCTAAAAGCCTTCTTAACCATATTTATCTACATATACTAAGTTTATTGTGATCTTAGAATAGTATGCTAGCATTATTTATTCAACAACGTCTCAAAAGTGTTATCTGAACATAGTTTGTCAATAATGAGAGTTTATTCTTATTGTGCAGCAAATTCTACTTTTATTTGCCTCAACGACAGTCTTGACCTCGTTGAAACAGTTTGCTGTGCTGTGCTTCCTGTCCTGCCTGCCAGATCCAAACTGTTCGGTGGTATTTTGTTAGTTCAGGAGGCTGCTTACTCGAAGTCGGTACAGGTACCCGCACGAGTATTTATCCCAAGTTTAAAATTGGCAGATCAGCTAAGCAACGAAACAGTCGCCCCTTGTTGAGTTGTAAATGTCACTCAGTGTTGTTCAAGTATTTGTATTCACTGTGGGCATTAAATAATGTGTAGTGCAGTATAATTTTAATATATAATGTACTTGCATTTAGTGGACTATTGTTACCTAATCCTTCTTGACAACTGGTTATACGAATACATTGCTATCCGAGTTGGCTTTCCTCCTTTTCACCGAACTCAGGAAAACCGAACCCAGGTGAGGTGCTGTAATTTGATCCACGTGATTTAGACAATCAGAAGGATCAAGACAAAGCGCCTAGCCGATAGAAACGTATTCTGATTGAGCTTCCAGTGAATAACGCTAGTATAACTACCTTAGGCATATACGCATTCCCTTACCTGCACCGATACCTCCGGTCGTTTGATAAAATTGGAGTGTACTTAAGTAAAATTTTAATCATTCACAAGTTCAGTGCAAATTGACAAATTGACGTTAGTGGGATTCCGTGGCTATTCACCATTCCAAGGTTCGGTTACTTAGTGTAAGGTAGCCAATGCGATGTCATGCGTGCTCTGGATGCAAAAGTCGAAATAGTTAGCTAACTTCTGACCTGAAAGTCACAGTACCGTTTCCATCTGATTAAAAGTTGAGTTGTTTTAAGTGTTGTAGTTGATACTCTCAATACTGCTGGACGATAACCTAATTAAAAATGTAACTTACTTATAGTTTTTTTTGCCACTGGTTTGTCTGTAACTTGATACCAGTCGTACCTCTGGCTCGCGACAGTTAGAAATAGGAGCTATATTTGAAAGTATAGGTTTCGAACACTACGTACAACATTACAGTTTGATATTTCGTGCATTCGATATATTCATTGATTGCTTATTTCGTACAACTCTGACCAAACCCTTCAAGTTCTAAAAAAACGCCCCGAGAGTATGGTGTCGCACCGGTCGATCGTTGTGCATTTGTATCGTTGTACATCTGGATGTTGTACATTTGGATCGTTGTACATCACATCAACCATAAAGAAATTATCGTAGGCGAGTACGTCAGGCGATAAGCTGCTAGTGTGCATATAGATGGATGGCTAGGATGTCGAAATAATGCAGCAGTCTTTTGCTGGATTAACAATCTCTAGGTTGGGGTGTCGGCACTATTAAGTAAATTTGTAAACAACAGTTCTCTTTACTCCGTCCGTGATAGTTCTTGAAAGATACACGAGGCTATTTTCGAGTACTATCGGAAAGGCGGCGTACATTGTTGCTCAGAGTACTTCATCTGCAATAACAAGTTCGTTTAGTTGAACGTACGATGCCTCAAACCACAGAACCTGTCGTGTGACATGTGGTGGTGGGAAGTATTGTAACTGAAGCAACTAAGAAGAATACGCATTTTAAAAAGTGTTGCCTATTGCTGTACGTGAAGCGCTTTCTTCGAAGCGCGAGCGACCATTTTCACACTTCGTCCGTTGTTGCGCTTGGAAACGAGTTCAGAATACTCTCTCGCAGTCTCTCTCTCAGTCTCTGTTTTTTTGCTATGTCGTAATAGACGTAGAGTGGTAACCGTGGCAGCGACAACAGCGGTACAATAGCCGCCAGCGCAGTGAAGTGGTGAGCGTTCCGTTAGGAAGCAGGCGGCGGTCATTTGTCCCGTCAACAACAGTGAGTGACGGCTGGAAAGTGGTGACTACTTGTTGTTGTTGTGGTAGCAGGGACGGACGTACCACACTGCCGCTGCCGCTGCTGCCTGAGTTGTTGTTGATGGGCTTGGCTTGATCCGACGGCGGTACGGCGGCAGCGTCAGCCGCAACAGCCGACGGGAGTCATAACGTCATCGTTGTTATGTCATCATTATCATCATAAATCATAAATGGCGGCCACAGCAGCAGCAGCACAGTGATCAATGTTAGCGGTGGCGGTGGTGGTATCATCATCATCATCATAATAATGATGGTCGGCAACCATAATTCTCATCATTATCGTTAGCATCATTATTCATGATTCACGCTACGGATGACGACGACGACGACTCGAAATAACGAAGTGGCAACGCCGCACCGGGGCGCGAAGAACATGTTCAAAGTTCGGCGTCGCTTAAGCAACGCTTCCTGATGCAGCGGAACGTCTTCTCATCGTCGACAGGCGCCAATGTCAATCGACAAACGACCAACAGCAACAACAACAACAACAACAGCAGCAACAAACAACAATAACCACAACATCATATCAACCATAATATTCAATGCAACGACTATAAAACAACGTCAACAGCAACAACAACAACAACAACAACCACCACCGCCGCCAGCTGTAAGTGCTGGCAGCAGCCAACAAGTACTCTGTTAACTGTTGTTAACTCAATTGTTAGAAAATTTCCGCTGCAGTGCAAAGTGGAAGCGTTATGAGAGATAGAGGGTTAGCAAGTCGACGAAAGAAGCGCGTAATGTCAAAACCGTATACTTGTCACGAAAAAAGTACCATTTTGATTTAAATGTTCTTGCCTGCAATGTTTTTTTTGTCAACATTTCGACGTTTCATTCGAACTTTCACTTGTACATTTGGCCGATTAGAATATTTGATAGTTACGGAGTTGTTTATTGTCAAACTGAGTGTAGTTTCGTTGCTTGGATGAAATGCTAAAGGCACAGACGCTGACGTTGAGCCGTCCCACAGTAAAATAATCTTACAAGAGTAGTTTTGAATACTGACCAAGCATTATGGGGTAGTGACAAATCTAGTGCCTTGCATTTTGAATGCCGTGGATTTAAATCGAGGATCGGCCACTCCTAAATTGATTCTTGTTCAAATAGATAGTGATTCGCTTTATTTAATATGTATTGATTATATGAATTGATACGCATGATGCGTACATTTGCGTAACACATAGTTAATGTACTACACTTATTTAATACCATTTATTAACATGCGTCTTAGCAAAAAAAGCATCATTTAAGATGTTATTTAGTATAATGCAATAACGGGCCTCTCCGAAGAACAAAGAACATACACCGTGTACAGATTAGCTTTCGAAATTCTGTATAAACCGCACTGAATTCACGTTTATTTCCACGTATTGAAAGCTGCGGAAGCTCATAAAAGTCTCATTCCATTCACCGGCTACCTACTAGCCTGTATATAATAATATATAAGCGACGAGCTTACATGAGTTTGACGTACGTAGACACGACAAACATGAGGCAAAATATATTCGAGAATAGTGTCCGTAGTATCTAACAGATCTTAAGCTTAGACTAGATAATTGAAAATAATTCCTGATCAACTATATTATTACTCAGTCAGATAACGATTCTCCCATTTTGTCCACATATTGTGTCATATAATTCAAAATTCCAAATCTTTGTACTTAGGTATTATCGACCCTAAATGTGTGAATAAATGGAACTGTGTCACATAATGATAGGAAAATCGTTTATATAATAATGTTTGTTAGGTTAATTGCGGTGGATATTTCACATAAAAATGCAGCCGTAAACATACACAGTTATTGGTCATAGCTTGAAATTATTTTTCTATCTGTTTTCTCTTATAATTATATTAACGGATGGTATCGTATTTTTGCAGCACCGGCAAGCGACAGGTTGTTTATTATAAAGTACGCTTCTCGCTCTTATTCAAGTACGTCACTATAATAATAACACGAACAAAATGCTTCAGTTGGTAACTAGGTAATTGTGGCAGTTTTATCAGTTTTGCAGCCTAGCTTGTGTGTTGTCAAACAAAGAGTGCTTTCCATGCCTGAGCAGTTTCAGAAGCAATGCTTTCGTGGTTCTGTTGGTTCTGTTGTTTTCGTGCCAGTGTTATCATTTTGAAAACGACCGGTCTATTTATTAGTGCTACGAACTTATGGAAGCATTTTTGCTAGAAACTGCATCAAATTTCGTGTTATTTGCCCCATGGTTGAGAGCATCCGTGTTGAAGGGCCAAATAACAACATAAAGTCAATTTTGCATTTTTCGGCGATAGCCGCTCTTGCAAGAACGCCATCAATCTAACCGTGTCGGAATTACTTTCAGTGAACAGTGAAGTATTTTATTTCTTTATATAAAAATGCCTGCAGCTCTAGTAATATGCCACTTCTCACGTTTCCTATAGATTTACGTATGTGCAATAATATTTGTCTATCGACAGCCACTGTTTAGTTACATGCGTTGTCTATTGATCTTTATTGGCAGGGAGCATTGTCGTCGTTTGTTCTTGTTTATTGTGTCGATGTTGGACGCCCGTCAGGATTATATGGCTGACGAAATGGGACTATGCGTATGTTCCGGTCCATTATCATGACGCTGTTCCTACTGATGAGAGGCCTTAAACATGAACAGGAATTCGGCACGACATGACTGACGAGCAGGCGGTCACTGCACACGGTTTTGTTTAACCGTCACGGCGTTGATTGCTCTATGTGAATCTAAATGTCTCCCTTCTAACAATCGGCTTACGCTTTTCGTTCGTAGTCGTTTGCTGCTGCTGCTGCTCGAGCCTGCTTGCTTTACTGTACGCTGCTTTCGTGGTAGTTTAGTTCATACGAATCAATACGGTTATATGGAAGACATTCATCGTGCGTCGTGAGTCGGTCATAGGGTGTCAGAAGACGTGAACCTCGAGCGTTAGTTCACCCACTTCGTGCACGATTGAGCGTAACGTAGCCGATTCGATTCCGCCGACTGACATAAATGCTATACACGTGCATGCACAGACTTTTTGTCACAGTTCGTGTTGTCACAATGTTGCTGTTACGAGCGGGTTTCCTGTACATTGACTCTAAGTAGGCGGAAAATGAGTTTCAGGCTGCAATATACAATACAATTTTATTTTGCAAATCGAGATGCTCGTCTCAATCAAGGGCTGCTTATGACTTTATTCTACTACCGTAATACAAACTGTATGCGAAATGAAACTTACTACTGTCCATTCCATAAGCTAAATGAAATTTTGAACCCCATCTTGACGCAAGCATGTATTTATATTTTTATATATATATATATATATATATATATATATATATACATATACATATATATATATTTTTTTTGAAATTATTGATTCAAAGATATGTAACGTCGAATTAATAATACGTTCTCATTATACTCAATTGAAAAGTGCTATTGAAGATGAGCTACTTTGTCATGCGAGTTTTACGATATTTTTCATGTTTCTCAATTATCGTTAATGCTTCGGAAGAATGCTGAAATAGTTTGCGCCCTTTGTGCTGATAATAATCAAATGTGCGGTGTCCACGCGACAAGATGTGGGCAATTAATCTCGAAAAGAGTTAAGCTTCCGTGAATGTCGATTGACTCTTAGCTTCAGCGGCTTTTCTTGTTGCTAATGGGTAAATGTCCGCACCTCCTGTTTTTGATGACGACAACTTGATGGTCCTCCTTGCTGTGATAAACACGCTTCAACGTCGCTCAGGCGCTTTGAAAATTTTCATTCGCTTCTTTTCCATTTCCTTGGTGTTCTTCTTTGCTTTCAGTTCGCTTCGTTGTTTTTCTCAGTTCGTTGTGTAGACACCGCAACTTTCGTTCGCTGTCCACCATCTATATATATATATATATATATCGGCATTTTTCAACCGGAAAACTGATGTGTGGTAATGCAGTGTATGGTGCGCTGAACTGTGCAGGGAAGTAGTCAACCAGTTTATTCTTGTTTTTACTGTATTTGCAATTATTGCGAGCGATTTTACTCATCCCTTTGAGCGAAAATAAGACACTTGCATTTCAAACAAAGCGTAGCAAGGAATACGGAACAATTGTTGTCTAAGCGAGAGGCGACTGCCTGGGTTCCGCTTATTGCATCTGATAAACAGCGCAACTGTCTGAAGCTTTTTATTACGGCCAGCGTTCAGGGCAGTTGGGAATGGCTTTTATTAAGATGTGAATTTGTTGAGCGCACTGCCTAGAAATAAACAGCGTTAAAAGTTTCCTGGCGGCGAAGTACTACGTTATACTAGTAGCACTGAGTGTTACGTTCATTTTAAAATCGCAAATTATAGGCTAGTAAAGAGCATGTTCTGTAAACCACTCTCTACATTTATTCTTTCATATATATTTCATAATGTTTCAACATACGTGTATATATGACTTATGATTGGTTGAATAACTTAACTTTAATTTTGAAGTTATATTTGAACAAAGGTTTTACGTTATCATTCCTATCGTCCGTTACTACGTTATGTGATATCTAGATTATTGTGATCAAAACTATGACGAAAATAAAAGCTTTGGCGTCCTTAAGGGATAGATTACTTGAGTAATGACGCGACATAAAAGATCATGTTGGTTGGTTGACTGACATGCGTTCTTGCCTTCAGAATGTAGTTTACGCTTTTACATTTAGGTTTATGATATTTGATATATTATTTAATTCATATATCTATATATACAGTGCATACTGCCCCTCGACGATGGCAAACCATTGAGTTTATAACGTAAATAAACATCGTAATCCTGACGTCGGTTGCGTATGCTGTTTATGTGATTAGCCGTATCCTATCGGCCATCTCGATACCGGTTGAAAAGCTATTTCTCTTACGCAGTTACTTTACTGATATATATATATATATATATATATATATATATGGTGCAACACATGAATGATGATGAAACATTGTAATACGAGGGTCCAGTTCTATACTTAGTACCGATATCGATAGTTTGAACTAGAAGACTTAGAGAAAAGAAGACGCGTTTGTATGATCGGCGAAAATGATAACATAGCGTAGCATGAGCTAGGACCGATTGCCAGGAAGGCAGACAAACAAAGGGATGGACGAGAACGTCACGTACGCACACGAGAACCGGGAAGTGAATGGATATTTGCCAGTCGCCGGTGATGTGTCACCAATTAATGCAGACATAAAGCGTTCCTGGACGGGAAAAAAGGAGGATAATAGTAAAGGAAAGCATGCACGTTTTGCGGCTGCTAAGCGGGATCAACTGGAGACGCTCGAGCTTGACCGGTGTCGATTTTTGCTGCTTCTGCTGGGCAATGGGGTGGGGAGACAGGAGCATCACAGCGGGTGATGAAGATGGCGACAAAGTCCTTGGCCCAATCGTTCTCGTCGCTGTCGTCGAATTAGGCCAGTTACTGGTTGCCACATAAATGATGCCGTGCGGGCGGAGCCCCATAGCATCTGACAGATACGTAGGCGACATACGACATGCTTGCTTAAAGGCAGACTTCACAGGCATGTCAAACGGACAGAGACAATGGTCCCTCCGGCCCCCAGTGGGACTGACTCGCGACCGAAGCGTCGAAGCTGAATTTAATTACACCCCGCCGTCTCCGTTTAAAGCGTTTCCTGCTGAAAACGGCGCTCCGAGTTCTTGGAAATTCGACATGCGCATGACGAAGGGGGAAAGAGAGAGAGAGACAATTGGACGGATTGCGAAGTAACTAAACACAGTACCATGAATGGCAAAAAAGAAGAAGAACAACCGCGCGATCATAAATAGAGAAAGCTACGGGAATTTAGTACGCATAGAGAGATTAGAATATAGAGAAGAGAGAATAGAAGAGAACAATAGGAGAAGATATTAACAAAGACAGATAGAATCAATAAATAAGATAAGAGAGCGATATATAGAGATTGAGATATATTATAGATATATATATATAGAATATATATATATTATATATATATAGTATATAGATATAGATATATATATATATATATATATATATATATATAATATAATATTATTATATATATAATATAATATATTATATATATATATATATTATATATACCTACCTATACGCTCGTGTTTTTGAAAGCATGTTTCTTTTTGAGGGAGGCAGTAATCAGTTATGTAACAGTGTTGTTCTCTCTCTTTTCCCATACCAGCAGCGTTAAAATGACGTTTTGTTTAAAATATATAATCTCAGTAGGGCTACTAGAAACAGATTGCTACGCGTATGATTATTTTAGTTTGTTCAATATGATCATTATGATACACTTCACAAAACGTGCTCGGCGTTGCTTAAGAGCACAACAGCAACCAACGTGGTGAAAATATGAACAAGATCGATTAACATTGTTTTGCGCGGGAAATTTCAACTTACAACTTTATTTGCTTATATATAAGTGGTCACAATTGCCTACTTATGAACGTGTACACCAAATAAAGTAAGTGAAAACGTCGCATATCCATCCACCAGATTCGGGCGTGTCCAGTTTAGCAGAGTTCTACGTACAGAGGTGGCGTTACCCCGTTGAATGTTCAGCGATAGTCCCTGGTGCAGGTTCTCGACAGCTCTAGTGTCCCGTATCGAACTGTTGAGCGCCTTGCCGATACGTTAAATAAGTTTGTGCGTCTTCGATCCAGTCCCTTCAGTGTCTCGAATGCCAGCGGGCAAATTTACAATTTCACGTTATGTTAGTCACCAGTGTACCGCTGCCCCAAGTGCGGTTGCTAATGTTATTACGTAGTCAATAGATTGACTCGTTCTGAGTGGTGGTATTTTCAGTGTGTTTCGTTTGTTTGTATTAGTTATAACACGTGTCCAACAGCAGTGAGAGTGAAGTCAAATTATTATGATGTTGACGCAAAAAAGAAAACAATAACACTTAGGAAGAAGACATGGCCTTTCAGCCGGTAGATGCGTCATCCGTGGAAGAAAAATATATAGGATGCGAGTATATGCATAAAGGCATGTATAGGCGACAAGATGGGTAAATCGATGGAAAGATAAACAAACATAAATATATCGATGAAAGCCTCGACAAACGTCATAAAAATTTTGGAAGTTTTCAAGAGTCATGAATGGGTGGGCGGGCGGTGGGATGGATGGATTGATCAATGTTTTGATGAAGGAAATGGAGACAGGACAGGAGGGGAAATGATAGAGGATTTCAAGGTGACAGTGGAGTGCGGCACGAAGTTGTTTGACGCTGCGGTTAACGAGTTCCGGTTGTCGTGATCACCACTAGCACTGCTACGTGGCGGCGGCCGTGAGGTGGCGGCAGCGGAAGCTGTGGTCGCGGCGCAGCATTAACCATTACTGTCGACACCAACACTTTCGTCCATTTCCCCGCGAACGGCACTGGTAGCGGCAAAGGTCGCAGTGGAAAAATCACTTTGTAAGCAGCAGGAATAGCGACAGGGCCAACGTGGCTAACCTAGCCAGCAGTTAGTTAGCACAGGCGTAGTTGTCGTCATCATTATTAATTAAAAGCGAATACTGCAGAAGCAGCTGGCTGAATAACAATTGCCATGAGTGTGAGACAGAACAGACGATTGTCTGTTTGCCTGTCGGTATGTCTGGCTGTCCGTGTGTCAGTCAGGCAGCCGGCATGTTAAACCAGGTGAACCAGTTATTAAGTTGGTCAGCCATTGGCCGACGTTTATTCGCATTTTCCCAGCGGCCTTTAACCGATCGAAAGTGTGCAATGCAGTAAGCGACGATGGCCGCGTCGCCCTCGACCACGTCATCATCACCTACTATTTTATGTCGTCTCCGCATCCCTCTACAGACCAGTAAGTACTTCAAACAATCGGGGCTGAGATTGAGAGAGTCTACTCATGGCTTGCTTCTTCACCGGAGGTCTGAGAGAGGCACATGATGCATATATCTTCATCAGTAGTTTGTCTACAGAGACGGGACAGGGCGCGAGGCTTTTTTTGTTTGACGTTCCGATGAATCGTACACCTCTTGCAGTGTTACTGCTGGTGGTGGGATCTTCTTCAGCATGTGGAACCCCCAGGTAGGGAGCACGGTCAAGAAGAGGGTACTGTGGAAACAGCGGTGAAACCATGTCTTTGATGTTCGCAGGCGTTAGGTGTTCCCTCGTCTTTACTGCGGGCACTCCCGTACCATTTTGTATGAGCGACCGTGATTGACCAGTGATCCAGGGAGAAGGACCTTCCAGCAGCGTTTCTTGCTTCTGAAAAAGTGAGGGTGCAACCTTTTATACTCGGTGTTATGGTGCAAAGCCATCTTCTCCTCGGGCGTGGGTAAATAAGCGTTGCGATTTAATGCAGTCCCTTTTGAGGTGGTCAATCTTGGCACTCGACACTTGGCCTCTCTTGCGTCGGTCTATGGACACCGTGGTATTCCCGTCGGGCTTTACAGCGGTGTCGTTATCCGCCTGCCCCTCAACACTACATTTGTAGCAGATTATATGATGCTATACTGTTTGGAGAGGTGCCCTAGTTTCCCGCGCGGCAGCATACTGTGTCTACTGCTTCAGAGGTGCACAACAATGCAGAGTGTTCAATTTCAACGCCGTCTTTTACCGTTAGCTCAGTTATTAATTGCCGGCTTCCTGGCAACTTTGCCGGCATCCTGGATTGTGCCCAGGATCTGTCCAGTGCCCGACAAGTTTGGCCTCAAGGGAGGGCTGATGGAAGAACAGGCGGAAGGAGCAGGGAAGAGAACTGCCCGGCGACGGGAGCGGGGCCGATACATGCGCGAAGACGGCGACTCTTGGAGGCAAGGCGTTCCATTGAGAACGGTCCTACCTCCAGGCCTCCGTCGCGAGCAATCGCAATTCAGCACCGCACCCGCTCTCCCTTCATATTTCCACCATCCTAGAAAACCAATGTCTTGAGGCGAAATACCGGCCAATGGCGAGTGCCCCGCACAGCAGCGCGAGAGCCGCCTGCTACCACTACTGCTACGACGCCTTTGTTTTGTTATAGAGGACTAAATAGAAAACGTGGATCTCCCACACGTACACCACTGCAGGAAACTCGTCTTTACTCGTCAAGTGTGGGCCGGTAGTGTGGGACTTCAACACACTAAAAAACAGACCTGTCCTTGTCACTGCACACGCATATCTTAAGACGATCGGTGGGGGAGACTTATGTTTAAAAATAGAAGGTCAGATCGACGGCTGCTTCTTGGTCCCCCCCCCTAAAAATACGACTACGACAACTCGGACGGACTCACACGGTTGGTGGTGCTGTTGCTATTGTTATTGCCGTGGATACAGCTGCATCACACAATTTGACATTAGTTATTGTTGTTGCTGCTGCGGGAGCCGCTGCTGTCGTTGCTGTCATCGCTCTTAACAACAACAACAACAACACCAACACCAACAACAACAACAACAACAACAACAACAACAACACCAACAACAACACCAACAACAACAACAACAACAACAACAACAACAACAACAACAACAACAACAACAACAACAACAACAACAACAACAACAACAACAACAACAACAACAACAACAACAACAACAACAACAACAACAACAACAACAACAACAACAACAACAACAACAACAACAACAACAACAACAACAACAACAACAACAACAACAACAACAACAACAACAACAACAACAACAACAACAACAACAACAACAACAACAACAACACCAACAACAACAACAACACCAACACCAACACCAACAACAACAACAACAACAACAACAAGTGTAATACAGCAGCAACAACATTCGTAACCGCAACAACAACCACAACAACAACAACAACAAGTTTAGCTGTGGCAGTAAAGTTCCAAGTAATCGTTGATTCATTCACGCATTGTTTAAACAGTTAAACAGATCCACCCAAGCGTCACATAGCACGCGTACGTCTGTTCCGTGTTGAAATATAAACGATGACAACAGGGGCCGCTGGTCGTTCGTGTCTGCATGGCAACGGCAACAACAACAACAACAACAACCACAACCATCAGCTCATTGTTTGCTGCTGCAGCAGCAGCAGCAGCAGCAACAGCACTTGCTTGTGCTACTACTTACTGTAGTAGTATAGCTGTTATTACTAGTGGCGACTGACGCTGACCCGGGTGCAGTTCGGTGGTGCGCGTGTATGAATGACGTATGTATACATGCATGCATGCATACATACAGACATACATACACGCGCACATACGCCTATGTCTTTGGTTTTTCATTAATTCTTTCGTACTTGGTTACTTGATTGTGTGTTTGTTTGTAAGCTGTCGTAACGTTAGCATAGAAGTACCGCTCAGCTGCAGTGTGCTAGCGGCATCGTGAGTTAATGACGTTGACCACGTTGAGCAAACGGGATAGAGAAAACGAAAAAAAGAGAGAGAGAGAGCGAGAGAGTGGCTCACTGCTGCTGGTTCGGCTTGATAACAACAGTCCGCGACGCTGATCTCCGGCCGGAGTGGGGATGAGGAGGAGAAAAAGGAGGGGTTGTTTGGTGGTCCGTTCAGTTCACACTGTTTGTTGAATGGCTTCGTCGTGTCGCTCTGTTGGTTGCTCTGGCGGTCTGGCTGATAGACAACAACAACGACGACGACGACGACGACGACGACCATCATCATCACCACAGCAACAACAGCAGCAGCAGTGGCAGCAACGGCAGCAACAGGAGCAAGAATCTTGACGCGAATAGACGGACACGCTCCTCCGCTGCGTTACGTTGCGCCATGGTGGCGGGGAGTGGCCGTAGATCGTATGGCCAGCTAGATGAGCAGGGCAGTGAGTGTGTGATGTTGATGTTGGCTCTGCTGCGGCTGCCACTCATCCTATTGTTGCTCACGTATCGTCTACCACCACCGCCGTGCCTGGCACTGTAGTCGTCGTGCCAGCACTGCCTGGTCGTCGTGCGATTCTGATCACTCCATCCCGAGGGCTAACCCACCCAAGCTAAGATGCTGTCCTATCGAACTCAATGAATGTTTCATCAGCATCTAACACTGCTCTGAGCAGAACAGCAAGTCTGCCATCCATCCGTTCTTACAGTCCGTTGTGCGAACGCGTATTATCCCTTTGGAAATGTCCGCCTTTCAACGCTTTCGATGCTACCGGATGATACTGCGGCATTCCGCCCCAGTATTGTCTCAACGAGTTGTTTAAGATGCGAAACCAGCTAGCTGTTCAAGCAGTGAAATTACCCATAAAGGCTCCCTGTTGTGGTTCTCTTCTGAGCCTTGTGCTTTTCAACTAGCTCCACGCCTAAATATACAGGTGAAGAATCTGTAACGCTGTTGCCTAGTCTTGGTGTTACGTCTTACGTTGTTCTTGTCTTCATTTCCTAAACCGTATTTTCCAACTTTTCTCAGTCAGTTTGACATCAGTTTATTGTTTAAATGTATATATATTTCCAAAATATATTATTATTATTATTTTCATCGTTGTGGCGGAAGATCTCAGCTGCGCTTGCAGTATTACTTCTTCCGGCAGAGCTTGCCCTAACCGTATGAATTTCTCACGAAACGAATACTAATGGGAAAATTGTTCCCGCAAATTCTCACCACCTGTTTTAGATGGCACAAGCATCATTTATATATTTCCTTCTTAAACAGATAGATAACAGATGAGTATGAAACAGTCAAGCGGACACAAAGTTCTTTTGTGAGGTGCTCTAAGATGGAAGCGTTAGCATTAGTTGTCTTTATCGCATTACTGGCTGTACAAGAGCGCTTGCTTTCCAAGCACGTTTGTGCATGTATGCAACGTCATACTATAAAAATGAACGTTCCAAAACAAGGTCCTCACTACAATGTTTCGATCAAGTTGCATTGCCGTTACACGTTCTATCAGGCGCGCGTTGTAATATTGCCAAGTACAGAAAAACCCGAACGATTATGGGTGATCATGTCTTTTTGACCTAGGTTTTTGGCCTGTATACATTTTCAGTTTGCACTGAATAACAATTATCATCAATGTTTCTTCGGTGGCTTCTTTATTTCCCAGAAGACGGCCGCCTCAAAAACTATAAGTTAATACGTTTCTCCAATACCCCCTGTTGCTTAAATTACCAAAAATTCTTTATCAATTAAATCGTTATTGAGCAAATCTCGTTTAAACGCGTGCACGTTTCAGCCAGTTGGTTTTAGTGCATGATGATGCGCTTTTTGCATAACGGAACGGTATATATATATATATATATATATATATGTTGGGCCCTTCATTCAAACTAGGACACATTTTGGCGTTCATCTGTCATTATTGGTAGCAGACAAAACCTCGTTTAATATAAATGTAAGCACGCGCAGACCTGCGAACATGCGTATCTGAAATTTCAGCGAAAATCTGCCTAAAATAAAGCTTGAACGATTATCCTTCATAGGATACATAAAACTCCCTGAGAATACATAGGCTTTCTAATGGCCAAACGTCGCTTACCATGGGCTTCCATTATTCGGACTGCTTATGATGACCACTTATGTCACAAAGGTCAGAAAGCATCTCCCTAAGGCCAACTTAGCCTTAGGAAGATCTGATTAGTGTCATTTGCTGCTGATATCAAGCATGAAGCAGTAGGCTATCTTCGACGAGATTCTTCTTTGACGAGACGATATTCACCGTGAATGCAAACACACCTCGCAGAGGCGGCCGCTGTCGTGCCCACGATCGAATTCACAGCCCATGTGCACGTCCAGGGTGTTGCGTTTATTCAGAGAGACGTTACATCATTACACTGTTTGGATAGGCAAAGCTATAGAATGAATTATATCTGCATGTTCTACACATTGTGGAGAAACCACTGATAAACACTCTGTCAAATGATTAACCGTCTGTATTGTAGGCGCGCCTACACATTTAGCAGGTGTATCTAAGTTGTATGAGCTTATAAAATAAGCGAATTGAATGGGGGATGTTTTGTTTAACCATCGCATGAAAACTAGTACTGATGTGACTGGCCGGGCATCATTTCACAGTACGTGCGTCTGCACGAATGTGTATTATGGCTGGCGGTGGCTTTTTCGAATAGTTACTCTGGTCTGGTAAACAGTTTCATGTGATTCTCAAAGCAACACGAGAGATTTATTTAATTCGTATTAGCTGTTTGTATGCACTTACATTCGACACAGGATCTTAATGTTTGCAAACTTTTCTCAACACGACTATTTTTTTCCGCCGCTTGCTAAACGCATTTCCAGTTCCAACACACCCGCATGTTCAGCGTCTTCATAGAACAACTTGTTCTCTTGTAATCGCACTTTCTTTAAACTCTATGCCCGGCTAGCCATATCGGTATAACAAATGTTAGTGATTTCACTGCCACTCCAAAACAAACTTATACGTCGTCCAGGCGAAGTGCTCGTCATGTGTGTGTTTGTCCTTATCAATTCGTTTTCCCTCTAAACAATATTGCTCTAGTAGGATCATCTTCCAGTGACAAACGAACCGCACCGTACTAAATACTGGGGCGTTGCCATGCGCATGATCGAATCCTGCTCGGAAGTAATTCTTTCTTCGTCTTTGATTGTTAAATCAGGTAGGGTTCAGCATTGTCCGCCGTTGGATAAAGCCCAAAGACGTCCAGTATTAGCTATTAATATCAATACGCTACCAATTGGCTGAATAGATAGAAAGTGATGGTGTGTATTAGTCCACTTCCAGCCAACAGTAAAAACAAGTGAGTTCTATTATCCCTAGAATGCTCCTGACGAATCTTAAGGAAATTGCTTCTGTGGCCGTGTCGAAAGGAGTCACGTATAGGGGAAAACGCTGATGTTTTTTAGCTCGTCGTAAGATGTACCTTGGCTGTCGTTGACTCATGCCGTTCTACATAGTAATTCGATGGGCGGGTCAGCCAATTGATTTTAAAGGGCGCTCGCCACTTCTCCTGATAGTCCATAGTACTGTCCTATGAGCTATCAGAGAGTGAAGCTTAAAGGGGGAGGTGCATTTAGTGGGTATGGGTCCCAACGGAGTAACATTCAACCGTTAGGGTAGAGTCCCACGCTGCTTGAGATAGAGACTCGTAGCGATAGTGCGTAACTGCATTTAATACCTCTTCCACAAAAATAGTGATTCTAAAATTAAGGGCGGGCGTAGGCCCAGCCATTAATTTTAAACTAGTTTGTTTTACGAAAAATATGCATTTAAACTGTCATGCCTAAAAAGCAGTATTCTATTTATTTGTGCGAAAGCTGAGACGAGTAAATGCAATAAAATATATTTCTGTTTATGCGTATGTAGGTATGAGTTTACGAGTTTGCCCCTGGCTGAGACTCATGTTGTTGCGTTCGTTGTCGCGCTGTTGTTTCTGTAATTGCAGCATGGCCGATGTTCGATCTTCCATAGTGGCGGCATCTCGATCGCGTGCGGGCTGGATTCAGCAACAACAACAACAGCAGCAGCCCCAGGAAGCAGCAGGAGCTGTCCTCCCCGAAGGTTCTGCTGCTGATCCAGCGGGCGACCTTCAGCAGGTGGTGACGGCAGGTGGGCCTCACACTCACGGTCTGCTTACCTCGAACTCAGTTGTGGCCAACCACGGCGCCAGTGATCATAGTAGTAGCAGCAGCAGCGGCAGCAGCAGCAGTAGTAGTAGTAGTGGTAGTAATCTCAGTAGCAGAAGCCAAAACCCCAGTTCGAAATCTCGGCCGAACTCTGCACCGGCCGGCATTACGCCCTTAAGGCAGCGTTCAGTTCACGCATCGACACAGCTGAACGGAAATTCCTGCAGCGGCAGTAGTTCTTCGTGTTCAGCTTCGTCGAGTACCACGATGGTGCATCCCCCACCGAAGAAGCTCGGCTCCAAAGTGAGCTCCATCGCTAGCTTATTTCAGCAACAGGTGAGTGTCACTGATTCGACAAGTGCCAAAGTGAACAACCATCCGATAGTTTTCTTGCCCTCTGCAACTCTGCTTTTCTCAATCACACAGCAGCAAAAGACGATATATATATATATATATATATATATATATATATATATATATAACGTTGGAAAACGTTAGGCAGTGGATTTAAAACTGTGAAAGTACCGCAGTCGCTGTTTAGGCAAGAAGAAATTACAACTATGTTTTCTTGATGTATGTTTGTACGCATTTGATGACTGTTGTCACTTTCATAAACCGGACACGTTAACATATACAACCATGCATATCTTGTTAACCAACAATGGGTTCGAATTAAGCAAACATAGTACAACGAGACCATTGGTTGATGACTTTTAATCTATCTGTTGACAGATCAAAAAAGAAGGGTAATCTTCAATCTACAAATCAATTGACTTTACAATAAGATACCTCTTAGAATTTGAATGTTCGCATTTTGCAGAGTGGATAATTTTTATGTCTGATCTTTAAAGAGCGACCGACGTTACTTGAAACAAATAATTTATCGATTGTTTCTGCTGCTTATGGAAGGCAGTATTTTTTTTATTTTACAAACTTTTCTTATGGCGCTACCAAATAAATTCTAACATCCGTTAAGATGTTGCGCTGGCATTTATTGGATCTGGCTATTTCGCGCACGATGTGATAAGCTAAATGCCATAACTATGCAATACTATTATAAATATTATAACCGTTACTCTATTAAATAATAATATATTGCTAATGCTAGCGTGGATGGTGTCATTATTGTAATGTTTTTACGTTGTTTACCGCGCATATTGCAGTTTAAAATAATATTTTGCTTTATTTCTTATCATAGACATCTACTAGTTGCCGTGGGTTGCCAAAGACGTGCTTCGATCACTAAAATGAAAAATGAAAACATCCAGCGTATATGGCCAATAATGTCCTAGTCTGTGAGACTTTTCCCAGTGCTGTAGCGCACACATTTTTGTCAATGGTAATGCAGCTGCATATATATATATATATATATACGTATAGGGGCTATTCAAAGCCGGGGGGGGGGGGGGGGGTGATTCAAAGAGGAGAAGCAAACGGTCGAAGTCAGTTGGAGTCGGTCTGTGCGTGAGCGTCTCTGTAGCAGCCCGTGTTCTGTTCAGTCCAGCATGTTTAGCTTAGACTGCTTAGACTGGCATGGTAGATGCCGATCTATCGCTCTTGTGAACTTTTGTCGCCGTTATAGAGCTCTATTTTCCATGTAAAGCCAAGCCGCTTAAAGTCGATTACTTCATATATATATATATATATATATAGTTGTAATGTAAGAGGCAAGCACTGCCGAGTGTGCAAACGTATTGTAAATGATTAATAAATAACCACAATATTTTCTATATATATAGATAGGTTGTTAATTAAGCAACTAGCGTTTCCGCAAGATGGTGCCACATGATATTTGCAGTATATCTCCTAGAACTAACAGATTTTAGTCTACCACATATCAATGTTAGGAATTTTAGATTATATGTATAGGAAGCATTTGAACTGACCATGCAACATTTGTCGCAAACATAGAGAAACAAGCACTGCATACAGTGATTAGCCGTTTTATGTCAAGAAGCGGCTACGCAAGTCAAAGCCTAGTTGGAAGAGATTCAAGGGGAATGGAAAGGGATTACAACAGTGTTGGCGACCGTTTATTTTTGGATTATTTCGCTCAGATGTGGTCGGGTAATGAGAGCACATGACATAGCTTATATTAAATGCATCTCAGTAATTGGAATGCGTATGCTGCACGAAAGATTAGCAATTTAAAAGCTGCGTGCAAACTGGGTGTCGCGACTACTGACCATCGATCAAAATGCTCATAAAATAATATTTCGAAGCAGTGTTTGGTTATGCTTAACGCAGATCACAAGACTTTCGGCGTTGATTCGTGACCGCGCACGTGATCGCTTGGATCCACGACACACTCGAGTCAGTCCAGCAGTCAAAGCTGTAGACAGCTGGTGATAAGTCGAAGGTGTCAAAGACGAAACACAAGTTTTGTCATTCGAGAGGGTAATGTTAACCACCGTTGTTTTGGGATTTTCAAGGACTACTTACAGAAAGACTGCCATGTGTGTCTTGTGCAGCACATATAACGGCCATTAATATACGTTTGATGTCGTCTAAGGTACCTGATTTGGCGGCAAATGATTTGACAAAAAAATTGACGGCGTCAGTGGGTGGGTGGTTGGGTCGGACCGAGTGGTCCTGCCAACAAGCAAGGGCGATTGTTTATGACACTCACTAAAAGAGCCACTGACATGAACGTGCGCAACCGGCAAGTATTCGGCCAGGTTATGTCTAATCGAGTGTACAATGTTACTAAATTATTTTTGGAAATTGCTTTTTGGAAACGCTTTTAATCATTAGTTTGAAGTTACAGTCGTGTAAATAATATGACACATAATTGATTTCCGATGCTTGTAGGTGGTGAGAAGATGCTCTGGTGTGCATATAGTGGTACAAGAAGCTATCAGAAATCATCAGCGGCACATACAAATGCCAGCAGTAGATAATAGCACCCCAGGTTTGTTGCTGCCTAAATAGGAGTTATCTAACCCGAGTGATTGCGTCTGAAGAGCATCTGACCGAGTAGGCTCAAAGTTGGCAGACATTAACCCATCATCCCATCGTCCCGCAATGACTTCACAGAGCTCGAAGAGATTTATTTACGAGAATCGATATCTGATCACTAGACGGTTGCACTACACGGTTTTCGTCAAAAATTTGTTTCCGGAAATAATTAGACCAAGTATCGTCGGAATGCACATGTAGGCCTGCAAACAATGGTGCGACGTTTACCACTTATAACAATGCCTCAAAGCGTCACTTGATTGAACAAATTACGGTGGCGACTGTGAGTGTGTAATCTAATTAAACCCCGGCTAAGAAAACAATAACTAACGAGATAATTGTTGGGCCAAATACTTCCGGCTCTTTTCAGTTGCTGAAATACGTGAATAGATAAAATTTATACTTGGTCTAAATTGTTATCCAACCACCTGTATTTTGTAAACATTTGTATATTTGGTTTTTGTACTCCCTGATATGTTAGCATTTTTCCATAGGCATACATTTATTCACTAATCTTCTATTTGCATACTACTGTACATGTGCGTGTGTATGCGCGTATGTATATATGCATATGTCTAAATAAATGCACATATATGGATGCATCCATATATATATATATATATATATATATATATATATATATATATACCAATTATTCGTATGTATTATGATGGCTATTTGTGCTAGATCTCTGTTGCCGTGAAATATCTTGGTGAATGGATGCATTCACACGTGACTGCGCTTAAAACGCAACATGTTGACAAGTGAAAACAGGAATTATAAATGCTAAATAGCGAACACTTTTCTGCTGAATTTCCTTGCTCACTTAAGCGACTTCGGGTCCGTTTGTCGGCTTAAACTCGCCAAGCTGTTGTCTAGTAATGACGGCGTTTTCTATGCAGGCGCATCGACATGTCGACTTCTTCTGGCGTCGCGAGCCCTACTGTATACTAAATAGACAGAAGAGGAACCTGGGGGGGGGGGGGGGGGCAACAAAGCAGATTGAGCAGCCATTGGCTGCAGCTGGCTGAAGTAAGTGAACACACGTACTAAGAAGACGACTTCTTCTCGCGTTAGGTCAAGGTCATCCAGAGAGGCAGAGATTCTTATGATCACCCATAGCGAAGAGGGGGCTAAACTGGAACAGGTTGGGCGACGTTTACTGCACCGTGATGTTCGTTCGAATACTGCCTGTAGATGGATGTAGTAGTAAGAATAATTCATTCATGATTCACGCACCATGGAATTGGTAGTTAAAATCACTACCTAGATGTGTGGTAAAGTATAATAATAGATAATACTCATAGTAATACAAACATCACAGATAATATTAAAATCGTCACGGATAATTATTTAAACAAAACAGATTATTATATATTACATTGGTCTGCTAGGTTTTATGGACCCGAAATGCCGAAATTATGGCGGTTCATGCCCCCTGTATCAGCTCGCCGACTGTACTCCAGCAAGAATGCTCATGAACCGTGTTTACCATGTGTGTCATATATATTATGTTCATATTTACATACCCAAACGGGGTGCATTTTAATCAATGAATAAAATCATGCAAGCGTCACTCAAAAGTCAACGACCTTCTGTAGAAGTACGCAGCTATTAATTACCGAAATTTGAAGATAAAATACACATGTATTATTATTTTTCTTTCAACCCAAAAGATTACATTAATTTATATTTCTAATTATAATACTTGTTCCTTAGTTGCATCCTACTAGTCCTCTCTACCCGTGCGTCTACCTATGTGCAAACGCCGTAGTATCGAGTCGGTAATTTCTCGTTCTCTATATTGAATAATGGAACGTTATTTGCATGTAGGAAAAGCCCTCGGATGTAACTGTTGAGTGCGTGAGAATTTCTGCTCACGCAGTCTCGTTCGGATTTTGGGGAGTTCGCTATTGTGTTTTCTAACAGATAGAAATCTGATGAATGTTTGTGAAAGATATATCTACGTATTGGCGCCTAGGACGAATTGAGTGGGATCAACTCTCTCTTTAAAACCACAATAAAAAGCTTTCGTAAAGATCGTACCTCCTTCATCGGCGGCAGAGGGCATGTTAGTGCATAACATAAAATGCGGCCTTGAAATACAAATATGTTTGTCGTTGTTTTGTCTCCAGTTGAGATTATTGGAATTGCGTAGAGACTTGAATAGAGTTCAAGTACTTGGCAGTCTTATTTTGGAATTAAGCAAAAGCAATCGTAGACACCAAGATACAGTGAAACAGAAGACAGAGACTGTGCGGGAATGCACAATTATTCGCCTAACTTTGTGTGTTTTACAAACGACGAATCATTCAGCGAATTATCAAGTCCATGTATATAATCATCTGTAGTATGTCACGCTACAGAAGCACCAAATTATGGTGCACCTGTTGGCCTTTTATCTAATTAATTGTTAGCGACTGCCTTAATCAGTGCTCTAACTTAAGCTCAATATGTTGCTAAGCCACCTGACCGTTACACACTAAGTTTTGCCAACCATTCGTTATACGGCTGATGTAATTGTTTGTTTGATCAATGGTGGTTAAGCCGTTGATTTGTTTGAATACGAGTTGCTAATCCGGTTGACTAAACAAGTAGTTATGCTGTAGATAACAATCTATGAGGGAGAGTTGTTGTTTTATCGGTATCCAACATGGAATCGGCCATGGTTAATCTTTCACATCAAAATCTTTATTATGGAAGCGATCAAGGACACGCATTGCGGTACGAACGCATTCTCTCTCTCCCTATATATATATATATATATATATATATATATATATATATATATATAGTGCAATTGAAAAACCTCATATTCTTCCTAGAGAAGCATTATTCGCACAATTATTAATGAAATTAATCGATGGCGGGAACGAGAGCGGCAGAAAATATAATAGAGTAGGGGGCTACTATTTTTACTAGGGTATTGAGTTGATTGTGGCCCATATACTAGTTTATGTGGTACAAGAAGAGAGGAAGCGCTCAGCGCTCTAGTCTCAGACCAATGAGGTAAGTCTGTTTGTTGTTGTTATGTAGAAACAAGTTGTGCATCTATAGTATTCCTGTTGCCAGCCGCACAAACACGAGCTTAAATCGAACAAATCGACCGCTTCAAATATGCTAAGATAGGGAGATAAATTAAACTATCTGGAACAAGGTGACGAGACAAATAATTGAGGGAAAAAGTAACCACAAAAAGGCTGAAATGAAGGGGAAGTGACTCGGCTAAGCAGGCCGCTGACGTGCGACGCGCTGCAGTTCTTCATCGTGGGGCCTTGCTAAAAATGTCTTAAGTATTTTGAGTAGAGGCTTCTAAACCAGCTTTGTGCAGTGTCTTTGTTCTCGTTGTTGTGTTGTTGTTGCTGTTGCTGTTATTGTTGTTGGTATAGACGCCGGCGGTGGCTGCCGTCGCCACTATTGCACTTTTACATAGGCGGTAGGGTTGCCATGCTCACTTTCCACCAAACAGTCTCTCCAACTGGCAACAACAGCAAAAACGGATGTGAACGGATAACAAGTACGGACTGCAAACAAAACAGAGCAGTGGTAGCAGCAACGACTTTAAGCAAACCAGGCCCGCGAATCAGTTTGTGGATCAAATGCAACGAAGAGGCACACTGCCTAAATGAATGGCAGCCCATTTACACTACTGCCATCAAACTTATGATAACGTTGAAGCTTACTGCAAATCCTATGTTTCTGGATTTGAAGTCTTTTGATGTACCGGACATAGTTGGCACCATACCGAATACCAAACTCCGGTGACGATGCAGAAATGTCAGAATAGCCCCTATGGCGTCAATGCACTATTTGTAAGTCGGCTGCAGCTGAGTTACAGCGGCGACGACGACATGAAACAATACGTACGTACAACGTATCGAGTGAGATGGGGCTGATGCCAAAGTGACCAAACTGGCTGGTCTCAGCTAAGTTTTACATGTTACAGAGAAGTTCGCTGAAGGTTAACGAACAATGTCACCGAAAGCAAATTAATGTAAATGACTTGGGGTTACGAATAGAAAAGAACTGATGAAGGCCTACATATATAGCTTGAAACGGAACAAGCAGTGTCGGTGTTATATTATCGTCGTCTCAAACGCAGGGATCTATGGTTTTAAAGTTTTTTTTTGGAAGGTCTCGGAAATGCATAATGCACATGCGCTTTTAGGCAGCCAGCAGCAGCAAGCGTGGAAGTCGCAAACCCACCTAAACCGATATCCTCCCTACCCCCAGGGCCGGGATTGCATTGTCAATATTTCGACATGGAATACGGCGAGGCGGCTACAGCTTCCAAACCCCCTTAACAACTCTACAGAGTAGACCCAAAATTTCACTACATTTGTGTTCATTTTACTTCCCTGAGATGACCAGCGTTGATGGGAATAATGCCCTGTGGCGTCTTTTCATATAGGAAAATGTGTAGTAAGCCGTCAAAAAACAGCGTAACTGGAAATATGCAGGACCTGGGTTGGTCGTTTATGATGAACGCATCAAGACGTTTGGTCTACTTTGCCATGGCAGTTTTGTACAACAGCTGCCTTGCCTAAGGGGGATAGCAGATTATTGGCGAAACGGTTTTCTCCAGCCAGAAAAATTAAAGCTTAGTTATGGCCAAGTTAAAAATGGAACATCTCGGTGTATTAGACTAACTATAAACATCAATGAGACATACTAACATTTTTTCAAACATAAAATTTGAATTTATGAACTACGTTTTTTTATTTGCGATTGACTCTAGACTGTCGTTCACTTAATGAGAAATGAGGAAAATCCATGCCTGTAACAATGCTTTTTGGAGTTTTTCGCGATGCAGACCTGATGATTGTTACGCATTTATTCAGGCTGAAGATTATAAATATTGCTTACGCCTAAGGGGAAGATAATTTTGTGGCGAAAACCTCACCGAAGTGCCGGCATTTAAAGGCAACGTTTATGTAAACAAAAATACCACTAATATATTTGCTTAGGTAGAGAATGTTATAAAACTATAAGGCTGAGTTTGTAAGTGGTGTTATGTTAACTGTTGTCATGTGCTGCATTGGCACGAGCTGTTAGCGGCGCCCAATAACCATAGCTCTGATGGATGTTTTGGACCGAAACAATTATTTATGATATATATTTGTACTACCTATTATTGGAGAATAAATGCTAATGGTGAATATAATATACTTGCCGAATGACAGCACATTGAGAGTCTCGCGGATTCGTAAGTACGCATGTAATTGCGTACGCATGAATCAGCGAGAAACACGTCAACCGTAATACGCATATACGAGCATATAGCTTTTTTGTGCGGAATGCGTAAAAGTGCAACTTATCGTGGTTGTCATTCTCTTTATGTGAACTTCTGAGCATTCGTGAGATTGATTCTGTCCCAGTACAGTCCTGCATAGAACTCCCTTCCATCTATGAAGTAATGCGAAAAGAAGTCTCGTAGACTTTAAATAAGCTTCATGAATATTACGCTCGGAGCGTTCGTCGATTTTGCTCGCAGAACAGAACTCCCACGCGCGGGGCTGTTTGTCTTCAATGAGCTATCTTTTAACTCACTATTGTGACAGAATGGCCAGACTGAAAGACAGTTGTAGATGTATATTGTCTTTGGGAGTGTAAATAAGTAATAGTACCTAAAGTATAGTAGTATGTATTTTCAGGAAGAAATAGAAACTGTAAAAACACAAACGTAAAAAACGTACACACAACCATTATGTCATCGGTATCATACATCACAGATTTATTCAGCCACTCTCTTACAGCATGCCAGAAAAGAACCAGAGAAGTATGACAATGAACGTGTTCGGGAATGGGTCCCCTGATAAAAGTAAGGCGGCAGGCTATTTATATAGAGCGTGTCTGCTTTCTTTAATACAAAAGTAACTTTGAAAGTAGTGGCAGGGGTTATAGATATTTTATAAGCTGGAACAAGCTAGTTCTTTAAGGGTACAATTTCGCTCGAGACCTGAAAGCTAAGGTAGCAGCACATATCATATACAGTCTATCAACAGGGACAAGGCAATAAACAGGCTGCGATATCATGTTCTCCTGTAGTACCTGTCGACCGAGGCACTTAGTGGTCTGAGAAGAAACATCTGGTAGGGGCATAACCATTCTGTCCATTGAAATTGCCGTAGTTCCGTCAACAACAAGTCTTCCGCTTGGAAGATGGCTCGGTGTGCACATTTTCGTAATTGCTTTCAATCCAGGGGTTTGATATTTTTATTCACACGCGTGTATATACGAACTGGGCATACCTTTTCAATATGCAGACTAACAATTACTACGAAACATAGACTGCATTGCAGTCAACAATACTGGCGATTACGAAATGCTTGCTGTTTATCGTATCAATCAGTGGGTGAGGCAATTGCCGTACCTGGCTAGATATTTGTAGGACTGCTGTCACCAAAAGCGCGGCGACCGAAGGTAAATTACTTTCTGTCCAATGCTTATACCCGAACATAGTAAGGATGGCTGGAGGAGGGCAGCGTTGATTTTAGATAGGTATTATACACACGCAGCTGCTGGAATGCATGACTGTGAGTGTCCGTGTCGACTTCGAGTCTGCGCCAGCTATAGCCGAGCCGCTGACAGACGACCCTCGGAAACGTTGGGCATTGTTCGGCGGGTTAGTTGGCTCACAAGTTGCCGCCATCCTGTGCATCTGCGCGCGTTGATGGTGTCATCGTCTATTTCTCATAAACAGACGTACGATGAAATGTCTATTCGCCTTTATTCGCAGTCGTTTCCGTAACGAACTCATCGAAAAGATGAGCGTTGATAGTTCTATATATATATATATATATGAACTTGAAGTGTGAAAGCCGATTGCGCGCATGCGGATTTCATATGAGCCTGTTAAGGACGCGGTCCTCTACATCAGCGGGGAGAGTACGCCGTTCTTGTCTCTAGAACTGCACGAGTACTGATCGGTTGCGGTGTCAGCCATTTTTTCTTCGGTAGTTTAGAGCGGTAATATTCATCGTACGGGACTATCTTTCATCTGAAAAGCCTTCGTGAGCATTTCACAGTAGCGCCGACCTCCTTTCAACGTGTCAGACGCGAACGTGAACGAACACTCATCTCACATGTGAACTTGGATATTTGCGGTCAGCCAGCCCGACGAACTAGGGTATTAGGCCATATGTGACACGTCACACGACGCTAGTATTCATGATTGTGTGCTGTGTACAAGCGAAATCAAAAGTTAGCCTAGTTCGAAGTTTAATAGCTGTGTTGTATTGCATGAGTGGGTCCGAAACTAGCATCGGCCACGCCAGGTAGAGCCGTCACTGTCATTGTCTTCAACCTCATCATCGCCATTGGGGTTTTGCAGTCAGCTTGCTGATTGACCTGTGACCAAGTGGCTGATGGATTGTTTTGTGTCTCACCCAGAGGAAAGCCAATACGTGTCCCGGAGGCACGCCTTCGCCTTGGTCCTTTTGTTCGCCTACTTGCTTGCTGTGACTCGTAGCTGAGCGCGCGTTAAGGTGCACCAACGAAACAGGGCTTGCCGTGACCGATGACGCATGAGGCCGTAAAAAAGCAAACTTCCCGAAAATATCGACGCCCGGCAGCATCTGCAAATCTGCTCGGCAGGCGTTACCTATGCAACCCCCTATGATTCTTACTCACTGGGTTACTGAACCGATCGTTGGGCCTATATGCTGTCGTTAGTGGTCAGGTTTGATGTAGGAGGTTGGCTGTCAACAAGGTTGGCCAATGCTGGTGTGTTCGGTGTGCGAAGAACGTCCTTTTATCTCCAGGTTTGTTTTGGAGAGTTTGCAAATGCTCACAGCTGCTCACGTTTAATCATTGTCCGCAAGCTTTACAATACAGTTGGCTGGGACATCATGGAATCAAGTTCCTACACGACGAGTAGCATTTGGACGCCGTTGTTAATCGGCTGTAGAGGTATGAATTTACCGGAAGCAGATTTTTTTATTGGGCATCTAAGTTTTCGTTGCGGGAAATCTCGTTTGCTTAGATAGTTTGTCAAAATTACAAATGTGTTTCAGACTAGGAGGGGAAATACAGGGTGAAATGTTAAGTTATGTCAACCGTCGACTGTACGATATAAACAAAAGGTATATACAAATATACAAACCCGCCAGCATGCGGGTTCAGAGTTATACATATGTATGTATATACACATAAATATTCGTCGATCTATTCGAAGACTAAAAGTTATTGATTAAGCTAATAAGAGTGCTAATTTGGCGTTTGTGTTATATTTCAGGGCCAGGTTAGTCAAACCTTGACGCCCGAAAAGACTCGGCCGCCACCTCGTGCTAGCGAGAAAGTCCTGGAACATTCGCCAGCAGCTTGCGGTACCCTCAGCTTGCAGGGTCAAGTCAGTTTGGCTTCGGCCAGCAGCCTTGGCTCAAAATGTGCTCCACAAGGTTCAGCCAGCTCACCGGCAGCGACCGATGATGTGACGCCCATAAAGGGAACCAACACATCCCTGGGCGGCTACGGCTCACACCAAGCAGGTAGCACACCGGGAGCCTTTTCTGCAAAGCTAGCCATAACGGCTCTCAACGGTCATGGTACGCTGGGCGGAACAACTAGTGGAGGCAGCACCATGCAAGCGAACGGAGGAGGAGGAGGCGGTAGTCCTCTGCACAGGAGCGACAGCCACGTCTCCAGGTTTCAGGTACGTCAAATATGTTTGCTATTACGGCCCGATAGCCATCACAGCACAACCATCTACGTCATCATAGATTATCACAGTGTGCATCTGTGGGCAGCTATAATTAAATTTAGCCTAAAATGATAAAATCATATTTATGTTTGCTTTATAGACGAGTATGCATAGTCGCCGTTCTCGTCGTCGTAGTGAACGCAAGCTTAGGCTAGGTCAGCGGAGGGGCAATGCTTCTAATGTGGGCAGACAGTACTGGCTCGCAGCTGACAAGACGCTCTAGTTAGAGTGTGTGCGTGTGTGTGGTATTACTGGCTTACTGAGATTGATGTGTGCACCGCTGTCCGTCAGGATGCTCGAGCAATGTTTGCCAAGTTGGAAAGCGAACAGAAGCGATCGTCGCCGCTGTCCCTCGATCGTTCCCTATCGACTTCCAGCTCAAACTCTAGACCGACGTCCGGCAGGACTACTCCTGAGGACTTCCTGGAACGCCAGACCTTGCGGGATTTTCTAACGCTCCAGAAGTCACAGTCGGAAGACAAGAATACGGGCGGTACTCGCTCCTCGTTAGGTTCGGCGGGAACTGGTAGAGGCAAACCTCCCCTGCCTACTAAACCTAAATGCCTTATTCAGCAACAACAGCAACAGCATCAACCTCAATCCCAAGACAGCAACTACAGTGGTAAGTGATCGGATGTGCTTGCGCATGTGGCCATCCCGTCTTAAGGGTGTCTTAGAAGATTATTTGATGTGTGCACGTATTTATACGGTAAATACGCTCAATTATTTATATGCACATATCGTTATACCCGGGTTGTAGCAACCCGTTATTGTGGCATACATTTGTGATTTTACACAGTTACCTAAATAGGGTAAATCAGGTAAATAAGGATGGAAAAATGGTGGGATCTGCGATACGAATATTTCTAGAATCTGCAAAACCATCGCCTGATTCAGTGTCTTCTACTCTTTTAGTAAGCAACCACCTCTCCCATGTAGACACATTTTCTGGCCAACCCCAGAAGCCTGTAATATATAGAGAGTGCCAAAACGATTAAACCTTTTGCTCACATCCAACATATCTATTATCTATCTACTATTCAATTTGTTTTATTTGTCCATCGCAGTTAATTTTGCCTATAAGGGTATGAAGGCAGGAAGTATACGCATAAGCAGATACGCGTACTTTCGACATAAGGCAATTAAGTTTGGTTGGAGTTGTTCCAAATGTAGTAATTCTTACACACTGGTTGCTTGGACCGCTTAGTTGTTGTTAAGTCATTGTTTCAGTGAAGCACGTTTGGGCTTGCTTTTCCGGTCTAACATGGGCGACGTGTCGTCGATTTTTTTAATTAACGATCTCTTTTCTGACGGCAGTTATGCAGCTACATTCACGTCTGCAGCAAGTTCAGGGGATTCAGCAGAATGGAGCTTTGCTTGCTGATGGAAACCGGCGGCCCCAGGAGCTGTGTCATCAAGAGGCTAGCAATTCCGACTCGGTCAGGACGAGTATAGCGACTGGCGACAATAACAACACGATGTCGACTCATGCCATCGACCGCAATAGTTGCGCTCCACATCAGGATGACCGGTATGATTTGTTATTTGCAAATCGTTTGGCGGTCGACTTGTTTATCATGTTGTGTGACTTGTTTATCATGACACTTAGTGCGAAAATAGATCTGTTACAAATAATCATAGTCCGATGTATATATATATATATATAGACTTAAAGTGCAATATATTGTGTTAAGAATTATCCACTTTTAGCGTCACTCTAGTTTTGAAAGAATGTAATTACATTTGGTCAAAATGTCCATGTTTCGTCTCCTTGCGTTTGAACTTAGATATCAGCGGCGAGACCTAGCTGAACAGTCAAGTTCGCTAACAATTACGGGGGAACTGATCAACCCTCAGCGACTAGATTCCGGATTTACTTCGATTGAAGATGAGCTCGATGACGTCTGTTCCGGCAGGGACTTGTCTTCACAACGTTTCGAGGGAGCAGAGATCGCGGAAAATCGGAGGCCGATGGAACCCGGCTGCGAGCAGCTCTGTCGGACCACACTTTCTGCTGAGCAGATGGTTCTCTCTGCGACAGCCAACGTCCCGTCGTCGCCATCTTCTTCATCATCACCACCACCACCACCACTACAACACTCAACATCAGCTAGAGAATACTCAGAAAACACGGTGAGCTGATACCAGTGAACAACGTGTATGAACCACAGACACGCTTCCAGAGATTTGAGCTTGAAGGCAAGAGTGGCGAAGCAGTTCTCTAGGTTTAGCTGAGACGATGAAATTTAGCATACATCTGATGACAGAGTCACCACAACACATCAATTGGATAGCACACTTGGATTCCATGTAGTAATAACGTATATCAACTGCCTTCTAGGTAAACGCTACGTACGGTGACGAGTCGTCAATAGTACGCAGTGCACCTTCAAGAGAACAAGGCATGGCTGAAGAAGATCGAAGTGCCAAGTCCGATAGTAGCATTCCTACGTCTGGTTCGGTTGTGGGCAATGCACTCGCCCCACCGTCGGACCTCAGTCCAGTCACCGAGCAATCGGAACAGGTAGGGGACTAAATTACGTAATGCTTATCCTAAATGAGATAGCACGCGATGCAATCATCCGACGAATCGCAACAGGTTAACGCTTTATTTATGGTAAATCCTGAGTTTCTGAAATCGTTGCCACGTACTGGTGAAGTTCACAAGATAGCCACAGAAAGCGCCAACCTTATTTATATGTGTCCATGGTAATGATAAACATCTAAACATAATTTTAATTGATCCGGTTGCATGGAGCACGTCTTGGCTTCTCCGGTGTTGCTTTCAGTTCCATGTCGTGGTGAAAGTGGGTTCATGATTTTAGAAGTCATCTTTGATAATGATTGCTAAGGGTAGTTAACTCTTATCTAAAAAATAGCCTATTTGATTGTCATAGCATCGATTATGTAAATGTAAACCCAATAAATTTGTCGCAGGTCTTCTAACAGTGCTAGTGACATGAAATTCCATACATGTTTGGCTCGACTGTGAAGCTTTTATAGTTTGTTGTAATACTAATATCTTCAATTAATTTGCAATTTGCAGGCATCATCCGAGAGCTCAGTGAGCGTGCGGCAGTCGAAGCGGGAATGTGTTCAGCACGCTGAGGAGGTGCATGTGACTTCGACCTCATCCACCTCGGCGAGTGATCCGAATAGTTCTGGTCAAGCGGGCTTACCTGACGAGAAAACACTTGAAGGTAGCGTCATTTAAATTATATACCAATTGTGTGTCAAAGTAAATATGTATTTTCTGTATAGCGTCCACCTGGCTGATATAAATTAATGTCTGAAGATTTATATTATCTGTAATGTTATCGTATTGTTGCGTCGTTTGTAACACCTTTAACGCAACCCATGTAAATGGACATATGGTACAGCATGCTTCCCTTATGCTTTATGTATATATTTATATATATATATATATATATATATATATATATATATATATATATATATACATACATATATATGTAAACTTTCTTTATTTTCTCTAGATAATTGCCGTAAACTTTTGAGGGGTGCTTGATCGAACGCTTAGTTTCTCATCACTGGCGATTGCAAAATAGGCACGTAAATGACCACAAATCGCGAATGATCGTAAAATACGCGTATTCCATTACACGATTTATGGCTACCATCGACGATTGCTGCTGTCGGAGCAGAAATCCCCTCAGAGTCATGCGATTCCGTATCGCTGGAGAGCCCACACAAAGGACGGGCATCGCCTGAGAAGAAGAGGAAGAATGAAGATCAGGACGTTTTGCTGCTAGCGAGGTCTCCTAAGAAGGATACCCTTGAGGCAGAACAGGAGTGTTCCACTGTTTTCAAGGGGGTGAAGTCCAAAGTCGTTGAGCAGCTTGGATCATCGCCATCAACAGCAATACGAGTGCAAAATCAGAGTGAAATCGATGGTATGTCGCAATGACTTCCTCCAACATCGGTCGAATGGTTTTGCATGCGAACGGTGTACGAGGATCTTGCAGATTTAATGCGACCCACTTGAAAGCTTATATTGTCGTTATATACTTGTACTGCAATCTTGCGGACTTTGTCACTTTGATGTTCAACGAATGCTTTCTACACATGTGTATAGGTAGGCACATGTGTAGCAAGCACATGTGCCTTTCTACGCATTTTTATTGGACAGTCTGTAAGTGCGTATCTAAATAATACGTCTTTGTGACGTTGCAGAAGGAAAAGGTGGTGCCTCATCGAGCAGCGATTCAACTCTTCGAGAGGATAATTTCACAGACAAGACACATAGAGGTGGAGATTTGGCGGACGAAATCATGTTAGATGATTCATTCGGCCAACTGATTACCAAAGAAGAGGGGGTGGCGTTACTCGACGACAAGCAGGGTCGAAGTAGCGATATTCCCCATAGGTGAGATTAACCTTTGAAAAACTTTTTATAGTATCCTCTTGGTGTGAAGTTCGAGATTGAAGTCTTAAATACGTTCACGTGCAGACCAGATGCATGACATCTTGGCTTGTACTAATTGTTTTAACTTATGTAGCACCCTGCCTATATATGCATATATATATATGCTCTTCGGTTCGTACTGCGGCCAAACACGTATTGTTGGTTATATGTGGGTAGACCTTTAGTAGCTAGGCAATGAATATAATCTGCTTTTTGTGTATGTAGTGTGCCAGTTGCCCATAGTCGAAGCGAACTATCTTCTACGGCGGGACCCGGTGAAATGGAAATCGATGACTGCGAAGAGATCTTGACAGACGAACAAGCTCAAGAGGTCTGTCAAATTCTAAAAGACAACTCCTTCGAAAAAAACGAGCAGCTGATCCAGGAAGAGATGGAACTTGAGGAAGCAATGGAGCGAACGAAACGACTACAAGCAGAGCGACAAGCAGCGAGGGAGCAGTGGGCTTCCACAGGGCCTTCGGCCGAAGCTGATGATCTCGCCAGCCCTGTAAGCATTTATTTTAATTAAATTGATTAATATTAATTACGTTTCTTTTTATAAAAAACTGCGCATAGTTGTTAAGCTTCTTTTTATTAAAATTCTTCATACTATTCTATCGCGATTATTTCTGCATGAAACATGCAAAAATATAGTTAGAAGTTACTTTATATAACTATCACAATCACTGACCTGATGCGGCCAACGTCTTAAGAAGTAAGCTCAGGATTGCGCATACCATCTCTCTGCCAACACAACGTCAACTGACCTCTACTCTAGTTGCCCGCTTCCCTCATTCTCATTCCTCACCACAGTTTTCCAAATATATTGCGTTTAATGTGAACAGGGCATGTAGATTTAGATCTTAACACGTTTTATAACAATATTGGAAAATGTACGACATTGTTTAAAATAAGATGTTTATTGCTATATATAATTTCTCCCTTGAAGGTGACTGAGTCTGCTCCGATCGCTGGCGGAGTCGGCGTAAACAACAACAACACCTACTCACTCGGAGGGGCTAGTCCTGGGGCAGGCAACACATACAACTACGAAGATTCAATGGAAGAGGATGGTGATCTGGACGCTGATGTTCTTGATCGCACACTACCCGCCTCCCCTGACACCGATTCTTTGGGATCTTTACATGTAGATGAAGATGGTCACTACTATGTTGAGCGTCCGGGCCTTACAGATGATGAAGATAACGATCCGTTTGAATGCGGGCCTGAAGAGGACCTTGATCAGGACGATCGTCGCCACATTGCGGGCGATTTCCCAGGCCACAGGGCAGCCGAATCATTATCATATGATTCAGAGACGAGGCAAAGGCCCCCAAGTAAAATTCGTTTCTCTCACGCACGGATACGTGTTTATCTTACGTATTCAGTCGATGAGTATGATCGGCGCAACGACGAAATTGATCCCGTGTCGGCGTCTGCGGAATATGAGCTAGAAAAACGCATTGAGAAGATGGACGTATTTAGGGTAAGTGCTAGCAGAAATGTAGGTTCGTCTCGTGGCGTTGCGCGGTTGTAGAATTACTTGAATTATACGAACTGTGACTACAATGCAATATTAAGATTAGTTGACTAGAGAAGAAAGGCGTTTTGCCTAACATTGATTTTGTGATAATTTGTGTTGCGCCTATTAGGTGGAGTTGATGAAAGGCCCTGAAGGTTTGGGATTGTCCATAATTGGCATGGGTGTGGGAGCTGATGCAGGCCTAGAGAAGCTTGGTATCTTCGTAAAGACAATTACGCCCGATGGAGCTGCCGCGCGGGATGGACATATTGAGGTCAATGATCAGATTATCGAGGTAGACGGCAAGTCTCTGGTTGGTGTCACTCAAGCGTACGCGGCGTCTGTCCTCAAAAACACAGCGGGACTCGTACGGTTTGTTATTGGTCGCGAAAGAGACCAAAGTAACAGTGAGATAGCAGCTTTGATCGCACAGTCTATACAAGCTGATCGCGATCGTGAACAAAGAATGCAGCGAATGCAGCAAGGACCTCATGGCGATCCCGTAGGAGGAGCTCCTTCTGGTGACAATGGTGGTTTTGGAGGTCTACTGCACCGACGTGGTTCCCCTGAGCCTCACTCCACGAGCGGCCCATCCACTCCCGAGGAGGGTGAGGACCTGCCTATCATTGGTCAGTTACGTTCGACGTTACTTTTTTGTTCGTATATCTTATTATTGGTTGATGTGTGAAACATAATTTCAGCACATCATTTTAAGTTGTCTCGTTTGATCGGCATACGGTCACTGAAGCAGTTCTACTGCTGCATGTTGTACGAACAGAAAGATAAAAAGCTAGATTAAGAAAGTCTTCAGTAAATCTGCGAGTGGAAAAGCATGCCATGGTTTGCGTTTTTTTTTAGTTAGGAAGGTATTTATGATTTGGTTTTCAGCAAAACATGTTCTTTCGTTAGCTAAGGAACGAGAAAAACAACGCCTTCTTTTTGCTCGTGTATTTGCAGACGCTACCCACGATCCTCTCTGCGAGGATGGTGGAGCAGTAGCTGGTGATGCGGGCAACAACCAGGCGGCATTGGTAGCACGCTGTCGCGAATTGCAGGTATGAACTTGAATGCAGAAATGTGCATTGCCAGTAAAACTCTTGAACGAAAGCCCACGTTTCTACGAATGAGACTTGTATAACAAAACATGTAGCCGCTACACATTTCTCAAGCACCTTGAGATGTCTGCAGAGTTGTATGTAGACGTTCGCACTAAATATTGTGTACTCTGTCGTTATTTATTTAGTATTTGCACAACATTGCGGAGACAGAGCTCCGCACCCTTCGTGACCGTCTGGATGCATCCGAAGAGGAGCGGGCTCGTCTCGTCCAACAGCTGCACATCACCCAGCGTCGTTTGGAGGAGGCCCGGAGGAACCTTCAGGAGTCGAACAAGCGGTGGACTGAAGAAACCTCTCTTCTGAAGGTAAAACATCCTTGTGTTGTATATATATATATATATCTTCAAAATTCAATGTGATCAATCATTCACGGCCTGATGATATTTGGGTCCCCGTGAACGTATGCACCATTAAGGGAGGTCCAGGGGAAAAAAGCGAACATGTTTGAGCAAGTATATTATCGCCTATGTAATGTTTCGCGGTTTGATTTGATATTTTCGCCCTTTTTAGTTACAGTTGGAACAAAGCGAGGCCGAGTATGAACAGCTAAAGAAGGGTCAACGAAGTCGAGAAGACGATAAGGTTAAACAAGGCTTGGAAAATGAACAGCACTACAACGAAATCGTGAAGAATCTCAAGGATCGAGTTATCGAGTTAGAGGGATTGCTTGAAGAAACCCAGCGTACCGCTGGTCTCCCCGTTAGTGTACCACGACCCCGACAGAACCGCGCAAAAAGTCTCGATGAGTGTGCGTAAAGCTAATTTGTTTTATTTTTCATATCATGACTTACGGTCTCTACTTTGACAATTGTTAGTACAAGTGAAACATATATTTAGTCCATATGATCGCTTTATTGAGCTCCGATTAGTCGGAGATAGTCCGATTACAACGTTTACAAAATCACGAATTTGCTATCTAAGTGTATTTGGTTTTTTCTGTTCTACTTTACAGCGATGATTCTATTGAGTGATAAGATGCTACCAGCAACCGAGTTGCTTGATACTTCGGCCGCTCGAGCCAAGGCTGAACTCGGCCGTGGCCTACGCGGAATTCGACAGCCCCCTAAAAACTTGCGCAAGGCAATTTCATCTGAAGAGCCAACTCCTCAACTACTCAATACTTCAACTGGTAGCCACTAATTTCTGCTTAATTAAAAGATGCTTGTTACCTAGTCATGAAATCCGGTGCTACCTACCTCAAATATATTTTGGTGGTACTATTACTTCCTTGTGTATTTTGGTAGTACTATTACTTCCTTCATATACGCCTAGGGTGTGTAATAATACATTATTAAATTAATAGTTAATGATTTAAGGTTATCGTGATATTTTGCTGTATTCATATTTCATTAACTACTTTTACTAGGATCAAATTATCGCTTTTCGTATGCAAATACTCATGGACAAGAACATACACGCACACGCATATCCATAAAGTCGGATATTTAAATGGGTTGATAAGTATTGCAACCTGCATGCATTTGTAGTGAAACTTGGGTTTTAGATCGATTTTGTATATCTTCATCACACACATATGTGAAGCACTAAGCAAACCACAGATCAATTTTTCTATTATAGGTGGTGGCTAATTTACCTACATTAAACTAACTGACTCACTAACAGCAGTAAGACTTTTCAAACAATGTAGTCAGCCCCTAGCAATATTTTAGGGAACTTGGTTTAAAGAACTCTAGAGCACAGATTTTTGAAGATACATGCATCCCCAGTTTGTAATAAATATATTATATACGATTTTATACATATCTGCCAGAGTATGGTCAATGGCGTCTTAGCCACGCTGCCTTCAGTATACTGATCCTTTTGCGCGAATGTTTTCGGGGCCAAATTTTTAGGTTAGTCTTCCTCACTTTAAGATGGCAAAATTTCAACTTAATCTCCCTTAATTCGAGGAGTGAAATTTTACATTAATCTCCCCTAGTTTGAGTGTGTTCAATTTTAGGTTAATCTTCCTTTATTTGTTGTCTTCATTTGCATACGACTGCTGCGACATGAGTTAAGTTAAAATTTAAACCCGAGAGGCCTCTTTCCGTTGTAGTGACCTTGTAATAGCGTCCTAATGATCTAATGATGTAATCTGTCGTGCTTCTCTCCAATGCAAGCTCAATCTGCCGAGTAACAAGACACACCAGCAGGTAAGGGAAATTTGCACAGTAGCTGATGCGTGGAGAGCATCGTCGACAGTAGTTGTCTATATTTTACAATTCCGTTGCATGCACTATATGAATATAAATTAATTGTACTTACAAAAATACTAACATGTGTCATGTTGGAATTGTGGTAACTCAGTGGTTCTTGAATGGTTTGCAGAAAGCCATAGCGGTTTTATTTGCGGTTAGCCACAAATTTAAGGCAGACTGCATGCGTTAATAACCTTTTATTTTTTGGATCTTACAAAACGGGTCTGGCTTTGTTAACCCTTACTAGCACTTTTGTGCGAATAATGCTACAATGATACATGGGATTAAATATCCAAGTAACGTCCCTCAGTGCTTGTATAAGTCTTGTAGTAGCTCATACTTTGCGCATTAATATTAAGTCGAAGGATTTAGATATTGAGGATATATTTTTTATATAGCTGGCATTATTTAGCTCTATCTATCTAGCTATGTGGTAGTGCATGTCGTTCATTGCCTAAAGGTATTGGAAAGAAAAATCCTGGCATAAGGTATCTTGAAATATTTTATATTTGTCACTTGAAGACAACAGTTTACCGCACGAATGTTTGCGAATGTATAACACTAATGTAAATATAATAATCATGTGTAATATATTTATAAATACGAATGTAACAGATCCATATTGCTGCCGAACAACAAGCCTTAGAAGGAAATGCTGAAACAATCGTACAATTGTTCCGAGATCAACAAAAGCAGTCGTATGTGCTTCTCAACATAGATCTCGCACGAATGGAGTGCACGACAACTGTTTTATTTGATATTTAATACAGCGGTATTGTCACTGCCATATTGCTCTGGTGAGCTTAGTGTAATTAATGTTACTTAAGCAATGTTAGACAATGCTACATTTTTAACTTAACTGCGTGCACGCCGTGCTGGTCTCGAATTTCGTTGGACCGAGGGGACACCGATTTTTCCCGCACAACGAGAGCATGGTGAAGACATAATGGCTTTAAATGCTACTAGTGCCAATTCCCCCGTTCCCCTGCGACGTCACAGTGCCATACCTATGCGTTTTTGCGAAGTCCAACGCCTGCAGCGCACTCTGAATTTTTTTTTATATTTGTCCTGCTATCAATCTTAATTTAGTTGTTCCCGCGCATTTTCTTAGCGCTTGCTCTATTGACAACCTACTGTGCGGTTCTTTTATGGTGGCTGCTACAATTTGCTTCTGTATTACTGGAGCTTGCTGACACGCCCTATCTAAGATTTTCAAGGACGCGTTGCATTAGCGCACACGCAGTCTCTAAGGTAAACAATCCACACACCAGAATACACTTGCATTCTTCGTAACTTGTTTCAATGGCTAAGTTGCTATGAACTGTGTATTCTGTCCTTGGGTGTCGCACTTCCTCGCCGTGTCTGGCCGTCTGCTGATCGTGTCACACCAGCAGGCCCGATGGAGAATGAAAAAGCACGTAGTATTTCCTTGCTGTCGACCGACAGTTCGGCTACCAGCAACTACAGCTGCGATAGTGCATTAAGCAGTGGGGCGCCATGGCTATCGTCTTCGTCATCATCGGCATCGTCTGAGTCTTCGTCACAAGCGAAAGGCGATATTCTTGCAGCCACTTCAACGAACCGTCAACCATTTGCGTTGTCTGCCGTCGGTACAGCAGGTGCTCTTCCGAATTCCTCTCTTCTGCCTGTCGGGCGCTCAGCTGCCGGTGGCAGCTTTCCTGAGAGCCAGTACTGCTCAGGAGGTGGTTTGATTGGTACGCCATCCGTTTCAGCATGCGGGGGAGTGCGCACTCAAAGGAAAATGGAAACGACTCCACGTGATGGAACATACGCATTGGAGCATCAACAAATACTGCCAGGGCTAGCATCGAGCGGAGGTACGCTTCGTATGACATGTGCGAACTGGTACTATGCTAATGTTTGCGTGTCGACTTATATATATATATCATATTTTACAATTATGTGGTGTGCTACACGCAGGAAAATCAAATGACTGGGACTGTTTCTGCAATACTTTAGCTTCTGAAAAACAAACTGCCATATATACTTTATACAAATCAGAGTTTATGCGTAAACGTTTCTATAGCTTGGATACCTAAATGAAAATAACGATTTTTTTACAGCTAGGCGGTGTGGGCAATTTACATGCTTTTCAAGTTGTTAGTCTTTATTTTCACCATCTGTTAATATTTTTCAACTATACGTCGTCGCGACTTCGTTCTGTGCATACCTGAATACAGTCGCCCGAAATGCGCGTCTTGGTTGAAATATTATACTGAGCCTTCTCTGCACGTAGACCAACGATCGTAGCACACAAAGTGCTATTTAGCGTAGACAGCAGTCAATGAAGCAGGTGTTAAATCTATTTATACGCGTGAGTCAGTCAGTATGTGAATTTTCTGTGGTGGTTGTCGTTTGGCCAACAGGAGTGCAGCTGCTCTCAGCGCGGTTGAATACGTCATCCCTGCAACGTAACGGTCGTCCACCGACGAGTGCCTATAATGGCCAAACGCTCCAAAACCTTACTCAAGTCCAGTCACATAGCAGCCACAGTAACAACGGCAACAGCCTGGCGAGTGGTAATAGTACCATCGTACCGTCGGTATGTAACCAGGTTACAGCGACACAGCATCATGTCACCAGTGCTCTCGGTCAACAGAAACCTCATCATGGTTCATCGGGCTATGTAGCGACAGCACCGGGAGGCCACACATCGACTCAGCAGAGGTTCTTCAATGGATCGAGTCACACGATGCAAGTGTCCGACGCGCCTGCAAATGCTATGTCCTCGGCTTCTTCTACAGCGTCACTGTCACCTGACGGTACAGGCGGTAGCGGCAGCGGCAGCACTGGCGGTGGTTGTGCGGGTGTTGTGGGTTGCTTTGACGTTGGCTCATTACTACTTGGACATAACGGGCAGCAAACGCCGCAGGGTGCAAAAGCATCTCAAGTAAACTCTGGCTCAACTGCATCGCGTGAAATGGGAGGACAATACGGCAACCAGCGGGCTTGTGGCAGTGTACTTTCATGGGGACCGAACCAAGTCGGGCAATGGCTAAACTCTGTCGGTATGCAAAGTCACATACAGGTAAGCTCGGAGCTTTTGTAGATCGCAGTTTATGTTGAACAAACTCAGAACATCCCAAAAATATTTTCAGATTCGGAGGGATCTAACAAATATCGAAGGCATGTTTTCCCGCGTCAGCATTATAAGCCATGCATGTGCTTTAAGGTTACACTTTCTCTGCCTGCAACGATGTTTATAAATATTGTACGTGTATTTCTGTTACAGGCATTTAGCACGTTTTGCATAACCGGAGAACAATTGCTGGAACTGGGAAAGAGCGGCGAGAAGCTAAAAGAACTAGGTATCCGCGATAGCTCTGAACGTACTCTGCTTAAGAAGAAGATTAAAGAACTCAAAAGGGAGGTGGACCGAGGAAGAAAGGCCGCACGCAAAGAGGTGGAGGCAGCAAGCGCTAAACGCTGACAATAGTAATTTCTCGCAACAGTTACAGTTTATGCTGTAAATAATTTGGAAAACGGGGAATATTATCGGCATGTCGTAGCAAAGGCCCCACGAACAGAAGCGAACCGGCCTGCCGCCTCCCTTCTGCAGCATCTACATTTTGTCGTCCATAATGTGAAAAGTGCCCCGCTTTTCTGTGCATGTTTCCAGACAAGACTAGTTTAATCAAGACATGAAGCGCGAGATTAGCGAGGGCCTTTTTTTGGTTAGGAGAATGGCTGGGCCACCATCATAGTGACGACAACTCAAATTCGCTAATGATAGTCTGACTCTCTGGCAGAGCACGTCAAAGCGTAAGCGACGAAAATAAGTCGCCGATTTAGATAGGTAAGGAGAGAGAAATGTAACGTAGTATCGGGGAGTCAGCCAAATGAACGCGAAGTACATGGAGCGATCGTTGCGGTCTACCTTCGTGTGGTCTCATTCAATGGCTCTACGATGTGCTCACACGGCTCCGCACGACGATGAAGAATGGGTACATGAGCAAGACAGTATTAGCATAAGGAGAGGATTGGCCTCTACCGTCGTGCCAACATCATGTGCTCATGTGTGTGAATGAACCGGATAGGAGATACGTGCTCAATGGTTGAGCATATACGTGTGAATTTAGCTTTTCCCATCACCAGACGTCGTATGGTATTGACACTGGCTTGTCAGTACAATATAGGAAGCCTTTGTCTGTTTACCATTCTGGTCGGCGCTGTGCTAGTTAATGACGATGGCTGATGTGACTATTTTCGATCTCTCATTATTTTGTAAATCTCTATTAGTAGCTGTACATGTAATACAACTTAGAGAACATGCAAGACGATTAATGATAAGTGTAACAAGATGTCGCAATCCAAGCCGATAGGTCCGAACAAGTGATCGCATATTCATTATAAAATAAGTTCAGTTCCCGACTGAACACGGTGACAGCATCCACAACGACCTAAGCTGTTAATGTCCAACCATTGCAGCCTCAAGTTTCCATAGGGGGACAGTTTGGATGACAGATATGGTACGCAGGAGCGGCAAATGCAGACATGCGAACTTAGTTGCGGCGTCTTTTCTTTATATGTAGCAATTATGTAAACATTATGAGCGATATCCAATAACCGGACAACTTTGTCAATCCCTGACTAACAACACAATATGTTCAAAGCGATTATAATAGCCTACTCGTGGCTAACACTTGCTGATGCTGATATTTATGCCCGGTCAGAAAATTTGAGGCTCTTCTAATTTCAACGATCTGTCTCTCTCTCTCTACATATATATATATATATATATATATATATATATATATATATATATATATATATATATATATATATATATATATATTACAAATTTTCGTTCCGTGGCATTGGAATGCATGCTTTCTCACTCATGTGTATTCCTATGCTTGGAGTGTTTAATGGAACGGGAAAACGACAGGTATTTTGAAGCTTTGTGATACAAGACATGTAAGGCTAAGCTTCTTACCGAAAGAACCAACATGGTTTTAGTGTCTGAATAGCTATTTCGCTAAGTGTGTTCGCCTTTCGTCCCACCTTTTTCACGCTTTAAGTACTTTAATTAATGATATATATTTAAAAATCGTGATCATGTTTCTTATTATACTATCTTAAACTTGCGCCGAAGGGAAATGATACGTTGACTGCAGCCTGTGCAAAATTCGCCAGTTCTATGTGCTAGAAGCCATTATCGTAATGACAATTAGGTGCTTAACGTGTGTGACCTCGTTTTTGCATTTTTGTCGAGGTTATCTAATGTTATAATTAAATCTGTTATCCGCAACCTGTCGTGGTCTTGCACTTTGCTACCGATCCGAATCGGGCAGCCAGATGGCGTAGCTGCGCATACATGTACCGCATAAAAGATAATTCTATCTTCGCATTTTTCTTCATTGAGAAGCCCATAAGAACGATATAATTCGACCCAGGTGCGTCGATGTATATGGATCAGCGAGCTATGAAGTGATTAGCTCAACTTGGCCAAGCACAGCGCAGTTATGCTATTAAATACTGCAGATGATATTGAGATAGATTTTTGATGAAGGATTTAGAGAATATACGTACAACCACAAATAATATCGTTGCGTCATGCGTGAGAGGTAGAAAACTGGTACGTGAATGAATAAACAGTATGTGAACCCTATCTGTTATAGAAGCCGGGTGAACCAGTCAGCAACCCTTCAAAAACGGTTGAAAGATCGTGAATTAATAATTGACTCGGCTGACCTTGTACAACAACTGTCGTTGATGTGATTTGGCTTGATCACATACGATTGACGAGAATGTAGAGACTACTGTAACTGCAGAACATTCGTAAATACTAGTTGGATAAATTCGACTGTGGCCCCTTGTGTTCTTTGTGGAACAACTCAAACGGCATTGATGCAGCCAGCTGAATGACTTAAAAGTCGCTTGTAGTTCACTTGGAAAATATTCATTTATCTAGAGGCGTATAAAATTGGGGCACATGCAACGCTAGCCATACCGATAACAACAGCGACAACAGTATAACAGCAGTTATAACAGTAATGCCAACGCGAATAACAAATAGAGCATACCACTACATAAAGGTAGGATATATATATATATATATATATATGCATGCAGTCGGCGGTATTGGCCTACGATGATAGCCAACAGCAGATAGGCGTTAGTACGACGTATCCCATCACTTGTGCACTCCAACTTAACAAGCGCGTCATTTATGAACAAGGCGTTACCACAAGGCAAATCAACGACTTTCGCTTCGCGGCAGCAGCAGCAGTAGCAGCCAACGTCGTGCTTGTCGCTGTTGTCTCTGCTGTTTTTGCTGCTAGTGTTCTGCTAGCCTAGCCATGAAACACTGGACAATAATGATTAACATCACTGCTACGTAGGTGACCATGAGGGGGCCTACGACGGAAGAACGCGGGCACGCACGGGCTAAGAAACGGGACGATGAGAGCAAGATCATCGATATGGTCAAACAGAAGTTGTTGTGAATAGATAAGAAAAAGGAAAGCCGAGACCAGAGAAGCCAAGAGAGCGCCCGTGTTTCGGGACTACTAGAAATAAGTGATTGCGGTGGTTGCAAAAGAGAAAGATTGTAGGGTGATAATGACCATAATGATAATAATTATTACTGTAACGAAACAGTGATGATAACAATAATAATAATAATACAAGTAATAATACATATAGACGTTATCCGCACAGATAAACAAATACACCATTAAACACACGCACGCACACACAGTACGCAACACCTTATATAAACATGTGTAATAATAATAATAACTATAAAATTGAGAAAATATATGAAGGCAAATCCAAACCGTGTAATGCTTGTTTGATTCGAAATAGTATTATTGTTAATAGTCGTATTGGTGTTTGTTATATACGGTTTTCGAGTTGATGAATAGAAATCAAACGCGGATAGCTAACGGTTGGTGTGAGTCATGCGTTTCAGTTAAGAATAGTTATAATTAAAAGTACCCTTAGACAAAAAGTTAATGATGAACTTGTTATTACCTAGGTGAGTGCACAACTAAACAGAATAAAAAATATGAATACACATATAACTTCGTTGAGTCCAAAACACCTTCGGGCAAGGTAAGTAAAACGGTATGCTTGTGCACATATTTTACAAGATTTAAAATAGGGTAAATGATTGAAACAACAGTAAAATAGAGCCATACAATTATACGTATTTCACTACATGAGTTTAAAAATTAGATGAACGCGTGTGATGCTAGTCACATGTTATGCAAAGCGTTTGGGAATTACTTGAAGATAAGCCTTGAAACGAACAAGAACATAACAGAGAAGCTCGTTCTACGTTTTTAAGTGCAGTAAAACTCTACGACTCAGTGCAGCAAATTCAGAAGTAAGCTTAACAATTTTCACTCATACCTGGTATGACTGCCAGAGTGCAAATGGGTACTCTAGCAACTCAGTGACTAGTCCGTTTGTTTTCTCTCTTATATCTAGTAAACCAATGTGTTTTTCAGTATGAAATTAAATGCGATCAATATTTGATTTTAAAAAAGTTTGTCTGAAAAAGCTTAAGAGAAACATACATTGCAGACCACTAAGCATCGCAAATAAGCAAATAAATGATGTAGTATGTGTTGGGGTATGTTATAAAAGCCTGTTCTGTTCAGCAACGCGCACAACGACGTGAGCAGAAAGGCTAAACATAAGCAAATTAAAATGGGAACTCTTTGACCATTTCCCGTCTTCGTCTGAGATTGCATCATTACTTTATTATTTTTTATATATATTCGCATTTTTTTTAATACTAGGCGTAAAATATGTTCCTTGTTCAAGTATGGGAAAGAGCAATTACAGAGCTTTTCGACACAAACGACTTAGAATTTTATGATGTTTATATTGGCGCTAAAGCTGATTAATCTTCTTATTTATCCAACACTTAAACCAGGCAGTTGAAAAATTCTTTATAATTATATAAAGTCTAAATAAATAAGATGAAGCTACAGACAAGGTAAGAAGGTGTGTGTGTAATTCCTATGGGTTCATGGTTGATGTCGACTGGGAGCAGGTTAGGATGAATTCCCATAAAGGTTCGCTTAATCTCAGTAAAGACAGAAGGTTCTTTGTCAAGGTCTCATTAATCATGCCAATACTGCGGTGAAATGTCTCACGGTTAATACTTGGAACACTTCTAAGACATCTTAAGATCTAGATAACACCGGTGTTTAACCAGTTCATGAACAAACCACCAGGGCTAAATCAATCTGACAGTCGTTTAAGGTCTTTGTCATACATCATTTTGGGGGAAACCGCCGACAAAGAATGCTGTAGCCTCATTGGCAATCGGCCGTGTTTTGGCACTTCAAAAATATCGTTCATAAATATTTGAACAGCAGTGAGAGCCGTAATCGTTTGAGCCACTCCAACTGGTATGTTCTCGACATCTAAAAATATTTGCCCGATCTGCACCATTTGTTGTCTTTCCGACATCACTATATATTCCGTGTTTGGTAATTAGAAGTAATTCTAGTACCAACCTTTTTGCAGCCAGATATCAATGTCGACGTCTTTCTCAAGGAATCCAAGCTGTCGGCGATCGAGTGCATTGTGCTATTCAAGATGGTCATTTTTTTCTCAAAATGGTCTCTAGATGAGCCCTGAGTCAATCCTCTCAAGATAGTCGCTGAGTTGTTCGTATGTGCCCTTTCGTATATGGTATGAACAATAATCACCCTAAGCGTAAGTATCTATATTGTGTATGTGTGTGTAGTTATTATTGGTATTACATGTCACATAAATATACACAAAAAAACTCCATCTGACAGTAAATGTGCACATATATATATATATATATATATATATATATATATATATATATATATATATAATAAAGCGATTATATGATAGCGAACAAATTTAAGGCCACTAGCAAGATACCTGTTTTAACAAATAAATTGAGCGGATTAACAGCATTTGAGCTAATTCCATGGCATTTAGCAACTATACTTAATACTCAGTGATTCTCCCATTAAGTCGGATAATCTCAAAAGTGCGGTTTGGTATAGTGTTAAACAAATTTTGGATGACGCTTTGCATGAGCTCGTCCCAAGACTCAAAAAATTGCTTTTTATTGGTGTAAACTTATTGTTCGAACCAGCTCCACACATTCTGGATCATTTGAAGATTAGGAGAGAGCAAATCCAATGTGACGTTGGTCGAACCAGCTTTCGATCAGCCTGGCGGTGTGAATCGGGGCGTTATCGTCTGTAAAAACGAAGTCTGGCCCTTCCATCAGCTTAAAATGCACCGAGTGCTCTTTTAGAAAATCCCCGTAGCGCGCCAAATAAACACGACCGTCTAAAAACACAATCGACAACTTTGTATAATACCCGACAGCAGCCCAGATCACCACTGAAATGCCACCTAAGTGACGTTTTGACAAAATTCGTTCTTCCTTGCGGACATCGTCACTCATAAGGCGCCAGCTTAAGCCTGCCGTTTCAACAAAGAAAACACTTTGGTAGGAAATCTGCCTTTGTTTCGGTCGAGCCGTTAAATGAGCCCAAACGTCGTTATTCTGCTCAATTCACTCGTTAAGACATGCATCTTGCTAGTGACATTATCATTTTTTCGCGGTGTAGCTGTGCCAAATGTGGAAGTTTCGTGGTTCAAAGTAATCCGAGCCTGCCTTCCTTCTGCCGTCAGAAACTTTGGATCTCGACGACCAGGTGAGAAGAGCCTTGGAAAACATTATTGACTTAACGCTCAAGGGTAAGGCCTGGGTGGAATGGGCATTCGCTCGACCACGGATCTTGCCTTTCCCGCCTTCCTTGCCTCGTCACATAGCTGCGCCCCTGCAGTGACCACTGCTGGCGGCGGACTCATCAGCCACCAGCCTGGTCGTCCTCCTGAGGAACAGGTCACTAGACAGAAGGGATGGGACCAAATCGCCACTCAGGCTACCCACTTAACTCTTTTGTCAGCCTGCTAGTTAGATGTAGACGATATTAGACTGAAAACGGTCTCATCCGACACCGCCGGAGCGTGGCTTAACGTGTTTCCGTCCGAGCCTGGCCGACGACCAGTTCCGTGCTTCCAATGGCCTCATGCTTGGCATTGCCATGTTTGGGCGAGAGGAATGTCCATGCGGTGGAACGGCGGCTGAGCGTGGCCTGCGCCGGCTTAGCTGCACCAAGCTGGCGGGGCTTTCGCAATGCCGCCACGATACCATCAATGGCATCATGATGCCATTCTCGGACGCGCTTTCAGACAAGCCGGCTAGCGTGGCACACTGGAACCTAGTGGACTGCAGAGGGATGGCAGGCGTCTACCGGATGGGCTTACCAGCCGGGACTGGGACCGCGATCGGCCGCTGGCGTGACACATCTCTGTCCCTGACACATACGTCCTCGGCTATCGTGCTCTAGCCAGCGCGGGCGTCGGCCACATCATTCACCAACGGGAGATGCACAAACGGCGCCTATACGCACATCTTCTTGAGGACCATGTTGTTATGGTGTTTGGCCTCGAGTCATCTGACGTTTGGATCAAGGATGCACTCAAACTGACAAAAGAGCTTGGGAAGAAGCTTTTTGAGACCACCGCGGAGCCAAGATCGATCGCACTCCTCCGACAGAGGGTGTCATTGGAACTACAGAGTGGCAACGCCAAGATGATGTTGAGTGGTCACCGACGCTCCAGCAACAATACTTTTATAGGCAATATTGCAGATGTTATATAATAAATATACTAGTAATTGTGATACAGGTACATAATGATAATAAACCTTTGCTGAAAGAAAATTATTATTATTATTATTATTATTATTATTATTATTATTATTCAAATCTGTTTTAGCTACTCATTTGTCGTGTAAAGAGACGATCCTAAATGAGTATGCTATAACAGCTGATATTATATTAGCAAAAGATAAATATCTCTACATATATATATATATATATATATATATATATATATATATATATATATATATATATATATATATATATATATATATATGTTTGTTTTTAGCATTGACGACTATGCGTACGTGCAGCAAGTGTGAAGCGGTAAATTATTAAGCTGACAAAAAATCTTTATAAGTGAAAAAACGACGTGTTCATTAAAAAATAGAGTAAATTAAAGTTAACTACCCAATAACTATACTGTTAGGTAGAGCATTTTTCAGTTCATTGACCGTAATGCCTTATGATGATATTCGGTGCAAATAAGGCCGTAAAATGTACAGCGACACTCATCGAAAGGTTTATGGACCGATCCGATTGCATGGAGATAAACGGAAATGAATGACGTTTTTGCTATTTAACTTTGCTATTTAACGAACACGTGTAATATAATATTATTGTATGCATGAAATGAGATTTGTTTATGCTTGCAGTAGCGCAGCCGCGATCAAGTAAGTCTTAAGTCTCTGTATGCTGTGATAATTTTGTATTTTTGTATCTCTGTATGTGGCTGGCATCAATGAATTACGACGCCTTGTGAGGCTTGCGAGATCGTCATCGCTTATTGTTCGGTATGAAGAAAAGTATACACACTGTGCGTAACGCCGACAACAAGTTGGCACTGTGTGTCAAACCTTATTTTCTTGGCTAAGAATACTAATCTTAACTATTTTCCAGAACCGGGAAAGCATTACACAGTGAATATAGTATTTGTTTTTAAGATTTTTTTTGATAATTTTCTTAAGAATTCGTTTAACCTTGTAACGCTTCTTCATGTATGTCTATACAGAATTAATTCCGACACCTCAAGCAGATATGCTTTGGGCGAATTTGTGCTTTCGACGTGTGTGAGTGTGGGTGTGTGTGTCGCACATTGATATTTTGTTTACTTTAAACAGCTGTTACCCGGTGGGCGCGTCGTCAGGAAGTCGTTGTCATCGTAGTCGTCGATGTGTGACAAAGGAATCGTGCCACGACGCTGCCGCCGGCCGTTCGAACGTATTCCCGCAAGTACGCACGCGCTGAAGTGATGATCGAAGCGGGGCAAACCCTCCAGCCAGTTTGTTCATAAGCTCTTCGTTCTCCACTTGCCATTCTGTTCATAATTGTGTTTGCTGTTTGCCGAGAGAAGATTCGGCGCAGCAGCAGCAAAGCATTCCCCTCGGCGCAGACGCTTCACTAAACTCCGAAGCCCAACTTCATCCGTTCGTTTGCTGCCTGCTTGCCTCTATCCTGATGGGAATGATGGCAAACACTTGCTTCTTGTCACCTCGTTCTCTTCGCCCTCTCTCTTCTCCCCATTCTGCGTTCCCCGTTCATTCTCTCTTAGCCGTCAGCAGTAACAGCCGAATGGCTGCAGATGTGGGGGCACAGGCGGCTGAGCATATACGTATATGGATTGACGGAATAGTGGCTGTTTGTACACTCCAGGGTCAGGTGCCAGAACACCGCTGTCTGAACCAGCTACGCTAGCAGAAGCAGAAGCAGTCGCGGATGCAGCCGAATCTGGCGTATCACCATAGCCAGCAACCTGAGCAGCCCAACCAGCTAGGCCAAGTCAGGTTAGCAGTCACTCAGTCAGTCGAATGAACCTGCCGGCAACAGATTGCTAGCCGAGTCAGTGAAGAGGTCGATGAACAGGACGAGATCGTGGCTGAGAAGATCACAGCGGATATGATCGCAGGTGAACAGCAGCGATAATTGGTGATGACTCTGCACAATCGGCATTCGACTTCAAACCAACCGACATCTCATCCATTCGGACTATGCTTTAACAAAATTGAGAGATGAAAAGCAAGACGAAGAAAAACTCGACGAGGGAGCAAAGCGTAAACGATCGAGCGCACACCTTGCGAGGACGTGGAGTTCTAGTTTACTCACATGATTCACTTATATTTACCGATTCGCGAAAAATAGATCACCTGCAAATGCAGATACTACTAAAGACAACTCAGAAGCAGATGACTGTTAACTGCTGTGGAAATGCGTCTTTGGAACATCGCAAATAGGTTTTATAACATACGCTATGTATGAGAGAGGTCTTGCTAAAATTTGCTATGTATGAGAGAGGTCCTGCTAAAATTTTTGCCCACGAGGATGCGCACAATGGCCTATCAGAGACATTGCGGACACAGCACGAAACAAACAATCGTAGACCTAAAATATCGACCGGACGCCTAGGGGTGGCAACAAAGGTTGAAGGGTCAATGTAGACTGAAGACAAAACAAGGGAGCTCATGGGGCAACCACCCTACACGGGTACCCTTCGAGTTAGTACGCATAGTCAAAAGAACGCTAAGAGGTGAAACACGGAGGTAACACTACAGCTTTTTTTGCTAAGTGATATTATGACAGTGGTGCGGCAGCTGAGAGGTAACGCTCGGAAGGATATGGAAGGTACACTTGCCATACACGGGTTTGGCAAGTGTACAATAAAGCGTACAAATAGAAAGAGGGGAGAAACCGCCTGAAAGGGTGATTGGAAAAGAGTAGCCAAAGACTATGTTTCGTAAAATGCGTAGATATGAACAAAGAGCTTTTGCGAAATAATAAAAACGTGTACCAACCGTTGGTGCCAATCCGTCAAAAGGGGAAGATGTCACTTTGTAACTGACGTATTGAGTACCATTTCACAGAAACAATTTGGTAACCATAATGATAGAAGCAGCCGCGAACACAAAATCAGCCCATTACAGTCTATGAGCGCATCACCAGAACGGAACAGGAAAATGCGCAAAGACTAACGGATAACAACGAGAGTAACGTTAACGGAGGTAGCAAAAACAAGCGAAGAGATAAGAAAGCGCAATCATCTAAACCGGTGTGTGTCAATCTATGCGGTCGACCAGGACATTGAAGTAAAATAAAATAAATCACCTTTCTTATCACAAACAGTGGTGCGTGTGAGCATATATGTTTTTCACAATGAGCCTAACAACGAAATGGATTCGATGAATTTAATTCGTGTCTGCCCCCTGGCTATCCGTTACTCAACCAAACCACTGCTGAGCTCCGAACGATATAAAGCTTTAGAATTCAGGCAATATTAACTCTTAGATTATTTGATATGATGTCAAGGAAATGCTCTATCAAATCTGTTTGCCTGAGCTGGTGCAAAGCAGTTAAATTGCATTTTTCAATATGGGAGTCTACGGCCGGAAAATCTTCAGCGCAACAAATATAAAAGTATGGACTGCACTTTTTCAACCAGTGTCTTGAATTTCTTCATTCGGACCTCCCAAATCCATTACCTCTTACCATTACCTCGATGAATATGTAAAGACTAAGCCAAGATCAAGCCAAGAAGATCGATTGAAAAGTGGAAATTGTATAGTATATGTGTATATCTATTGCACCACTAACCAAAAGAACGAACTGTTCTTTTAACTGGCTGTTAACGTTGACCAGATAGAAATGTAAAATACATACACGCTGGCAGTCGAGACGCAAAGAGAAAACAACAACGAGCGGGAAGGCGCGAAAGGGTGAACTCCAGAGAAGGAGCAATAAATAAACAAAGGATGAGCGTCTCACTGCCTACGCGCGCCTAGTTGAAGCCTTGCACGTCTTGTTGTTAATGCTAGTGCGTTGTATTCGTTGCTGCGGCTGTTGGGTGGTTATCGTTGTGCACAGTTGTGACTGGCGTGTGAGTGGCGAACGAGCAAATGTCGTTTGCACTGCTAGAGGCAATCACCGTGAGTATATGGTGTTCTTCAGAATCTTAAACGAAGTTTTCGAGGCGCTCAAAATCTGCCATTTCTGCAAACCACTATAGCGTTTTATATCCGCATTCTTATAAGATTGATTTGAGCTAAGATGGTCCCACATATTGAAGCCGGGTGAGTGGTACGGTTTTTTTAATGGCCAACAGCCTTCAGCATTTGTCAATACTCGCTGTAAACTATGTACATTGCTCTCAAGAACACCAAAAAACAACAATGGTATGTAATATAGAAATTATTATTTTTTTTAATATAACATACATATTTATTTAACATGTATCCAGTACAAAACATGTATCGACGCTCGCAATGGGCATTAAGGCCTGTGGCCCGGAAATAGACATTTCTGTAGTTATTTAATTAAGCACTTCTTACACATTATTTTGCCGTCCTATTTATACCCGAAAAAGTTGAACGTCTGATTTTTTTCTCCCTGCAGTAGACAGCTTTTCAGATATATTCGAATCAATGTGCTTCCTACGATTAAAATTCAGTTTTTTGAGATCACAGGATTGATTATCATGGTGACTATATACTATCAGAATATCATACGTCGTAGCTAAAGTGTTTGTCACAATAGAAAGCGAATGGATAATCAAACTTAAACATTAAATACTTTTCTACCAAACAAATGAAAATATGCATTATTACCAAGGCCGTACTTGTTTTAGATACTATATGGAAGTTTCTCGGGACGTCTACTCACGCGCTCCTACCACTGGTGTGTGACTGTATTTCCGATTTGCAACCCTTTTTATGCGGTCGCCGCCTCCTGGTTATGTTATTTCCATATTGAGTGTTTCGTTGGTTTGCATAATCCATAGAAAATTGTGATCGACGCTAATTGAGGTCGTGTGGCCAACAAGGAATAGCGACAGGGAACGCAGCACTTATTTGAACAGACGCCACGTTCCTTTGTTTCGAAGAGAGAGAGAGAGCCGCACGCCGCGCAGCAGGAGATCGGAAGCGGCTCGCTGGCATGGATCCGGCATTAATCCGTTACCTGCATATGTGCATAGGAGATAGCTCAGCTGGTAGCATTTTGATAAATCAGCAAGCAGTGAATAGGAAATCGGTTAGGACGCGGCGCTAGGTTGTATCACCAAAGAAGTGTCGAGTGTGCCGGTTGTTACGTTCGAAAGAAGTATGACCGCGATCATCCTTATAGATATATTGTTCCTTCAGTTTACGTATATATATATATATATATCATATATATCAATATATATGTTAATCGTCTGTGTATATATATATAATATATATTAATATATAGTGTATATATATATAGTATAACCGTAGATGTATATGATAATATTATATATATAATATAATCTATAGTGATATATATATATGTATATATATATGTATATCTATAATGTGTGTGTCTATATATTTTATTTACACCTCTCTCTTACTCCTATATCCGATATATTTATATTATTATTATTTATCACTTTCATTCTATCACTTAATATCCTTCTATGATTCAGAAATCACATATTTGCTATATATATGTTTTTTAGTGGGACCCTCTTCTCCGGACGGCAAATTTATCTAAACTCAGTAATTCATCATTTAGCTTGAATTTTGCATAATTATACAATTCAAACATATGTAACAATTCAGGGCATTTTGCAAAAAAAGGCTATCGCCCGCCTCTGTCCGCTCTTGTGAGTGTGTCAAATTTGTTTTATGTTTTAATTGTGCTGAAGACGCATCCCAATACACATGTTTTTAATATATCCGGCAAAACTAAACAATTTTGTTTAAGTTTGTCGAAAGCTAAACATCGAATAATCTGTCACAAGCCTTGTATATAGGTGTGTTACGACATTGTTTACAGCACTTCTGGTAGGATAAGTTTTATTAGAAGTGGCTCGAAAGGGGTACAGTTCCTGTTACATATTGTCAGAATGCTATATATGTATATTCCATAAAAAGGCAATATATTTTCATTTTTCCGTATGTTCTCAGTGGTTGCCCTATAGGCCACCCCAAATATATTTCATATGGATCTTTCCTAAAGAGTTACTATTGGTTTGACATTCGACTTAATTGATGCACCGTCAATTTCATCATCAATTCATCAATTTCTCAATTGATGTTATTACGGAACGTCAGACTAAGTATATATAATAGAGGCAATAGAGAGACCGACTCGATGTAAACATACGGGGCAAAGACATTTAAGTCAAACCGTTTTTGGTTTGACTCAGGTGTCTTCGTCTGAGTCGAGACAGGGACCCTCTCAGTTGCCTGGCCTTCTATTTGCTCATCGCAGACCTAGCCCGCCATGTGCGGAAGAAGTTTAGAAATGCCGTCGTCGATATGTATGCGGATGACATAGTAGCGGCCCACCGGGACCGCGGTGCCATTTGTTGAATTATCGGCGACGTAGAAAGTTACCTTAACCGTAAGGGCCTACAAATAAATTTGCGGAAGGCAAAAGCCATTAAGTTTCGCCGTAGGGGTCAACTGACCGCAGCAGACGTAATACCCTGTTGTAGTCAACCATTGGAATTTGTTAATTCCTTCCCGTATTTGGGTATACACTATACGGGAACGACGTTTACCCAATACATCGGCGACAGGTCTCGGGCGGCTATTACCTCTATTCACACAATGGCGTCTTTTTGAGCTTAAGATTGTGCCAATGTTGAGCTTCAGCCTTGGCCGGATGTGGGGCCATTATTCAGCGGCAAATTTTACACAGATAGCAAGATGCTTCACAATATATATGAAGCTGGTTCTTTGCTTGCTGCAGACGGCAAGAAACCGCTTTGTCTGCCTGCTAGCGGGTTGCGGACCGGCAGTGAAAACAATCAGAGTCAGGCTCAAGTCACTTACTACTGAACCACTTCAGCAATTTTTGTTAGAGTGGCAGGAAAAAGTGACCGAAACCTCGGCTAAGGTAGTGCAGTTAGACGTGTACCTCGCCAGGGAGCTTGGTGTGTTCGACTCAAGCATTTCACCAAGTTGGCGATAAATGTCAACGCCGGTTCTGCTCGCAGATACCACGCAGCGAGCTGCCAGACGCATCGACGGTCTTTGCACTTTCTCGCCCGGTGGGACGGTCGCTGAAAAGTTCAGATTGTATATAATGACGACTGCATTCTAATTATGTACCATCTTGAAATGCAAAATTATTGCGAAATAAACAATATGTATGTATTAGCATAACAAGCTAGCGAAGCACATGAGTGGCCAACAATGTTAAATGATGGCTAGCAGCGTACCCCGTCTTGATTTTCATAGTTTTCGTATTTTTTACATTAGACATAGATTGTTGATTCGCAACCAGAGATTGGTCCTCGCCATAGCACTTGTTACCTTCTCTATTAGCCAATTTCTGGTATCACTCTCAATTAGAATGCATGTATCATCCGCGCACTGAACAATTTTCACATCATTACAAAATTAATGTATATCGTTAATGTATATACTAAACAGTGTTGGTCCCAGAATGGGAATATATATATTTATTTTTTAAACTCATAATGGAGTGTAAACAATTGTCCCCCGTAGTGAACGTGACAGCAAACTACATCAGGTTCGACCACCTGAACAAGCACCAAGTGCCAAGCACCGCCGTGGCGTTACCACGTTGTATATCCAATGACAGCCTTTGCCGGTAAAATTCGCCAGCGCGTATGTCCCCCGTGGCCAATCTGAGACACTTGCATACCTTCGTAACAATTTCCTCAATAATTTTACCTGGGCCCAGGCAAAAAGTCCAAAATCCATATATATATATATATATTCCTCAAGACAAACATTTCCTGTTAGCAAAAAATTGTATGTCTTTCTAGTGACAGGGGATGAGAAGTGAATGTTCTATAAGAACGTTGTCCACAGAAGGGCGTGGCTAAAAAAATAGAGTGAGCCCAAAGCAACTGCCAAGCTCGAACCACATTCAAGGAAAGTGATGTTAAGTGTTCGTTGGGATGCGAAGAAGATGATCTTTTATGAGTTGTAATAACCAAACGATCATTACGATGAAATACTGTCAACAACTGGACAATTTCAAGAGGGCAATTTAACAGAATCTGCCGGAATTGGCAAATAGACGAAAAGTGACTTTCCACCGCAACAATGGAACATTTTGCCTCACCACTAAGGAGTAAATGACACTTTGATGGGATTTGCCACATCCTGCGTATAGTCCTGTTATTGCTCCATCGGATTACCATCTGTTTCGGTCCCTTCAATTTTCCCTTAATGGCAAAGAATGCAGTTCTTTAGAAGGCGTTAAAACGTATATAGACCATTAATTCGGAAGCCAGAACGCCACCTTCTGAGGGGATGGAACCGTGAACTTGCCTGAACGTTGGGCTAAGGTAGTTGAACAAATATACAATACAGCATTCAATGAAAAATTCTGTTGTAACGACATGCATCTTCAAAAATTGGTAAAAATCCGAACGAATTTATGGAACAACCTAATAGAATTTTCTCCCGAATGCGGTTTGCTCGGTTTTTCAATTGAGCAATGCGTTCCCCCAGAATCGTGCCTTTTATAACTGTATGCCGTAAAGACTACCTAAAATCACAGCTTATAAAATTATTATTATTTATTATTACATCACCTTTCGGTATTGTTTATTACATTACATTATACGTATTCATTAAATCTCGGAAACAATATTCGTTTCCGTTAATCTTGGACAAATATAGAATATGTTGTATATGCCTCTCCGACATGTTTCATGATGATAGTTGGTGCAGACAAGGCCGCAAAATTTGCAGCAACACTCATCGGAAGGGTTATGGAACCCAGTGCGGTGGCACAGTTTGCGGTGAAACCCATGGACGGAGTAGCGGGTGAGAACGTGTCGTTGCTCGAAGACATCCATGTATTGACCAACATCGTCGGTGTTTTGTAGAACGCTTCTGGCATTTCTCTCATTTTCTGCTCGAGGTGCCTACGGAACTCTCGCAGTGACGCGGTGGTCGGAAGTTGAAAGCGGTTTACTAGATCCTTGATGAACGGCGTGGTTCTCGACAAACTATAAGTTAGCCTGTTTTGTGCGTTTCTAAGGAGGCTCAAAACTCTCTTAAGGAACGTTGCCTTCACCGTGTCGAAAGCGCTAATAAAAGTGCATTAGAAATCATCTCACTCTTATACGAAACATTTTTGCACCGCTTTGCTTTGGCAAAAATTATTTTCTCACTGGGCTTGACCATGCAAAAACCAGAGTTTCAGACGAGAGCATCCGGACACCCTGTATATATATTTTAATATAAAAAATACATACATACAGCTACCTTTTTATGAGGTGAGGTTCCATAGGCGTTAAGGCCAAGCGGTTTTAGCTGCAGGTCAGAAAACCCTTCGTGTGCCACCACGTTAACGTAAGAATGGCGTGTTATCGAGTCAATGAATAAGTACTGCGGCGTAAATCAGCACAGCGGTTTACATACGTACACATGTATATATATATATATATATATATATATACGACTTTAAATAGATTGAGGAAGAGGTCGCATGGACTGTAAGGATTGTTTGTTTTCGATGTGTATCGTTTTACACGTGGATGCAGCTGGGGGGGGGGGGGTTGTAGAGAAGTGTAACGAGAATGAGCAGTGGTCGTAGAAAAGTAGCGCCCTGCTTAAGATAAGAGAGCGGCGCTGCTTTTCCACAAGTAAGAGTACGACGGAGGCGTAGGATTGAGTGTAGTCGTAGTAGAAAGCGAACAGCCGCCGAGAACGCGTACAGCCTCCTCTGCGTACTCGCCCAACGCTGCCAGCCATGCCTGCCTCCCCCAACAGCCATCGGGAAAAAGAGCGCGGGAGAAAGAGGGCCCAGCCGGTCGATCGGTCGGTTTGCCGGCCGTTGTGAGATAATCTAGGCATCACAGCGGGAGTCCACTTCTGCTGCGGATTCCCGTAGAACTCTTTTGGGTACGTCCAATGCATATGTCTGCTTTTGAAATCGAACGCGAGAATGGAAGGGTTTAAGGCGACCAGGCTAAGTCACCGCTCTAGGCCGCGTGCCGCCAACCACCTTGGGTGGCGCGCGTTCTGCACGGAGCCTCGCAGCTGAACAGACAATCCCACTCCGTCGAGGCCTCGATGAGATCTCGAAGTCGACCGGGAACGTAGGCAGAAGGCGGAAGCTGCCCGTTCGTAGTGCATGTACTCGTAGAAACGCCACAACTGCACTCGGACGTGCTGTCATAAGTACGAACTACACATTTTTATTTGTATACAATCCGGTATCGATAATACGACGGGTACGTGAAAAACAACTGAGAACCATTGTTTGTATGGGATATAGGAAACATTTTAAATACATATATCTATGCTACTAATGTAATGTCAGCGCGCTCAGTAGCAGTTCTTCGAAGTGAAACTCCATAATATGCGTACACCGTACATATATATACACATATATCTCGGAATGCATCTTTACGTTTTAAGAAAACATCTAATATGTGAAACACAGTATTTTACAAATGCATTTTGTTGGAGTTTTGACTGAGACGAGTTTTAATATTTGTATTGAATGCGCTGCTCATAGTTTGTGTTTACTAGGGTTAAATGAGTTTATAATAACTTAGTTAAAATATAAAAACTGCCTACTTCAGTACTTTCTCGACTTGAGCTAACTATCGTCTTACATGATAGATTACTAAACACTCCAGAAATTAAACAACTTTTTGAACTAGGACAATCTCTTTATTTTTCTCAGCAGCATCTGCAAAGTACGTCTCGGCTCGTGAGCTCTATCGCCTTGAGATTAGGCCATGAAAAACGAAGTGAAGAAGCAGTGCCGCACAGAACTGTTGTAGGCAATCTCGAAGCATCAGGGCGAACAAATCAATTTGAGAATGGGGGCTGCTGAAGCCTTTGGCTCCATTGCTGATGTTATTTTTGTTCTCGCGGCAAGTTTTTCCATCTGACAATTGCAGCGATTGCTCTAGTCGTGGCAAACTGGTACCCCGACCCTATTTTGCATTCAAAATCGAAGCCCAATTTGCACTTTTTATTAGCTGTTGGATGTTTTCCTGTTATTCGGATTAGTCTCCCTGCATTAACTGTATACTTTCTCTTTTATATGTTCACTCAATTGTTGTTGTAGTAGTTCCCTTGGCCGAATACTGCCAGTTGAGATACTGTAGCTTGCCCTGCAGCCTGGGATGCTTAGTACAAGCACCTCAACTGCATGTCCTGTCTAACCTGAATTGCAACATTGTTTGCGATTATGACCATTCTTGCGTTATGGGCAGTCAGATACACTCGAAGCAACAACATGTAAATAAATAAAACCATGTTTATATATATATATATATATTTTACACTGTGATTTTTGTGGTGGGAACATCGCTAACAGGAAGCGTCACAGACGCACAACTCTTAAACGGTGGCCGATTCCAGGCCTACAGCAAAGACCGTGCGTTGCGAGATAGAGGTGGCGTATTGCTGCTAATTAGAAGCAATATTCCTTGTGTGAAGGTAGAAACGGTGAATCATGATAATGAGGTGATATGTGTCAATGTAATGGGAGAAAATTCTGCTACGGTTGTTAGACTAAAGTTTTCAGGTCGATCCTCAGCTAAGATTTAACGTCCACGAGACTGCTTTTCGCATTGCTTCACAAAAGGACCCCCATAAATAAAAAATGTGCAACGGTGGGGCTCGAACCTGCGCACATATGTGTCTCCTCCGGTTGCGAGGCGCAGACGAATGCACCACGCCACTGGGCTTGACACGATTGTTAGGCTAGCCGCAATATGCTCCGCTGGTACGAAAGGCGCTACTCAGAATCTCACCTCCATGGAAGCCCACGTCGAGCAACTTGAGAGTCTATGTAGCGTAGATCAACCGGCGGTATTGTTTGGCGGCCTCAACTTCCTCGCACATCAACTGGGAAGTGTGATCCACATGCAGCGCCGCGCAAAAGGTGCCTTCTAGAGCTCTGCGTTCTCAACTCGCTTGATCAAATGGTTCTCTCTAACCAGACCCGTTAGTGGCAATCTGCTACATTATTCTCTGCACAGACAATATGCTAAATTAATCGGATATCTATCTTGTGCCGTGCCCAGTCCCCAGTAATCACCCCAGCTCCAACTTTCGCTGCTACTTAACATCAACCGAAGACTACCAGAGGTTCTGCCCACCATATCATATGCTTATTTAAGATCTCACACACCCTTGCCCCCGCAATCTCGATGCTTTTTTAACCTGACTTAATAAAAAATATGATTAGTTTGCCTATACCTTTTCCTATATTTAGACTGTCATTCACCTATTTTCCCAATTGTGTCTAGAATACTCTGTACTCGACTCTTAAATTCATTCATCAGCGTCATTATCTACCCCTTCCTTAGAAAGAGAAAGAAACTCTTTCCTTGAACCAACTTTCCGGGAGTCTGTATTCTCTAAAAAAATTGTTTAATTGCTTTGTTAGATACGTACTCCTTTCCCAACGCCTGGGTAATTCGTACCGAAATATCGTCAAGACCACACACCTTTGTAGGATTCATTTTCTTTACCATGCCTTCGATCTCATATGTTGTGGTTGTAATCTCATCGCGAGTTTTTGCTCATTCTACAGATATTGTGGTTTGTTTGTGGCCCTTTGCTTTGTGGCTTGGCATCCGATCTTCGACTACAACAAACAGCGCTTGGCGTCCTGGAAGGACGGGAGACACCTCAGAAGATAGGCTCAACGTTCCCAAGAGGATCTATCGCCTTTTTACGTTTCCTACTCCATGTTTGTCGCTCCAATATTGCCCCCTTTACATGATGACTCTATCACTCTCGTTCCCCTCCCTTTTGAACTCTCTTGTCTATCTTACGAGGTGTGTTCAAAAAGTATCGCGACTTTTGTGTTTTTTTTCAAAAATTATTCATTTATTCATGAATATCTATTTTGTCCCCTTCAAAGTAATCCCCATGAGATATTATACACTTGTGCCAACGGTTTTTCCAATCTTCGAAGCACTTCAAAAAACAATTTTTTTTTATCTTGTTCAGCTCCTTCTTCGATGCCGTCTTTATCTCGTCAAGCGTAGCGTAACGTCGTCCTTTTATGGGCCTCATCAGTTTAGGGAACAAGAAAAAGTCACAGGGGGCCAGATCTGAGGAATACGGTGGCTGTGGCATCATTAGTGTGTTGTTTTTGGCCAAAAACTCGCGCACAAGCAACGATGTGTGAGCAGGGGCGTTATCGTGGAGCAAAAGCCAATTTTTGTTCTTCCACAAATCCGGGCGTTTCTGGCGGATTGCTTTGCGCAAATTGCGCATAACTTGCAGGTAATATTCCTTATTGACCGTTCTACCCTGTGGCAAGAACTCATGATGCACCACGCCCCTGCAATCGAAGAAAACTGTCAGCAAAACTTTCACATTCGACCGAACTTGGCGCGCTTTTTTCGGTCTTGGTTCGTGCGGCAGCTTCCATTGAGATGATTGAGCCACGTCATAACCATAAACCCACGATTCGTCACCAGTTATGACCCTCTGGAGCAAATTTGAGTCGTCGCGGACAGAGTCCAACATCTCATTAGCAATGTTCATGCGATGCTGTTTTTGGTCGCAATTGAGCAATTTTGGTACGAATTTCGCGGCGACCCGTCTCTTGCCCAAATCATTGATAAAAATCGAATGGCACGAGCCAATCGATATGTTTAGGTCCTCAGCAACTTCTCTAACGGTGATTCGACAATTGGCCAATACCATTTTCTCCACTTCATTAATTTTTTCGTCTGTTGTTGAAGTGCTCGGGCGTCCGGCACGCTCTTCGTCGTTCACATCTTCTCGGCCTTCTGAGAACATTTTGTACCACCGATAAACGTTGCTTCGGTCCAAGGTAGCTTCTCCGTATGCCACAGTCAACATTCGGAATGCATCCGCGCACTTAATTTCGTTTTTCACACAAAATTGGATACAGGTTCTTTGATCCATTTTTTTGAATAGGTAAAAATCGAAGACGATTCAAAACACGTGCAAGCAAAGCAGCTGTCAACAATTAAGTGAACATTCAAAATGGCCGAGCTTGTCGGCATAAGTGAGAGACATGAGTACCAACATAACGCCACAAAAAATCGAAATTCGAATATACGTAACCCGCAAAAATTCAAAAGTCGCGATACTTTTTGAACACGCCTCGTACATCAATTGTCTTATGCATCATTCATGCGGCTATATATCTCGCCTACCAGCTTTTCCCCAATTGCCACTAAGAATGATTATATGTATTTTATGCGCCTATTTGTGTGTATCCAAACATGTTTTGTATAGTTACCCACCCCGCTTCTTGTTCTTCTACTTTCCGCTCACTTCTATCCACTAGACCACATTGACTAGCAATAGTGTATATTTTCTCTTGGTCTATCTTGATTTCCTCTACTGAGTTATCTATTCGTTCTACCTTCGTTACCTTCTATCTTTCGTTAGTACATAGTCTACGCATGACTTGCCCCCATGTGTGTACATATATTTCACTTCTACCTGCGAGCTCAAATTTAAAATATGGGCGCCGCTCGAATCTCTCGTTGTATCAATCTCCTGCTCGCTCCGTCTTCTCGTCCAGTGTTGCTTGGCGCTGTATATGCCCCCATAGCTGCCCATATTGCCCCTTCCAGGTGTATCTCAATAACCATCTTTATTTTGGCATTACTAACTTTTTGCACAAAATAGCATCTCTGCTTATTATGCCAACTCCCCCAAACCTGTTTTCCCCACTGTCCGAATTCCGATTTGTACCATATGAATTGTGTCCCTTTAAACCCGGCCGGACTTTCATTTCACACAAATACGTTTCTGTTACTATCATAATATGGACTAACCTAATGTTTAGTAATTTATATAGTTCTTCCCGCTTACCTTTTCTCTTTCTCCCTCTTATATTTAGCATGGCAGTTTTCGACTTTCAGAGACGTCACGGATTTATGTAGATAACGTTCATGCCAACTACAAAGATTGCAATATATAGGCCAAACGTTAATATGAATGGTTGTACCTTTGACTAAGCGAGATAAAGCTGCCACCTGTTTACTGGCACTTATTTAAATCATATATATATATATATATATATATATATATTATATATATATATATATATATATATATATATATATACGATATTTTTAGTTTAGCTATAGTTTTAATCTAAGCTAAACAAGCGTGGGACGCATTGGCTTTAAGGCAGAGTGGCAAACAGATCAAAGATGATAAAAGTATCTTTAGCCGAGCTTTTTGGTCCGGCAACGAAAGCTCTACGTCCGCCGAGTAACCTAAAAATGAAATTGCTCTTCAAAGGACGGAGAAGGACACGATTGGGCGCGAATTGAATATAATGCTGCAAAAGAGGTAGGCCTTTCATTCGCGTATCGGGCATGCGACGCTATATTACCCACACCACCTCGTCTTTAGCGTTGCTGGCTTGGCATCCGATCTTCGACTACAACAAACAGCGCTTGGCGTCCTGGAAGGACGGGAGACACCTCAGAAGATAGGCTCAACGTTCCCAAGAGGATCTATCGCCTTTATTACGTGGTGGTCCCTCGTTTCGATCAAATACCGACATGGGCGTGTCTCCGTAGTTGCTTACGTCCCAACAAGTTCTCCATTTTCGAGAGACAAGCCTAACAAAATCGACTGTGCCGAAAATTTTCAATATAAAAGGATGCAGGGTAGCGGCATGACACTCTACGACGTTTTCGTATAAAGAGAAGACTACATCTCAGCAAGGGGAGAATAAATCATTTTACGTGAATACGCCATTGGCCCTTGCCACAGTACACAACTACGTAATTAATTTTACTTTTTTTATGATGTTGATAGTCGTTTGATATTTTAAGTCCACATTAATTTGTCCATGGCTCGGGGGGACGACGACTCGCAACGACCACACTATAGCTGACATTAGCTGGATACTGGAAAATGCTCAATCTTTTTAGCTTTTTTGACCGACTGAATTTTGCTTTACTTTGACCAGTCAAAGTTGAGCATCGTTTCGTTGCTTTATGAAGTCTTTACGGTAGGCTAGAGCTAAGCTACTCCTCGCGACAGTATGTCCGTTCAGGCACTTGCGTGGCATAACTAATCAAAGTTTGATCAATGAGCCAGTTGAGTCGGGCTTTCTGTTTGAGAAAACATGTAAGCCGATTAAATGCCTTGTGTTATATGATTTATTACAACCGTGTTATGCGCTACATTACAATCTGACTGAAGTACCTAGCTCTGTATGACCACGCCCAGTGTACTGGTGGATTTTGATGCGCTGTTTAATGAAACGTCAACAACAGCTCAAAATCAGCACTACTTTCACAGGTTGTTTGCTACAGCTAACGAAGTCACACTTAACCTTAATGAATGTTTGTAAGTCGCAGGAACTTAGGTTGGCATAAGCAATCTAATACTTGGCGTAATATTCTTTAATTTTTCTTCTTTTCTCAATTGAACTAGGCTTGCTTGTCGTTTATTTATAGTTTATGCACTTTGTCGCTATTAGTTAGTCAAGCACAGTTATAAATTAGCGGAGACATAGTGTAGTAAATTAAAGCAGATTTCCAAAGTACCCTGGAAAGCAACGCTACAAACGTATGCCGGCGGGTTGGAGTGGAGGTAATACCCCTGATATAAAAGGGTGATATGTGTACACACACTTGTCAAGCGAATAAATCAATCAATCAATAGCCGCCAATTTGACCGAGTTCAAAAAGGGAATTTTTATGGAATTTATTTCAAAACTACAGGCTCAATATCGCCGCATATATCTATTGCACCCAGGGCCAAACATTTTGAGATATGAAAGACTCCCCCAACATCTATAGTAATACAATTTGTAAGGTATTGACATATGTTTTAACTGACCAGATTTGGGGCGGATTGAGGTATCTACGTAAACGCACACACTACGTATTTATGTATAAAAAAACATCATACATAACAAATACACATATGTATATATGCGCCTAAGCCGATCTAAGTGGTACGCGTGGATAGGCCATTGAGGAGCATCATAGAATGCTGGACACGGGCTGGTCAAGTGAGGATGAGGTTGGCGACGGCTGTGAGAGAGTCGCTAAGAGAGAGTGAATCAGTAGCCAGGACGGCAGGCCAGTGTTGTAGTCGTAGTAGCTAAATAATTCGCACTTTGTCATGGCAGCTGGAGCAGCAGCAACAGCAACAGCTGGACCAGTTGAGAAGCCGTAGCGGCGATTATCACTAGTCGCAGTACTAACAGCGTCTATACTATAGCGGGAGCGGCAAAGAGACATGAGCGAACGGCTAAACAGCCCAACAGAGGTGCAAAGGTCGAACGGGGCGCGCGAATGCCAACAGGGACATGCCAAGGCAGATACGGTCAGAGACACAAGGCGAAATATTTTTATTCTGCATAATCCCGTTATGGTAAGCGGATGCTGCTGGCCTGCCGGACGGACACTCGGCTTATGGTCTTTTAGGTTTAACCTCTTCTCTAAGCTCGTAGCTGGGCAAGCCGTGCAAAAGCCGTTCGTTCCAACGGCCAGCGTCAGCGTAGAGGCGCCTACAGCACTGCTGGGCAAACACACACACACACAAGACAGCCACGCAGGGAATCAAGCATAACAGTGTCAAGTCTAGACGCCCGTGTTCAAGACATCGACAAATTGTATGGCAAGCTCTGCGTTGTCAATAAAGTCGTGTCGGGTGATGGCAGTTTCCGACACGCGTCTTGGTATTGGCTACTTTCTTGGATCTTTTTGCAGGAAGAAACTCAGCTTGCTTCAGCCGTTGTTAGTGACTGCGCCTGGCGTGCCTCCAGGCAACGAACGCACTGCTCGTTGTCCGTTGGTGTTGTTATTGCCCTCGTTGTTGTTGTTGTTGCTGCTGCTGCTGCTGTTATTGTCGTCAGCGTTGTTGTTAGTTATTATGGTATTATGATTATCGGGCGGCAAGGAACGTAACGCTTTGTTGGAAATGCCACTGTGGTGGTACGCCTACCTCTTCATGTGTGTTGCATAAGTATTCGCATCAAATGGCAACTCTGGCGAGAGCATGCAAAAAAGTCTACATTGTGTTGAAGGAAGAAAGTTTTTCTATACAATAATGGCAATCGTCGGCCTCATCTAGTGGGAACAGCACGAAGGTCATTCGTGATCTCTTTAATAAATATACAACATATATATACGCCACTTATACATAGAGTACTCGCATAATTAGACTACAAGACAGAGAATAGCTCAGAAAAAGAGAGTTACGTTTTGTTGTTGGTACTACAAACATATACTCAGGCACGCAGATAAAAACAATTGAGCAAGCGACAAGAGCACCGCTATGTAAAATATACAAGAGTAAATATAATAAATCTCCTAGTCTAATCACCATTATTTGTGTATATATATACATATGTAGGGAACTGTAGAACTCGATCAAGTATTTTTTTCCAAGAGAACATGATAATTGAGAAGTCTTGTTTTGGAGTGAGAGTGATATTTCTAAATGTGTAAATTCAAGACAACCAGGAAGAGTATATAACGCCGGCCAGAAAATGCGACATGGTCGTTTAGAAGATAATTTGCAAATAGTGAAGTTATTTTAATAGCTTTCACGCTCCATACCTCTAAATCATAACCCTAATCATCATAACCTGGCGAAAACTAACAATCATTCAAATGCATGGTGGAATAGGTCATTTATGCAAGCACTCAATTTCGACATGCCCTCTGGAAAATTTTAACTACTCCGTAACCACGGATCGCCATAAGTTTGGTACCAAATGATTGTCCTGAAATGCGCAATGTACATGTGAGTGCTGTAAATGGTCATATCGTTATGATTTTGAGGTATTGGACGTGAGAGTTAATAACAGAATTTCAAGATTTGCAAAATATCTTCTAAATGATCATGTCGCATCGTCTCGTAGGCGTTATATGTTCTTCAGAAGAAGTAGACTTTTCTCACAAGCACGACGATGTGCTTAGTTTTTGGAAAGGAGCACGGTTGTTTCGCAATCGCACATTTTGTGCTTCTACATCGGGCCACAGCACCAATTTCATAGATTTTCGCATGATCACTCTCACTACGCAACAAGAATTCTCAGAGACCATGTTCCATTAGAAATAATATTTACACTAACGATTCCTATGCCGTTTTCTTAATATTTCTGGAAGAACCCTGTATATATATATATATATATATTGTAACGTTGTAATCAATTAAATGTTGAACACGTGTTGATGAACGTGAAGTAGCAGGTTCTAATTGATTAAATTTGGCTCAGTCACTAAACTAGCGAACCAGATTGCTCTGTGTGGATACCATTTTGATGAAGATTTTTTTGTTAAAAAAAGGTGATAGCGCTATTGAGTGTTGGATTTGTTTGATGTTTCGGATGACCGACCCGTTATGGGCAACACTATTCGAGTGACGCGAAGGCGCTTTAAAGCAACAGCAGCAGCATAAGCGACGTGAGCAGCTTGTTGCGTTTGCCGATGTAATCTTAGGTGACGGGCGCACGGACGCCTTTCTGAACGCAGGACAGACGGCCTGCGTGCTGCTCAACCTGCCGTGGTTCGTATATTGTGAGCATCTGCAAAAGAATCGATAAACAAACAAACAAACGATTTGTTTCATCAATGTTGAACTTCCTCAGTGACGACAATGCCATCGTCATCGTCAGCAGCAGTAGAGAAAGAAGATGACGAAAAAGAGTCTTGAAGAACAGTCCTTTGCCACCTCCTCATGTATTTCTTCTCATAGAGTTGCACTTGTTTGACGGCTCTTGCCAAGAAGCCAGAATACATAGTCGGCGGCGGTGGTGGCAACAACGACACAGCATGCAGCTGTTACACTTGCCGCTGCTGGCGGCGGCGTCGTCGCACCCTTCGCTGCCTGTTGTCGAAGAAGATGATTCTGCATCAATTGCTTAATTCGCAAGGAATCCTAGTAATTCCTGCTATGTCAGGCGCCTGCTATCCGGAACAACAGCCTACGACTGTACCCTGCCACGATCGCTACTGCTACTCATACGAGGACGAGAGCGACGACGAAGACTACCAGCAATGAAGCGGCCGCGTTTGCTGCTGCTGTTTCTGCTGTTGTTACCGCTGCTACAACAGTAACGGCAGCAGCAGCAGCAGAGGCTGAACTAGCGGCAATAACATCGATGTGCGAACGAGTGGCTGGCTGGCTGGCTGGCCGGTCGGCGACGAGGCACAGTGCGGGTGTGGATGATGACAAGGCTAACGTCGTTGCTAAGGCGCACTGATTCCAACAAGCGAGCAAACGAGGAGCAAACCTAGCTGGGGTCGTTCTAAGGGTGACTGCCTGCCTGCCTGTTGCCACCATCTTTTGGGGCTCTGTTTCTCTGCTCCCCCGTTCCCTCCTCCCGCTCTCCCTGCCCACTTCTCCTTTTCACGCTCTCTCCGTCCCCTTCTCCCTCTTGCGCTCTCCCCGTATTCCGTCTCCCTCTCGCGCTCTCCCCGTCCCCCTTCTCCCTCTCGCGCTCTTCCCGTTCCCCTTCTCCCCTTCCTCTCTCCCCGTATACTGTTCGCTCTCCCCTACTTATCTTATATTCGTTGTTATCTCATGCTTTCATCATGACGGGCTACGAGCCGCCAGCGGCCTCATTGAAGTCTTAGTAATTACCATCAATCGTCATCTTTCGCAGGTGGGGCTGGACCAGCAATGCGACACAACCGTAGCAGACTTATGGCAGGAGGCGTCGTCGTCCCCGCCGCACGTCAGGAGTCGCTCGATCCACCGCTGTTCTCTTCAACCCGTCGGCATCTCACGTACCCTATTCCGTCCGCGACACTTCGCGAAGCTTCAAACAAACAGTCAAGCAAGCCTTTCTCGTCAAGACACCGTCGTGCTGGACGCTCAAATCGTTCGACGAACTGTACACGTATGTATACACGGCTGGGTAGACCTGCGTGTATGCGTCTGTGTATGTGTGTGTCAAGGTTGACCGCCGCGAACGGACAAAGTTGAACGTTGCTACCGACAGTTGTGTCTTTTAGCTAGATTAGCGGGCAGGCCTGTGTCTCATGTGTAGCATACTTCTTGCCGACTCTGATCTCCAACGGCCGGGCTACGATTCTTTTACCCCCTTGTTTTTCTATGGCCCGCCGTCGTCGCCAATCCCGTGATGCCAGATATCCATCAAATGCACCTTGACCCTTCGCCGTTACTTCCTTCCCTCCCTCCCTCCCTCCCTCCCACGAAACGGTCGTCCGAAACCGGACGGTATCCTGTTTGGGCTCTGGGCGTTCATCTCATATCGTTTCATCATCATTGCTACTTGCCTTGGCCTGTTGCTACTCACTGATTTGCGCTTATTGCCTGCCAACGCTTCATCACGGGCCAGGTTGTTGACCAGCAGACGTGTGCGAACTCGACACGGCACGAAATTCCAAAGACCCTTCTTGCTCAGGAGCCATCCTTCCTATTCGAGCCTGTGACGCTCTTCTTTATATTTATATATATATATATATATATAGGCAGACAATCTGAATTGGTTGTGTATAGGATGCGCATGCTTTGAGTGTACGTTAGCTCATCTAGTTAATGTCATGAAATAAGATACGTTTTTTTCATGTTAAGGGGGCTGCTACCTACAGTGAGACATAAGCTAAAACATTTATGTGTATTTGAGCAAAGCATGCCTTATCATACATCCTTTACTCTGTCTTGATTGCAACTATGTGGTCGTCGAGAGGTTCCAGTTTCTCATGGTACATCATATGGCGCCATGACAAAGAGAATCGCTTGTGAAAACTCTAATAATTACGTATCTCTCTTTCGATATATATATATATATACTATGCAGTAACTTTAACAGTAACATCTTAACTGAGCCTATGGTATACAATATTTTGCTACTCAATTGTAAAGCATTTTGTAGGGACAGTTTTCAGTCAATCCATTTTAAAGCAGTCTGCAGTGGAAGGAGTTGCAAATTAATAATTAGGCGCCTTCCAAACTCGTTTTCTCTAGATGAGTGGAAAGCGACGTGAGTTTGACTTAAGTTCCAGATATGAAAAATTGTTGACAAGTTCTACAGGTAGGTCGTGGATATTTATGTTATCAGCGATTGCAAGTTGTCACGTAGTTGTTCTTAAGAATAACCGCCAATAGCTTGGGAAGGCGTGGTGGTGCACCATATGTTTCCAGAGGGTATTGTTGCGAGTAGTGTGCTATCAAAGGCGAATGATTTCGGAGATGAAATTCATAAGTACTGCAAACATTCTTAAGTCGATAATGATTGCATAAGCTGTGTGTGTTGATCAGCAGTGCTGTTATTGCAGCGCCTGAATCCATGCTGTTATGTGCTTGAAGCTCTGAGTTCAAGAACATTTTTCAGGAGCCGAGTTAGGAGCAGGGAGTTTAAGCAATTTATGAATACTCTTAGATTTTTTTTATACAGGCTATATATATATATATATATATATATATATATATATATATATATATATATATATATATATATATATATATATATATATATATACAATCTTAGAATTTTTTCGTCGGGCTCAATAAGCCTTTAGGAATCACGACAAGTATGCTGTCTCGCCAACTAGCCAGTATATCACATATGTGCAAGCATCTATTCATTAAGCAAGTCATGGTCGCAGCGATTCTGACTGCTTGATATGGTCATTTATAATCATACTTGGGCCCGTCGCCTTTCCATTTGTAAGGTGCGAAATCGAAACCGCTGTTTTGATTAAAGTGAATGGCCCGTCGGCATTGGCCCGAAGTATGCTTGTCATTTGGCTCTGCGGGCGCTGGTACTTAGTGTGGGATTATATCCGTTACCTACGTTTAGCCTCGTAACACTGTTTGTTAAAAAACGGCTTTGAGTACCGAGTGGTCGATGGCCACACACATACCACTGCGCGCTTCAAATCTTACGTATATACCGTACATTCGACTTGAGTAATAAAGGCCTAATTTTGATTGAAACGCTCTTTTATTGATCATAAAAGGGGACATAATACCTTTCACTACATGTACACAACTTATTTCAATTGTACACATTTGCTTCGCAACATGTACACAAATTAATTCGATTGCACAAATTTGCTTCACAATAATTTTAGTTCTTATTTTGTACCTCATCCTCATTATGGATCCTCGACCAGAATCTTGTTCTGCAGCACGGCATAAACTTTGAATGCAAGAAAATGGATCAAATGAAGAAAACCAAAGCTCTTAATAGCGTATGAAAGCTCTTTAAACGAAAACTAACACAACGTTATAAATTGCTGTACCAATCAATTACATCACCGGCAATCAAGAATAACCACACTATTACCGTTATCAATGCGTTATAACATTTTAAGTGTGCAAGGTGTATTATAATACACTTTTTATGTTCGCGACGACAATATGCGAAGCGGAGAACTTTTGAACTTACCTGAGGTGGCTCAAACTGAGGAAAATGAAATTAGGGCAATGGAAGAAATATAATAGAAAACAAAAAATTGCTATTGACAGTTGACAACGCATATATACGTGAGTGAATATGTCAGTAAGCTAAATTACACGTAGTAGGCTAGCGAGAAAACTAAGTTGCTTTATAATACATAGGTGTACGGATTGCGTACATGAATCGTTTAGCAGTGGCCATTCATCTAGAAGTTTTTACACCGGCCTGAAACCTCTCAGCGCGAGCCTTAGTACGGCCGTGTTGGCCATTTCTCCAAAGTTTGACTAGGTGAGTGGGGGGGAAACCTGTTCGGCGTGTTGGTTGGCAGGAGTACATCGATGCGATATCGATGCAATTTTTTATATAACTTTGCTATGTTGGCAGGATATGGCAGAATAATAATATGGATGTATTTATAATTCCCTCAACATGTATATCTGAATAGTCCATGTTGCAACTTGATCGCTGGCTTATAGCGGTATGGTGTATCCTCTAATATTATTATTATTATTATTGCATCGCTCAAGGAAACTTCAATTAACAACAGGAATCGACTCGGCAATACCTCGGTAGATGACAGCCAAGACTAGCGAACTAGCCCACTAGACCACGCTGCAACTATACCAGAAGGAACTGTCATCGTTGTACCGTCATATTTCACCACAGCGTTTCATTAAGTTGAGACGGCTTGTCTGAAAACACTTAATATGGAAGGGCGGTGATAATCAGTCAGAGTCTAATTTTGAATATACACAGAGGCTAAATGCAACAATTTTTTTGCTCTCTGCTCATTATAATCGTTTTTCAACTTAATTTGCAAGATTATGTAGTCGCACGCAGGCTGCACTTACATACGCGTGCATGTTCGGCTGCATATATATATATATTTATATATATATATATATATATATATATATATATATATATATGTATAGGCGCGTATATACCATTGCGATGAGCACCCGTTTGTGTTATCGTACGAGGCCATTGACGTAGTAGTAGTATCTGTTTGTACATCCACGCGTGGATGTGTAGGCTGTGTAGGGGTGTGGGATGTGTATATGTTAGCGTGTATTACTCGTGCCCGACTTCACTATCGGAGACAAGAGCCCCGATGAGATCGATAACAGGGAGCTGAATCTGTATGCTTCATGATTTGCATATTGAGTGCCCTTGCCGTTTGTTGTTGAGCCAATAGCGAGTGACAGGACCGTCGTGACGGCAAAAAGCCGAAGAAGACGAAGAACCGCCAGCAGGTGGATAGGTGGGTGGGTGGGTGATTGTATGGCTTGGTGGGTGGGGATCGGTCGTTGTCGAGCGGACGACTTCGATGCAGGTGAGAGAGAAATGTTAAGCGAAAAGAAAATGAATCCACGGATTCGGACCGCGAGTCACTCGATCGGAGGTCGGAGATCGAGTCGAATCATCTAACTCAGCCGAAATGAGATGGGTTCGAAGCGATCCGAGCAGTACATGGCACGACCGCCCGTAAGAAGAACACTTTTAGTGCCGCTTAAATGAAGGGACCGTTGACACAAACTTAAGAAAATATGCCACAAATTACTTTTCATAGCGGTAGAGATATGCATTGCTAACAGGGTACGCGGATAACATATACGACATGGTGGGCCCACTGAAAGAGGAACGTCTACTCAGCTCTCTAGTCGACGGCGAAGCGTGCAGCTAACTAAAGCAGGGTAACATTCACAAGCAGCCTGCCGGTTTGTACATCTGGCTAAGGCGTTTGTTGCACTACAAACGCCAGAACCTTGGGCTCTAAGGTCCCGGCCCACTTTTTACGAGATGGAGTAATATTTTCCGTGCACACGTTCCCAGGAGACAATTGTCGCTCCACTTATATTCTTAATAAAATTATATATAAAGAGATATTTAATGGCTGTGCAGATTTACAATGTAGGAATTGTAGCTATATTGGCTGGACACGCGAGACAGCGTAACGTGCACTGCATCGATCGAAGAACATCGGCAGTTAGTAGTAACCGATCTTAAGTCTATAGGCTGATTTGCTTCTACGCACACCAGTACGTGATAGTGGCATACATCAAGTACTGTTTGATAAATTCTGATGACTATAAACTACACGTATATATTCATCAGCGTTTAAGGCAGTCTGCCTTTATAAATATACAGTGGCGGTATTCACGCAGTGTTATTCTACGGATATCGAAGTGATTTTTTGTGAGGTTTGTTTCCATAGTTTTAATTGAAGAATTTTGGTGTAGTTTATGTGAACTTCAGTAGAAAACTGTTGCTTCTTATTGGCGCGTCTACAGCCAACAAAGGTGACTACTTCCTAGATCGTTAAATCGTAAGGGCTCGCTCGTTAGTTGACAGCCTTAAAACTAGTTAGTATGCCTATCTAAAGTATATCAAGTGTACAGTGGCGGGCAATATGCTATAACTAGAAATGTTATTATGTTGACAGTATATGTTTAGTAAACGGGGACTAGAATAACTTTACGGTTTGTAAAGTGGTTGACTACTTTGAACCGTTGCGCTTACCTTTCCCGATGCGGTGATCTCCCGGCACGTATATTCCTCCTCCTCTACCCAGCGCCAAACATTGGTCTTCGCGATGTTAATTGCCAGTTTGCCGTTTTGGAGTCTCGTTGGTATAGAACTGTGGTCCTGGAACTGCTAAGTCATAGAAGGCTAGATAAGCTTTATGAGCGCGAAATAAGTTTGCAGGTCTTTAAATCAGGTAACTGGTGGTTACCGTTATTGATGAGGATCACCTTGTAAGCTAATATACAATCGACTTAATTGAACAGCTATACCGTATATGCTATACTTCAAACGCATCAAAATTTTGAGAAGTCATTTTTTGGCAATACCGTGGAACCCAATTTAAAAATCTGTGAGTGCATATGTCAAGGATCTAAAATAAAGCTTACTGTGTCTGCTGTAAATCGCCCTGATTGCGTTTTTCGGCTAAAATTGGCCGACGTGATGCGCAAGTTTGTCAAGATACCCTAACGTTTTGATTGGGAACAGATTTGCAAAATCGCCCACTCAGTTATCATTATAATTAAGTGGGTTTGGCGGTATCGGTTATTAGATGATTAGTACACAAAGGTTCTCCATGCTAGTTCCATAAGCTGCATGTGACGGTTTTTCTCGTATGTGCAATTGACATTGCGTTTTAATTTAACGTTTCACTTGTTGCCACTCTTTGTCAAACTAAAGCTTATGTTTTTATATTATGCTTCAGCATTCGGTGAGATGCATGGTTCATTGAATCGATATTTGATGTTGATCTGCTAATAATTTTGACGATGTTCAGTGAAACGCCCACGTTCGCTGGGCGTTTAATTGGCCATCAGGTCTCTTAGTTATGGGTACGTTTGTAACTTGGCTGCGTTGTAGTTTAAATGCTTCTTTTAATCGTTTGTCATGATCCGATGACAGAAAGCTTAGGTCGTTAGTGACGCATGTTGTTTATGACGTTGAGGATAGGACTACGTCGACATCACTGCATTTACTCCAGCTATCACAGGCAGGTCTATGTGAATGTTCTTATGTTTAATCCGAGCTCGTTAACACTGCTTCAAAAACCGCTATTCTACTGTCGTCTTTGATCAAATTGTAATTATAAATATTTTTTGTATACTACGTTTTGGTTACGATATAGTAGTATATTGTACTATTGATGTTACCTTTGTTTTGAGTGGGCTATCAATGTAGGCTATTTAATGGTGACTTTGTTCTAAACCAATATACTTTTTTGCCTATGTTCTTGGGATCCCTGCGTGGCATATCTTCAATGCACCAAGGGCTGAACATGTTGTGATACCTAGGATTTACCCAAGAGCCATTGTGACAGCATGACTGCTGACTCTCAGCGATTTATGGTTTAATATATATTCTCAATGAGCACCGCTTAAAGATAATTCGATCATCGGAGATCGAATATCGCATTGTAATGCGTAGAGTCGAATCCTGCTTGAGAAAAATTATTGCCTCTTCCTTTATTGCTACATCGAGCTGAGGATTGTTCTGGTATTCCATTCCTCTGCCAAAGAAATCCCAGAAAAGTGCAGTAGAAGCACGCTATGACTTGGCTTTACAGATTTAGAAAATGATCTAGTTTGAGAAATCTGATTTAAAAAACATTATCTCGTTTTTTCAGACTCTTTGCACTTCCCTTCCCACTTCCTCGGCTCCTTGTCTCGACCACACTTCCGAATCTGCCGCGTGAACCTCTCCCGCCTAGCGGATTCCTTGCCTGTTTTGACGTTCAAAATGGCGTCTAGCAGGTCCGTCGGCTCATTCTAAGCTTCCTTCGAGGATATCTATGTAGCTAACCATATCTTTGATAGGGCGGCTTCTCAAGGCCGTGGAGCCCTCGCATCTTACTTCTCAGAAAGACTCGCGGTGTAGGACAGTGTGTTCCACGCCGTCCGCACCCCTATTGACAACCAAGGAGTTTGGTTATATAACGTTAATGGCATGCAGAATCCCGCACATAGCTTTCACGTTAATGGTACATGTTTACAATATGTACGCGTTCTTCCATTGAGCAACGTTTCATTTTAGATTCTATGTTAAAAACCTACGTGGTAAGCTTGTAAACTAGCTCAGGGAAGAGAAGTTCTCTCAGAAGTTAAAACAATAGCTTCCCAAAATCGATAAGAAAACAGTGGACAATTCTGGTCTAGGTCTGTTGTTTGTCTCTCAGTGGCCATACTAGCAAACAATTGTTTTTATTTGTATGCGGCAAATTTGCGTCATGCTTAGTAGAAAATCTTAGTAGAGATCTATAGTAGTATAATTTTTCTATACGCAAACTGTGCCACAACCGAAAAATACGTGTCAATATGAACCGCGTTTTATTTTATATTTCACGCTATTAGTCAAAACATTTTCATTGGGACGAAAAGTGAGCTTGCCTCCTCTCCATCATAGTGTTTCATACAATGGAAATTAGCTGCTTGTGTTTTACGCGCACTATTGGATTTTTTCAGTGAACTAGGAAAATTCGACAAAAAACTATATATTGTTTATAGATGTTAAATGCGTTATATTTTCGCTATGTTCATATCTGCCTAATCATTATCTCTACACTTGTACGCAGCAAATCATACCTCAATATCGCTGTATATCGCAAATTATACGATAATGTAGGTCATACGCAATAGTTGATATTCATTTGCCTTTTTGGCTTCCAGCGTTCTCCTTGCGCACTTAAGAATGACTTCGCTGCGTTCATGTGTAAGCAGAGCATTGAATAGGGCGGGCGCTCTTCCTGTGACTACATCTGGCTGATTCGTACCATGTAGTTGTAAATCCCACAAGGACCAGTGATCGCTCACTTGTCCGCTAGTCAACTCACTCCCACCCGTCCTTTAATATGGAAACTCCCAACTCGCGAAACACGGCTGTGTGTGGACTTCTACACTGAAAGGGCAAACTTGAGTCTAGTAAGAGTAATCCTACTTTATGGCAACTCTTACACCCTCAAACGATACTGATATGTGGCAATACACGCATTTAGAAAGCTGGCAAGGTCTGGGATTAGCCGCCAGCACAGAGTTGGACAATTTGAAGGGAACCCCTTCTTGCCTCGCTCTCTCGTTTTCTCTCTAGAGGATTCGCTCTTACAGCAGCAGTAGCCGCCTTACATCCATTCGCCTGTTTCGTCGCTAAATATTCGCGCATTGTAGCCGTAAGAGAGAGGCTCCGTTTCTCTTCACACCAGTCCACTTTCTGCTGTTAGCGTAGTCGATTTACGTATATTTCCATAGCGCTGTGGAAGAGGTGTCGACTAGCAGCAGCGCGATTAGGACCAATTGGACAAACGATATAGCCTTGGATCACTGGGCGAGGCTACGCGTGTTCGAGTAGGGCACTCTTTCCGGTCCGTGTCAGCATTCGGCCAATGAAGTCACCAGCACTCGCTTCTCGCGTCGAGCCCGGCTTTTCACTATCGGAGCTTAGTCTCAGCGTTTCCCACTCATGTTCGTAGTGGCTCCCTGGGCCATGGGATATTCATGTTTTCTATGCTCTCCTGTGATTTCCCTACGGATCACTTTCTCTCAGCGCGTCTTTTATCTATCTAGCTATGTCGCTACGCCACGATGATTTGCATAGCTTCATCTTTCTCCTTAAATAGTTGAACGATCTCACTGCTGCGCTATCATGACGCAGAGGCTTCCGGATGAAGTTCGTCTACACTCAGGTACTGGTACAACCGGGCGTAGTCACATTGAATCCGCCCGTCATACACGCAACTGCATTTAGTTAACGACATTTAGTTATTTCTGCTCGGAGTGACGGCGTGATCTAGAGGACTAGAGCGCTGGTCAATAATCCAGGGTATCGCCGGTTCGATCGTATTGTTGATCGATTTTTTTTTAGTGATACTTATTAAAAATTGATGATAAACCTTATTGCTGAGAGTCAGCGGCCATGTTGTCACAAGGACTCTTGGGGAGACCGTAAATATCTCTACATGTCCGGCCCTTGATGCATTAAAGATATGCCTCAGGATGAGTTTCAAGCCAGTATGGAACGTTGAACAGTCTACAATTTAAAACAGCCTCCTCAGAATGTTTTAATTCTGATTAATTGTTTGCGAAATAAGAGTTATAAATAAACTGGGTTTGACATAAAACAAAAGTGACCTACATTGGTGGTGCGTTAATGGCACGACAAGTTCCTTCTATTTTGAAATAGATATATACTCGTGTTTATATATATATATATATATATATATATATATATATATATATATATATATATATATATATATATCCAGGGCAAATTCTATTATGACTAGGCATCTTAGTTATTAAATCGGATAAACTTTATTTATGAGATTATTCTAGACATGGCTAAGTTCTGATAATTGTGAACTCGACCGCAGGAAAGGTTACTCGAATTAACCACATTAGTTGAGAAAATTATATCTAATATTTATCGTACTTGGATCTGCGTAACATTTTATTACTTTCGTATATTCGCGTATTAAGTTGCCGTATACGATGTAAACGACTTCGAAGGTTGGTACCAAATTATAAATAGCATATCGCCATTTTACTTATATTGCAACTAAGATTCGTGGCTATAAATGGATTTATTATTAGTTTGACACATGTACCTAAATACACATGTTCCTTTCATATCAGGGGCGGCAGCCCTTAGAGCGGCAGCTTAAGCGGGCATGTTGAAATATCTAGGATTGCCCCAACAATCCTTCTGACAATCTAATCGCTGACTTTCAGCGGTATGGTTCATCATCTACTTGCATCGAACATCGATCAAAGGAAAGTTTATCAACAACAGGGATCAATGGGGCAACACCCCGGTAGATGGCAACAATGACTAGCGCACTGTCCCTCTAGACCACAAACTGGGCTGGGGTATATGGGTCTATAGCGCCTGTATGAAAAAAGAACATACGGGTAGGAAACGTGTTACTTTGTTCATCTATAACGGCATTAAAAGCAAATCTGAACGACGTCTTTGCTAGCGATGATTAAACAATTAATTTTATTCTTTCTTCGTATTGTATTTAGTTCGTCTACGTAGGTGTTAGGACTGTTCTGTTAAACAATGAAGAGCTAACGGGATTAAGATGCGGGCAGTGTCCCTTTTACTTTGCTCTTATGAGGGCACTGCCCGCATCTCAATGCGAGTTGAAGGGAGACTCTTTCAACAGCTAATCCAGAGTAATAATTTTAGTATATTTTTTACAGTACGTCCAAATAATCTTCGTAGTGGTGTGTTAACTATCGTAAGTTTTCTGGAGACTCGACTAAATCTCCGAACAACTCCACCGCCTCAACAACAGAGAAAGAAATACAAAATTTTGGAGGAAGAAAAGTTTAAGGAAGTACTCGCAAACAAAATGACGCAATCCCATTTTTCCAAGACCCCGGTGCAGCTCCAGGCCATCCTCGAGGAGGCGTGTGCAAAAACTGCCACCGTGAGGATGCACCTAAGATGGCCAGGAAAACCGCCGAAGCACTGGTGGACACGGGACATTGCCGAAAAGCGCAGAGAATGCAACAATGCCAGAAGAGCACTAAAGCAGACTCACCGAGACAACGAAGAGCGTATGCAGGCACTGACTAGATACAGGAGAAGCAGAGTAATTCTCAAGAGCGCCATTGCTGACAGCAAAGCCAAGTGCTTGCAAGAGCTCCAAGAGCAGGTCCAAGAAGACCCATGGGGAAAACCATACAAAATTGTATGCGGCAAGAAGAAAACCGCTGTCACGGAAGCCCTCGACGAACAGGAAACAGTAGATATTCTTACTAAGCTTTTCCCGACTCACGACATATTCGAGAGAGCTGCTTACGAAAATACACCCCAGGTAACAGAAGACGAATTCCCGGCAATCCAGCCTCTCGTTGTTTGCCTAGCGGCGGACAAGCTCAAGACGGGAAAAGCCCCCGGCCCTGACGGCGTCCCTCCCGCTGCAGTCAAAATCCTGTTTAAAGAGCACCCAGCTGCAGTTGCGGAATCTCTTACCTCCGCAATGAGAACAGGAGAGTTTCCACCAACATGGAAACAAGCAGAAGTGGTCATCAATCCTCAAAGCGAATGGAGGATACCGGCCAATCTGTTTACTAAACACCCTAGCCAAGGGCTATGAAGCCATCATTGAAGAAACACTCAGGCTGTTTGCGGAGGAGTGCGGACTCTTGTCACCGGCACAATTTGGCTTCCGTAAACACAGATCGGCCCTAACAGCAATCCACAGAGTCCTCAGTAGAGCTGAACAGGTGCGTGAAACCACCATTTGTACAAGACAGCTAATCATGGTCACCCTTCTGGATGTGAGGAATGCCTTCAACAGCCTACCATGGAAGACCATATTGGACACGCTTGTTCGCAAAAAAGTTCCGCCGTACCTAGTTAAGGTAATTTCTGGATACCTTAAGGAGAGGTCTGTTTCAAACGGCAAAGTAGTCTTCCCGATGACAGCCGGGGTACTACAGGGCTCAATCCTGGGCCCACTGTTGTAACACCTCGCATATGACGACGTTCTGCGGCAAACCGGCCTACCCCCGGGAATAGAAATGATTGCTTACGCTGACGACTTAGCGGTCGTAGCACAGCTTAAAACGGAGGATGAGCTCGAGCTAAACACAAACAAAGCATTGCACTCGACGGCGGAGTGGATGAAGGCCGCGGGGCTGGCTCTCGTCCTAGAAAAAAGTGAAATCATTCTCTTAACGGGCAAAAAGAGAGTTCGACCGTTAAACATAGAGGTCGCGGGACAACCAATCAGATTCGTGAATAAAGCCCGCTACCTTGGGATCACGTTGGACACGTCCATGACCGGCTTATGTCAGATCAAGAAGGCTACGGAAAAAGCATCAGGATACTTCCGAATATACATGGACCGCGGGCTCGTATAAGGAAACTACTGATGACGGTAGCGGAGTCAATCGCGCCCTTCGGGGCTGCCGTTTGGGCCAGGGCGACTCTTAAGTCAAAAAAAGCAAAGTTGATCCTGCGCAAAACATAGCGGATTGCAGCCCTTAGGGTAGTTCAAGGCTACAGAACGGTCAGCATAAACGCAGCTCTGCTGCTTGCCGGAGAAATCCCCTGGGACCTTAAGGCGTCCGAAAAACAGCGCCTGTGGGATATTGGCACACCCACAGAGAGCGACAAAGAAAGAGAGAGAAACGCCACTATAGAGGACTGGCAAGCAGAGTGGGACGCAATTCCCTTTGGTGCCCCCGGAAAGAGTCTAAGCAAACTGCTCCCAAACATACGGGCAAGACCGGGAGGGGACTTAACGTTCTACCTAACATGGCAACTTCCAGTCATACCTTTACCGAATAAGGAAGGCCCCATCAGAAACATGCCTTTTTTGCAACGAAGCCGTGAAAGACACCCCACAACACACACTCCTCAGGTGCCAGGCACGGGAAGAGGCCAGAACTATGACAATTAGACAGATTCGTAAAAGATGGTCCAGAACGGGACTTATCTACACCGAAGTACATGACCCCCCGCGAAATGGTATAAAAGATTTCGTGGAATACATCCTGTGTTCGACCAAACGTGAGGATTGGGATCGGAAGTTGCACAGGAAGTGCTAAAAACAAAGCACAGAAGATGCATGGAGAGACATAATCTTTTTGAGGCCAGCACGGCTGAAGAAAGCGTAACTTTGAATCAAACGGGTTTGCAAGGGCTGGGACAAAGTGCGCTTGACAGGTGGGGGAACCCGTGAGTGACCCCGGCCAATTGATCCAATAGAGCACTCGCCGCTTCTCCTGATGGCCCATAGCACTGTTCTATGGAGATCTGGGCCATCAGAGAGTGAAGTTTAAGGGGGGAGGTGCGTTTAGTGGGTATGGGTCTCAGCGGCGTAACATTCATCCTCTGGGGTCGAGTCCCACACAGCTCGAGATGGAAACTCCTTCTCGTAGCAGTAGTGCGTAACTGCATTTTAACCCTCCTCCACAAAAAAAATATCGGAATTTTTTTATATCGAAGTGTCGCATTTTTATTTGCTTCTATTCTTTTTTAAGTACGTTTTATTAACAGTATCTAATGTGTATTACAACATTATAGTCGTGTAGTTCGTAAGGCAGAAAGCCCGCGTACGCAGCACTGGAACATCCAATACATATGCGTTGTTTCTCTTTTTTCTTAGCACCGTGTTACCTAAATCGTTTACCTATGTTTTAGAAATAATAGCAATATTGCTTCTATTCATATCAGTATAAGTTCATTATATTAATATGAATAGAAACAAATGAAAATATAAGGACTTACACAAAACCTGCTTCTCTTTAATGATGATATTTAGATCTTTAGGTTAAACGTGATCAGGCCGATACAAAAGAAAGGCAACAGAATGTCAACTATTGGCAACTATGCAATTCTTGGTGTTTAACAGTTTGCGGTGCTTCCGAAAAACATCTGGCATGTATCATCTTTTCTTAAATATACCAACTGTCTTCACATAGGTTCTTGTCCCAGCCGTCCTCAAGCGGACGCTTGTGATCTTGAGGCCGGATTAGGCCATTATAGTTAACTCATAAAAATAATTTAATTTTTCACTCGTTGATCAAACAATGCTTGTAGTATGTTTAATCGCTGATTACTTTAACATAGAATGACACGTTGGGCAAATATACCAATCATAGCCAGGTAGTTACATTGTGCCATTTTTAATTGCACAGAAGATATTTTTAACTTCAAATCGACAACTCCTTAGCAGTCTTGTCAATTCAGGACGAGTGATATTTGCCGCTCATGAATCGTATGTACAGGCTAGGTATAAAGCTTAACTTCCCTTTGAGTACTGAGTGATCTACTACCCCGTCGAATCCTACAAAGCCCATGCAACTGCTTACCAAAACATATATTGTACTAAACAAAAGCCAGGACGTGCAGGTGAATACGTTGTAAACTCTAACGTAGTTGCCTGGAGCACCACTGTTCATAATGAAACGTAGTTACCTGGAGCACCACTGTTCATAATGAGAGGACTCAAGTCACTACAGTTTTAGTTGATAACTGCGGTAATACTATTTGCGTTCTCTATGTGGCTCTAGTGGTTGCCCAAAGTATCTTCAATCAAATCAAATATCTATGATTCGTTTTTCTCTAGGAGAAGGCTATAACCGAGGAACTGACACTGGAAAATTAGGAGTACCAGTCAACCGTATGACATGCATATTGTTTGTATAGAGCTAAACAAAATACGCACTAAATACACACTTTGTGGCGTAGTGCTAAGATGGACTAAAACTCGACACAGAAACAGGAAGATTTACTGTAGAGTTATCCTGCTATCATCAATATTCGTGCTTAACCGAAATTTGCCGTGATTTCGCCGATTCACGGCAATTTTCGGCAAAATAATGAAATCCCAATTACAATCTCCACAAAGTGTACGTACACTCTGTGGAGATTGTAATCGGGATTGCTTGCACACATCGGAATGCAGAACGCTTGAAACATGTGTGAAAGACGTTTTGACCCTCATCCAAGCCACTAATCCGTGACAATTCATCACTAATTTACACCACTAATGTATGATGAATAGATACTCATTCTAAAGCGTCTTTTCGCTTCCTTAATGTCGGGCGAACGATTGAAATCTTTACATGTGTGTTGGTAAGTTAATTTCCACTAGTTCAATGTAGGTTGCCTAATTATAGGTCCTACAAATATCACTTGCTCATCCTGTTCATCGGTGGTCCATAACGTGCCTATTCTATTTAGACTCTTTCGTGATGGAAACGACATTGCCATGCAAGTGCCTTAGTTGACCATAATAGATTGCGTGGCCAAATAGAAGAGTTGTACTGAGTAGAGCAGTTCGATGCCTATAAGCTATAAGTCCTTTAGGGGGTACCGCAAGTGCCTTATACCGGTGCAATTATAATTTCTGTGAATAGTGAAATTAATTAAATTATAGTACCGTAAAGTCGATATGGATGATGTTTGACGCTGCAAGCCGCGTACAAGCGGTGGCATCGCCGGAATATTGGAGCGGAATAAATCACCGATAAGAGGAAGGATAACAACTACGAAACAGACGCATATTGAAACAGCAGAAAAAGCAAATGCAGAAGAAAAGCGCAGCAAAACTGGCAACATTTGCCAAATATTTTCAAGTTTCCCAAATCGTCCTATTTGCGGATGCTGTCGTTGCTGTCGTTTAGGTGCTATATCTAGGTGTTATGTCGACCCCTCCGCTGATGATCTCCTCTGTTTCTCCATCCACAAATCGTACTCCGCGCCACATTTCATGGGCAACTGCTGCGACAACTCAGTTCGATAGAGCAGCGTCAGCCCACAAAATGTCATTCGTCTGGTTTCTCCGAGATAAGACTAGCTCGCCTTCATGCGCTTGATGAATTCAACCGCCGGTCGCATACACATTTGGCAACAGTGTGATCCCAACCTAGGCGGCTGACGCTGGATTTGAAATTGTCCCCCGCTTCCGCATGAATAACGCGCCCATTCGCCACTGGACACACCTACTCTGATGAATTGACGCCTTATAACACACAGCTAGTTTATAGTATCAGATTGTACAAAATACAGTAGAACGTTTAGGTTCCAAATCCGTGTTTAGGCTTGAGTCGTGTCTTTTTTGTATATGGGAGATTTGGGAATGCATGATACATATGCGTCACCGGTGGAAGACAGCGACTCGCATGGGACTCGCAAACCCTGTAAATCCGGATTTTACCCGACTGCCGGAACAATATGATATTACCTCGAACCACAGAGTCCTGGTTTTGCTCAGCAAGCTCAATTATTCATACGGGTGCATACAATATTATCGAAATCTATTTCCTTATGCTATAATATTTTGTTTTCTTATGACGTCAGCACAAACGTAAACTTTTAAAAAGTGTTCCTTTCATAAAACGTCACTCCATTAAAGAGTTCCTTTATGGCTTTAAAAAGGTAGATCCCTATGTACATGGTTATTCAAAAATATGAATTTCATGTATACAATACGCAATGCAAAAGTCTCAGAGGACAATTTAACGTCAAATACATATGTCATAGTACAGTTTATAATATTATAACACGGTACGATTTTAGCACTGCGCAGATTGTTGTTGCAAATATTAGAAAAAAAATTAAATTCTATTAGACTGTAGAACGACCTGCTTAGTAACTACTAGTCTTAAAAAAACACACTTCCAATAATTCTTTAATAATTAAATCCTAGCCCAGAATGCGATAATTCGATCGAGGCACAATTCAAGGTCTACCCACAGTTACTTCTCCGCAATGGGAGCAGAGCCGAGCTGAAAACGGTGGTCTAATAAGTTTACTGAGTGTGCCCACTTGAAGTAGTGTCGTATTCATATATACCGGAATGTATTTGGTCAAGCTTACTATACTTATTATTAGTCGATGTCTTAACCTAAGAAGCTGTTTGATGGCGCTGACCTCTCTGTTAGTGAAAAGCTGACGAATAAGAACGGTTGTGTAGGCCGGCGCATTGTCGTGACGAAGAGAATCGTGAAAAGTTATGTGCATGGCCATTATTTTGAATTTAAGGCCCGCACTTTTGTGCAACGGCCATACTCAAAAGTTCGCCATATTCAAAAGTTTGTTTAAAAAACTTCGGTTCATATCGACCGTCTCAGCAAAGTTCTTGAACGCTTGCACGCGCAGTTGCTTTTTGACCTAGTTAATTGTTTTTGATTTGATAAGGTGTCAAAGAGAGCGGAACAAATGTTCCACACATCTATCTCAAGTGTCGATCGTTATACAGGGTATTGTGAACTGACATACGGCAATACAGAGCTTACCTGCGAAGTTTAATGCTCGATCGTCAGTTAGCAAGAACGAACTCGCGCACGCTATTAACATTTTTAGCGTTTCGGCTAGTCTCTGGATCTACCGCTACTCGTCTTCTAGGAACTCACGCCCATTCAGAAAACGCAAATGCCATTCGAATGCTTTTTGGAGACAATTTCATACAATTCCGCGTCTGAGGGGGGCGGAGAAGAATTTAGTAGGTCTATAAGTCCCACAATAGCCGCTGTTTGCGGCCGACGACGTATGTGCATGCATTTCCTTTTCCACGCCAAAAGTCAACAACAAAAGTACACTCACTTCCGTACGTCATTTGTATTCTTTCGTACGTTTTCGACGTTGTCTTTTCAGGCGTTCAGAACTATTGTACAAGACAAGAAATATACGAAATATCACCATATCATATTTATTCACCATAGTTGTTGGTAGTAGGAATACGAATTCTGGAAACGATTCTATTTCACTCAATAATAATAATAATAAACGTTTCTAACACAAAATAAAAACTCTGGTATAGACAGGCAGTTTGCCTTCTGAAATATTGTATGTAGAACTAGATAATACTGTGGCAAGATGCTTAAAGGCAGGGCCGTTGCTTTTCATCGGGAGGTTATTGGTTTGAATCCGGGCGGGCTACTCTCAACGTGGCTTTTATATTTCAAATTAAAAAGAGAAACAAAGATGTTTTGACAACACGTTGGTGCATGCTCATAATTATTAATATATTAGAAAAAGCATAAATCAAAGGGGAGGTTGGATTTCTTACTTGCCTTACGTGCGTATGGTTTGTCACTTTGATGACTAGTAGTTTTGCTTGAATTGTTGGCATACTCAAGATGATGGTTTAGCGGCCTGTATCGATGAACATATATAGGCATTTTCGTAGAAAGAGTGAAAGAAGGTGAAAGAATGGTTAGTGATGTTCGAGCCCGCCCACCAATAGAACCAGTCTCTGGCTTCGCTACACCTGAGCGTTTATGCGCCTGTGGCATATACTGAAGCCTGACTACCTATCAAATGCCGAGTCGAAGTTAACCTGCGCATAACAGTGACCAGCACGTGTAGCGATGATTCGGCTTAATCTTAGGTTAATTAGGGGTGTTCAACGAAGCAAATTACTCCGATGAAGAGCAACAGCCGTTGAGCCCATTGAGACGACGACCGCCATCGAGTCAAAGAAGGCGAGCGTTCAGCTAAAGTTCATTAATCAATAGGTTACGTTGTGCTTCTGTTGTTTGTATGTGAAGAAGAATGTGCATTATTATGGTTACGCGAGAGGCAGAACATCATTCATTTTCAACGTTCAGAAGCTACCGTGTCGATCATTCATGAATGCGCAGTCCCGACTACTGTCTAACCCAAGTTATTCAACAAAGCTAAATAGTAGCGTATGGATTTCAACAGAAAGTGTTTAGAAGAAGCAACAGTTGCCATGCCATTACAGTTGTTACGCCTGCTGAAATTCTTGGCCGACCTCTGCAATCGCCTTGACTAAAACTGTTACGCATCGTGATTATAATATAATATTATTAAACCATAAGAGGAATTTACACGTTATGTTGCTGATGAGTCAATAAGAATAATACGCTAGAGGCTTCGACGAACAGAATGCGGAGTAAAACTAAACGACGGCTTTTATCGGTTTTTTAACTAACTAAACAATATGTATACGGTAATTGTTCCTATTCTACCTAATATATTGTAATTATTCACATTAGACGAGGTCTATCTGGCAAGAGTATCATTTCTGTAGATTACAAATACAGGTAGTTCAATAAGTTCTTAGAATGAAAACCAAGAATTTTTCAAATCATGTTTTTAAATTTATCTTATTCGATATACTCCCCGAGATGCTCAATACACTTTTCCCACCAAGATTTCAGAGCTTTTATACCTCTTAAGTAGAATTCCGCATTTTTAGACTGAAAATAGGCATTGACAGCAGCCTTAACCTCTTCATTGCTAGAAAAACGCTTTCCACCGAGACTATTCTTCAAATGTTCGAAGAGGAAATAATTAGAGGGGGCCAGGTCTGGAGAATAGGAAGGTTGTTCAATAAGTTCGAACCTCAGTTGGGCCAGTTTTGCCGATGCTTGCCGGGACTTGTGTGCAGGAGCATTGTCCTGGTGAAACAGGACAACCTTCTTCTGCAAAGCCGGCCGTTTCACGATGAGTTCTTGCTAAAGGCGGTCCAACAGTCTTGCATAATATTCTTCTGTGATCGTTTTACCGCTCTTAAGGTAGTCGACCAGCATTATTCTACGTTGGTCTTAAAAAACTGTAGCCATCACCTTTTCGGTCAATGCCGTTGTCCGCACCCTCTTCGGAGGTCCTTCATCAGGTACACACCATTGGCAAGATGCTTCTTGGGTCTCGGGAGTGTAGTGATGGACCCAGCTTTCATCGACGGTCATGAATCTGCGCCAAAAATCCGACGGATTGTTCGACATCTTGGCCAAATTTCGCTGTGAAGCGAAAACAGGCGCGTTTTTTGGCCTTGGTTGAGCAAATGCGGCAGCCATTTTTCTCTGAGCTCTTTTATCTTCAAGTTTTCGTATAGGATAAAATGCACATTACCTAAACTAATTCCTAATGCCTCCGCTATCTCCTTAATGTTCATTCGCTTATCTGTGCTAACGATGTTTCGCACTTTCTCTATGTTTTCCTCATCAGTTGCCGTTTTTTGGCCTCCTGGACGTAGTTCATTCTCGGTGCTCCTGCGACCTCTTTTTAACACATTAATCCAGTTGGAAACAGTGGCAAAACATGGCGCAGAGTCACCGTACGTCTCGTCCAACCCAATGTTTACTTGGGTCGCATTCCAACCTTTGAAATAAAAATGCTTGATAACCACTCGAAACTCTTTTTTCTTCATTTTTAAAAATCACGCCGATACGTTGCACGGGGAAAAGCTATCAAACGAAATCGCAACGGCCAATCACCATAATATTTTGAGTGCTAGCAGTCGAAAAGTTGCAGTTCCTAATAGCGGTGGAAGCGCGCCAAAATTCGAATTCTAAAAAGCTAATTCTAAGAACTTATTGAACTACCCGTATATTAACCACGCTTATTACGCATAGATTATCCGTGCCACAGAAACCATTTGTAAGTAAGCTTGCATCAGTTAAGGTATATATATACATATAGTAGGAAATTAAAATTATTGTATACATAAATCGTTTAAAGCTTTGTTGATTCACCAGGTTTCAGTACATTTAGTAAGTACATATCTAATGTGACAAAACGTAGAGGAAAACTGATTCGGATATTGCGCTTCAGAAGAGTAAGTTATGTATATGTATAGCATACATTTAAAGCACTCATTTATTGATTTGGATGAATGCTGGAAGTTCTGACTTTTTTTTATTCGTGTTGCCCTCACCGTCGTACTGAAAAGGCACATATCTGAAAGGGGAACCGGCACAAAGACATTAGCCTCACGGAATGATAAAGTCATGGATATCGTATATGTTATCAGTAAAACGCGGAATAATCTAAAAATAAATTCGAAAATAATTCAATCATTTTTAGATTGACGTCCAGTTATTAGGTTGTATACTTTCGTGGCGTTTTTATTAAAGAGTTTTCACTAAATGCAACAACAATAATGTATTTTCTACTTTTTATATTTATTCACTCAGGTTGAGTAGCGATTAAAACCTTAAATACATCACTTTAACAACAAGTATCACCGGCTAACCTGCATATATATATTTATATATATATATATATATATATTCCTGGTTATAAAATATAATAAAATATATGAGCTACAAGACTCCACTGACGGGCTAATTCATTTAACGACTGCATTTTGCGGCATGGTTTCTTCGGCAGAGTTCACCGCAGCGGCGGCACACACAAGTCTCGCATGGTTCATGGAATTCAGCCCGTTGACATATAATGTGATACGCGCACTGCAAACCGTGTTATCACATGCCTGTTTCTACGCTCTGGCCCCTTCCACTCCGCATTTCTCATCGCTCCGGTATTGAAGAATTCCGGGCCGAGTTCGGAAAATTTTGCCTCCTATCTTCTAATGCAGTCGTTGAAGGCTGTGGTGGGAGGGAGGTTATAACGGCGTCTTAGGTCTTCTATAAAAAGTGGACCATCTGCTAATAGGTAGAACAATGTTTTTTCCGTTGCTGTTTACGCCCTTTCCCCCGGTGGCGGGCGAGATGTGGAACCGCAATTTGAAGGCGTTTTTTGTTGTTCTTCTCGTTGACTTCACGAGACACCCAAGTTCCGTGTGTTTGAGTAAAACCAACTGTATGAAACTATGTTTGTCAACTCCTTCCCGTATTCGGGTCTGAGACTACACTTCGGGTCTGAGACTACACTTCGGGTCTGAAACTACACTTCGGGTCTGAAACGGCCTTTTCCCACCACATCGGCGACAGGTGTCGGGCGGCTATTGCCTTTATACACACAGAGGTGAGAGACTCTCGACGACTGTCTCTTTTGGTGCGGCCGTGCGGCTTTTTAAGCTTAAGATTGTGCCAATACTGAGCTACAGCCTTGGCAGGGTGAAGATTCATTTTTAAGCGGCAAATTTTGCGCAGGTAGAAAGATGCTTCACAATATATATGAAGCGGTTATATATATATTGTGAGGTCTATATATACATTTTGGTTATTTGCTTACCGCAGGCGGCAAGAAACCGCTGTGTGTACCTGCTAGCGGGTGCGGTCAGGCAGTGGAAACAATCAGAGTCAGGCTAAATTCACCTATTACAGAACCGCTTCAGCAGTTGTTGTTGGAGTGGCAGGAAAAAGTGACCTCAATGACCTTTTTGACCTCGATGAAAAGCAAAAAAAAAACAGGTGTTGAGCATGCCGATTTTTGCCTCTTAGATATTCAGTTTCCAAGCCTGAAAAAATTAAAAACAAAATAATTAGCAAGACAAACGCTGCAATTTTATAGAGCAGATGGAGTTCGCATACTGTCAGATCTGGCCGAGGTCCTGAGTGTGCGAGGGACACAGTAAATTTCGCACGTCTGACCTGGATGGCCTTAGCCAATGCACAAAAAAAATACTTGCCGGGCAGTATCGCATACTTGACAGACTGACGGTTTTGCTCGTGCAGCGCTCATGCTCGACTGAGGGTGACTAAACTCACCACGAGCGACCCATGGCGAAGAGAAAGAAGAAAAAAGATGCGCTAAAGAACAGGCGGAGGCGATACCGTTCTTGGCTAATCGAATGATGAAGGCGATGGCCTATGATTAGCGAGGAATGCGAACATCCACGGCGTACGCTATGCGGTCGGCCAGTCACAATGGCCGAACCAGCCAATTCCCGCACACTCCCCTCCAGCGACCTTCGTCTCGTCGCCTCTCCCCATTAGAGACTTCCACTCGCCATCGCCTTCACCTTCCCCCACTTCCTCGGACACCGCTACTCTTCTATGATAGGACGACGGTTTTCTTTGGTGCTATCTAGACTTTTTGTAGACCCCACAACACAAATGTGCAACGGCGGAGATTGAACTCGTGCACATATGTGTCTCCTCCAGTCGCATATAACATACGTCTCTGGGTTCGACCTTTGGTACCATCTGCATGGTAACACATGCCTCTACGCACCGGCGAAATCATGGTAACGATTGTCCGCATTGGCAGACTGGTGGCAAGTTATATAGATCTAAATGCACTTGAATGTGTACAAATGAATAAAACATAGAGTGCGTTAGTTATTTTCTTACCTTCTTTTATACGATATATGGGTGCGGCGTCGTTTTAGTTTGGACAACGAGCAACCGTCGGTGCTAATTAGTCAGTCATATTTGCTAGTGGCTAATATTGACCATTATTTATTATTAGAAAAAATCATATTATTATAGTATTCCTTCTAGCTAGATTAGAAAACTGGTTCACTGTTAATTCATTTGGACGCTTTAGTTTTGCACAGTACGAGAAGAAAATACGAGAGTATTTTTTTAACACTTCAGCAAGTGCATCAAGCGCGAATCGTCTGTGCCGGGCTCAACAGGCCGACACAGACGATCACGGCATACCGGATGGTGAATACATTCCTTCTACTCGCTAAAACGATTACTAGGCGGGGAAGCCCCTCCGCCGGCCCTAAGGTAGCGTAACATCAAGCTATGGCAGGAGGAGTGGGGCGGCTAGAAATAAAGTGCTCCAGGCGCCAGCCTCTGAAAATATATATACTTATATGTACTATCCTCACATTTCGCTTAATTATTATAAGTATGCATATACCGTTCATATGTATTCTATTACAAACTGCTCCCGCCATACCATGCGAGACAGGCAATGCAGTGATCTCTTCATAAGAGCCAGACAGGCAGTCGCATGAAACTTCGTACACACTTCTGTATCTTGTATAGACGTGGAGATTGTCACATGCAGGACTGAAACAGAGATGAGAGCCACTAAAAAGATCCAGGTCTCCAACCTCTTGTTGCTCAACTGTATTTTTCTATTCCAAGACGAAGGCATTCGAATGATACTGTATGCGGCGTCTTCAATTTCAAACGAATTATCCTCATAAAATTTCGCTGCAATAAGTCTTATCAAAATTTCAGGGAAGACGCTTTTCAGTGAGATTCAGCGATTGTCTTTGGGTTGAGTTGACTTGCCTTTTTCCCCGAATATGGGTAGCAATTCGCTCGAGTTTTCGGACTTTTGCAGACATTAATAGAAGGATTCACTAATTATTATTGGTCGCAATGCATCCTTTGTTCACTGCCTACGTATTCCACTTCAATATTAATGTCACGGAAGCACAGCATAACTCAAGTTTTTCTTCATCAATAGGTTTCGAATGTAGTCAGATGCTTGACTAAATTGACAATAAAGGAACATATTATTGTAATGCGCATTGGGTAGGACAGTCAACGTTGAAATCAATCTAACTCACAAGCTAACCAAATGTATTCAGTCAGAAGTACTCCATATTGTTAGCCACAGCCCTTTCCCATCTCTGCACTAGGCTATCAATTCATGTGGCAAAGAATGCTGGTTTCCGCCGGCATGTGTCCAAGTGCGTTTGTACTACTTTTGGTGTAGTCAATTTTTTTCATTTTAAATAGTTAGTAGTACCCTGGATAGGTGGAAAAGAACATCCTTTTTATTAACAATACTGTGTTTCTTCCTTTAAATGGCGCCGAAAAAATCGGTCAAGCTGATCACAGTAGACATCCGTGTTTATTACTTGGCAAACCAATTGTAGCACGAAGTCTTTAAAATGCTGTCCTCGCCGACCACGCTCCAAGTATTTAGGAAAATTCCAGAAGCGTAGCGGGCATTTCAGGAACACTACACCACTAAAAAATCCAGTGATCTTCTGAGCAGCATTAATAGTCTTATAAGCACGAATTAACTTTTGCGAATGTTATACCGGTTTGGAATGAATCCGAAATAGTGCATTTGGATAGCAGTTCTACATAGGCCCAGCGAGCAGGGGTCCAATACCGGGTGGCAGAGTATGAATGTAAACTGTCCCAGGCTAGTCATGCTGGGCACATAGATGGCCGAAATTAAATGAAAAGTCGTAAACACTGCTAGATACAATAAACAGTCGTTACTAAGCACTATCCAAATATCCGCTGCCCGTAGTTAGAATGATGTGAGTAGTTTACTGCCTAGAAACTATGTGTGGATAGGAGAAGGCTTCTTGCTTGCTTGGGCTACTCGGGTCTCGGAGTCTCCTTATTACTCTCTGCGGTGAGTGAGCCTATTGATTCGATGTTAAGCCGTTCCACGATGCGTAGTGGCTTTGTTGTGCGGCGCGCCAGAACGAGAACACCGAGAGGCAGGGCCTCGTCACAATCGACTTTCCTTCCTGCCGAACCTTTCTCACTTTCACGTCCGCTGATGAGGTCATTAGTGGTGGCAAATAGCAGGCAGGCGCCGTCACTGCCCACAGAGCCGTCGTCGACCCTTCGCCGCCGCGGCCGCCGCCGCCCAGCGGGTTCGGAAATTCTCTTTCGCGTTTTTCTTACTTTAAACAAATATTAATGACACCTCTCCACGCTTCACCACCCACTCTCCCTCTTCGTCTGCTGTTCGTCCTCTTTTTAAACTTGCCCCGCGTTGTCCCTTATGCCCTTTGAGCTATCTGTCCGCCGACCGATCGGCCGGTCTGTCTGCTTCGCTTTGTCCTTCTTGCTCGTTCGTTGTCGGACACCAAAAAGACACTGAGCCACGCACTCACCGACCGCCCAAACACCCAGACACCCACCTACCCACCCACTCACTCACACACACTCACGGGCGGCAGTCAGAGTCGGCCTGAGAGGCACACATTCTACACGGACAGACAGTGCTGCTGCTGCTACTGCCTCGCCGCCAATGGTGGTAGTGGTGACAGTGGTGGTGCTGGAGACAGACACCGCAGCACCGGTGAAATGTCCAACCAACCGAACCATCGACCAATCATGTACTGCCGTCGTCGTCGACGTTGCCCCCAGTGCCGCCTTGCCCCTTCTCTCAACACCCCCTTGAGCTGCTGTTTCGCTTCGACCGAGATCTGTCCAGCAAGCCAGCCTCTTAGCGCGAGCTCTGCCCATTTAGTGGCAGTTAGTGTCTATCCATAATAAAACAGGGTTTGGCTCCGTTTGCCGTGCAAGTGTCGATGTATGGCCGTAAGGAGACCAAACGGAGACAACGTCGCGGCCCGATTCGCGGCTAGGCTCAAGGAAAAATGATACTGCCGCAAATGGGCTGCTGCCAGAGTGGACTTTAGTCCTGCAAGCTTTGCACTCTCTTCCTCCCTTTATTTATCTATCTGAATCTATCCTATCCTCGTATACGTTCTTTTCTCGTCGTCCCTCTCTCTCTCCCTCTCTCTCGGTCTCTGCCTCTATCTTTCCGTAAGGCTTCAGGCTGTCTGTCTCTCAGACTTGAGGCTTGAGCTTGAGCTAGCAGCCATAGAGACGACGACGACAACAACAACAAGAATGACGCTCCATGGTTGTTTCAGCTGGTACAGTACTGCGAAGAGCAGCAGCAACAACAACAGCAGCAGCAGACGCAAACTGAGCGGTAACAGCAGCCGTAGTAAGTAGTGCCAATGGTAGCTGCACCGCAAGCTGCAGCGAGAGATAGAAGCCAATGGCGGTACACGAAGCAAAGAACGAACGAGCATACGAGCGCGTGGCAGGTTGAGCGAAATTCACGAAGAGTCAGGACACGAAACAGTCAGGAGATCGCGTCTGCCGAGTCGAGTGCGCGCGACTGCGGCCGCGAGAACGCCTGCCGCTGCTGCCGTCGCCGCCGCCACCGCCAGCGCCCACCAGCGCCCCACTCCCCGCTGCCACCGCCGCCCTAACGCCGTCATCGTTGTTCCCGCCACCGCTGCTCTTCCCGTTGCTGCTGCTCCTGTTTCTGCTGCTGGTGTCACTGCCGCGTTTCTGCTGCGCTTTGTGTCGTCTCCCCTCTTTGAACTCCCCCCGGCCCCGGCCCGCCGACAGGCAGGCAGCCGGCCAGCCCCCCTCGCGCCTAGTCCCCCTCGCGCCTTTCCTTGAACGACAGACGACAGCTCGACAGGTCACATATGTTAATTATAAGAGATCACTCCCCTGGGGGGACGCGTCGTCGTCGCCGCCGGTGGTGTCGGAGGCGGCGGCAGCAGCAGCAGCAGCAGCAGCAGCAGCAAGAAGAGACATCCGAGCGGCCATCCGCTGAACGGGACAGTCAGAGGGACAGTCACCGACCGCCCGTCCAACCAACGTCCGCTCACCCACCCGCTCTCACCTCACTGGCGGCTCACCGTTCACATCCGTAACTTCAGCAGCAGCAGCAGTAGTATTAGAGAAGCCTCGTTCATTGGCCTCTTCATCTGAGTATCAATAGCAGCTTGAACGTTAGAGTCGTTCCTAACTGACTGGTTAGTCAGCGACAACAACAACGATCTGATGATCGTTGTTGTTGTTCAGCGACCTAAGCTGAGGGCTCCTCCGTACCACTCGTAACTATTTCAACTCAAACTATTTATTAAAAAGACAAACACCTACAGAGAGGAACACTAGATAATAGCCCAAAACTGGTAGAGCCATGAATCCATATTCCTTTCTCAGGTGTTTACTCAGAGGAAAACATCAATTTGCCGGCTGTTCTAGTTAGGTTAATCGGACTGTCCTTCCGCATATTTATTGCCACCAAAAGTTTATAGTGAAATGAGCTCATCAGTGAACTAACCCGGTGTGAGTCAAGCGTCACGTCAAAATAGGTATGAAATGTTGACAGCCATGCCAGCTGTACTGCCGAAGCACAGTCAGCCGGCAATGCTCCAGGTGTTCAGGTGGGAGTCATTCCAGTGGCAGGCTCTTTGGTAACACTCATCACTCGGCCATCGGACGAGTTGCCTACGCAGAGGGATCTTAATATGTTTACCTATCTATGGGACGCATACGATTTCACATACAGGAAAGGAAGAAACCAAAGTGTAGTCGCAATCAAATCATGAGAACATACCCCGCGCAACCGCTTTAGAATCGAACGTGTACTTTCTCAACTAGTTACTTGCGTTTTTTTTCAGATGATGCCCTTCGACCGAGGAGCAAGATATAGGTATGGCCTTGATTATACATGAACAGGTTAATTAATAATACTGTCTATTTCAATCTGAAACCCCAAATGCTATAGGAATGACATAAGCCAAGGTGATGTCCGAGTGCGCACTTTAACCTCATGCATATTTGTGAGAAGGTATGACGTGCTGGTCCTTACTGAAACATGGGGCGGTCGCAGACGTCCATATTTGGTGCATAACGTAGTATCTAGGTGTATAAACAATTGCAATACATGCTAGCCCTTTAGATTACAAGTGAAGACTCGACCTCAGAAGCAATCATCGTCGGGCCTCAGAAGCAATCTACAGAAGACATTTGTTACGAACGCTAAACCCGTGTAATGTTAGAAATAAGGGACTATAAGAGAAGCCTCTGGCGATTGGGACAAGCTGCCATCTTGATGCACTAGAAATATTAAACTCGATCGCAGTCTGCATATTAATCTACATATATACGGCTCCGTTTAAATCGCAACCTTAGTTTCGTCCGTCTAAACTTAATTTCTCGAAGCACACTCCGAGTGCCAGTTGTGACCAACCTGGAATTTCATGCTACCAGCACTTGAAGTGTTATCACTAGTAGTGCTCGGTTAAAGCAAGCAAACCAGGAGCACTTACTATGGTGAAGCCAGCAGTGCCCTTCTTGTTCACTTATATATTATTCAACCACACATCCTAGTCAAACTTCTTCATAAGATTATGCCTTTATATAATAGATAAATCCGTGACTATAAAAATAGTTGTAGAGGAGCATGAAGAATAAAGACAATTCAAGCTGCTTCTTAAAGCGCAACAAAACTCTCATCAATTGCTGCATGCCTATACCATATGAGACGCTCATCTTCTTAGATATATATATATCAGTGCCATAACCGTTTTAAGCTGTGCTTCTGTGGTAATATTAGTTAGGGTCAGGCGCACCACTAAAGCGTTAAGCCCTGTCGCGGCCCTTTAGCGATTCCGAAGTAATTGACGCGATAGTGTAAAGCGCCCTCCAGGAAGGCCCCGGGGCCAAATTTGGTCAAAAATCAACATCTCAGACAAGCGATTCTCTATGCGGCCTGCTTTACTACACTCTCTAACGAGGTGGTGAAAACGTTTTAACTACCTACGGAATGGACGATCAGTCTCCTTAATTTTACAGGACTCCATTTACCTTACCAAGTTGTGGCGAACAAGAATCTGCAAACGTCGGTTGGCACTTTTAGGAAAGTATTCGGAAAAAAACACAATCCCCAGATCAGAATATATCATAAACGTTTAATGGAGGTTCCGTGAGTCTCTTTAACTTGAAGCTTGCGACCACCGCTTTTTACGGTATCCAGGTGATTTGGCCTCTTTCTATCTCTCTCATCTGCCGAAGTCAAACTTTAGGACGCGCATCAAATCAAGGTCACTTTTCCGAAAAAGGCGGGTCTGTTTACTGCTGTTGCCTCCGCTACGTGCTGAAGACCTACGAAAGGTTTTACTCACACAGTAGTTTTCAACGAACACATGTCTGAACGGGAGAATAAGATGGCACATGTGACCTGCTAAAAGAGTCTTCTGGTGTCGACGCCCAATACCTCAAAATCATAACCCGACGGCCATATCATAATTTACGGTGCTCAAAACTAACATACATTCAAATGCACGTTCATTCAGAAATATGGCAATGCGAGTCGTGATTGCAGAGTAATTAAGATTTTTCAGAGGGAATGTCGAAATTGATGATGACCAAGTGTAATTTATCTGATGGAGAGGCCATTTTTGTATGCACTCAATCTCGACATGACCTCCGGAAAACCTTAACTACTCCGTAACCAGGGATCGGATTGTCATATATTTGATACCAAATGATTCTCCTGAAATCCGCAGTGTATATGCGAGTGCTGTGAATTGTTGTGTAATCATATTCTGGTCGACGTTATAAGTTCTTCTTAAGAAAGCAGAATTTTCTCACGAACAGGACGTTGTGCTTAGTTTCTGCATAGGATTCTCGTAATTGCACATTTTGTGCTCTTATGTCGGGCAACAACGCCAGTGTCACGGATTTGAGTATTATCACTCTCACTCCGAACTAAGACTTTTCAGAGACCATGTTCCACTGTAAAAAAAGATTTACTTTAACGAGCTCTACAATTCCCTATGTAGTTATCTAAATGTATGGGAATCCTTGTATATATATATATATATATATATAGAGAGAGAGAGAGAGAGATTTTGCTCGCCGCTTCTCATTATCTAATGTCCCTTATTTTGTTTCGAATCATTGTTTATAAACGCAACCAGGTAAATTCGAGTTACTAAGATAGTTATGTATCATTGAGTCGAGGTGTTTAACCGTTTAACACATAACAGACTTGCGTCTTTATACAGACTTAGCTTTGTAATGTAGTCGAGTAAGCAACAAACAAACGCATGCAATTCGCTTTCACTGAGACCCTCAATTTTAATGTAGATTGACTAAATCTATATTTCTTTATTTAAATGTAAAACGTAATAATGAAGATATTTAAGAGACACGATTGTAGGCAGCTCATTCTACTCCCACAGCGACTATCACTCGGCCGATCCCACCGCCTTCAGTAGAAACGGATTGGCAGTCATAGTAATGTTTTCGGGCTGACCTCACCCAAGTTTTAACGTTCACGGAACTGTTTTTTCACAGTACTTTATAGACGGATATAAATACAAATGTGCAACGGTGGGGCTCGAACCCACGCACCTATGTCTCCTCCGGTTGCGAGGCGCAGACTTTAAACCACCACGCCACCGGGCTCGACTTGGCAGTCATAGTGGAATAGCTAGTGGAGCCGCAATTCAACACATTAGCTGCCTCTAACAATTTGCGTTTTGGTCTGACCATCTTCGTCATCTCCGACGCGTACCTTGCGCAACTCTTCATGTCTGTACTTACTTGAAAGAACTGAAAACCACTTTTGGTGTCACTATTTAAAAATCGCAAATTACACGCATAGGACCGCTCACATAAGCCGTTGTTCTGTGTAAATATGTCGTACGTTTGAACAACATTGGACAAGACTATGCTGGGCGGATAGTTATAGAATTGAATAGAAAGCGCCTTTATTTACCAAATAAAGGGTGGAGAAGAAGACTAAGTAGACAATGACGCTCACGACGCCGCCTTGTTGTGCGATTCTCTGGCTACACGCCAAACGAACATATTATATTGATTGTTGCAAGTCTTGCAATACATTTTGGTAAAAACATTATTTGAGTTCTGCGATTGTTCATTGTCACATCAAAGAAACGGTAATAAGATAAGATCAGCGCTTGCAAGCTGCGATAGCGTTCGCGTGTCGTTGTTCTTTAGTTAAATCGACAGCGACGGAAGGTTTACAGCATTCGGTTCGATATTACAGTTATACAGAGCTTTCTTATAAATCTTCTCTGAACACCTTCGATCATGGCTATGTGCTTGCACAAGTATGGGTTCCAGACGGGTGAACAATATAAAAGTTTAGATAGCACAATTAAGTTTATCTATTATGTAAAGGCAGTTTTTTTAGAATTCTAGATGTTTTACTGGCAGCAAATATGACGCTTTGGATTGGATGCATGAAAGTTATAGTCCTAGCGGCTGTCGTGCTGAGAAACAGTGTGCTAGGCGGCGATCCGCCAGTAGACTCGTAGGGCAACTAACTGGCTGTCATTACACTCGTAGAGAGACAGTGGTTGCCAGAGTGGTCCAATGGGGAGGGGGGGAGTGGCGGGAGCAAAGTTGCGCTGTACCGGAGGCTGCGATGGTGGAGGCGGCGACGCCGCAACCGAGTCGGGGGGGGGGGGGTTCGATTTTGCTTGTGTCAACCTTGGCTGACCCGGCTAGGCAACGCCTACACCTACACCTACGGCGGTGGCGACGACGACGACAACAACGACGAGGGTGTCTGTGTGTGCTTGTTATTTGGCAGAACAAAGCCCGGGACAGCGGGACGAGAAACGTGTCTCGAGGGTATCGTACTACGTTAACCAACCTGGATGCCACCTCCATTCGTCCGTCCTCTGTCCGTCTGTCCGTCCGTTTGCCCGGCCGCCCGCACGCCAGAGTCAGTTGGTCACACGTAAAAGCCAGCCAAGCGAACCGAGGTGGTCGCTGGTGCTGCTGCTGCTGCTGCTTCTGCCGCCTCCTCTTCTTCCTGCACCACCGCTACCACCACACTGTGCAGCCAGTCAACAAGGCCCCGCTCCGGTTGCCGACCACCATCCAACTGCTTATCGTGTTCTCTTCGTCGGAACGTAAGCGGCTGAAGGCAGAGCTTTGTCCAAAATCCATGAGAGACTGCTGACGACAGTGGCCATGCGACGCTCCTGTTCTAGGCGAAATGACCTATGCAGTCACAACTGAGAAACAATGAGTTAAACCGAGTGTACTCGTCCGCTGGAAGCGCTAACCTGTAGGGATAGAAGAGGCGCTCTTTTTAAATGCGATTGTCGGATACATGTGTCAAGCAGCGTTCTTTCTGGGTTAGGTTTACTCATGTCGTCACGCTGGGATTCAGTTTGGCCAGTGGTTCTTGTGCTGTCTAGAGGCGTTGGCTGGGGCAGTCCGTGTTCAATGCGGCCATAAAGGGAGTTCGTCCTTTCTCAGGGGTTTGTTAGAGGCTGCGGCGTTGGCGACTGTCCAGGCCCTGTCCCGAGCGGCAGGGGCGGCTGTTGTGCCAATGCGGCTTCTAGGGTAGCTACAACGTCCTGCACTCACCATAATGTGGTGGTCACCCACTACAGTGCTACACAACTTCCAGTCCGAGGCAATTGACCGCCGTCACGCAGTCGATGCATCCATCCGATACACAAACAGTGTCCGCTACAAAATTTTTATAGATAGTATTCTTAGGGGTATAGTAACTTTAGATGACTATCTTACATTATTTTGTTGTTAGTGACTTACTATAATCTGAAAAGCATCTAGCGCATTAACCAATGATAAACCGAATCGCACACAGCCCCAGGTTTGACACGTACAAATGCGTCGCACATGTGGCGTTCGTTGTCCCATTTGTTGCGCTCTTGGACACGTAGTCTGTTGAGAGTCAATGGCGCATGCTGACGTCGAGTTACAATAATTCCTTACTATGCGAAACAGCAAGAGACTCACTGTTCATAAAGACACGTTGTCCAACTTGAGTCAATGCACCAAACACTAGAACCAATTCGGCGTTGTTCCATATTAACCACTTAAATGCAATTACTTTCCTAAGTTTAGATAATCATACAAGTTGAATCGGTACCCGTCTAACTCTAAAACTTTATAAATTGGCTAATACCTACATTCCTTAGCTTTTACTGCTAAACAAACTTGCAAATAATCTCTAAATAGGTGTATAACGTTAAGCTGAATTTACAACGCAAGAAATCAGCGGAGTTAGTTTAAACAATTGCACCGGTCAAACAGCGAACAAAACATGATATATATATATATATATATATATATAAATCCATAATTAGAATATCGTGCTAAATCAATCAACTAGATGTGTGTGAACAAAAAGATTAGCTACAATTAAGTCGGGAACAAATCAGTGTTCCTTTTTGCTCTTCTACAGGCTCGACGGGAGAACGGTAGCTGCAGCGGCCGCAGGGCCACGGAGAAGCGTCGAATAAGGCCTTGTTATCTCGTTGGTGGTGGGCGCTGGGATCCAGAGGGAGTCCCTTTTTATAGCCCAACGTACGCCGTTGTGCTTGCATCGACGGCGGCTGCAGAAAGCAGAAAGAAAGCAGCCCATGAATGCCTTGTATGTATTCTGCCATCCCTTTTCGGCAGCTGTACCGTATAGCCGATGTCCCCCGTCGCCCTGCCCACCACGACTAGCTACTTCCACATCTACTGCTGGTTTTAGGACAACGGCGATGACTACCACTACCTTTCGTGTACTTATTACGGCAATGCGTGCTGCTGCTGCCGCCTCTGCCGCTATTGTAGGAGGGACGTACGATTGTAAGAGCCTATTCTCGGCGCCCTACGCCCCAAACGACACTGGGGCAATGGTAGAAGCAGCGGTAGAAGCCGAGGTAGTAGCGAAACAGTGGTGTGGGTGCGACGCAAAAAGGACACAGAGACGACGGTGGAGTTAGCGTCTGCATAGACGAGTGGATTCTCTCCTATGTCGAGTCTTTTCGCAAACATCGCCGACTTGCTTTCTCCAGGAGGTCGGCAGCTATGACTGTGACGACTTGACGTTGTCATGCGGATGCGTGGGCGGGTTTGCTACCTCTGGCGGCGTTTCCCGGCCGCCAAGCTCGGTGCCCTTTCCTTTCAAATTCTTGTTGTATTTATCGTCCCCAGCCGTTGGTTGTGTGTCTTTTCTAGAACGGTATACCCACCACCTACCGGTTCTACAGCGCGGGCACCTCCACGTCAGCCATGTTGTCCCACCACCCTTCTCCATAGCATTCCCATGATCGTGACCTGTTCGACCTCGTGTTATCCGCTCATGCTTTATCTCCGCTTTGATGTTAATCCAGTTACAACTCACTCGTCACTCGGAACAACTGCTCTCTCTTAGGCTGCTATTTCTTGCACTTAGAACCTGCCCTGTTTGTCGCCCCCTGTACAGTCCTCCCCTCACGTACACTTCAAGCAAGAGCAGCCTTTTACTTTCAGGATAGTCGAAAAACATAACCCTAGCTCTAAACCGTGCTTAGCGCTATTTTTCATACGTGTGTCGTTATAGGTTCTTCTCTAGCTACTCTCACTCCTAGTTCTTATTTGGCGCGTAATTCAACACTTGTTGGCTAAGTGTTGTTTTTCTAAGGCGGGGCCTTGTTCAAATAATTAAACATTCGCTTCCTGGCAACGCTTTTACCTGTAATTTACACACTCTTTCCTCTCCGCGTTTTTACTAACCCGTGAATTGAGTCGACTGTAATACATGAAAGGTTATTTGATTATGCAGTTAAATATCGCGTTAAACGACGCCCAAAGTAACTATATTCACCTTGACCAATTTATTAGTACGAATTTGATAAAGAACGTACAAAAACAGTAGCCGTACAATTGTGCTTAGTAGCTTTACCGCTACCGGTTTAAAATATTTATGTTTATTATCGATTGTAATTATTGCTGTGTATCACATTTAGCTGATTTGTATTTTTAGGTTTACCCCGTGGATAGGCCGAAGATTCACCTTATAGTTCTCCTTGCGTGGTGGTAAAGTCCGCCGTGACACAGAGCCTTCATCGTCTTCTTTCTTCTTAGTTCTCGGCCGTGTCGGCCTGTCCTCATTCCCTCCGGATGGCCGGCGATGTACAACATCTCCATCTTGTCGATGTGCCGCCCCGGCCTTTGATGTCATCCGCCCATTGGCGGACGAGTTCGATTCCGTTGGGTCGTGCTGGGCATTCTTTCCCCGGGAGCCCAGCTCCCCGATCCTCCCACGCTCGCCGGGCCGTCCTATCGTAGCGATCACGCAGTCAGTCAGAACCGTATCTCATGCAACCTCCTACCAATCGTCCGATCTCTCGCATTACCTTTTTTCCCTTGGCTCCTTCTATTTCTCCCTCCCGCGACGAGGACGGCGGCTGCATCAGCGGCGGCTTCGTGCTCTCTTTCACTCGCCGTCTTGGCTATAGCTCGCTGTCACGCACACACTGCACTGCACTACACCCTGACAAACTCGCTTTCGAGTCTGCCAGTCTTTCCGACGGGGCAGAGGGAAAAATTAAATTTGCGTTTCACCAGCAAGAAAACCCTCAGCCCCACGAGGCACAACTGGAAGCCGACTTGAGACGATCAGCGCAAGTCCTGGTCTTATCACTGTCCTCTATGAACTACATTATCAGACTAAACGAAACCAAAAAGGAACCTCGCTTCGTTTACTTTTGTTTTCCCACTTACACAAACGAGTTGACAAATGGTACACGCATAATTCTATGCATACTTTTTGTTCTAAAAAGGTTTTTTTTTCGACGAGGACCCAACTAAGCATCATTGGCCTTTATCAAATATGTGAGGATACGCTCTACAACGTAGAACGGCTGTACTTCTGGATACCGCAGTTTACTTAGAATATATATATATATATATATATATGCTGGCAATTTACTCGCAATATTTTTCTCCACTTCTGATAATCGCATAAGGTTGCCGGATACGGGTGGCGTATGGAATATGCCTTTAAGGCTTTGTTTTAGGATAACACTGAAATATTCTACTGTGAATGATTGGAGAAAACGCACCCCAAAGTGCTGATGTTCTTGTTTTCCCGCTTCAAAGGGTAAGTTTAAAAGTTTCAAAAAATCCTGAAGCCATACAGAGTTATCTTGCAGATTCCTGTTGGCTAACGTTTCTCGCTATTGAGACCTTGGGATGTGACTACAAATGAGGTGAGCTCTGTCGAAACATCAGCTGTGCCAGATACGGCGTCGCAGTTGTCTACGAATGCTATGCGCACGTTTCGGAAAGCGAATCTTTCTCTCTCACTTGAAAGTTGCGTAGTAGGAGGTGTAGCGCAACCGGGAGTTGGAGAAACAGACGAGACAACTATCCTTGCCCGGTATGATCGCTCCTTTACACTTTATAAACCGCGAAAGAAATAAATCCGATCTATTTACTTCAGATTTGAGTAAGGCGATCTGATCATAAACAGTCCATATACTCAATTTGCACAGCTTCAAGTCCACATAAACAAGAGAAATAGTATGTTCCTATGCAATACATTGTTCACTAAGTCCGCGATACAACGCAATTAATTTGCCTGTGAGCCGGATGGGGGTTTTATCCAGTAAATTGCCAGGCTGTGGTCTCGTCTACAAGCCATATTTGCCTTTAGGTCTTTTGCGGAAACAAAGCATTTCAGGATTACAACTTGGTAGAGTAACATGCTAGACACCTTTGGTAAAAAAATAAAGGCGCGTCAGTTGTCCTACTTCGCTTATAAAACGGATGTTGACTATACGTTCTAGGGCCTTAGAGAGGGTGGGTAGCAGACATGTCAGCCAATATATGGGCGGTTTGCTTGCCATTTACTAAGCTTTAGAAGCAGCTACCACCAAAGATCCGTTTAGAGTGACTTGCGGGAACTGTATCTAAAAAGGGGTCTGTCCGGGGAGATGAAGGGGCAAGTACTATTACTCGAGAACACGGAAGGCTTTCGAATATGGACTGACGTTTGGCGCTTTATAAAACACCGTATGCTATTAAGGGAGTCTCGGATACCTGTTTGGCATGTTTGGCGATTTACAAAGCATTGTTGTCTTGGCGGAGCGTCTGACATTGGGTAGACGTTGTTCAGCGATTTTCTATTTTTCAGTACAAACACCTTGCGGTGGACGTGCAGTCCTTGAAGCCAAGCCACGATCTACCGCACTTGAAACAATGCAAGAAGCATATTCGCCGCAATAAAGGTGTTTATGATGCCTTAAAGAAAAACAGAAGAGATACAATATTAAACAGTCAAGTGAGCCTTTAACCCGAAGGAACCCAGGAAATCTATCTGTCTTGAATTCTACTAAGTAGAAGAAGAAAAACAGTCTGCAAAGGGTCAAAAAAATTAATCACTTTGCCGCTGCTTGTTTCAAAAAAGCAGACCTAACTCTATTAACTCGACTAAATATCAAAAGTAGCGTACCTCTTGGATATGTTATACAGTCACTGAGCCTACGGTGAGATCTGTTACACAGACACTGAATTAAAAAAAAAAAGATTTTCCGTAAGGCCCGTACGTTTTTTTTTATGTCATGGCTTGCATGGAAACCATTCAAACCAATTAAAGAGTGGCCGGTCTGGGTCTCAAACCCAGTCCTCCCGAATGCAAGGCAAAGGCTTTGCCACTAAGCCGTCTTGCTCGGTACTCAGTAAATTACGGTGGTTCTGTAGCTCTGCACCTCAAAGTAATCCTTTGTATTGGCTTAACTATGCTCAATGTAGACCTTTTTGCCAGATAGACATGAGTTTTGGTATTTTATTTGCAGATGACGTTGTTGCACATAAAAAAACATCTTAATATTGCAACATCTGTTGACAGATGTCGCCTAACGGTTAGTATCTAAAGGGTTAGACGCAAGGAATATCTTTAAATATAACCCTGTCATAAATTGTGAAAGATTGCCTGTAAAAGAGCATGTAGATAGAACGACAGATAATGATTCTGTTATGTGTCCTTCTACTATGTGCAAAAACCCTTGTTCTTTACCGCGCTTAACAAGTTATCAATTATACTAACGCTTGAAACACAGGTCACTATTGTTGTGAAAATAACTTTCATTTTGCTAGGCACCGCTCGAAGCCAAAAAGTTTACGCTATTTCAGGTACATCCTTAACCATGAGCCTTTCCGGTCGCGGGCTTGCTGCGCGAAAATAAAGAGTTTTGCCAAAACATTCTCGGTATATTCAGTTAGTAGCAGAAGGTACATTAGTAAAGTAACTTGCCAAGATTATGAGATTAAGGATTATAAGATGGAAGTCACGTATCTCAAACTCTGCCACCTAGATTTTTACCGCCGTTGCAATCTCTAAGCAATGTTGGTTTTGGAAAGGGACATTTATACATGTGGTACATGGTTCATTGCTATCATCACCATTCCTGTACGGTAAAGTGATTCCACGATCAACCGTCATATATATATGTATATATATATATATATATATATATATATATATATATATATATATATATATATATATATAATATATATATATATATATATATATATATATATATATATATATATATATATATATGACGTCCAGCAGAATTGCTACCAAGAATGAATCGGTAGCAGTTTTTCCGCGAGATCACAACAAAGAGAGAGAGAGAGCGAGAGAGAGAGACCGTGTTCTATGCCGAAGATGCGTGGCGTCGACGCTGCCACTTCGGCAAGCAGCTCACCTGTTGCTGCGCTTTCACGAAAGCGCATTCACGGCTAATACGCAGCGGCCGACAGTTGTTGTTGTTGTTGTTGTTTGTAGAAGCACACCAATTAAACGAGACCAAGTACCAACTGTGGTGGAGTAGTAGTAGTAGTAGTAGTAGTAGCAAATGAAATCTTCTGTCGATAGATAACAACGGATGGTGCTTCGGACCATTTCACTTCAGATGCGTTCTCTGCTTGACCGCTCAGTCCGCTTCGGGCAGTCCCTCTGTTAACCGAATAAGAGGAACTATTTAATATAATTTGTTTTTTTTTTTCACTCGGCGACTTGTTTTTGCTCTGTGGTTGAGTGGTCGAATGTGTGGTTGAAGCACAGGTGCCCTGGACTATTGGCCAGTTTGTATCGACAATGCGCAAAGTGGATGCAATGACTTAAGCTCAGTGCGCAGTAGTAACAGCGCAAAGACCTATAACGTAACGTCACGCGTTAGAGTTCATATGTCAGAAACAAATGGCGTGAATTTGATTGGCAATCAAAATTTCGGCAATTTTAAATCGCCAAAATATCTCTAGGTTAAAAAGACCTAATGAAGACTGGAACTTGAGAACGTGAAAATGAGACGTGGAACTCACTCAAATGTTGTTTTGGGAACTTTTTAGGTTTAAGGCGAGATAGCTTATCAAACGCCAGGGCCATTTGATAAACTAAGGTACCACTTTTTTTTTTCCGAAAGACCACGATGACAAAACAATAACCCTTTAGATGGGTGATGAGAATAGAGTTTCACGACTAACGACAAAATCAAAGAAAATTGCTTTCAGATTGAGCACTGCGACTGCATCGGAGATTCGTCGCAGTGCTGAAGAGAGAATAACTTAACCTTAACCTGTCTGAGCAATTTTCTCCGGAAACTTTGCAAAATGATGTGAAAGATCTTTTTTGGGCAACTATCACAGGGTAATAGTACAGTTCAAAGGGTAAAGCCAGTGTACTTCAGTTCACGAACGGTACCTTACGCTCTTGCCGAAGGTGACGTGAAATAGCTTGGAAAAATGCTAGACAACATTATAATTGAGCTTGTTCAACACAATGAATAAGCACTCATTCCAGTAATAAAAGCTAAATCCGTTTTCATTCGTGCTGATCTGAAGGTTGGTTTGAATTAGCATGTAAATTCCATGGAGTACAAGATGCCCACTGTACAGAGTAATAATCGAAGGTTTCGGACAAGTAGCTGGATTAACATTCCTTCTGCATGCATGCATCCACCAACACGACCAGATGATCGCAAGTTGTTCTCAATTATGACATAACACCGGATGACCTGTATCAGCTAACGCACATGTCGTTTCGTTGCGTTAATGCCTGCTAATTTGGCAACAAAATATTGAGTCGATAGTCTGTAAGTAAACGTTAACAAGAGCAAGCTAGTACAAGCTGCAATAAAATACTGCGAAATTCCGCAAACGAAGTAGGAAAAATAGAACGTTTGGGCAATTATGTTGGCATATTATACTCATGATATGCGAGGCACGTTTCTTAGGCTTAGTGCAGTTCTTCAGGAAGCTCGCAAATACAGCTTTGCTGCTCTGCCTCTGAAAAATAATGTTTCGTTCGAGTGGAGTTCGAAGTGTCAGATTGCTTTCAACAATATCAAAAAGAAGCTGGCTTTGAGCCCACATTACTTTCAACGTGTAAATACTTTTAACCAGCCCGTAGTGCTAGCAACAGATGTTTCTCCTGTTGACATCTCGGCAATTAGTGTCTCATTGTCGTCCAGGTGGAGCAGAGCGGACTGATAGCGTATCATTCGGCAACTTTAAATGACACTGAGCGGATCTGTACGCAGCTAGGCAGAGAAGCGGGCGCTAGCAACTAACGCCTGCCGTGAACAAGTTTCAACAATACTTACTGGCTGTCGGTTTACCTTGGCGACAATCTGCGATCCTGCTATTTAGACAAAGTTACACCGGAAAACGCAGTTTGTGGCACTATAACATTGTTGGTGGCCAGGGATCGACAAAAGCTTCAAGTAAGTAGTCAAATGTTGTTCACGCTTTATGTTCACAGCGAACAATCCAGCTTGAGCCTCAGTACACAATGGAGTCCGCCAAAAACGCATGACAACGGGTACATATAGACAAAGCTGACCTCATCCAGAATTTCGGGTATCTCATAGTGGTCACAGTGTAGACGCATTCTCCAAGTAAGTAGAGGTTATCAGCGCAACAACAAATTTTTAAGTACGGTAAATTTGCTTTATTTATATTGCAGAGAGGAATTGAATCTCGACGCTCACTCTGTTATCCTGAAACTGACGGACAAACGTAGAGAATAGTCCAAAAGGCGGACTAAGCAATAGTTCATAAGGCGGACTTAGCAAAAATTAGAGAGGCAAAGTGAAGCCCAATCAGTTCAATCAGTCCCCTTCGCTAGCGCTATCAGCCATCTGCATCTAGAGGCAACATTCCAACTGAGTCGTTCAACTGAGTTACAAGCAGCCAAATCAACTCGCTCCACTACAGTGGACTCTTTATTCAACGAGGAGGGGAGAAAGAGTGGCAGCATAACTTAACAATAACCAACAAAGGTGAATCACCGGATGCGTCGAGAACGTACAAGGGAGGCTACAGTCTACTTGCCAGCGCTTTGAACTGTACGCTGCTGAAATGACACCGTAATTAGATAGACGAGTCACCGCTAACATATATTCGCAAAAACACTATTCAGAATAGACAAAAACCCACAAGTGAAGTCTTAATTATCATCAACGAAGGGATCACCCATAAAGCTACGTTCATGGAAAATTTATTAAAAGCTCTATTAGGGTAAAAGTTCGTCTACGAAGAAGCCGTGGACGTCTTGCTTCATGGTATGTGCAACGCCGTTGCCTTTTTTGCCTCATAATAGGCGTCCCATGTACATGACTTCCGATGGAAGCCGAGGGCCCCAAAGCGAGTGAGAAATTGTAAAATAATTTAGTAGACTCTATTGAAGGAGCCTGTATTGCGGGTACCGCGGCCTAGATCTGCAAAATATGCTGATTGATTGGATATGATCAATGTGAGTTAAGGACGTCGTTTAAGGTCTTCTGAGAGCAGGAATTCTCGTCAGGAAAAAGACAATTCAATACGGTGGATAAAACAGAGCCCCAGTACTTGTTAAGTGAGCTCGCGTTAAGCTTATCTAGGAACTCTGAGTTTACTCTCCTTGGGTAGTCAATAAAAACGACCGTCGCAGATATGATTTCACGACAGTGGCCGATGGAAAGAAGATGTGGCTTTCGGCTTATTGACGCCGCAATATATGTTCGAAAATCGAGTGGAAAAGTATGAACCGTCGCAATCTTGGAATCAAACCCGCTGAAAGTTTTTTTAATACTAAGAAAATTGTGCAGTCATTTTGTCTCAACTCAGTACTGAAGAAGGTAGCTTACAACCGACAATTTTCTACGAAGCTCCGGGAATAGTATCAAACCACTGGCGACATTGATTTAGGAGAACGGTAAAAGCCAGCGTGGAGCTGAAATAGTGGTTTCCCTCCAGAATGTTCAGGGCTGGCCTTATTGCATGCCAGCCCACGTCATTTAGTGTAGAATGCTTGGTGAGATTACTAGAAAAATAACCTAATGCTTACTTCAGTGCTTTTTATTAGTTATGTCTGCCTCGCGTCCGAAGGCTTTTTGAAAGTCGATTCCGGTACCACATGTTTCTTCAATAACAAAAAGGGATGTCCATTTGCAGGCAGGAATAATAAGCAAACAATATTTTACGTGAGGCCTGACATTTCCGTCATTGGAGTTTCCATGGTGCAATGGTATTGAGCAAACGCAGATGTTGAGTTATTCGATCCAATAACGTGTCACAGTCAAGCTAGATTTAATGCAACTGTAGTGTAATCTGCATCTTCGAGACTAAAAGGTTTTGAGCAACACTTGTTTTAGTTATTTACGCTTTATATTTGCCTTGATTGACGAGCACCCATCGAGACTACGTGCTGCAGCTTTTGCTCAGGAAGTAACTTTTTTAACCGTCTCATTAGACAGGAAGCGATTGGAGCTGTGCAAATCCAGCAGGCGCCCGATCATGGTTTCCAGAATCGTGCACTTCGTGTGCATCGAACAGGAGCACACAGGAGTTTTGGTGACAGTGACGAAGCGTTGAAAGTGATAGGCTTTCTCCAGCTCGGTGCCTGGTTATTATTGTGCAACTGTTGTTGTTTTTGTTATTGTGCAACTGTTGCTGTTGTTGTTGTTATTGTGCAACTGTTGTTGTTGTTGTGGTTGTTGTGTCATCAATTGATATAGTTGCTGTTGTGGCACACCAAATATGCGCGTGCTGCTGGATTTGTTTACTGGCTGGCCGACTGATACGACGACAATCAGACCAACGGCCAGACAGACAGACCGGCGAACAGGCAGACAGACACACAGATAGATACTGCGAATCGCCGCGGCCAGTCTCGTCGATGCGTCTACTGGTCCGTCTGTCCGTTTGTCCATCCTCGCCCAGCCCTTCGGTCGAACGGTGGCTAGCTGGCTGGAGGCGTTACAAGTCCAGATAGTAAGTACATCGTCGATGATGATGATGACGACGAGGATGATCATCATCATCATCATCATCAATTGGCTGATCATAATCGTGTAGGTTGCGGCTTGTGTGGTGTAGGCTGCTCTCTCTCTCTCTCCTCCTCCGCCCTCTCTCCCTCTCCCTCCCTCTTTCTCTCTCGCGTTTTCTAGCGCTCGCTTGGTTGCCCGCCCGCCTACCTTCCGTTAAGTCCTCGTTGTTGTTGTTGTTGTTGATGTTGTTGTTGTTGCTGTTGTTGTTGCTGTCGTCGTCGTCGTTCAGGCCAGCGCTACCGACAGCTACTTTGGCTCGCGTTCGACGCTCAATACGACGAGATCGGTCAACGGACTGAATCGTTAGCGTACGACTACTTCTACGACTACTCCTACGACTACTTCGATTAGATCGAGGTTGTCGTCGTTGTCGTCGCGTCAGCGGCCGCCTGTGAACAGTAGTTCTGGTTGTTGTCGTTCTCGAAGTCGGTAGATTATTTTCTTGCGTGCGAATAGCTTCCTGCGTGTATCTGCTTGCCTGGCCTGCCTTCCTGCCTGCCTGCCTGCGTGCGGAGGGCGGGGGGGAAGCGGAGGGGGTGGTGTGGGTGTTTTTCGCTGTGCTTGGAGTGCCGCCTGTAAGTGTTTCGATCCTACCGAACGCAGTTTTAACGAAAAGTATTAGAAGACGGGAGGAGGAACGCAGGGAGGCAGGGAGAGAACGAGAGATGGAGACAATGAGAGAAGGCGGGTGATCAGGAGAGAACAAAGCGAAGGGGAGAGAGAAGGAGATTAAAACAGAGGAAAGGGAGAGATATAAGGAAGAGAGGAAAAATCATCATCAGCCGCAGCAGATTGATTCTGTTCTAGCCCGAATTAGTCGTTAACGCTCGTAGTAGGTAACGATGATGATGATGATGATGATGACGATGACGATGACGATGACGATGAGGATGAACGTAGTCGTTGTCGACTACAGCGAAGACACAACTACCAGCCAACCACTACAGGCGAACGGTGGCAGCGGTGGCGGCTATGTTGTTGTTGTTGCCCTTGGTTGGCTGGTTGGCTGCCGGCCCGGCCGGTCGTCCGTCTATCGACCAAGGTGTTCGAACAAACGCCGCCGCCTCCGCCGCCGCCCTATCTATATGGATGTCATGAGTGCGTGCGTGCGCACACGTCTTCGGGCACAGTAGCAGTAGTCGTAGCCAGCCAGCCAGCCAGCTACTCAAATGAATGCCGAGTATCCAAGCAAACGGTGACTCGTTGACCAATTTTAGGCAACATTTCTTCTGCTCGCCAGGTTCACCACCAGGTTAGGTAGGCGGGCGGGTGGGCAGCAGGCGAACGAACGAGCGAACGAGTGAAAAAAGCTGCTTAGCTGACCGGCCATAACCCATAGGCTCGTCCAATACACTAACACATACGCCACGCATATATATATATATATATATATATATATGCACATACGCGTCGATCGTAGCACCGATATCTACAGGTTTGTCTACACACAGCTCTGGTTAGGCAGACAGACAGATGGACAGACAGACGCACGCCCACCAACGCCCGTAACTACGACGACTCTAGCCGTTCGTGTTGTTGTCGTTGTCGTCGTCGTCGTCGTCGCAACTAGAGCGACGACTGAGATAGCGCACCGCCCTCAGCACAACAGCAAAAACAAGCGCTTCACAGCGCAACAAATTAGCGATGAATACCTTCCTAGAAACGGCTTTCAATTTTTCGCGCAGAGAGAGAGACCGAAAGAGAGAGAGAGAGTGTCTGTTCGTAACTGCGCTGGTTATACTGTCTGCCTGCCAACTAACTGTCGGTAGGATATGCCACGCTCAATACAATACGTTACAATCGTTTGCTAGATACCTCTCTCTCTCTCTCTATATATATATATATATATCAGCGCCAGAGCACTATCATAGTTTCGGCCGAACAGACGGTAGGAAACGCGCATGCATCCAGGAACGCATACAGACCGAGACACCTCCTACAACTACTGCCTAAACTGGGGCTGCAGCTAACAGTTGCGTGTAACAGTCCATCAATTAAACTGCTGCTGATTTTCGAATTATCGATGCTTCGGTTTAACGGATTATCCTCATTCAGCTTGAACGATTCGCATTATACGTACATACGTAATATACATACTTGTATATAAATACATATAATTTGCTGTATATTTATATATATATATATATATATATATATATATATATATATACAATACTAACTCTTAATACTCTACGAAAGAGAGCATTCATGTGCGTGTATATAATATAAGAAATTGGGAATGCATTTAAGAAATTGAAGTTAGTCCATAAGAAAAAAAACACAACATATTTTTTAATATGATAATGAGGCGTTTTTCAGTTGCCCTTTTAGTTACCATCTAACAATTTTGGAAACCTAAGTAACCTAAGAGTAATTATATTATCGTCATGCCAACTAAAACGACATCTTATCGAGTTGTTTCAATGAGGGTTCCCGCGGAGCGCCTAAGAATAATATAAACCACGGCATCTCTGCAGAATTTACCTTACTTATAGTCGGCGACATCTATTGGTATACAAAAGGATATATATATATATTTTTTTTCTTGTTCCGTTTTTCGTATGTTACCAATGTGAAAAATGAACGCATGATCTCGGGTCCCTCTGAATGAAAGTAGATTTAGGCCGATGCTTGGCCGTAGCGCTAGCAAAAGTACTATTCAACGGAACTGCCTAGTTTGGTACATTCATTGGGAGAGCTAATTGTTGTTTAAGCGAACACTTGAAGCAGTGAGTGCCGCCGCTCACTGTTGAAATCGACAGCGGCAGATCGACGAAGTCTATTCTGCTTCTCTATGCAACCTAAAGCCTTCATGGACTGATTATTTTGCTGTTACTCCTGCTATTGTTGTTGCTGTTGTTGTTTTTGCTGTGACTGTAGTTGTTGTTGTTGTTGTTGCTGATGACCGTCGTGGATGACTCGACCCACTACTCAATCGTGCCTACGATAAACGACGACTTATTTTCAAGTAGACGCATAGGAGCACATGCTCGACGTTGCACACTAGATAAAAGGAGCGTGCTCACACAGAAGACCACGACCGCCGCCAGGGGGTTAGTTCTCTCACTGCCCTTAGAGACGGGTCTCAGCTCTTAAATTGATTCTTATCGAGAAACAAAGCCAGTGGGGCATTTTCGAACGGACCGACCACTCAGATTGTCCGAGTCTGTGGCCGACTAAATTGGCGCGAAGAAGTGACAGAGCGTCGACAGGGACGAGTCCGAGTATGGAAACCATGCGAACAGTCACAAATGACCATATCGGTCTGTTCCTAGAGAAGCCAGTTATGTAACGAATGTGCCGGCCAAATGCGCATGGCCAAAGCATTGGCTACTAATGGTAACCATAGGCCTCTTTCCTATCGCCTATTATGCTCATAAACGCAGGAACTTTTCTTCCTATTAACTCGCTAAACGGCCAGGTGGAACGCCTGAGTATGCACGTGTGTGTATGTATGTAAGTGTATACGTGATCACTCTCACCAATTACATCTACAAAAAAAAGCCTAGTCGAGCGTTTGAATGGTTTTTCTGCTTCAATAAGTGTTACAAGATTCCAATTGTTGCTAGTTTTGTTTGACTGCACTACTCAGCGATATCTGTTCTGCTAGTCGCATTGGCAGAAACGCTAAGCTATTTTCTATATCTAGTGTGCCAGTTCGGTTTTTTATATATGTAATTTAGCATTTTAATCGATTTATAATAACGTTACCCTAAATCTACAAATAAAAATGATGTTCCAAATGAGCGTCGCACCGGGTTCAAATTAACGATTCCCAGTGCCGAAGTCGCCGACTATCTTTTCCACTCCACGATATACATGTGTATATATACTGTCCTTACATAGATAACTTTATAAGGAATGCAATTCATGCCAATATGCCATAGCAGGGTTGTTGTTGATTTGCACAGCAGCCATATCCGTTTGCGCTATATTTTGTGCATTTGAACAAAATGCTGATTTTCGTATTCCTATTGATGACGCACTCCATATTGTTTGTTTGTAGGTTTAATGTATCGATGATGTATCACTCAGTAGTGTTTTAAGGTGCTCCTGTTGGTAGTCGTCTACGACAGAGCGATTAAATATACCGATATTTGCGGACTTGTAGAGCAAGCGTAACCAAGGTCCGTCCTTGGAGGCCCGCGATGGATCAGCGCGATGGTTTCCTGAGCAAAAGGTCTTATGCTGCTTTTCAAGCAAAGGACCAATCATATGTCTCCTTTCTATCGCCTATTATGTACATAAACGAAGGAACTTTTCTTTCTATTAACTCGCTAAACGGCCAGGTGGAACGCCTAAATACGTAAGCTGAAAAACACATATTGTAAATAATGCTGCAATAATGTAGAATATCTATAGCATGGCGTATTATGTGTCGTAGAAAATCAGTCAGCAAGAAACAGCAAAGTCAACTCACCTTTGCTCAACGGAACTGCGAGAATATAAAATCAACTTTAGCCTTCGTTCTTTTGACAACGGCTACATAAACATTAAACAATGCAAGTAAGACAACTGCATCTTACCTGCATTGTTTAATTGCAAGCTTCATAATTACCCCCTAATTGCAAAACCAATCCCTCGGAAGCTATCTCTGATGTACTCGAAAAAACTATTGTATTGCTAGAATAAAGTTCACTTTAACAAGACAACTGTGCTTTGCGAGGACCTTTATTGTCCTATAGACAAACCGGACAATGTTAGCGTCCCGCGTTATGCAGGTGGTCTCCACAGCCGAGGAACCCACCTACGGAGCTCCGCCAGAAAAGTTTGCCACAAACGCCCTGCATAATAGTATTAAGCACAAAGTCCCCTAATAAACATTCTGGCCTTCGGTCCCAGACGACACCTTCCAGTTGCAATGTCGCAAGAGGTTCTCCCTGCCCTTAACGGCCACATGTCAAAGTCTTTGTAACACAAATACGAAATGTAATACTAAACAGCGAGCACTCCAACGAATTTTATAAATTGCCCACAGAATGTTTTTCTCCGGCATTTTACCGTTGCATAGGCATGCGTTATATAATTTGGTTAATGGCGAGTACAATCTATTTATATTTGTTGTAATGTGCTCATACACAATTTAGTTAGATTAGAGATTTACCAATTTCTTTGGACTTTGTTACTTTGGCGACCTCTTCTTCCATAAATGCCCAACGATCACAGGTATTCTCCCTCAGATTTAGTATGAGATCACCACCATATAGGCGCGCCAAATAAAGTATCCATTCAGTTCCATTGATTCATGGATTTGATGAAGTGGGTTAGCACTATGCTGTGCGCGTGTCACGCGCTTAATGATGCCATATGCTTACTATATTATACTCAATCTGAGTGAAATAAATATAATTGAATTGAATATACTTGTTTATTTTGTTGTTTGATCGTTTTAAAGTCCGTTTCATGTCAGCCAGTCGTTGCAGTCCTTGCGAGCTTAGATCCGTGTGACTGCACATAGTGGGATTTATGACACTGCATTGCTTCTCAAACCATGGTTAGTGCGTAGTGGGTTTTCGTAACGATTTCCATGCGATAGCTTTTTCAGTGACATTGTCTGTCATATTGTTGGTTGGTTGAACGAGTTGAAGTGCTTGTTGTAATATTTGCGGTTTCGGTGAGTGGTTAAGGGTGTGTACTGAGGGTGCATTGAGCCTTTTGGTTCGGTGCAAAGATTTTAGAGTCGTCTGCTAGCGGTCGCCGTAAGCAGTCACGTTTGGATATGGATTCCCAAAATTTTGCATTTTTTTATTTAAATTCATTGCTGTGGACACGTCAGTGTATTCGAAAGATATTCTTTGAACCAGGTATTTCTGTGTAACTAGACAGAGACGGGTGTCTAGCCCGGTGGCGTGGTGCACTAGTCTGCGCCTCGCAACCGGAAGAGACACATAGGTGTATATGGGGGTCCGTCTATGAAGCAATGCGAAAAGCAGTTCCGTGGAGGTTAAATCTTGGCTGAGGGTCAGCCCGAAAACTTTACTTTATCCCGACCTAGCGAACTCCGAACAACATGCTGGTGGTCCCACCCATGCCGTAGTGTACCCAAAATGCAGAAGTTAGTCTGAAGAGGGAGATCACAGCACCAAACAAGCTTGTCCCAAGCGAGTGGCAGCTTGGGTCAGCTGGTTATGCTCCGACACGCGCCCAACAGGCTGTGCACTAACACCTGAAAGGCTAGATAGTTTATTTTCAACGCATGTTCGCATCGTCGTCTGGTTACAGATAGCATAGTTGTGCTATCTGTAACCAGCGACTACGAGGTAACTAAACACACCCCTATTAATAAGACTTGAAATGCTGCAAAAATTAGTTGACCTTAATTATCTTTGTATTAATAATTTGTTTAGCATTTTGCTTACCTTGGAGTAGAATAGTAGAAACGTAAGGATTAATTCTACCAAACATATTGATCAAAGAGCTCGCAACTGCACTCTGTAATTTCCTGAAGTCCCAGTTACCACCGGTTGTCGCTACACGGCGCTCTTCTCCGTTCTAATTGAATTATTACACTGACCGCTGTTACGGATACAGATCTTTACAGAGATAAAAATACAAGTTATTTTATTTAGCGGCAGCATAGAAGGCGCCCACTTCTAGCCAAACAGTTTGCAATAGAAGGACTTAAAAGATGTACTCGTAGGATTCTAATGTTACGTCAGTGTTAGTAGAATGCTAGGCCCCTTACTAATGACCCTGTTTCAAATGAACATAGCCCATTCAATGAAGATTGCTTTATCGATAATCTGTGGATATGCCGTATTTTCTGCAACGATTATTACGCTTGTTATGTGGAGCGATTACACCACAATTCTTTGGTTTCAATTCGATTGCATGCTTCCTTAGCCATTCGCATGTGTAAGCTTTCGAGCCACCGCTCGTCGATCCGCTAAAGCGTTAGACAATGATTCATATTTCCTTTCTGCTCGCCTCCCTCAACCTCAACTCCTCTTTTTTTACCGGAGCAACTTTTCCGTCAAACGCTCGGTTGCTTGCGATTTTGCCGAACACCACGTTGCTGCTGCCGCGTTCTGTGTCGGCAGTCCTCCAGCGTTCTTCGTCATCCCGTCTCCAAGTCAGCTTCTCCTTGCAGAGTTTCGGCCGACGAGGCCAAATATTTTAGAAGGCACGGCGATGCCGGCGGCGGCGCTGAAGGAAGACCTACGAGGTCGCTCGCTCTCACCTACATAGAAGGCATATTTTGTAAGCGCTGCACGCCTGATTTTTCCTCTCTTTCTGCCTGTGTGTCTGCCGCGTTCGCGATCTTGGTTTCTTGCTGGTTGCCTCCTAGAGCCGCCTGCTGCTACAACGCTTGCACCCTCCCCCCCGTCCTTCGGTTGTTCCCTGAAATGAGTCGGTCGGTCCAGCTGCCCCATTTGGTTTTGCCTCGCTTTGCTTGCCTACGAGCATGTGTTCGACGTAATGGGGGCAAGGGTCTCTCCTACCCCCAATCCCTGGCCCGCGGCCCTGATCTTCAGTGCATTGCCGGCTGGCTGCTTGCCACTGGGCCGGCGTTTCTCACAGTCACCGCGTTTCGAAAATTGGCACCAAAACACGTCCGTCCAAGCCGCTAGCGCGTAAAGAATCCGAGGTGACAGGCGTCAGATTTGAAAGTGGCGCTACGGAAGACACCTACCACCACCACCTCCCCTCACCCTCCGTCCCGCACCTAGCACCCCCGCATAGCCAAAGAGTGCTGAGTTTGAAATGTTTGCGAGCCAGCCGAGTGGCAAAATTGGCAGAGAATGGCAAAGGCAAAGTCACTCCTTAACGCACAGGCCTATTGCAGAGCCAGGTGTGGCAAGGGCAGTGGTCTCCAGCAACCACCGATGTATCCTCTCAACCTCCTCCTCCTCCTTCTTTTAGGCCCTAGCCGTGATAAGAACGCCGAACTCTCTGCACAATGCCACAGCTATAATCATATAGGCAATCTAAAACCTACAAAGGTTATAAAACAAACCGTCTCGACCGCGCTAAGGAAATTAACGTTCGTCGTATGAGAGAGAGAAAAATATACATGTTGGCCTTACAGGCAACCAAATACTTCACTGATCAAATGCGCGTAAAGTGTTGATACTAACAACACTATTAGTAGTTTGGGGGCGATTTACTAACCTGGGTTATGCCACATCACTATATTAGACTAAAACATAAGCTATCGTAACACATCGTCCAGTATTTAGATACCACCAATCAAACCCTGACAATCGGTGCAGTGGAATGCTTCTTTCCTTAGATAGGGGTTATAGAAGTGTTTATTGTGATTAGTATCATGTGAGTTGCAAGTGAGTCATTTAAACGGGTAACCTCGAGCGATAAGTTAAGACCTGCCATTGCAGAGACTGTCCAGCAACAGGACGTACATACAAGCAAGCTGATATCAAGGAATGCCTTGTTTAGAACACGGAGGATGACTTTCGTACATGCTGTGTTCTGTGCTGTTACCCGCACAATCTCGAGAGTACCGGCGCATCACACAACAACGCAGCACATCCATATTCAATCAATCACGTTTTCTATTGAAATTCGAAGTTGTATACTGTGCTACATATTTAAATAAAGAAAGTTGATCATTTTGCGGGTGCTCGTAATTCTTGGAATGATCTTTCCGAAAGAGCAAAAAGGTTTGAAGGAAGCTAGAGTCCAAGAGGTAATTTGTTTGTAGTTTCAATCAATAGCATTAAAGTATCTGTTTTTGCCCCGTTTCAGTAATTAGTCGAGGTTTTCCGACTAGTTGGAGTAAGTAATCATCTTTTGTGAGTGCTTTGCTAAACGCTGCTTGTAGGTTATCTTAAAGCCCTTTTGGGCTGGCCCTCAGCCAACATTTAATGTCAGCGGTATCACTTTCACATTGCTTCGTGATATGGACTCCATAAATACAAACGTACAACAATGGGACTCGAACCTGTGCACCTCTGTGTCTCCTCCAGTCGCGAGGCGCACGCGAATGCACCACGCCACCGGGCTTGACTTGTCGGTCATCCTGGAGTGTGGTAAACTATAGCTAAGGCAGATTATCAGCACCTCGAGAACAACAGTTTCAGCTGCTATTTAATTACTCCACTGTTGATCAATGTCGTGACAAGCTGCTTAGGTTGTAGGTGCTTCTAGATAAACACCCTAAAAATAAACACAGTTAAGTTTCTTGTTGAGGTCTGTTTGGCTTTCAGTAACAAAATGTTATGCCCAAGTTAATGTGCAGATTTTCATCTGCTTCCCGAATTGGGTTCTTCAAATGCATTGTTTGGGAACGAATTAGGCCCAGTACATTAGGAATCCTTGCCAGACACCGTTTCGAATTACTTGGAGGTTCGGGATATTTGAAGGCATGCTGCAGCAAAACTATTTGAGTTTGAGATTTTAACACACCGGAACTATAGCCTAGGGAGATGTAGCATTATGTCACACTGGCAAACCTTGGTCCTGGTTGAGAGGTGCTTCCCAACCTACATGAAGAGTCTAATACCATTCCAAATATAGAGATAACCCATGTGTTTTGTAAAGTTCCTAAAAAAATATTTTCGTGCGTTGATACAGGAGTGCGAGCGATGAGATCTCAGCAGAGGTGGGATCTTAATGTCTAACCTTCAAGGGATCTTTGTTATAGAGCGTGTGCTAGCCGATCCCTGTGCACTAGATATCGATGTTGCCACGTTTACTGCCACCTGGGTTAAGTCGAGCAGATAACAAATATTGCCGCTTGTTTGTCTCACAGTCCTAAGCTTAATATGACGTGACGAGCTGCCAGATTCCTTAGCACTTCGTGCGCTACTTATCACAGAAATATGAGCAAGGGAGGAAACAAAAACTATCTAGATATCTAAAGATATTCAGTCTATCTATCAAGTTTAATTGACATGCTCTACAAGTTGGCAATTATCACCCTTTGCTTTAATCATCGAAACAATGAGCGAATCCTGCACTCGAGTTAACAAAAAAGCCAAATATTTGAAATAAAGATATGGCCTTCCTAATAGTGGTTTCAACGTGCTGAATATTACATGTATATTTATATGATTAGAAAGGTGAGATACGAAGCATATCTTAAAAAAACAAAAACGTGTCGTCAGCATAGACGATTGGGCGACGATGCCCCTTATGATTAAGTGCTAGGATCTACAACGAATATAAGAGGCCCAAGGATCGACCGACCCTCGGGGTGGATGCAGTTGCTGTCGCAGATTTTAAAGCTCCCACCTTCGCAACAGTCGAACGCTTTGGCTACGTCAAGAAATGCGCCAAGGCACATATATTTCCATCATCCACAGTTTTAAAAATCTTTCACCAAATATTTGCCAATGCCAACTCAGTTAACCGCATTTTTTTTTGTGAAAATTGCGAGAAGTTTTTTGCAGAAGCAAGATTTTTGTGAAAAACACGAAATTCTTTAAATTACTTCCTAGCTGTTGTTTAGCAAGCTTTTCAATGTTTTTTTGAAAGGCAAACGACACCAAGAACATCCGCCGGTAATTAAGTAAAATATTAAATATGACAACCAGAGTGCCCTCCAAAATGTCAATACATTTAGAACCGAACTTTCCTGGCACGTGTTCACTACTATCGAGTGAATCTGACTTCATGTTTTTAGCCGCGATTCGCTGTTCTTGACTTGGGATAGCTCTACAGGATAATGTGCTAGGCTTGGAGGTCTATAAGTATGAGAGAAAACTCTTGATAGGCTTCTGAAGGAGAAGCATGGAAATAACTATAGCAACGATACACGAGAAAAAATGCATTCAGTGCGTCCCTTCTCATTTGAGCCTCCTCTAGCTCTCTGTCGTTGACTAGTAATCTACTGGGCGCCGCTCTAAACTTCATGCCACAGCCGCAGATTTTACTAAGAAAGCCGCTTAGCTTGGCAGAACGGTTACTTACAGTAGCAAACTCTTTTTCATAACAGTTATTTATAGCCTCTTTCACTTCTATCTTGTATGCAATCTGCAATCTCTGAAACGTGTCTTTGTCTTCCGTTGACCGTGTGCTAAATTATTGACGGCAAGCGCTATGGTGAGCTGCTCATCTTTTTCCAAGCCTTTTGCTGTTGCAACGGGAAGCAATCGCCATACAGCAGCCGAAGCTTACTATTGCATGACTCGAATCAACAAGGATCCGTTTGTGTCGAGATCAGATGACCCGTTCACTCAGGTGATACTGCCTAGAAACCTGTGTGCATCGAGCAAAAATGTCTCTATCCCTTGTGTAGATCGTTTCTTAGATGTAGGTTTACACCGTTCTGTGACGTAACCTCGCGCAGCCACGCAAACGTCACATAGCCAAACGATATAATAATCACCGTAGCTACTGTCATCGACACTCTTGTCGGTGTCAGCATCTCGTTTATCATCACTATGCAACTAGGTTAGCCTAGTTCTGTGAGTGCCTATAACACTTATACTATGGCTCAGTCCAGTAAGCACAACTACAGGAGATACTAGGGCGGGACGGGTGCTGGCTGGCTGACAATCAAGCCATAATCAATAAGGTTTGATCAATATTTCAGCGACTACAACAAGCCTATGGGATATTCAAATGTTTACATCATAACCTCGTTTGCATCATAGCTATTGGGGTCGAATGGTACCGACAGCTTCCGATGCCGCTGCCGCCCAATACGGCAAGCGTGAATCACAGCATACGCGAGTGAGTGACCCAATCCGATCTGCGACTCTACCGGCCACCTCATTAACGTTGGCCGCTAGAAAAGACGATGATTATGCTGACACTCATGATTATTATGATGATGATGATGGTGTTCGATGCACACGACGATCCAGATGTGCCCTTGGGCAACCTGGCCGCCGATCGAGCTGACAACGACTAACAAGCCTAGAGTAGCCACATGCAGAGGAACTAAGGGAACTAAGAGGGGAAGACTTAAGGCGCAGAATAGGCCGATATCGGCGTTGCCTCGCTACTCTCGGTAGTCCGGATATGATACCGAATAGAATGGACTAGAGCTGCTTGTGTTGGAGTTGCTGGAGAATATATAATAATTAGATTAACCCTTGCTTCCCTTCACCGCGACCTCGTGCAGCAAGTTGTTTTTGTCGTCGTCGACGCTTCGTGACGTGACGAATTCTATACATCTTAATATGTACTATGAAGTTTCTACAAACTACGAATTGTATTGTGGTTGCTTTCCATTGCGTGCCACGTTTACATAGTCGGCATGAGTTCAGGTCTTCTCAACGCCATTCCCCCTCGGATGAGCAGCTGCGGCGGCTGTCACTCGTCATAAGCCATAAGAAGCTCTTATATTTGTTCATATATGTATACGCGGCAGCCTTTTGCACGGCTAGAACAGCCATTATTAGCAGTAGCCGACTATTGCAAGGAAGTTTAGCAGGGCTTTTGATGACGTGCTGGGCGCTTAGTCTAATGTCGAAACCGAGCTGCAGCTCCGGGAAGTTAGAATAGGTCTTCTTCATTGGATTCGTTAGTTTTATATCGGCAGTTGTTATTTTTATTGTTCCTTGTGATTTGCTACTCGTTGATGCAGCTCCTGGTGTGTTCGATCGCAGGTTTGATTTCGGGTAATTTGAATGACTGATTGATTAACAACGTGGTTAGTAATCGGAACTGCATCTTACAATGCTTGAGTTCTCACTGAAATGGCGTGAATGTTAAAATTATACTATCCAATGGTCGTTTTAACATTACGCGTAGGAAATATAGATTTTTTAACTCTTGTTTAAATAAGCTGAGGGAAGTACACAATCTTAGGCAGCTTAACAAATCCCAAATCTCAAATCAAAAACCAAATTCCAAAGCGACACTTTAGGGTTTAGGATCTTCAAATGTCGTAGCTCTTCTCAGACCTAACTTTTCTCCGAAGTCTACCTTACAGAAATAAAAGTATGTCCTCAAAGAACTAAACGTCAGTATAAACACCCGCACTACCGAAAGACTATTGTGGTAGGTGACCTCAATATGGCCCACAGTCTATGGGGAAGCACATCAAGAAAATAACAGATCCTCCTACTACAACCAATGATTACTTCTAGGAACACCTTTAAAAGGGGCAAGCATAGATCAACGGGACCGGTCAGAGCTTTCTATGGGAGAAATACTACAGAGAAGCACAAAGAGCACAAGGCAACTATAAATAGCAAAGCAAACCACTGGAACTCATGTCTGACTGTGAGCGGGTCGGAAAACCCTTGGGGCGAAGGCTACAAGATCGCGAAATGGAAAGCAATTCAGCCGGACCATCCTGGATACGCTGTAAAATTAAAATCAATGTTCTCTTATCAATACTCCTTGATTTCCCAAAAATGGGACAGGCTTGGACAGGGCTCGCCCACCTACCTACTCACGCAACTGCCAATGTGCTACGGTGGCTGCTTTCAGCAATACGTACACCGTAATAGTAACACTCAGTCTCTTTTCTGCGTATGTGCAACTTAGGACAGACGATGTCAGGCACTGTTACGAATGTTGAGGCATTGTTCAATACTGAGCTAGCGCTACTGTCTTGGAATCTAAGGTTAAGTAGTCTGCCGATATCTCAAGCCATAGAAACGGCACAAAGAGGGTGAATGGATTTAGATGAGTTTCTGAGTCCCACACTAACGTGGCTTTAATAATGGCGCTTCGTGTGCTTTATGCATTTTCCCAGTTAATTTCTACACAGAGACAAAGTAATTATACGTAATTAAGTAGTAAGTTCGCACTATCGCTTGACTCAACAGTGATGACTTATGTTGAATGTTACTGTATTGAGACCCATACTCTACACTAAACGCGAGTCCCCTTTGAGCTTTACTTACTGATAGTCCAGATCTTCATAGAACAGTACTTTGGGCCACCAGTCCCGCACCTGTCCAACACGACGTTCAGTTCACGCTGCTAACTTTTCGACTGCTATGTACTAGAGAAGTGTTTGTGTTACTCTGTACCTTCGTTTGTCTTACTTTGAACTGGGAAAAATGTATTCTGCGAACTCCTGTAGGCTGACATGAGGAGAAGTGCGGACTTTGTGGAGTGGGTTTCCCTCTCCGATCCATTTCTCTCGCACGTGTCCAAATCCGCGCAACCTCTCGGAGCAAACGCTGTAGTTGTGAGCACTGTGTCCAGCGACAGTACGTAGCCGATGTCTCTTCGCCACGCAATTTTATTCATTTCGGCCGACATGCTCTTTGCGCAGTTGACCTGAATGGTGTTTATTTCGCCTATAATTTTTGTGAGGAAGAGTCAGGGTTGTTGCTGCGCCCTTGGGCATCTGTTTTCTCCAATCGAAGGGACCCTTAGGAGCACTGGACACGGCTTGCTACTCGGTCATGGAAGTCCAGGTTCCCCTCATCAGTTTCTGCCACCGTTCTGGGGCCGCTGTATTATCTGGTGTACACAAACCGTGTTCTATCTGAACACGTCTGCAAATGTTGTGCTGCTGCTGTACTGATTCTGCATTGGATTTAATTATTTATTATAATTCCCTCCCTTTGTAGAGAAATGTACAATGCCATCGGGTTCTGGGAACCACTGCAGTTTAATTTTTTTAGCATATTTGAGAGAGCTACTAGGAAGCCCAATAGCGTTTTCTCCAGGCCGAGAGCCCGCACCACTAGTATGCTTGTCAATGTAGCAGTCGCCTTAGCATTCTGGTTTTCCTCAGATTCGGTTGTCTCTGGGCTCTCTAGCTCAAGCCGGCCGCTTTTCCTTAGATTTGCAACTCCTCTTGCCCGTAGAGAAGCCGCTTTTGCCGTCAGAGCTTGGTCCTTCTCTGAGCCTTTAGTTTCTTTTTGGATTTATTCAGTTCCCATACCGTATTATCTCGACGAGAGATGGCTGCCTTAATGACTACCCGAGTGGTTTTGTAGCTCTGTGATTTCCTTGAAATCTTCTAGAACTTTATGTTTCTTATTTAGAGTGAGCTCGTTCTACTCGAAAAACGTCCTCACGGCCTTGGTCCTGCAGGTCGTATGGGCTCGGCCACTATCTGCCACGCTCGGATCGCCATCAGTCTCTTTCGTTGCCCCGCTTGCTGCATTGCTGTGCTTCCCGTCGACCGTGTTGTCATAGTCCGCATTTTCGTCCTCGGTGGCGATATCGTGCTCCAGACCACCATCAGGGTTCGTAGCAGGTTCGTCCTACGCGACTTCGACGGCCTCATCTTTGTTTGTCTCTGCCTGCCGCCCCGGTTCAGAAGGGTCTTCATCCGGGAATACTTTTGGTCCTCTAAACGGACTCATTCCGATACATAAATAGCATTCTTCTAGCTCTGCAAAATTTGCCGCTGAAAGTTGAATTTACTCTCTTCTAACATTGGCACAATCTTAAGCTCAAAAAGACGCACTCAGATACGTATATATATATATATATATATATATATATATATATATATATAATAAAGACATATTGCTATAATCGCCTAGCATGTTCGAGTTCGAACTTTAAAAGACTCAGACTGTTTGCTAAGGAATACAGTACGGCTTCCGTAAGAACCGGTGCGTCTTAACAGCAATACATCATATCGAGAGGTCCCTGATTTGCGTAGCAAGTAAAACGGATCAGCTACGCCAGTCCACTACACGGGCAAGGCTGCTTCTTTTAGGCGATTGAAATTGATCTTGGTTTCTCTTTTAGGCGATTGAAATTCCTTCAACAGCTTACCCTGAAGGATCATTCTGGACATCCCAACACGGAAAAAGGTCCCCTTGTATCTCTTAAGAGTTATTTTTCTCTACTTTAAAGCAATGACTGTTGTTAATGATCAAGTGAGCTATAAATTTTTAGTCCATACTTGGCGCAGTTCTCTGGAACTTGGCCTATAGCAACGACCTCCGACTGACAGGCCTTCTCAAAGACCTGTCAGTGGGGGCATAGGCCCTTAGCTCCACTCCCCAAGGAGTCGCTGCAGTGGTCTAATCCAACGGCATTGCCACAGGCGTGCAGACTAAAACTGCCGACAAGCTTAAACTGAATATGAGCCAAGCTGCACCCCTGATGTCAGAGCGGGTGAACGCAGCGGGGTTAATTTTAACTCCGGAAAAGAGCAAGCTACTCTCAAAGCAATACTCCTCACAGGAAGGAAGAAAGAGGTCCACTTACTCCAGAGCTCTATGGTCAGAACGTTAAAATGGTAAAGGAAGTCCCTTACCTCGAAGCCACGCTAGACACAATGATTAGAGGCCTCAGCCACATGAAAAAAAAAATATATATATAAACCCGTGAATCCATACTTGGCAAAATATTTGAAAAATAGGTGACTTCGGCCGTAATTGGGAGGCTTACTTAATCATTAACAACAGTCATTGCCTTGAAGTAGAGAAATAACTCTTAACAGATACAAGAGGATTGTGTTAGTGTGTCCAGAATAGTCCTTCAGGGTAAGCTGCTGAAGGAATTTCAAAGACCTAAAAGAGAGACCAGGAGAAGTTCTTATTATTATTATTATTATTATTATTATTATTATTATTATTATTATTATTATTATTATAGAGATAGATTCACATTTTTCTGTAACCATAACATTAAATAATAAATGTATATATATTATATATATACAGGGTGTTGCAGAAATTGTTTATACTAGAAAATACAAATTGTAGAGCTCGTTAAAGTGGAACATGGTCTCAGAGAAGTGTTGTTTCGGAGTGAGAGCGAAATTACTACAATTTGTGACACTAGGGTTTTTGCCCGACATAGGAGCATAAAATGTGCTGTTGCGAGACAACCAGACAGAAACTAAACACACTGTCGTGTTCCTGAGAAAATTCTGCTTCTTCAGGAGGGCATATAATGAGGCGCTGCGGCTGTCGCGCGACACGTCGGCGGTAGTGAACGTCGCCACAGTCATTTTACATGCACTTAATCTGGACATGCCCTCCGAAAAATCGTAATTACTCCGCAACCACAGCTCGAATTGACATATGTTTGGTACCAAAATGATCGCCATGAATTGCGCATTGGCTGAATAAGTCCGTTGAGCGCCGTGAGTGGTTGTAGGGTTATGATTCTGAAGTATTTGGCGTGAACCCTAATAAATAACTTCATTTTTGGCGAATTATCTTTTAAACGACCGTGTCGCATCTTCTGACCGGCCTTATATGCCCTTCGGAAGAAGCAGAACACGAAGGTGTGCTTAGTTTCTGTCAAGGAGGACTGGTTGTCTCGCAACAGCACATTTTGTGCTCCTATGTCGGGCAAAAACACTAGTGTCACAAATTGTAGTAATTTCGCTCTCACTCCAAAGCAAGACTTCTCAGAGACCATGTTTTATTGGAACAAATATTTGCTTTAACGAGCTCTACAATTTGTATATTCTATTATAAAATATTTCTGCAACACCCTGTATAGGAAGTTTTTAGATTAAACTTATTTTTCCTGATTGAATGAAAAAGAGCGGGTGTTTTATCCAGGATTGAGACTGAAATGACTATAATCTGTTAAACTAATGTGGATAGTCGTACATCACTTCACAAAGGGCGCCATTTCGTGCAAACGCGTTGTTCCGTGGAGAAACCGTTCAGTATATCGTGTTAAAATATACTCATGCTGGGTTTAAGAAGGCAAATAGCCACACTGAGAACAATTCGCCAAAAAATCATTAAATGGCTTAACAGACGAGAGATTAGAATTAAATAAACTCAATTTTTTACCGAATAAAGAAAGGAGAAAGCTGGAATGCAGAGAAATTTGCGAGACGCCCTTCTTGTGCGATCCTCTTGTATTTTACATTTAGATGTAAGCATTATCTGGCTCCGACAATTGTTCATCCGCACATCCAAAAAGGGGTCAATAAGAGTAAGCTCACAAGCTGTGATAGTACCCGTGAGTCGTTGTTCTAAATAAAGTTGACGGCTTGTGTTTTCTCTAAGTATGGCTTGTGTTTTTCTAAATATGCCTATTAGAAAATATGACTGCTCATTGGCGGCAGCGGCCGGAAAAGCGCGCACCAAATACAATAAAAACTTGCGCCTGGCGACTACGAGAGTGAACAGTTTGATTGAGAGATTCAAGAATACAGGTTCTGTTGAACAAGGATTACCTCAAACGCCTGTGAGCGTTAGAATAGGTTAAAATACCGCCGCAGTTCAAGAGAGTGTAAACAAGAACAACACGGACGACTTTGATCTGCCGCTGTGCTCAGGAGTCTGTCAGGGTTACGTTTGAGAGTTTTAAAAATATTTGAATTTGCATCCCTACAATTTTTAACGATTTTAACGACTTACACCCTTACAATATTTTAACGACTCAGAAGCTAAAGCCTGCTGAACGCTACAATTTCGCTAAAATTAAGGAGCGCCACAAGAAGCAAAATCATGCTTTTTACGATAAAATATTATTTTGCAGTGAAGCCGGATATTGAAGCAGTGGTATTCTCGACCTCTACTTCATCGAAAATGACCGTGAGGACACTGTAACCACTAACAGCGAGAAAAAACGTGAACACAATATAAACTTTTTGTGACCGGAATTAGATGGATTGAATGTGGACGACATTTGGTTTTAACAGATGAGTCACACAGAAGGCGCAACGATCGAGCTGCTTCCGACAATATTTGAAGACCGAGTTCTCCTCAAATAGGGACGCTGACTATGTTTTATAAAGCGCCTCGTCAACAGAGTGTCAAATTGTCGTTAAAAATGATGCCAAACGTATAGGGCACTGTCTGCGTGTGGCAAGAGGGCACTTGCCAGTATTTGTATTAACACATAACCCAAAACTCTCAGCTTTACCGTAAAATCTTAATAAACAAAAAAAATTATAAGACTTTTTTCAATCATATAAAATTACAATTGATATTGTGTCTTCTCCTTTAGATCACTTTCACACACATACATATACTAGAATCTATCACTGCTTTTAGATCACTAATATGTGCGGCCACCAGCCATATACCAGCGTTTGACGCCGTCGACAGCTTACACTGTAGCGCAGTATGCGTTGTGGGAGAGTCCAATGCAGACTATATTTTCAAACCATTGATGAACAAAAATTATTTTGCGTTCGAATATAATATTTCACTTCTAAAACAAACTTTGTGTATAGCAGTAGGTAATATAGCAAGTACTCAGTACGTCGACATAGATGAGATGGAGGTTACTGGAACAGGGTTGAACGCAGGTTAAAGATCGATCAAATTGAGGTGTTAGGCCATTATCATTTTTGAGGCCGAACGAGATGAGCTTGCGGTCAAACCTAACTAAGGGATCGCGGATATAAATGCTGTCAATGGCATCAGGTTTAGTGCTCAGGGGAGAGATGTTAGCGACTTATGTTCTGTATCTGGTGGCCGCTAATGTCCCTCTTTCGTTAGCGAAGGATCCTATGGAAGTCCGACATCGAAAGGCAGGGAAAAACGACTTAGAGATAAGTTCCGATATGTATCTTTAAAACAATCATATTCATTAAATCGTCCAATTTTTTTTGTTTATTTTAAAATTGCTTTCGCCCGCTGCAATCCACATGTACCACCTTCTTTCCCACTCTTCTAAAAAAATTACAGGGCAGCTAAATCCAGACTAAACGTTATCGCCCGTTTCACAATTTATATCTAAAAGAAAACAGATATTTTGGTGATCTTTTTTTACATGCTCTTTTAAATGTTGATGTGATGTTGATGATTTCGGCTAGTCAATGTCCGGCACGAAGCTCTTTTCTTTCGTGTGATTTTCTTGTGGGTACACGAGAAAATCACACGAAAGCAGATCCGCTAAACAGGGGATTGCGAAAATACAGAGATCGAACATTCATCAAATAGTCCGAAATCAGTAAGGATGTGTACGGTGGTGCACTGTCAGCAGATCCAAGAGATCAGACTGGTTGCGTTAGGCGTGCTCTCTCAATCTTCGTATGCTTTAATATACATTTTAGGGGCAGTATTCCTTATTGACAGTAGAACAAGATGACAAACATTCGTGGAAAATGATCCTTCGTAGTAGAAATAATAGTTAAAATAACCTTAGTGTTCGATCTGCTCTGTCTGAACTTCTACAATCGACTCTCTCCTTGGAAGCACCACTATGAGTATTATAAACGTATCTACCCTATACATGGTTTCGATGTCGTACCCATATGCCAATGACTCGAGTCGTGTAATCTCTCTCTTAGACAATCCAGAGTTTTCTGATACCACTTGAAGGTATATATCCGGACATTTCCCGAAGGGATTTGCTGGAAATTTTACATTTTTGGAACGAATTTCGCCGCCAATTTTCGGACGCATGAAATATCGGTTAAGACTGATCCGAAATTATTACGAACTTTTTAACGTTTTTTTTCTGTTATTGACGTCGAAGGTCTTCCTGAACGAGGGTTATCTTCGATCAACAGTACTACGTATATACAGTGTTTCGGCATACTGCTTCATCACGGTATAATCACCACCAGTTTAGAACATATAGTTTGATTTTTAACACAGAACTTGGTGCAGACTCGTTGCTCCTTCATTTTTAGCTCCTTAAATTAATTGCCAAATAAAAAAGTTTTCCTCACTTCTATGAATCAAACTCCAACAATAAACGTCACCACGATTGGCGCAAAAATTGGCACGTATTTAGCTTATGAATGACAAAGCAATTCGGAACATCTTGGTGGTTTCGTAACAATTTTTAAAACTGAAAGTACTAGAACTTGCTGATCCATCTTCATTAATTCATAATTACATATGCATGTGTGTGAGATTGTATATATATACTCTGAAAACACAGGAATTTATTTCTCACAGTTTGTCAATCGGAGTTGCCTAGAGGAAGACACCACTGAGATCTCATCTCAGGTTGGGCTAGTAGTAGCTGCGGCGACTGGTTATTCCGCCCGCTCATCTATGTCTCCTTGCCTCGCTTCTTCGGGGATCTGTCTTCTTGGCTGATCTTCACATCGGCGAAGCCCGAATCCTGAGTAAACGATTTAACGCTAGGCATAAGCAAACAGTTAGTCTACTAGGACAAAGTGTGTGCGCCCAAGGCTCCTTCAAGTCTGCAACAATCGAGCGCTGTCTGCCTGGCGACGCTGCATCTGCACTCCTTCGCCCTCTCGTCAGCTTTCTCTGGTGCTTACCCTGAGCCTTATGCTAAATGTGCAGCAGTCATAGCAAATATTTAGTCACCACCGCCAATGTAGACGCTGTATCGCATCTTTTTCCCTTCTCTCAGGTTATTCTTCTTTGTTCTCCTTTTTCGTTTTTGTTTCGCTTATTTGCATTGGCGTTTCTTTCTTTAGGGCTGTCCAGTGGGAGAGCATCCAATACATGCAGGGTTATACTACTGCTGTTAATCTATCTTTGCCTGATACAGGACTTTCATGAATTTATATGACTATTCTATGACCCTTCCGTCACTTTTTCTCTTCTGTTAAATAGTTTGTCACTATCAACGGTTAATGTTTTACTTACAGAACGTTTAATATTTTCTCAAGCTTCCCCAGCTTGAGATTTGTGCTACTTTTGGTTCAGAAATCTCTGGGATGATTCCGCGTAAATGTCTTGCATACATGACGATGCTGCGGAAGATATAAGTTAAAGAGATACTTATAGAAAAATAGAATTAAACATTACAGGTGCATTTATAGTTGGTTTATTTGTTACTAATAGCGACACTGACTAGCTAAATATTGTTTTCAGCTAGAGAAATGTACTTTGTATGCATTACATTTGCATATCTCTTGCATTTGAGATTATAATTTGCAAAGTTAGAACCGTTATTCTAAAATAAGGGCTACCTAAGCATATATATGTATGCATGTGGGCGTGTATAAATATATATATATATATATATATATATATATATACGAACGTACATCTGTGAGATGCTGTACGTCGTTACAAACAAACGGTATGGAGGGATAATCAACCACGAGCCGGACACGCGCCATAAAGCGTTTATACACATCCACACGTACATAGTGGCCGAGTAAGCCCGATCCCTGGCCAAACAATAACAACAACGATGAGACAGCAATGAGGGTACAAAGCAAACGAGATGTTGAGTTCGCATGATGAGCGAATTCGGATCATGTCATTGTACTAAAGGCACACTGTGAGCTGGACCGCTTGGATATGACTGGACACAGCGGAACACGCAAAAAGGACAGCAGCGGGTAGAGCTCTGCTATCCGGCTGTTACCCGTCAACACTTACTCATCAACATCGTCGACGGCCCAAGCTAAACAAACGAATCGTCTGCGAATCCGTCCTCTCGAGCGTTTAGCGTTCAGGTATTGTTCGAAAAAGGGTGGGTGGGACCGGGTCCCAGAACATGTCTACTTCTCATCCCGTAATGCATCCCGTAGCATCACCTGTAGGCTTTCTTTCAAACGAATGATACATCATAAAACTGGCAGCTACTGTATATATATATATATATATATATATATATATATATATATATATATATATATATATGAAATTAAATTAATTAAGGCAAATTAATAATTTATATATATATATATATAATTTGTTTTTTCAATTTGTTTGCTCACAAAAATAGCACTGTGGCTGTTTCTCTTGGAAATAAGCTTTATTGCAAGATGTTGATAAGCGTTCTTATGTGCAGTCATACTAGTGGTAATATCTCATCGAACGCTTTCCCCGCGAGTATGCCGCGATTCGTTAGTTTGACGAAAAACTGTAACCGATACCCAAGATCAAATATTATCGAAGTAATAGTATTGCAAGCCCGGACATTTTTGGTCCCGGATAGTTTCTTAGTGGGTTTAAGGCTCCCACGACTGCTACTGCTAGCTGCTAGTAGCGCATGTGCAATATGCACTTTTGATAACTTCCCAATGAAAAACAATTTTATATATATATATACTCGATTTGTTTTTCCTCGCGAAGGTTTACTAGAGTTGGGATCGGAGTATCGATCCTTTACGTCAAAGTCACTGGTCATTACCTCCAGTCCATGTCGTTTGCCAATTGCAATCCTATACATTTATGCATGTATGTTAATTTGCATCGCATATATCTTTTTTAAAGCAGATTTTATTAAGAAACCGCACTAGTTTAACTACCCTACGTCATAAGCGTATCATTTTAAAGGTTCCCTTATCTTATCTTGCCGACTGGTGTTTTTGACATTTTTCACGAAATAGTTTTAGATATGCATTTTTTGGGCTCTGTGACACTCTCTATTGGATGACTCTGACATCAAGCTATGCAATGCAGCGGCTTATTAAGTATAATAAAATACAGTTGCTTATAATACTGCTTAATAAGTACAATCAAATACAGTTGCTAGGCACGCTTACTCGGATGCCGCAATTCCCTGCAACATTATTTTGTTACATTCACAGCGGATGTGACGTGCATCGGCAACATTACTAATTAATAGAAGAAGCGCCCAGTCACGCTACGCTAGAGCGTTTTGCCTTATGTTAGCGCGATATTTCAACACACGTTGCTAGCTGCCGTTTATTGCTGCGTCCATTGCTGCCATGACCGTCGTTCATAGGCAACAATGCTAGATCCGCAACAGCTTCGGAGAAATTTGCAGCAAAAACAATCTGTAGTATGGAAGCGACAGCTCATGTGGCGTGAAGAGGAGGGAGTCCTGATGGTGGTGGATGGTGGACCGAGCCGCTTCAACTGTCGGTGGTCGGTTCGATGTGTTGGACAATGTGCATGTGGTGCTGTGGGTGCTGCACATTTGCTGCCTGCTTGCCTGCCTGTTTGTCTATCTAGCTGTCTAGGCTGTGTTGTGTGTAAGCGACGAGGATCCTTCCGACGAAGGATAACATTCGAAGCCGAAGTAGATGAGACAGTGAAGATGCGCCTCTTCTGTCCATGACCGTCTCTGTGTGTGTCTCTCTCTCTCGCTCTCTCTCTCGCTCTCAGAGTGGTGAAAGGTGTGAGCGTATCATTCTTCGTCGTCGTCGTCATTTTATTGTTATTATTATCAGCATAATGCAACATAGGGAGCTGACGGACGGTCGCGCAGGCAGCGGGCGGGCGGTCGATCGTACAGTGGGGGGAGTGATGAAAGCGAAGGCTGTTGGCCGTGATACTCATATTAATGGGTTTGTTGAAGAGAGACGAGCCAAAGCTATTGCTCTCACTGTCACCATCATGATCGCCACCCCGCGTTATCGAGCCATTGAAACGTACCCCCCCCCCTCCCCTATTCCTTATTCCCTATTCCCTACCCCCTCCGCCACCCCCCCCCCCCATCTCTACCTGGACTGCTGTCTCTGTCGCCGTTGTCGCCGTTCTTCTTCTCCGTTGCTTCGTTATTCTCCCTCGTTCTTCGGTGGTAGCTGCTAATAGCAAGCACAATGCAACGAAGATGCGCCGCGCGGAAGCCATTTGTCGAGAGGCGATCAATGCGCCGCCAACAACAATACAAATCAGGGCAGACTGAGAAGTACCAGTAGCAGCAATAGTAGTAGTAGCCTACTTTTCTTTCGAAGTGAGTGCGATAAATGGGCACACACCACCACCTCTAAATGAAGCAGCAAGCAGCGAGAACGAACGACGCGAACGCTCGAACGACGCTAAAACGAAGCTATTAGAGCTACGGCGGCCCGCCATACTGGATAGGCGGGCGTAGCTCGAACGGTGCAGGCAGCGATTGCACATTTGATGACGCGCTGGCGCGACGATGACGATGAGGTGATGCTGGATTTGGTCCAGTTGATCTGTTGGCCGTTCAGCCGTTTCTTCACTCGCTTCATTCGCTCTCCCTCTCAACGAAGCCACGAAGCCAACCTCAACACAAAGGCTAAACGCTGCGTTTTACCACATTCAACCTTTTCGCATCGTATCCGTCCATTCGTATTTCTATATGTCCCTCACTGTTTCGCCCGTTTGTATATATGTATATATATATATATATATATGTGTGTGTGTGCGAGCACGTAGACATACCCTTAATCTAAATGATATCGCTCCTACTTACTCGTCCTATACACTCGTACATATCCAACTTAATACGTGAATTCTTGCTTTTTGATATGTGCAGGGCTTATTGTGTGAAATACGCGACCGCTCCAAGAGAAGCCAAGCTGATTTTACATGTATATATATATATATATATATATAGGGACCGACATAGCCCGCCGGCAAATTTATTTGTCCATGTTGTCTGTTATCACAATGTGTCACATAACGCACTGAAAACTAACGACTCAAGGCTCTAGGTCCAAGATGGGGCTGGTCCACCTGGCCTATATATATATATATATATATATATATATATATACCAGAGAAGTATTTTTGGCTATACAATGCTTTTTTAAGTCAATGATTTCTACATCTAATTCTACATTGTAGCCGGAACCTAGTCAACACTACATGCACATTTGTGGCGCTAACATGATGTTCGTTAGCTTCTCAGTATTAGTTCAGCATGTTTACTTAGCAAATTGACGATTACAGTTATAGTACGCGATACTGCATGGAGACGGCTGCAGCTGGTAGATACTCGGTCACTATAGCACGCCTGGTTTGCATTCAAGTGCATAGGCTTCGGTAGCCGTCATTCTAGCGCCCTTCCCTTTTGCATATGACAGAAAAAGTATGTATTACCTACTCATATACTTATTTTTACGAGAGCATTTCTGTTTCACAGTCGTTTTTCTCAAAGCCTTTCATCAAGTATCGCTTGAAATTGGTCGGGTTAGTATAACGTAGAGTAGGTTTTGAAGCTGGCATATGAAATTACTCAGCGTTTCTCCTTGTCAAGGAGTCTTCAACTAGCTGCATTAACTACTCTATAACGAAAACTATGCTGACATGACCGCAGGACAAACTGCGGCTTGCAGTAGCGGGTTTGTCAGTATGCCAAGCATCACTTTGTAGAGTTATTTGTTCATCGAACAGCAGTGCTAGCAATACTTTTTTCGCAAATGAATTATAGCGTGAACAAGTGCCAAATGCACAAAAAGGTTGTATTAGCTTCGCTAGCTCGATAATTTATTTTTATCTGAAGCCTGCAGTATTCCAGCGGAAGATAAAATTCCTGCGCCGATAAAGATTCATCAGAAGGAGCCAGTAGGTGCCACTGATATTAGTGCATCAGGTATTGCAGCGTAACATTCGTTGATTTATTGAGATGACAACCCTGGCGAGATGTGGCTCTAATTTATTCTATTGGCATCATAACGGGAGGCGCTAAGCACATCAATTGATCACAAAGCGATCACACATATGGGGCTCCCTTTGAATTAATGCATTTATAATCTCGTACTGAACAGAATGAGAAATAGGATGTCTATTTAGCCCTTAGAAGCAGTTGGTGGCAAATAGCTTATGACAAAGCGCACATTCCGTCCACTGGGTAGAACAGAACACATTGTAGATGTGTTACAAATTCATAGTTGCACACTCATGAGCGCCTTAGTGTTAGGTTAGCTCATTCTTAGAAGCGGCTACTTGGTTTGTAATTCGAATCTTATGTTCGAACTACATGAAATCGCATGACATTATGCGGTCCCCCCTACAAACTAAGTGTCCGCAGGCGGACCAAATGCTTACTAGCGTAAATTATCTTAAGGCTTGAAAAGTCGTATCTTTTTATATACTCTAAAAGATTGAGCATCAGCTTACAATGGCATGGGGTGTGCCGTCACAGCCGAGGTCCCCCAAATATATGTAGTGGAGTCCCCAAGGAATTGTACTAACCCTATGGAAAATAGCCTACAATGGAGTACTCGGACTCCCGAGATCCACTCGAAGAATACGCAAGCAGAGTCTTGGCGGATATCCGAAGATATTTCTATACACTAGGCCTCAACTCGGCTTCACAAAGAACTGACGACATTTTTCTGATGCGCTTTACCCAGAATCTATATTATCCCTTGAGGGCACCACATAATACTTACACTCACGGTCAAGAACCCGGATGTCATCCCCGATAAATCCCTGCGGAGGATTCCCCAGTGGATACCCTCCTGGCGTCAGTACTTGCCACACCCCTCATGGAAGCGTGCGATTACCAGGGTCATGACACGCTGCCTCCTCAATAGGACACAAAGGATCATGGCGCTGAACATCGCAGATTCAAATCGCACAGCCTCCACGGCAGTTATACAAGTTCTCTCTAGATGGATCCTTTAGTGCCTTAAATCCAAAGAAGGACTATTCTCAAAAAGCCTATCAATTAACTCAGATACAGAGATACCACTATTCAGCAGGAAAGATATTCAAAACAGCGAAACAGTAACGGGACGCAGTCCAGCCGTGTCATCCTGGATACACGGCAATATCAATAGTCCCTGAACTTAAACTGCCTGCCGACTCGCACAACTGCTAACGGGCCCTCCCTTAAATGCCCCTAACGTGTTACGCCCTCACAGAGGCGGTTATAAGATGAACGAATAAAATGAAATTGTCATTGGCAACATTGCACTGTATAGCACTGTTGCTCACGCTGGTACGTATGGCTGTAACAAAGATCACACTTTTACGAGGCATACTATATTATGTGTCGCGCACAGTTTTAGCTTTTCCTAACAAAAGTATAATGTCAAAACAACATCGCCCCAGCGCATATGGCGGCCGCTCAGATGCAACGCTATGGCCCAACGCTATTTAATCCGGTCCCTATTCCTTTGAACTCTCATCTGCGCGGTCCGTACTGGTGCATTACGCGTTCCAGTGTTTCCACTTATCTGTGAGAACTGTTCAATTTGTCGTTGTCGTCGTCGACGTCTTCCTTCGTCTACTCCTATCTGTCTGCGGACCGACCGGCCCGCTGGGCTGTCTATTATAGCAGCGTTTCTTCATGGGCCGCCCTTCAATGGGCGGTCGTTACCATCTCAACTCGGGCAGCTCAACCCGGCTGGGACGTTGTCTGTGGTTTTCGGCTTAAGGCGAAGGAAGCCTTGTCGGACGTTGAGCTGAAAACCGCAAAGTGTGCCGTTGTGGCTGCGCACACTGATCCCCCTTCCACCTCTGCCCGCGCTCACAGGCTGTCTCTCCACCAATCCGGTGGCCGGAGCTCACTCCTACCACCACAACCGCCAGCCACCGCGCCGTCCGTCCGACCAGCGTCGTCGTCGTCCATCGTCCTGAACTGCGTGTCCTTTCCTTCCCTCTCAGCCAGAGCCTGGGCTGGAACCTCCGGTCGCTGGTCGATGGTTGCTTGAGACCGAATCGGGAAGGCAGACGGTAGTGTGTTGTCAATGAAGCTTTTGAGCCTCGTATTCTAGTACCTGTATCCTCTCATTCCATTTCCCTCCGTCCTGACGACATTATTTCTATAAAATGAAGTCGATGATGAAGAAGAAACGGAGGAAGAAGAAGAAGAAGACGAGAGCGCAGAGAGGGAGAGATGGCGGAGGTACAAGAGAGTCCAGTGTGGAGGAAAGCCTCCTCACTGTCTGGCCGCAGGCCGGCCTTCGCGCACTCGCTATTCCCGCCGCGAAGAAGCGTCCTTTCGGTCCTGACCACAAAACCGCAAAGCGCCAGCCAACGGGCCGCCCGATTGGCCACACTCACATCTCAAACACACGACCCGACCCAACATCAACCCTTTCTACATTATCTCTCTGTCTTTCTCTCTGGCGCCCGCGCTTGCCTCCCCCCCCCCCCGCCCCAGTACCCAAATTTGTTCCCCTTTATTTCACCAGCACTGAGCTATGTCGTTCGTTGGTTGCCTTCTTCTCTCATCACTACTAGAGATACTATACTCAATGGCTGGCCCAACCACCCACCCACTCGGTAACGCCGCAACAGTAGCGGCAGCGTCGTCGTCGGCAGCAGCAGAGGCAACCAGATCAGCAGTCGCCCGTTGTCGTAGCATAGCCGCCTGCATAGCCGCCAGCCGCCCTTTCGCCCAAAACCGCAGCGTTGTGCGACTGTTGTGGGTCTCGTTTGTATCATCTGCTCTGTCTGTAACTCGCATGGAGGGTGAATCCGCAAACGACTGCTGCTGCTGCCACCAACACACCGCCGCGACCGCAAGACTGTGGCTTCAAAACACTACTCGGCTACAGAACAACCAGCCGACCGACCGACCGAGCAGCTCTCCCAAAATTATGATGACGCCGCCTCACCACAGACACTCCAGACCTCCGTCACTACTCCCCGAAGCTCTATTAAACGTACATATAATTCGTATATACATATAAATAAATAGCATAACATACACCCATTATTCATTTTCATGTGCCGATGATCTTTTGCAGCGATTACTTACCAGCATATATATATATGTTTTGTTTGTAGAGGAAATTGAATTCTGTCATACACTGTTGCTACAAGTGGGACTGATCCTTCTCTCGAGCCGTGTATGACTCGACCCTAGCGGTTGGACGTTGGTCCGCCAAGACCCCTGCCCACTGAACACACTATTAGGAGAACTAGCGGCAAGCGCCTAACAGATCATGTGGCCAAAGTCACTCACGGGTTCCGCCCACCGGTCCGACGTGATTGTCCCAACACCTGCGAACCCGTTTGATTACAAGACACGTCATCTGTTGATGTCATAGTGCTATCCGTTTTCTTCTGTACCTGCCTAGCTCGGCTTCCTTTTTCATCACTGCAGTTGCCATTTCCTCGCTTAGCTTTCATACTAATGCTGTGCTGCATATGTACTCCACAAACATTCTCATATAACTCCTTGGTGGGTCTGGTGTTCCAACTCCTCCGATTTATATATATATATATATATATATATATATAACTACCCGGTCAGTAAGAGGTTCTGGTCGAATAGCTTCTTCATTACATGTATGTGCTGTCCTGCACATACATGTAATGAAGAAGCTATTCGTCTATCTCATACAAGAATGTCAGGTTAAGGATAGACACAAATGCAGTTTATGGAGAAAATGTCAGGCATGTGGAGGGTACAGCTCGTTAGGCTATTTACACATAAAAAGAGTTAAAGCAACACAAAACGGAAACTCAATAATAGTCATAATTGTTAAAAGAACAGACTTTGCCTTAGTTAAGGAGTGGTAGTTCAATACTTATTTAACTAGATCCCTCTTCTCAACGAAACAGACGCAAACACTTGCGCCAAAAATCGCGACGATTTTTCAGACTGTCAATTTCTTCGTTTTCGTGTTCGAACTCCTATTAAGCATTGTCCTTGCAGCCTGTTGTCGTGATAAATGATTCGCATTTTTGTCAAATTAAACAGTTTTTTTTTTCGGTTCTGAAGCATGGATGCGTTAACCCTTCACCGAAAGGTGGTTAAAACCTACACTTACTGTTATGCTATAAGTTTCAAACTTGATATTTGAACTCTGAAGTGCCTGCCATGACCCACTTCCTTGACAAATTGCTTCGCGTTCCCACATAAAATAAGCTAAATATATTTCCAATAGCTGAGAAAGTAGACATTAACTAAATTTTTTAAACCTTATTATTTAAATATTTCTAACATATGACTTTAATTCTGGACTGCCCTGTTTAGTGACTCCCTTCACAGAATACTGCAATACACCTTGCATACACTGTACTAGTCCAGTATTGCAATTACATACAATTTTCATGTTTCTAAAGAGTACCAATAAATAGAATGGCCGTCCAAAGTTATAAGTAATTACAAAACGTTGACTTTTCAGAAACGAGATTTCAGCATATCAGTTATCGTCTCCTGAAAAAACACTCATATAGATTTGTACACAAATAACTCTTATATAAAACACAGATAAATTCTAGGTGTGCTTTTTGTAATGGTAACCAAGTACACAATAACTTATTCAGCAGCACTTCAAAATCACGGACATAGGCTACAAACTCTGGCTACAGATTGGAAATGTATAGTCTAAACATATAAACGTCACAAAAAAGCATCACTATTACGTTAATAAACTCGTTAGTAGCATTAGTCATGAATATATCGCCTGCTAATTATATAGGAATTCTACTGCTTTAAAAGGTAAACTAGATATGAACGTGTTGTCAAAAAGATATGGTCTCTGACTTTCTTGTTTTTCTGCTCTGCTCCTAAATGCGATCGACCTCTTTCTCTCTTTCGCTCATTTTTTGTGACTTCGTTTTGGGTCCGCCAATGAACATGACGATGATGATGATTATGATGATGACGTTGGTACAGCGGTGATCGAAGAACGTGAGGGCCAAGCGATTGCGTTCGTCGATGTCTTCCCTACAACAACAACAACGACAACAACAACAACGACAGCAGCAGCAGCAATAATAACAACAGTCGTATTCGACGTTGATTTTGACGTGGACTCACGGCGCTCGCGAGAGTCGTTGTTTGGTCAATGGCCGCCGCGAAGAGAGTTTCATGCATCAATTTTCGACATCTTCTCTCGATTCATTCGATATGGGATCTTTCACCGACGACGACGACAATCCGACATTTGCTTCTCCTCGCAGAGACGTTGATAAAGAAATGAGCGGTGTCATTATATATATATACATATATATATATATATATATATATATATATATATATATATATATATATATATATATATATATATATATATGTAAACATTTATCTACATACACATACACAGAAAGACAGACACACGTTGGCTTAGTTGTGCCTCGACGATGACAGATCCGGCATGAAATGGGCTTCGTCGGCTGGAGGCACCAAATATTATCATAATGCTATAACAATGCTTATAATAGTGGTCGTAATAATTGTTGTTGTTGCTGCTGCTGCGGTGGTGGCTTGTGTTGCTGCTGCTGGTGTGACAACCATCACTACCACGAGGACCTCTGTCGGAATGTTTCGACTTGTCGGTCTCGTCGTGTTCGAGAACTTGTTTTTACCAGAAACTGCAAGGCCGCGTTGTGACGGTGCGGTCAATCGGACAAGCATAACTGTTGCTGTTTGAAACAAACAGCCCGTTTCTAGCCCGCTTAGTGGATGAGTCGAAGTTGTTGGCCTATATCACAGAAGAACCAAGATTAATTTACTTTACTTCTTTAAATTTGTCTTTCATTAAATATCTTTCTTTCGTATGCTGATGTATACACTGTGCAATAGTGATCTTAGAATTGTTTTTGTTTTTATATGGAGTCATGTGTGTTTAGATTTCTAGAAGCCATATGATATACACGCATTCGCTTTATATATATATATATATATATATATATATATATATATATATATATATATAGTATATATATATATATATATATATATATGTGTAGGTGCGTATGTGTGTGTGTGTGTGGCGGCAGGATGCAGGCAACCGCATATGATCATTCATAATGAGTCGCGCGAACGGACGCGGCGACGGCCTCCCTCTGTCTGACCGAGATCACGACCCTCGTGGCGACCGCCGCCGCCACGGCCACGGCCACAGTCGTCGCCCTGCTACTAAACCGTGAGAGAAGAGATGAGCAAGGGGGAGAGAGAGAGAGAGAGAGAGAGGGAGGGGAGGTCGTGAAAGTCAGTCAATCAGCCAGTAAGCGGTCAATCGATCGACTCACCAGCGGCGGATAACCGAACAGACAGACAGACAAACAGACAGACAGACCGAGGGACGGACAGACAGACGCCTGAACAAGCGGACGAGCGGCCGGTCGTACTGTCGTCTCTCAGCCAAAACAACAACAACAGCAGCAGCAGCAGCAGCAGCGGCGGCGGCGGCAGCAGCAGCAGCTCAGTTTTTCACTGTTCGGCGGTTGACGGCTGCAGCAGCAGCAGCCGCTGCGGGCAGTATCAACAGCGCTAATAGGAGACTGGTCATGAGGTGAGCCTTCATGTTCAAGACACATCATCATCATCGTCATCGCCATCATCATCATCATCATCTAGCTAATGTCCGTCAATGCTGCTGCTGCTGCGGCTACCACTATGGCGGTGGTAAATTGCTGGTGTTGTTGTTGTTGTTATCGTCGTCGTCGTCGTCGTCGCAATGGCGTAATCAGCGATGCTGTCAATTGCCTCTGTCCGGTGGGCCGATGTCGATCAGGGTTTGATCAGACTCAGCCGGCGGCCCGAACGATGGATTTGAGGCACCATCATCAGCGGGAGCAGCAGCAGCAGCAGTTTCGCTGTAAAATCGTCACGTCGATGACGCCGACGCCGACAACCACGAACTACTCCGACGACGACGACGACAACGACAATAATGAGGACAACCTCGAACTACTTGTTACGACGAATGCTTGTTTCTGCTGTCGCTGCTGTTAGTTCGATGACGATCAGTAGAGAGAACCAGTAGTCTTTCGAGGCAAGCGTGGTCTTTTGCCCGCTGTTGGTCTACTGCTGCTGGCGGTCGGCATTAAGTGCAATTATTTGAACATTTGTTGCTGCTTCCCGCACATGTTCCCGCTCGTGTCTCACCAATCAACCGACCGCTTCGGCATCAAACACTGCCAAAAAGACACGACTCTACCGACAAACTTGAAGACGAGCGCCGTCCAAGGCAGAGAAAACATGATGGCAGGCTGGCTGGCAGGCAGGCGGGCATGCAGGGAGTCCAGTCTGTCTGGGAGATCTTGGGAAACCGGAAAGCAATACATGAGAACGTGAACGAGGACATCTCCAGCCTCGGGACGAGACCAGACAGACCAAACCCGATAGTTGGACCGACATTGCCTTGGTGACATGACAGTGAAGCAGGTAGATAGGAAGACGAACAAAGTGTGAAGCAACACAAGAACACAAAAACGTAGCCAAAAAAGCTAACAGCATCCAAACCGGAACCTCGCCGAGATAGAGCTTACAACTGAGATTGCACAAATGTTATCCGTTGCACTTGTACTCGCATTATTATAATGCTGATTGAAAGCAATAGAACGATAATAATAATAATAATAATAATAATAATAATAATAATAATAATAATAATAATAATAATAATAATAATAATAATAATAATAATATAATAATAATAATAATAATAATAATAATAATAATAATAACTTACTAAGGCTCTATTTTAATTTGTTGGCAGTTGTTATTGTCAAGCTTGTCGTTATTTGCAGTGGGTAAATTGTGGCTACAATGTGCCAAACTTTACAACGAAAAGTAGTCCGTTTCAGGTAATGGCGTGGTCATTTCGACGCGCGGTTTCGTATTTTACTTGGCAGCTATCACTGACACGCTCCTAGACAACTGCATCTAAAGACGTCTGTTTTTAACAGTTACTCAGTCAGTTTTGTTTCGTACTGTTACTGACTAGACGCCGAGCTAAAACACACCATCAAGTCCACGTCATATCACTCCTAAACTGTTTCCTGCAATATACATCCTGCCAACGGCGGCGGGACGCAGTGCTAAAAATGGTCTGTAAGTCTAATGTACTGTGTCCTATATGCGGAGAACTTATTTTTGTAAACCTTAAAAGTACGCTTGCAAAAAGATGTAACTCCGCGAGTAGACTATTCAAGCTGTAGTTACGTTTGGATTTTCATCTTAATCATTAGACTATTCAAGCTGTAGTAACGTTTGGATTCTAATTTTAATCATTTATATTATTAAATGTAGAGTGTTGTTCGAATAAAACTCATATTTGCATTTTTACTGCAGTTTTCTTTGTACGCTAACTTTGTTAGACAATCGTGACAAACGCATGACTATTAACTAACTGGTAAGAGAGATATGCAGCTTTCAATGACGCATGGACAACTTACACAACCTCGGTCGTGGTAGGTCAAACGATCCGAGAGAGCGTGATTTTAAGCAAGACAATGTATGCCAGCGTAATTTATCTGCGAGTCTATGAAAAATCGGATTAGATAACTCTGTGTTATAGATCGTACTAATGCCTGGTTTACTAGACCAGTTCACGACCACCTGAGTTCAACCCAAGACGAAGACCTCTTAAAATAACAGCATATATATATATATATATGTTTTTTTTATATTTATACATATGTATAGTATATGTAATTCTGTATTAGCTCACCGCAGAATCACTTTGAATGAGACGTTTTTATTTCAGGATTTCGCGCATTGAGATTATTGACAGTACATATTTACGAAGCGTTCTAACCACAAACATTGTCGCGTTGACCGAGGAGAGGTAATCATTGTGCGCAGTCGGCTTGCGCAGTCGGCTTACGCAGTCGTAAAGCAACTAGCATTAAAATCCTATCTTCTATTATTGGTTGCGTCAAGATTGTATGTTCAGAACACAAACAAGCCTACATACGTCTTCCTCTGCTTTATAAATGATATGGAAAATATCGCACGAGGAGCCGCTATCATTTATGCTGACGACAGCACTTTTAAATATGTTGGGCAGTCTGGTGAGGAGGTACACCGGGTGATGATGCAGGATGTCACTGCCCTCAACGCTTGGTGTGCAGCAAACCGTATTGCTATAAATGCAAAGAAAACTCAGGTGGTGGTCTTCGGACAGGGTAACGCCATTTCTCGAATGCCACCTGTAATCATAAATGGCCACCTGATTCAACCCAGCGACTGTGTCAAGGTCCTGGGTGTAACAGTAGATGCAAAACTCTCTGGCAACGCGCATGTAGAGACCCTTATCCGTCGACTTGCTGTCATCACAAACTCATCAAGATACATCACGAACCAAATTGGAGCATCTTCATGCAAGCTGCTCTACAACGCCTTTTTCTTGAGTCACCTTACGTACGGGTCGGAATTCTGGACTGCCTGCAGTAAGGGTTGGGCGCAGCGACTGAGTGTGGCACAGGGGCGCTTTCTTCGTATGTTTCGGGGATCGGCCAGTCGAGAGAGAAAACAACACAATATTTTAGATATAGAAAATACCATGCGCTATTTAACCTTGATAGTGATATTTAAGAATATCCATGGGATTGGGCCGAAGATACTAGAACTTGATCGCCTTAGAGGGGCGAGAGAGACCAGAGCATCAAACACGGTCACACTGAAGATCCGCATGCATCGAAGCAGCAAGGGCAGCCAAGCGTTTGGCGTGCGAGCTGTCAGAGAGTGGAACACTCTTCCGGTTAGCTTGCGTTGTTTGAAATCCTTAAACAACTTTAAGGAGAATTTAAAGTCATACCTATTACCCCGTCAATAATGGATACACTTGTCTTCCTAAATTGACCCTCGCATAGAGGTAAACACAAGTAATTTTATTCCGGCTGCAACTTTTTACCAACACAATGGTAACTGTAGTAGGTTTTAAATTACTATATCCTCCTTGCAAATAATTGTAAATGTATGAAACAACATACCATTGTAATTGTGTATATAATAAATAAATGACCTTGTTCAAAAAAAAAAAAATACGTATGCGCATACGGAGTAATTCAAATATATATATATATATATATATATATATATATATATCTTAGGGAGGCGACGGTGTTTAGATATTACCAGAAAGCCTACCTACGAACAAAAGTGTATATGCCGCCTGCATTTGCCAGACGTAGAATTAACTTAGCGGGACGCACAAAGCCAGAGTTGAACAAAAGGCTGATGATGCATGAGAAGTAGCCATGATGTTGCTAATGTAGAAAATGTTTATCATGGCAACAGTCTTTTTTCGTCACCAGACCTGTTGACTGCTCGAAGCTGGATGCGATGATGGACGAGCTCAATTTTTATTTCATCGCTAAATGTCGCCGCCGTCGCTTCTTCTTCTGCTGCTGCTGCCGCTGCTGCCGCCGCAGTTTCCGATCCCATTCGTAGTTTGGTATCGTAGGCGTCAATTCAAAAAGAGCAATCCTACCCGCAGATTAAATTGATCAAGCTGTCTCGTCTGAATGTAAAGAGCAACGTTTGTCTAACTTTTCTTGGACGTCCAAGATTGCGGCCGCCTGAACGGTCTTCACTACTTTCAATCTTACATCGATTAACTCATCACGGTTTAGCGTGTTGGGGTCGTACGTGAACTAATTCCTTTATCTAGCATTGGGAGCTACAGACAGAAAACATGCGTGAGCGATATGCTGAAGAAAGGTTCATATTATTGTTAATTGCAGATCAAATTCACACACACATATATATATATATATATATATATATATATATATATATATATATATATATATATATAAGTGTGATGATAAGATAGGCGAGCTGGCGGCAGTATAGCAGCCTGTATGAACTGTTTTTGTGACCGTCATTTGTTGTTGTTGTTGTTGTTGTTGTTGCTGTTGTCGATATTGTTGTCATCGAGGTGGCGGTATTCAACATCGTATTGGTTGTTATTGTTGGCTGCCACCTTCGGATCGGTCAGCGGGCGTGTCGATTTGTCATCATCATCGCCGTCGTCGTCATTGTTGACCGCTGTTAGTCGGTTTCCTCTTCTCCTCTGCGAACGTCGTCTTGATAAGGTTGTCTACGCTAACTTTTTGACTCGAAAACGGACCCGTTCAAGCCAAATACAGTAACCAAAAGTGACAAAAAGCCGCCGAATCTGCTTCATATGCAAAATGATTGATCCATTGGTGTATATAATAATTATTATTACTCTTCAACAGTTGTCACGCCCGTTTGAACGAATTCTCCAAGTCAATGTAACAGAATGCCGTTTGCGTTCGCCAATGCTGTAACGAAATTTTCTAATCAATCTCCTTCGGACTATATACATAGACGAAGAGAAAAGTTTATATATATATATATGTTTCAACTTGCTTTTGTGATTGTCATCAAGGGAACTGACCGCCCGTTTTTGTGGCACGTTGAGAAACTTAATGTCTTAGACTACGACGGTAGGTATTACAGCAGTCACCATCCCCGATTCGAAAGTATTGAACTCGCCTTCAGTATCAGTTATTATATATGAGTTTTAAAATTCACTTTCCGACGCGAAAGATTGCGTTCCTGGCAATGAACCACCTTACTTACTTTAACCACAATGCTTTTATTTATAGCTTGGTGGCATGTTTGCATCCTCCATTGAACCATATGTATGTATTTTTGGCATTATCTCGGTATCATTAGTCGGTTGGAATGATAGAAATATATTGAGAGTACAAATCACTCACACAATTGACTCAATTCGATATTTCGTTGTTGTTGTTCTCCTTCTATATACTTGCATTCTCTAGTTTTGTATTAATGCGTTGTCATAAATATATTCGACTGAGTTAACGCATTCTAAATGCATTAATGCATACACCATTATCACAACCTTTGATGTGGTAGTGGTGTACTCATTCGTAAATTCACGTAGAAGATGTGCAGTGTAACAATGGCTAGTGACAAATTTAATAAACGGTTTCAATAAAAATAATTTTACTGTACTCTTGTATCACAAACTGCGCAAAATCTCAGCAAATAGTAAAAACGTTTAGCTTCATTAGGCGAATCCCACCGCTCAGTTCTGTGATAATTTAAGTAAGCATTTCGACTCTATTTCGGCTAACCCTTTACTCAATCGTCAAAATATTAAATCGAATGGTTCAAACATTTGAACACTTTAATGTCGATTTATCTGTAGCTGGACAGTAACGTGGCAACACTGTTAATCGCACCGTTGCTGACAGACAAAAAAAATATATATAGCAGAACTGCAAGACTGATCCGTTAGTCGCATATTTGCAGGGACATTTTAGACGTTGAGGTTTCTACGCTGATCTTGACAGTCTGTGGTCTTCTCTCCGGCTGTTGGACTTGCAGCAGCATAGAGAAGCCGCGTTCTTTTCGTGAAGTCTACGACAACGCCGCGAGTGTGGTTGCGAGCCTCCACCCCACCTCCCATTCCCCCCCCCGCGCTAGCTGAGCCGAGTCAACAGTGAGATAGTAGAGCCCCTGCTCGCTCTTGTGGCGCTTCATTGATTCATTGTTGCATTTTAGTGGCGTATGGCTTTCGTCGCCTCCGAGGAGGTCTTTTGGGGGTTCTTGCATTCTTGTTCGTCCTCCCGGTGCTTCATTGTGGGCATTGTTATTACTACAACCGATGCTGCTGTTGCTGCTGCTGCCGTTGTGGGTTTAGAAGTCTCTACGTTTGACTGGTGGTGAAGCTGGAGGTGGTTGATTTTGACCTCACCTGCAAGCGCGAATCGACTGTCATAGCTCAACTACTTCCTCACGGAGGCACCTCGAATGCGCCTAAGCGCTTAGACATTGCGCCCGACAATGCATCTGCAACAACAGCCAGCTACGAAGCACGACGAATCCGTCACAGTTGTCCTACTACTAGAATAACTACGATCACCACCACCATCACCACTGTTACTACCATGACTGCTGTTACTACAACAAACGACGACAGACACAACAACAACAACAGCAGCAGCCTTCCTACGAGGTAGTTGTGCAAACAGTAAGCGACGACCAGCGACGCTCACCATCCGCGGCGGCAGAGGCACCACGTCGATCTGAAAAGCCTGCCCCTTCCTCCTACCCCTCACCTCCCCCCCGCCAGTCTCTTTCTCTCTCTTTCGCTCTCCCCCCCCCCTCCTCTCTCTCTGTGTTGTTGGCTCAATAATAACGCTGCAAAGGGAAGTGATGTTTTGACTGCGAAAGGCCCACAATTGTTGAATTGCTGCTTCGTGTTGTGGCATCACGCTCCACGGGACTACCGTGGTGCTCCGACATGTCAGCTACCCTTCGGTGTGGATTTGGCTTCTTGCCTTGACTCTGACGATCGCTTCTAATTGACGCTTGGGAACCCCGAACACGCAATAGATAGAGGCAGACAATGATCGCGGAAAAGGAATGTGTGCGTACGGTCGGGCTTCCATTGACCTAAAGCCTGATCTTTGTGGTTTTAGGCATGCAAACTAAACACTAAGTTTGTGGGAAGATTAATTCATATTGTAGCAAAAGTACTAGCCAGGTTAAGATATATATATTGATGCAGACTATGTATTTGAATAGATGTATATATTATACATAGATATATCTAAATGATAATACATATATACTTTTGCTACAAAATTATTAATTCTTCAAATTCACAAACATCAAGCTACAGGTCATTAGAAACCCGACTTAACGCGTACATATTTATAACACGCAAAGCTCACCACATTGCAACCACAGATATCGGGTCGTCGATGCATCGATATATATATATATATATATATATACATATGCATATTGTTATGCGGATTAATGTTTATTTCACTCAAATTGAGTATATTATACAGTACAAAGGTTTCTTCATAAAACTTTATGTTTTTCACGCTTCCGGCGAGAGAAGTAGTGCAACGATTTTGGATCCAGTGCTGTGCATTCCATTGCATGGTACTTGGTACACCTCTGCAGAACCGGCAGGTGCACAACTCATACTCCTCGTAAAACGCTGCGTTTGAAGCTACCAGGTAGTGATAACCATGCGATATGTACCTGGCGTATACGCAACGACTGTCAAAAGCTAATAAACATTTAATCCAGTGGCATTTGAGCGTTTTTAACCCTTCGGAGTCTCGAGTCAAAATACGAGCTCTTTGTTGGATATAGGTATCTTTCCCCCGACCCCGCACTTGAGGTTCGAGCATAGGAAGAAGCCACAAGCGGCCAACTCAAGATAAAATGTGTGGAGAAGGGCAATTATGCAACTGCGGCTGTGAACGTATCTGTAGGAGCATTCTCATAGGGAAATATGATTTCGCGGTCGCCAACGATAATACAGCGAACACAATACAGAAAGACTTGGCTTTAATTTGCGTAGTACCGTCGTTAGCACAGTATTGTCGACCGCTATATCGTACTGGCTATTCGATTTGAACTAAAAATACCTGATAATATATTGGTGCTTCTTCATGCCTAAGACAAGCGCTGCACGGTTCAACTGTCTGCCGCCAGTAATCTAAACGCCGCTTGCCTGATATCTTATGTAATAGTGTTACTTCCTAGAAACATAGTACAAGGATTATTGCTTATAACTAAACGAGCTACGTAAATTCACATATTTATATAATTCTATATGAGTATATATATCTATATAAATCTATAATATGTATGTACTTATATATATATATATATATATATATATGTGTATATGTATATATTTTTTCTCAATGGAAGGGAATTTTTTATTTAGGAGTGAGAATCCTGTTGTACGGAATTATATTGAATATCACTTATCACAAAAAGCGCCATTACAGGTGCATGAGTTGTCTGATGAAGTTGTTGAAGGAACCGAACATACCGTCGGATTCGTCAGAAAAATTAAAATTAGAAAGTTGATATCTCAGAACCCTAATTTTTGCGAACTGTTTTCAGTATGACTAGTTGTCTTTTTGTAGCCAGCATGATCCTCTATATAGGGTGACATTTTCTATCGAACATGATATGTCTGGTTTCCTTGCCGAACAACTCGTTCGCCCGCAAAGGTGTTTTTATTTATGACGTTAAATCTTACCATCCACATCAGTATAACGCATGATAGTAATTCCACTTTAACTCCTAAACGAAACATTATTTTCCATATTCCATAGAGAATTTTTTTAATAAGTTGTACCACCCCTTGCACTCAATTAAGGAATTCCCCTATATATATATATATATATATATATATATATATAGTTTTCTCGCAATGGCACATTTTGTGAAGTGATGTCCGGCACATTGATATTACTAACATTCGTTTGTTCACCGTCGCTCTAAACAAGACATTTCCTTGTAAACAACAAAATATTTTTAGAAAAAGTTCAACCACCTCCTGAAATGAGTGTACCACATACTGCCATACGCTGTATACATATTTTTTTGGAATGTACCAGCAGGACAATGCACAACAAGATCCAAATTACAAATCAGAGCGAACTCTATCCTAGCAGTTCCACGCATAGCAGCGCCTCGGATTTTTGTTTCGAACGGTGGATTTGCCGCTTAGCCACCGACATGATGAGAACCCTGTGTGTGTCCATTTGTCAGGGTGCTTGACACCTACTGACTATACATGCAATCCTTGGCACTACGACAGTAAAACACTGACGCGAAACAGTAACGCTAACGACGGCAACGATAACAGCAACAGAACTAATGATGACGACACCATAAACACCAGCAACAATACTATTACTACTTCGAATACTATTATTACTACTACTACTACCGCCAGCATCAGCAACAAAAGAACTACGGAAAAGAAGCAACAATAGCAATGACGGCAACCACTTCAACAACAAAAAAAAAAACAACAACAGCGGCTCTGAGCAACGACAACAACCCAGAAACAACACAGCAGAAAGAACGGCAACAACAACAACAGAAAGCAAAAGGTATGGGTGTCAGTGATCTTAGCAATACTGTTGATTGAGCAATATGCGGCCACTGTAGCTTGCAGAGGGGACGGCTCCGTGTGAGTGGGTGTGTGTTAAGGGCGTCGAGTGTGGTGCAACGGAGAAGGTTGAAAGAAGGATTTAAGAAAGGGAGAGAGATTAGGAAACGCAGAGAGAGAGAGAGAGAGGCAAAGAAGCAGAAGAGATGAGTCAGTCCTTCTGCTGGTTGGTTGGTGGGTGGGTGATTGGTCGGGCGATAGATTGCCGTGCTAGTGGGCAGCTGCCGGTTGTACCGTCGGCTGGGCCACGCCTGCTGCTGTTACTGCTGCTAATCCAGTCTGACCGACCGGGAGCAAGGTTTTACCACCAACGGCCCGATCTCAGAAAAAGCATATATGCCGACAGCAGACGACGACGAAGCAGGCCGACCAGTGATGCCTTGGTCACGCTGACATCGCTTTGTAGCTAACCTTAACGCCGCGAACGACGCCCGTATTGCACTTGGTTGCCCTCTATAGTTTGGCTATATTCCTCTGATCAGCACACCTATGCTTGTACGTACATACACACACATATACCCATATATACACACATGTGTGCGTTCGGGTTTGAGCATTTGCTGGCAAAGATAATCACTGCTGGGGCTTGTTTTATGCACTATAAGCCTTGCATTAGATTCGATACCGAGTGCAAAGGGGTTCGTCACTTTTTGATCTCTCTCGGTATTTGGGTGCACGGCAAATTCCGGAGAGGAGTACGGACGATGCAATCCGGGCAATCTTCTTCCCAGCTAAATCTGCCGCTGTACGCTGCTACAGAAGCTATGTTTGGTAAAGACGAGGCGTCCCCGCTCGTTTAGCCATCGTCTGATTCAGGAAATCAAAATGTGATCTTTTAGCTCGTCACTTTTTCAGTGTCTTACTCAGTCTCTATTCATAGTGGTTAGCTGACTGATAGAACTGCGGCTCCCACTCCTGCTATTAGCGTGACTACAAACGCTGTTTAGGGCACTGATACAACTATGGGTACTCGACGACAACAACCGTATTTTGCCGAAACCAGGTTCCGCCTTCTAGGTTCCCTCTACATTGTAGGTTCAATCACGTTTGGTGCACACGTGCCAACGAGAAGTTCTTGGCAGTGATGTTCTGCCGTGTTCGTCTTGACCATTTAGCCGATTTTTTATTAAAACTCACTTACCGTGAGTGTGTCGTAAGTCTGCAACACGGGCAATTTTTGGCCTACATTTTTTGAATCTGGGCTACGCTGCGATGACAGCGTGTCGGGCGTCTGTTACGGCAAGCATACTCGACGACCGCGCCATGTTTTGTACTAGCTTCGCTTGGAAAGCCAACACCTGAGCGTTTACTTGCTGGTCTTTCTTTGTGCGTGAAGTTCAATCCGGATACGGGTGAACAGAATAGAAAAATGAATAATAATGAAATTTCGCCTACTAAGGGTACCAACTACCGCTAAAACATGTTTTATTGAGTAAACAGCGGCAGCTAAAAGAGGAATATCGGATGTCGTTTAGTTCAAATGCTGCACCTAAATTAAATATTTGACAGCAATTTTACTCGTGCCCGTAGAAACATTTCCAACAGACGTATTTGTAACCGTCGTTTGCTCGAAATTTTACTTCAACCCAAGACCAAAACTGCTTAGACGTATCTTGCAATGCCGGCCTATCAGTATTTGGGTACTACTGATACTACTGGTACTACTATTGGGTACTACTACTACTACTACTGGGATATGATGCACGAAGGCGTACTATCAGTCCAGCATCAGTTGCTACTTGATTTAGCATCTCTCTTGCCAGACAGTTACATTTGTTGATTTTCCTCATAAGTTTCTACGGACACATTTGATTACGTCTCAGTTGTTTTTTGGAAGTGGCAACATCTATCTGACTTGATGTGATGTGTTTGGCGTATACTTGACAAGTAAAATTCTCACGAGGGCCAAGATTTATACCGTCATGCTTAGTCGAATATCCGTATCACTTCGGTTCTAGTAGTAGTCGTAGTAATATATTCGTATTAATAGTTGGTTTTGTAATCGTACAGGTTCAGTTGCCGCTCGAGTCTGTTTAGAGCTAGCAATAGAAAAGCAAATAACTGAGCGTAGCGATGTTTAAATACAGTGGTTTATATTCAGCTTTTTTACGCTCGTATTTCCAGTCTCTTTATTACTGTTAGTCACCATAATATTGCCGTTTGGGGTTGACGCGTGTTCGATTTAATTTCTGCCCTTCTCGCCCTGACCGGTGTCGAGTTGCGATGCCAGATGCCGGAAGCAATCTTGTACGGGGTTATCGTGGGCTATCCGTGACTTTTTAGCTCCAAACGGAGCTACCCGTGTTCCGATCTTCGATTAAAGTAGTCGCCGTTGTATGTAAGCAAAATATTCCCATGGGTAATCACGCGGACGGACGTCATGTCGCCGCTCGAGTTCGTCTGCGCGTTCAGCCTCTCGCCCGTCTGCTTTCGCTTTCGTCAATGCTTGATCGATCGGTGTAATTCTCTCTGCCTTTGAATTTTATCCTAAGAGGGGCTTGCGTAATTCGATTTCTCCGCAATCAGCCGCTTGTTGGCCACCATTTTTGGGAGGTTTCGGAAATGCCTGATCTGATGCACATGCGGGGTTGGCCATCCGATGGCAAATTACAAACCTGTCTAGCACTCAACTTTCCTGTTAACTATTGTAAAGTCTACTTCGTACAAGCTGGAGAGGGTAAGCGCAATAACCATTTGTGCTTATTAGCTTTGATAGGCTTTACGCCGGTGTTCGGCCAGACAGCCAGCCAGCTAGGCTGTGGATCATTATTATTATTATCATCATTTTCTAGCAGCTTTCTAGCCTCCAGGCTCGATGGCCTTTACCAGACGACAACCTATGAGAATGATGATAATGACGATCTTGTAGCTGCGTGTAGGAAGATAGCTAGTCTTGCACCGAGGAGTAGTGAGGATTTGTGAGGGCCTGTCGACCTCTCAGTGCGAACGGCTATGGATGTTATTGTGGCTGTGAGTGTGGGGTTATGGCTGTGTGTCTGGTTATGGCTCGGTGTGTGATTATGGCTGTCTCTGTGTGGTTTTGGCTGTGTGTATGGTTATGGCTTGACGTGTGGTTATGGCTGTGTGTGTGGTTATGGCTGTGTGTGTGGTTATGGCTGTGTGTGTGGTTATGGCTGTGTGTGGTTATGGGTGTTAGTATCTGGTTATGGCTGTTAGTGTCTGGTTATGGCTGTGTATGTGTGTTTATGGCTGTGTGTGTGTTTATGGCTGTGTATGTTGTATGGCTCAGTGTGAGATTATGGCTGTGTCTGTGTGGTTATGGCTATGTATTGGTTATGGCTTGATGTGTGGTTATGGCTTGGTGTGTGGTTATGGCTTGGTGTGTGTGGTTGTGGCTGTTTGCAGAGTAAGGACTGTGTGTCTTGTAATGGATGTGAGTGTTGGGTTATGGGTGTGTGTGGCTCGGTGTGTGGTTATGGCTGTGTGAAGGGTTAAAGCTGTGGGTGTTGTTATTGCTGTGTGGGTTGTGGTTATGGCTGTGTGTGAGATTATTATTATGAGTGTGTGGTTATGGCTGTGTGTCAGGTTATGGCTCAGTGTGTGTTAGTGTGGTTTTGGCTGTGTGGTTATGGCGGATGTGTGGCTGCGAGTGTGGTAATGAACGACGAGCGACCCAGCTAGCGTTGAGTAGTATGTGGCAGCATGACACTATGGTCGCCCTGCAGCAGAGAACTTTCACGCAGCACCACGCAACCCGTCAACCAGACAGCCAACTCAAAACGGCGCGACGACCAAACTGAGGAGAGATCTTTGATACGGCGACGCGCAGCTGCACCACCACCACCACCTTCACGTCGCTCACCACCGCTGTGGCCGTGCGGTGGCGCTGGGGTCTGACCTGGCCGGCGGCGGCAGCAGCGGCAGCGGTGGTGATGATGATGGTTGTGGCGGTATAGCTGCTGCTGCCGCCACCACCACCGCTGTGGTGGCGTTGGTGGCCACCGGCCGCGGCGGCGGCCTTGCCGCTGTCATGCTGGCGGGGCGGCGGCAACAGCAGCGGCGGCGCTGCTACTGCTGCCAACAACAACAACAACAACAACAACGAATGTCTCTCCGTCCGTCTGTGTGTTGTTCTTCGAGTGTGCCGGTCTGTGCCGATCATCCTATGGTTAGGTGGGTGAGTGGCTGGCTGGCTTGCCTTGCCTGGGTGAGTCTTGCTTGCTTGCCGGTGGTCCGTTGTTGTTGTTGTTGTCTATCTGTCGGGCTGTTTGTCAAAGTCTCTGGTTGTGTAGAGTAAGTGTAGGCTGGCGGTCGGTCGGCGTGTGTGTGTGTCTGTGTGTAGACGACCGCTCTGGCTGTGTGAGGCTGCTATGCGTGTTTGCTGCGTGTATGACTGGTTGTGGCCGTACGCAGGGGTCTATTGTTGTATGTCGTAGAGGAACACTAGAAAACTGAAGGAGGGGCGGGGGCGGGGGCAGGGGGGTGTAGCATGTAAGAAGGGCCAAGGTGGTTGTCTGCCTGCTGCTGGTGGTAGAGATGATGATAGTAGTAGTAGTACCAGTAGAAGCAGCAGCAGCTGGTGATGGTGGTGGTGGTTGTCATGGGGGTAAGTGGGGGGGGGGGTGGTCTTGGTTGAGGAGGAGGTGGTGGCGGTGGGGGGTTGGGGGTGTCGGTGTGGTCGGTGGGTTGTTGTGTGGTGGTGGTGTGGTTATGGTGATGATGGTGGTTGGGTGCCGCCGGCTGGTCGCGGCCTCTCTGACCGGTTGTGTGATGATCGAACGATAAAGAGAGCAATATAGCAAAAGAGCGCGAGGTAGAGAGAGAGCACGACCGTATGCGTGAGTCTTATGAGTGAGATAGAGTGTGTTTGTCCGGCCGTTGTGTTGTGTATGGAGCAGACAGGCAAGTTGCGTGGCTGCTGCGTGGCTCTGCGGGTAAGAGTGTGAGCCGTGTGGCTGGCTGGATGGGTAGTTGGGTGGGTGGGTGTGTGTGTGTATGGTTGGTTGTGTGGTTGGTTAAGGTGGTTGGTCGGTTGGTTGAGCCTGCCTGCGTTCTTCTTCCTCTGCTGCTGCTGTTGGTTGTGGTGGTGGTTCGTGAGTGTACGGATAGATCGGGCGAGCTGAGCGACACGAGCGGCTGGCCGGCCGCCGACTGATGATCATCCTTGCGGGGCGGCTGTGAGAGGAGAGGTGGCCGCGCGTGTGGCCGCTTGCTGGCTGGCCAGCAGCGGTGGGAGAACCGCGTGGTGGAGTTGGGTTGGCGGCTGTGGGACGGCTCGTGGAGAGGAGGCGGCCAGGGGGTTGGGCTTTCCGGCACCGTCTTCAAGCAAACGACGACGACGACGGCGGCTGCAGCCGTAGCAGCAGCAGCAGCAGTCGCCGAAGCTGCGGCGGCGGCGGCGGTTGACGGAACGACGGCTCAGCCTTCCCGCAGCAAACTGTGCCTGCCTGCTCGCTGCTACCCTTCCCACCACAGACAGAGTAAAGCGGCAGAAGCGGCCACGGCGGTAGGGCAGCGCCAGAAGCAGCAGCAGCAGCAGTAGCAGCGGCGGCGGTGATGGTAGCGGTGGTGGTGGTGGTGGTGGTACCAGTAGCGGTAGCGGCGGCCACCACAACGTGAGTGAGTAGAGGAGCAAACAACAAGAGAGAGAGAGAGAGAGATGAAGGGATGAAGCGAATAAGAGGAAGAGCCGGCAAGCGAGAGAGGGGAGAGAGGGGAGAGAGAGAGAGAGGGAGGGACGAAGAACAACCGAGGTGAACGAAGGAGCGAGCGGTGGCCACAACGAGGCCGCCGCCAGACAACAGACCGATGTGGAGACCATCCATAGTGGCTGCGACCTCGCTAGCCTGCGCACCGACCACGACCACGACGCCGCTGTTCGAAGCAGCCGCAGCCGCAACAGCAACCAGGCGGCGACTGCCTGATCCACGACCGACCGATCAACCCACCCACAGCCAGTCAGCCGGCTGGCCGGTCAGCAGCTAGCTAGATTTACCGTCGCTTGTGGCCCATCGATCGACCGTGGTCGAGGAGGTCGTGATCCTCGCCGCCACCGCCGTTGTCAGTGGTAATAGTGGTAGTGGTTGTTGTGGTGGTGGTTGTTGTTGGTGCTGTTGTTGTTGTTGTTGTCGTCGTCGTCGCATTCAGTGGTGATCGTCACTGTCAATCGTGGTGATTCTTGTGGTTTTGGTTGTGAAAAAGGCAAGACAAAAGCAAGCGGGTGGTGGTGGTGGTGATGTTGTTGTTCGTGTTCGTAGTCTCTTGTGGCTCTTTGTGGTTGAGGATGGTCAACGAACGAACGGGTCGACAGAGAAGCGGCTCGACGACAGCGATGATGATGATGATGACGACATTACGGTGTCTTTGTCGTCGTGATTAGTCGTTCGTTACACTGTTGCTTGCTTCAGCTGTTTGTGCTGCCGTTGTCACGGCCGCCGGCAGACAGACAGACAGACAGACCGTCGATCAGCCACACTGCAAGGTGGAACAAAGCAACACGAAGGACAGGTTGGCGGTCGGTGGCAAAACAAACCGACCGACCGGCCGCCCACCACCACCACCGGCGCCGTCGCCCCCACCACGCATGGTGGCCGTTTTATACTTCAAACACCCCACCAGGAAACTTCTTCACAACACACCACTTAATTCTGGCCAGCCGGCCAATACAGCAGCCACAACAACAACACATACATATATTGTAGTAGAAGAATGCAACGAAAGAGAGAAATATTGATTATATAGAATTAAGGAAAAAACGGGCCGAAAAGTGGGGTGCAAGACTAATGTAGCATGCTTTGGATTGCTCTCTAACGAAGGGTAAAGAATGAAGTAAGAGGAACGAACGTTCGGAGTGAGGTTATGTCCGAAAAAGTGATATTATCAGCAGCAACAGCAACAGCAGCAGCATCAAACGAATAATAATATGAAGCGCTGACGACGCGCTGAGTGTGGTTGTGTGCTCGTTGTGTGTGTGTGAGAGACTCGTTCTTCGCAGAACGTCGCAGAACACAGTGTCAATGCGGTGGTTCTAGCTGTCTGTTCTCGTGTGCACCTCGCCGACGTCGGACTACGTGACGAAAGTCAACAACAGTTGCCCCAGAACAACGAACGCGGCTGAATCCGGTTCGACGATCGTTCGATCGCCCGGACAGCTATTCCCGTTGTCGTCGTCGTCGTCGTTGTTGTTGTTGTTGATGAAGTCGTACTAATCGACGTGATCCTCGTAGTGGTGTTGTAGTGGGAGAAATTAGGAAGGGGGGAAGGAAATCAAGTTGTCGTGAAGTTGTTGTGTGTTGTTGCGTTGTCGTCGTCGTCGTCGTCGGTGTCGTCGGTTGCCCTCAACCGGCAACGAAGTGGTGGCGCGTGCAGCCATCGTGGCAGTGTGCGCCACCCAAGTCGTGTGCTTCAAATTCGTGCTCGAGATCGTTCGTGAAGATTCGCCGGAAACGTGGCGAAACGAAGAAACATGTCGGCGGCGGCGGCGGCGATTGTGCCAAGCCTATCCAGCTTGTCAAATCCGGCTCCGCAACGGAAGCGTCGAGCCGCCCGAGAACAGTCGGAAGGCTCGACAGCTCCCGTCCTTGATGAAGCCCTGCTGCTGCCCGGCGAACGGGCGCTCAACCAGATCCTCGTCGAACACCCGGGCGAGCTGGTTCGAACCGGCGCCCCGAACGTGGTCTGCTCATCGCTACCATCGCACTGGCGGTCGAATAAGACGCTGCCAGTTGCATTCAAGGTTGTTGTGCTCAGTGACGTCTGTGACGGAACCCTGGTGACCCTGCGTGCTGGCAACGACGAGAACTACTGCGCCGAACTGCGCAACTCAACGGCCGTCATCAAAAACCAGGTGGCCAAGTTCAACGATCTTCGATTTGTCGGCAGAAGCGGAAGAGGTGAGGGCATCGCTTAAGATCATAATACAACAACAGTACATGCCGACAAAACAAGCGCACATTGTTGATACTACTACCGCTACTACTACTAATACTATTGTTATTGCTGATGTTGTGGTAGCTGTATTTATGTCCGTTATAAGACACTGACTGAGCGCTCGATTAGTAAACGGCGTAAACGGATCGATCATTATCTGTCACCTATCCTTGTTGTGGCCCTTGTGGGACACAACGCTCCGACAATCCCCCAGTGACCAACCTTACGCGCCGAATGTCAAGTTGGCAAACTTTCGCTTCGATTTAGACCGCGGTCTCTTCTTACACAGAGTTCCAAGTAGATCAGCATGTCATGATCAGCATGCTGTGACACAATGCAGATCAACGGCTAAATGTCAGATAGAGGTGACGCACTGTCTGTCAAAAAGCAGAAGCTCTCTAGGCAGATGTTGGGACTTAAAATGTACTCATCATACAGCGGTTCAGCGTGTAACACTTGTTCTAGTCTCTCTCGTCTAATAACCTGCGTCGTTTGTATCGTATATTCGTTTTACAATAGTCGTCCTAATGGCTATAATATTTATGTTATTTTTATTTTGACTAATGGTCACAGCACACACACACACATACCAGCACTACTTTAAGTATAAATATGTGGACCGCAAGCTCCTTAGCATTACAGACTTTTTCATGGTATTCGCCATGGATGCGGCATTCTCGCCACACGTCGTCCAGGATATTATTATTATAGAGGACCACTGTAGCCAGTGGCGCTATAACAACATCCAGCTGCAAACAAAGACTCGCCTCACGTTTATTGATTGTAGCAGACTGCTCTCCCGAGCTGTAGGAGGGTGGCATTCAACCAAATAGGCTCGAGTAGGTCATATGATGTCTATTTTCCCTAAATCACCCCTAAGTATGACCCACGCTCGTCGTCTATGCTAGTGATGGGAATGTAGAAGCAGCGGCTTCCGTCGTCAAAAGTGGCTATAGCCACTATTGACAATAGAGGCAAACGGGCTGTTGCGCCAGATAAGTCTATCGAGACGCGACCCATGACATTTACAGCGCCCACGTCAAAACAAATTCGATTTTGGAAACATCTGGAATATCGACCCAATTTCTAGCCGTCCAACTATTTTGCTAATTAGGTATTAGCAAATAGTGATTACTAAACTCATACTTCTGTAACTAGATGTTTCGAGACTACGTGTCATGTTTTGTTCTACACGCATTGGGAGCAGCGAGCGAGAAAGATCGGGCAGTTCCCTATACTGCCCAATCTGCAGTATATCCTGTTGCTATTGATGCACTGCTATGTTCCAGGATTGCTGGTATGTTGGCACACAGTATATATATACATTGTGTGATACATTATGTGGCAAGCATTGATCCATCTGGAGAGAGCTTTCAGATTGTTTTCAAAAACGATTATATCGTCGATATTGTCATATGACGAACATCCAATGTCGACGTAGCGCGTGCAGGCTCAGTAAACCTCCGTTCATTAGAGACGGTTGTTGCTGCTGCTTGAGGTGAATACGATTGGGGTGGGCAACAGGCGACCGGCGACCCCGGTGAGAAAGGAGGGGGGGGGGCAAGCAAATGTGGTGGGGTAAAGGGGATTCGCACGATCTCGAGCGAATCGCCCCGATGTGGCCGTATGTCTTTTGTTGCGTGGCGAAGGAGGAAAGGCAGACAGACGCACAGGCAGAGAGGAGAAGTTTAGTCAAGCAGGAGTTAGGAGGCGATTGCGTTTTCGGATGAGGCGACGCCACGTCCTCGTTCCTGCTTCCGGCTCGTTGTCATCACTGCCACCGCCGCCACAGCTTTAACATCTCAATGTCAAAGGCTTCGCTTTTCACGAAATTGTTGTACTGCTACAATGTCATGCTTTTTACACATTCTGCGTTGCATACATCTGTTTAGATGTACGGCGATTTGCTTATCTAAACATACATACATAAATGTTTATATGTATATATCGTAACGGATAAACATAGGCTAATGGCAAGACCATGGCCGTACATTCGGGAAGTCATGGGGTTAAATCCAGAAACAAGCGTTCTTACGTTGGTGCTTGTGGTTTCCAACGTATACAAACGAATGCAGGAGCAGAATTTGATCGAACAAGTCCAGAAAGGAGAAGAACTGCGACAAGAGTAAATCATGCCTTCATAATCTGTAGCACATGACCACAGTATAAATATATTATTGAATATAACGGCGATTGTGGCACGCCCGACAACGTCTTGAGGTACAGAACATTAAAGATGATATAATAGGGGGCTCTAGGGCTCTCTGGTAAACAACAACAACAGCAGCAACGTCAACCGCTTGGCTCGTCGGCTTGATGGGTGCTGGAAGCTGGCTGGCCCACAGGCCCGCCGATCGGGCCCGACCAAGCGGGTTGAAACCGGCTTGAGTGGATGGATCTTGCTTGGACGGACGGCTGCCGACCGAGAGATGACTGGCTAGATGGGTGGGTGGGTGTGTGGGTGAATGAGCGAATGAATGGGATGGATGAATAGGCACTTGACGAAGTGGTCGGATGCTTTCGCGGCAGCCACGAGCGGACGGACACTGCAGCAGTCAGTCAAACGTGATGGAGACGGCGACGGCGGTGGTGGCCCTCCTTGTTGTGAAGAGGAACGACCCGGGGGGGGGGGGGGGGGGCAGGAAGTGTGTCGTCGTCGTCGACCTCCGCGAACCACCCCCCATATCTCCTCCTGTTCGTCCTCCGTCTCTATCTATCTGTCAGTGAGCCGCGTCGCCGGTTTGTGTGCTTGCCGACCAACCGACCGACCGGCTGACTCATTCTCTCAAGCGACCGACCGACCTAACGAACAAGTTGTGGAAAAGGCAAATGGCGGTAGAAGCGCTCTTCGTAAAAGCCTTGCTGTATTCGCCGTCGTCATTGTCGTTGTCATCGTCGCGGTAAACGCGACCACACACTAAACGGTACGCCCCCGCCCCCGTACGCCCCGTGCCCACGTCGACTCAAGTGGTTGCCCGTAAAATGTCCTGCCCGTTTTCACATGGCTTTAACCAAACACCAACCCACTCATCTACCTCCCACGAACCGACGAACCAACACATCGTCACCAACTGAACTCGACCCAACAACCCCCCATTCACCGTCGTGCCGCCGCCGCCGCCACCGCCGCACTCATAAATTGTCTTGCTCGTTGTTGCGAGCCATATACGAGTACATATATTTCTTGCACTGCTGCTACAGCTAACGGTTGAGCCGTCGTGTTGTCACCATTGTTGAGGGTGATTGTGTGTATGCCGCCGTGGTTGTTGTTGCTGTTGGTGCTGTTCGTGGTAGTTGGGGGGTTTATGCAACAGCAGCGCGAGTCGCAATTGTAGCACTGGTGCTATTATCAGTATTATTATTATTATTATTGTTGTTGCTGTTGCTGTTATTGCTGTTGTTGGTTATAGCTAGATGTGCTCCGTAGAAGAATTCTACCGGGCACGATGTGCGAATAGCCGGCCTCTTAAGCAGTCATCTGAAACCAGTCCCAATCTGTCCGAATAGTGCCGTCTTTTAGAGTAAGTTACGTTCATACCGTAAGTTGTATTTGATGCCTACATGCGACAGCGTGCCCTTTGGTCGCTGTCATTGACGGAAGATGGTTTTTAACTAGGAGGTCGCTGATCAGGACGGTGCTACAGGCGTTCTCCACGGCCTTTACTGTTCTGCTGCGGCTTAGAAAGTTGCTGATACTACTTGCTGATTCTCGTAGTTAAGGTTGTTGTTGTTGTTGTTGTTGCTGCTGCTGCTGCTGCGGCTGTTGTGGTAGGGCGGTAGCGGTGGTGATTTGGACAAGCTTGCCTTTTCAGGGGCCAATGTTGTCAGTGGTTGCGTCGTTAGTCGTTTCGTCTCGCGTCCGCACGTTGCTTCAGCTAACCAACCAGCCAACCAACCAACCATTTGCCTTGTGCTAGTGGTGAATTATTCGCCTGCCAGACAGGCAGGAGGTTTACCACAGACAGACAGACGCAGCGACAAGGCACGTTGACGGTGGTCATAGCAGGCCTATGTGTTGTGTTTTGCAGTCACACGGGTAGATGTCAATTGCGTACAAACGTGGCTATAAGTCATTACCACTACTTCGCACTACTACTACCACTACTACTACAAATACCACGGCTACGACTATGGCTTTAATCTTCTACGGTGACTACTCTTTAGTCAAACAGATAGATAGGCCAGACGCTAGGCGGCGCTAAATAAAGTCGTTTGAGACGTTCGTGAGAGTACATGAACCATACCGCCACACCGCTTTGCATACAATCGTAATAAGCGGCCAGCAGCGGTATGTGGGAGAAGGGTGATGGGTGGGTTTAGAAGGTTGACTAAATGTCGAGTCAGAAGACCACTGTTTGCAAGCAGGCTTCAGCCAGAAGCAAATTCGATCATGAATACTTCGTGAAGGGCGACTGATCTAGTAGAGATCACTGGCTAGTGGAGAAAGAGGGGTACAATTTCTCGTGCATGATTGGAGGCCGATGTCTAGTACTTGTTCTCTAGCCTGCTATGTTGCTAAGAGACAAATAATGAGATGCGATATGAGTAATCGAATTGGTCAGTAAAAGTCGTTGCTGCGTTTCGATTTGTTTGTGTATTGTTGTGGAATTGCATCCGCTGTGTATCGCCTTTTGAATCATAATTATATGTTATAGGGACACGGTCCCACAAGAACGATGACGACAACAACAACAACAACGTCGGCACTTTCGTTAGCACAAGCGGATGATCGGATCTGGTCGGATCGGATCGAAAGCCGTGGTGGGTCTCTAGCGAGCCTCTACAGGCTGGATCAATCGCCGGTTGGAACAGTAAGAGGGCAACGACGCCGCCATTGAATGATTCGATTGCGAAAAGCGGTTTAGAGGCAGAGAGCGGACGGAGGAGCGATTCTCTTGGGCTGTATTAGCTGGTGGAGGAGTTTTCAGCCGATTGCGTTGTATCGACTGCCCAATTGACTCTAGGGGCCAAGGGACTTTTACTCTTGACGTTTTGGCCTCCCCCCTTCCCGCCGCCTGTAGCAGTACAGGCATAGGGGGGGCGGCTGTGAATCACTTGTACGGTCGTTGTTGTTCCCGCCGCTGCCGTCGTCAAGCGACGATCCCGCCCGTCGGCCTGGGCGGTTGGGAGAAATACATATGCATATGTCTATGCACATATATATATATATATATATATATATATATATATACACACGCTGTTCACTCATTCGTTGTTGAACGGGTTAGCACGTACAGACGATGCAAAGCTTCCGCGAACTTTGACTAAGAGGTACCCAAGCTAAAGCTAGGTCACTATTTATAGGTATTACTATATTCCATTGCATTCTTCCAGGCCGCAGTCGCGGAATTTCACGGTTGATAGCATTCCAGCATTAGGCCGACTTTGCTACCGCGGTTCAACATTCGCCAGCAGTCGTGCTCTTTTCCACCTCTTTCAGGTAGCCTATATTTGTATATATATATATATATATATATATAGCTAAGTTCAACCAGAACAGAAATACATTTCAGGTGCAGCTTGTTTGGCTGCCACACGATGATAAACAAGCACCCACATAATGCATGTGTTTCCGTGGCATGTAACGGCGCAACTGATGATCCTAGTTCAAACCTTGATGTGCACGCTTTATTCACCAAGTTGCTCTGCGCACTTTCCAAAAACGATGGAGTGAAAAACGCGATGGAGCTGAAGCAGGAATGGAACATAGCCTCTTCTTGTAGCAGTAGCCCTTATCGGGAATAGTTTACCAGAGCGTTTAATAGCCCTTCCAGTTACATAGCCCGACATTTATGTACATAATCGGGATTTTTTCCACCTGCAGACGTTATTGTCAGCATTGATCGGACGACCACGATCTTACATTATCGGCGCCGTCCACGCGATACCTGGATTCAAGATTGCGTGTCACCTGGTCAATTGCGTGGGACAATATAATTGCGTGCCACCCAGTAGGAGACTACTATTTGTTGTTGACGCAGGCGCCATATTGAAGACGGTTATTTTTAGCAAGAACTAGGAGTTGATCAGAGCAGCGTTATTGGAATTGGCGAATTGCGGTAACTTTAGAGCTCTGAACAAATAAAACTAGTTAAATATGCTGATTCTAAGTAACGCATATACAAATGTGTAAACACTAAGCGCAATTTACATTTGGATCTATATATATATATATATATATATAATTTTTGTTTACGCCTAGCCTCAAATCGTTTACTCAGGGCTCAGAACAAATACAACTAGTCATATAAACGTTTGTAAAGATACGAAGTACACTTTACATTCAAGTCCATGTATTGTAGTTATTTAGTAGAACTGTTTGTATACGCCCAGCGCAAAATCGCTTACCTAGGACTCAGGCTTGAGTGCTTATTTGAAAATTAGCTAAGAAGACATATTTTTGAAAACGAGAGAGAGAACCAGAAATAGATGACCGGGCAGAAGAACCAGCCGCCGCTACTATCAGCTCAACCTAAGATGAAATTTCAGCGGTGTCTTCCTCAATGTTTTAACTCCGATTGACATACTGTGAGAAAAACGTTTTTTGTGTTTTCAGACTATATATAACATTGTAAGTTAATACTCTAGTACCGTTGGGATTGCATTTAGTTTATGCAGATGCCAATTAAGTATGCATCATGAAGCATCGTACTGACTCATTAGTTCCCAAAATTAACGTGTGGATGCGCGAGTAAAAAGTTAACCAGCTCTAAACCTCTGTTGCTTGCCGGAGCAGTTAGCTCCAATGGACTACAATCATTTAGTATGCGCCAAAGGTAAAGCGCAGTCACAAATATACAAAGTGTACTCCGTACCGCTCGACTTTCCTGCGGCGCTCATCCCAGATGTTAATTCATTGACGTATTATGTTTCCACGGAGGGCAGCTAATGGTTGAACTGTTATGCGCTTCATATCGCGGTTCTCAGCATAATGATACGCTTTATTTTATATCCCGACTAGGTGAGCAACAGCCCTAGACCACCAATCATAAAGCAGGTCAGCCATATACTTAAGCCGCGAACGGGTTTTTAGGATGAAAGCTAAAGAGAGGAGTCTGGCTGGGTAGTTGACTTGGCTGGGACATCTCGTGGTGGCGCAGCTTAGAGGCAGACGAGAGGAGTCGAGTCGTAGACAACGAACAGTGAGTGATCTTTGTCACGGATCGCGTGATCGGCGGCAGGTTGGTCTCCTCCCAGCCACCGTCGCCGGCGGCTACGGACGAGCGCCGGATCGTGCGGCCTTAGAAAGGCTTTCGTTTAGACTTGGTGGTATTTACTTTCACTACGTGTTTTTCTTGGCTGGGCGCCTTGGGTCGAACGTTCCGCCGTTGCGCGGTGCTCGTCTCGACGGGCTGCTGAAGGCCGTAGACGCTTCTCGATGATCTCCTGCTACACAGCTGGGCCAAATCCTCCGTAGTAAGTTTGTATGTTTGTGTATGTGTGTCTGTGTCTGTGTGTGTGTTTGTTTGACGTGTGTGTCCGTGAGGGAGCGCTTGTGTGGATATGTTCTTTCTAGACGCCCCCGTGTGATGTGTACTAAATTCTACGTGGCAGTCTCTATCTATTCTATCTAAGCCAGTGCCAGTATGGAAGATCTTCGCAGCCAGTTTCTCTCTGAACTGGCTTCTTGCTTGCCACTTATGTGGTGCGACCCCGGGGGGCTGGGGGCCTAGGCAGACTAGCAGCGAGGGGTTGTCGACCGGTCGGTCGGTGCCGGCGCCGCCATCATTGCCGTAGGGGATCTATCATTATCCGGGATCGAAGGCGCGGATACGGCGGGATCGACGGTCGTCGCGGTGTGAGCGCTGCTGTGGGATCTAAGGGAAGAGAAAGAGAGAGAGAAACCGAATGAAGGCAGGAAAGAGGAGACAAGCACAAGTAAGAGTGAGTACGCCCAGTGGTGGACGGCGCGAAATTGAGAGGAAAGAACAGAGCACAGGCAAGGCGGCTTTAAGGAGAGGAAAAGAGTCTGTTAGTTGTCGATGACGGGCGGGCTGCAGATGGGTGGGTGGGTTGCTTGTTCGTGGGCGGCCGGCCGTTTGTGGGGTGCAGATGAGGGGGTGCGGGAAAGAAAGGGACCATGAAGCAGAATGAGGTGGTGGCTGCTGACTGCCTAGAAGATCTCTCTCTTCTTGAGAAGAAAGAACGCCGCCTTGCACCGTTGCCAGCTTTGTCGGCATATCCGAAGCAAGGGCGGGGGGCGAGCGTTAGCAGCGGTAGTGGCATCGACTGGCACGGCCACAGATAGTGTCGAGCTTCTTTGAAGGGGAACGGGCGGCGTGCAGAACACAAGATGAGGCTCAAATCAGGAGATTCCTCTAAAAGGAGGGCGTGACCCGCTGTGACACTACCAGTCGTCCACCCGCTTTGCAGCCGTTTAACGGCGGCAGCACAATATATGCTCCTCGTTACCGTGCGCAGCCTTTAGCGCCACCGCAACGAAACCACCGCCACCACCACCACGTTTTGCGTGACTTGAAAGTGAGCTATCAACGCACCGTGCGGACGAATTCGTCGCGCTGCGTCTCTGTGCTTGTAACTATCGTTACATCGCCTCGGGCATAGCTTTGCCCAATCGCGGTAGTGACTTGAGCAACCTAGGTTTATTTTAGTGCTCTCGTTAACCAAATCGACAATTTCGGACTGTTTGCGGAGGAGTACCACTTGTCTATATAGTAGAACGACAGTTTTTCCCTAGGCTGACAATTGCAGCTTTGGAAAGTCATCACTAAACTAGGTTACTGGTTAAGCAGAATGTCATGTCTTTAAGGAAAAACGATGCGGTTCTAGTAATGCCTTACATTCCTGTACAGCAATAGCAGCGCCTGACTTCCATCGCAGGAGTTCGGCTGGTATGGCGCGCCGCAGTTGCAGGTTTGTGCAGTCGTAGTGGCAAAACAAAGATTGCGTGCGGTGTGTAGACGCCATGTAGACTTGACTGGTGGCCATTTGACTTCCCTACCACTGCTGGGGCGACTACAAGCAGCCCCCTCCCCCCCCCCCCCAGCACAAGGAGCGATAGAAGAATGAGGACAACAAGGAAAAGACGAGGAAGAAGAGCAACAGCGCAAAGGAATCGCAGAAAGAGGAGCAAGGGGCGAGCGAGAAAGCAACGAGCACATGCGCTATCTCAAGGACTGTAGCTTTCGACGGCGCTTTACTTTGCAATTCAAATTCGACGGATCACACAGATGCTTGCCGACTTCGACAACAACGAAGACAAGCGAGGGGCATTCTAAAGCGATGGCTGCTCTTCCGTTGCTCTGTAGCCTGCGCGCTTCACTTCTCCTTGGCGTCCGCCTATGGTCGCCCACAGAACACTCTAAGATATACGCCGGTCCAATACACTGCTCTACGCTACGCCTGGATGCCGGGGATCACATGTCGGGTGGGGGGCAAGGCGTGTGCTCGAGATATCTTGCTAGCCTGCCTCATAGTCAGTCTGCATAGGCACGTTTGAAAGTTTCGCGCCTTCAACAAGCCTTCGCAGGCCTGCTTTGCCCCCATTTAGTGTCCGCGTTTCAGTGCTTCGGCTTTGTTCATCTAAAGAATCAAGTGAGCTCATCCACATACTCTTTTGCATCCCCCACCGGCTCTGCTCTCCCTGTGTATCTCTCCCTTTTTAGGTATGGTTCTCGCCTTCCTGGCTAGTTGTCCGTACGGCTATCTCTTCACGTGCTTTCGTTTGGATGGATGCATACACAGCAATACGAGATACAGACATGGATGAATTTGGCGCCGTCATTAGAATATGATGACCTCCTCGCTTCCCATCGCTGTCTGTCCCTTTTGCACAATTTGTCCCATTTCGTCGCTGGCCTGGGCTCTCCTCCTGGCCTATTCTACCCCTCTGCCGTGTCTATCACACTCCTCAGAGCGGGTCATCTCGCAGTTTTGGGCTCGTTTTAGAACGCGGGAAGAGTTGGAACCTTGTGCACATCAGCATCAATGACTTGGATCCTTGTACTGGGTATCTGCGAGGGAAGATGGGAAAGCCTAACTTGAAGAGGTTGTCGGTGTGCGTCCCGTTTTGGTCATCTTCCTTTGGGTCACGGGGGCCAGGAAAGATGTCAAAAAAGTTTTCCTGCATTTTCACTCACTACTTCGCAAATGCTCCGGCCTCTTCACTTCAAGCTTATTCGTGCCTCGGTCAGTCGTCGTCCTCGAGCCTAGCCCTAGAGTGTAGTTCGAGCCGAGCCTTGTTGTATAATGGCATTTTCTTTCAAACCTTCCCGTTGATTCTTATCAGCCCAACAATAGAAGCGGAACAAGACATAATCCTACTTTTGGGAAATTATACGACTATTTATACTTGATATGTGCCGTCTACTAAGTAAATTGCATTCGTCTTGGCTAAAATCTCGGCGCAGCTTGCCAGGTGTTCCTCTCAGCGACTATATTTGTAAGGAAAACAACTCCAACATGGTTCGGTCGCTCAACAAAGGCAAGCTTAAAGCTAGCCAGCCAACCGCTAAAGGAGCCAACGAAAAAATCAATCACAAAGCGACACAAAATTAACCTAGGAATAACCGAGCCTAACGGCAATCGACTGTCTGTTTCGTACCAGCCTTTGAGTTTGGAATACGTATAGCTGAAAGTACCGACAGAGAGAGACGAGGGACTTTCGCCCTAGGGGAAATTCGTTGAAAGGAGCACAATTTACGCGTAATTAATTTAAGTTGTCGCACCCTTTTTTTTGCTGGTTATGCCGTGTAGGCTGTTGCCAACGTACTACCACAAGATAGCGACGATGATGGTCGTAATTAGCGACCCACAGACTACGCAGTCACAAATGTTGCTGAAGCTATTACTCTAGTGAAAGCCTTTGTAAGACTTCAGTGGTTCTACCTGTATAGAATACCACTGTCACCGCGGTGTTATAATAAATCTTGCGGGAAGGCGCACTTCTTCGAGGCGACGAACATGCGAGTAGCAGTATCCCACGTAAGCCTCGCGGTAACAGTATTCGTGTTAATGTTATGGAGAGAAGGAGCGAAACATTAGAGAGGGAAGGGTTTGTTAGCCTATTTTTGCTAGCTAAACTTAGTGGCGTAGATGATGCGGGAGACATCTACAGCGTCACTATTCTTTGACGGGAACAATGCGGCTTTCAGGTTAAGTAGCTTGGCGGGTTGAGGTACGCACTCACGCTAAGCGGTTTCCTGAGTTGCCCACAACGTGTAGGAAGACCTAATCGACCAAGAACATGCCGCACTTGATTTCATTGTCGAAGGGAACGGAGACAAAGGGCTGATTCTGATCCGAGCTCGTCGAACTGCAGGTGTTAGCAGAGCCACATAACACAAAGGCACGATACAAACACAGACATTATTACGTTCCCTACACAAAAGAGGTTAAGTGGGCGAATCAATCGAATTATATTCGAACCACTATACATCTATATTTATAAAACAACCGCACCATGAGAAGGGCTTTAAAAAAAGAGAATTATGCGTCTTGGGAAAGTAGCTGGAAAACGGGACGTTAGTTGTGACCGTCATTACACACTTGTATTTCAAGGTATGTTTTTCAATTTCAATGGTACGTGAGGGCGTCTAATTGTAGCAGTACACAGAATGATATTTCAATGTAGTCGCGGTAAATGTTTTACATGATTGTATGCGTTTGTGCAATGGTACCAGCTTAGGAAGAAGAGTCAACATTTGGTGACGCTTCTCATGATAGCCAGTAGTAACACAACGCATAGTGATAAACACAATATGGATCGTTGGGCAGAGAGCAATGGTAAGTGAACACATGGAAAGTGAAATGAAGTCAAGCGGAGAGACGAAGGAAGGCGCTCTCTTAGGTCAGTGTTCTCAGACCCGAATCCATCTGCTGCTGGTTAGACTCTTTGTCTAGACCTTCAGGTTTAAGGATCGTACAGTTGAATGGACGAGGGAGTGAATGTTAATAAAAGAATGCCGCCGCTGCTGCTGTTTCCTTTGCCTTTCGCTCCCCTGCGATCCTAGTCTAGCCCGGCGGCTGCTCAAGCTATTTCTTTATTGCTATTGATTTATCCTAAGCAACGCGATAACATTCGCGAAGCTAACGTAGCAGATGAACTAAGGCGATTCTAGAGGTAGCAGTCGAACATGTCGTCCCAATGACCTGCCTTGTGCAGTCCGAACGACGAAAGAAAGATAGGCAACGAAACCTGTATATTTCCCTCTTCTTCTTCTTCTTCTTCTTCTTTTTCTTTGCTCCTCGTATCTGCTAGTCATCCTATTAATGATATTTCATGCTACTCCCACGCGCGGGGGAACGAAGGAAGGAACGGAGGGGAGATCCAATAGGAATGCTGCGCGAATCTTCACCAGAAACCCATTACCTTGCTGACCTCATATGGTCAGATAAAGAAGGACAGGGACGACGGAATACATACGTGTGAAACTGGCTAGATTCTTGGCTTTTCTTTTTTCTGATTCCCCACTGATTTCCAATATTGCACCGCGCCTATCGTAGCACTGAGCGTTTCGGAGTATGCGAGCCCTTGTGCGTGTTAATGATATTTCACCACGCTCTTTCTTATCGCTCCGACGACGCAGTGAATTGCAATCGGTCACTGACGAGTATCAGGCGACGGCGGTGGGAGCAGAAGCAGCAGCAGAGGGTGACGCAGTCGTGGTGTAGCGCGAGGAGGAGGAGGAGTCGGACGCCACGTAAAGAGATAGAACGAACGAGGAATCCTAATGGATAAAGACTAACGATTGAGGACTGAAGTCCCGCGCACTAGCGCCCACGCTGCTGCTGCTGCTAGTAGTGGTTGACGAGGACAAAGCCCGCCCGCCCGCCCGCTGCCAGCCCGGCCCGCACTGCTTACGGCCTCTTTGCCAACCTTGAGGCGTTCGTTCATTGGCAGATCATGAGCATGACAAGTGGAAAGAGGGAGAGAGAGAGAGAAAAGGAGATTGAAAGAGGAGACAGAGCGCAATGCTCCAGCTGCTCCGAGCTCGTCACTTAAATAAATCACTTCTCTCAAACACACAAAGGCACATCTCCGACTTACATATAGGACCAGCAACACACATCGGAACATACATTCGCAGGCCTGAATGCGTACACAAGTTGTACGTGGACGACTGGCTTCGGTTGGGCACAAGCATACGTCAGGTTTCCCCCAGCCGCCAACTGACCTCGGTCAGGGGACCTGACGGACCATCGACCAGTCGTCACTCATCCACCGAGCTTGGCGAGGCGGCAGCCAACAGCCTCGTAAAGCGCTTTCGTTTAATCGTGATTTTGCAAGCTTCCGCGTGTGACCTCCGCTTGCCAAGTCGGAAGATACGACGACTGTGACGCATCACGATATCCAATGAATATTTATGCTAGCTTCGTAAATATTAAACAATCCTCAAATAACCCCTTCGAGGTTCACTATTGGTTTGGTGTCATGGTAAGGAATACACGCTGCGAGCAGACCTAAATTATGCAGGCACTAGATGCATTTTCTGTGTTCTAAATAAAAACAACATCAGGCGGTGAAAGGCGGTTAAAAAGTACATGTTTATATATATGCGATAGTTTTATACGTAATTTAATATATCGTGTTCCGTTTCGTTTGCCAAGTTCAATTACGTAACTGATCAAAACTGGCTAGGTATGTTAGGTCCGTCGTTAGAATTATTAATTGCTTCGTCCGAGATTATATACTATAGTTATACACCTGTCGTAGGCAGCTGCAGTATCGCAATATGCTGTGTGTAGAATCGTTCTATACGGATAATTTTGTCAGAATCCTAAAACAACACACTTCTTTACACTTACTGTATCGTTCCTACGACACGATTGGCAAATATTTTTCATTAAGAGCAAGGCCTGCAAACACGTAGTTCTGTTCGTATGACGACGACTGCTACAGTCTTTTGCGAGGCGGAGACAATGCGTAGTCAAAATGAGCCCGATACAACCACTGACTTAGAAGACAACGCTGCGTTCTTGAAGGATGGCCCGCTCTCGTTGTACACCGTCGTGCCGACAGGTCACAAATTGCCGACTATATGATTATAGGAGCGTACGGTTTGGAAAGTTTGACCTAAAAAGTCCAACATGTGTACAGCCGTTGTCGGACCCGAGCCCAAGCAACTTACGTTGTGATCGTCGATACTGAAACAGCCAGATTATGGTAACTTTGGTTATGTGTGCACCCATGTTTCGGTGTGCGTTTGCCTTTAACTGCGCTCTTTCTCAACTTAGTCGTATGTTCCAATGTGTGTCGATAGTGTCGAGGCTAGGTTCCCAGTGTTTGTGTATGGATAAGGTCTGCTTCTGGTAGCATTTGTGGCTGCAAAATGTGCGACTCGGCGCGGCTAGGGCGAGTATACTCGATGCAATGAGCAGTAAAAATCCGTGGTGAGATTGAGGTGATGAAAGATGACCTCTGCGATGCCTCTGGGGCAGTTGGGCCGAGGCAAGCGTGCGTTTAAAGGAGCGACAGAACAGACAAACCAGGTGGTAAGCTAGAGCGTCGAGGGCTAGCCCGGACCCGGTCAGGCACAGAAGTAGAAACAGAGAGAGGCCTAGGACCCCCATTGGGACAGACGAACAGTGGCAGTGCTACACTTTTAATCTAGTCCCCCGCGTCCTCAGCCTTTCCTCCCTGGGCGGGACCTTTACCATCCATTCGTTCGAACGCGAGTCGGCTCAGTTAAAATTAGGGTGGGGGCAGTCTTATTTCGCACCTAGTAAGTAGAGATGGAGGCCAACATAGCGCGGTTTAAGCTGACTCTTGGTCCACCCAGACCGGCTGCCTTTGAGCTGCACAGAGAGTCGTGGTGCACCGTTCCTCCAGCCAAGCCTGTAAATGAACGATATTACGAACTTTTGTGAGTTGATTAAAGCTGGAAGCATTGACGCGCCTTTTTAGTAAGTCTTGCGTAAAAGGCAGCATTGCTCGCCATTGGTCTACTTGCCGTTGTTATTGCAGAAAACGTACCTACAGATGCCTCGGCAGATCTGGCTGGGTTCTATGCTACCATTCAAAAATAGGCTTCTGTGTGTAATACGTTCTGGAAAAG